>CM061749.1:76776883-77371975 GCA_030979885.1 Lolium multiflorum
GCTTTCGATACATAGTTACCTAGTCCTTATGACCATGAGATCATGTAAATCACTTATACCGGAAAGGTACTGATGGCGTGTATTTCACACGTTCGTTGGGCAACCCCAAGAGGAAGGTATGATGCGCACAGCAGTTGAGGCATGGATCAATAGTGGGATTTGTCCATCCCGATGACTTATAGATATACTCCTGGGCTCCCTGTGGAATGTCGTTCAATGTCTTGCAAGCATATGAATAAGTTCATAAGAGACCACATACCACGGACGAGTAAACAGTACTTGTCGAGACGAGGCTGAACAAGGTATAGTGTGATACCATGATCAAACCTCGGACAAGCAAGATCGCGTGACAAAGGGAATTGGTATCGTATGTGAATGGGCTCATTCGATCACTAAAGTCATCGTTGAATATGAGCCATTATGGATCTCCGTATCCCGCTATTGGTTATCGTCGGAGTGAGTACTCAACCATGTCCGCATAGTTCACGAACCGCAGGGTGACCGTATACACTTAAAGTTGGATGTTGAAATGGTAGAACTTGATATGGAATGGAGTTCGAATATTTGTTCGGAGTCCCGGATAAGATCCCGGACATCACGAGGAGTTCCGAATGGTCCGTAGAATAAGATTCATATATAGGATGTCATTTTATGTGAATAAAATGACGCGGAAGGTTCTATGGAAGGTTCTAGAAGGTTCTAGAAAAGTCCGGAAGAAACCACCATGGATGGAGTCCACATGGGACTCCACCCACATGGCGGCCATCCCTAGTGGGGGAGGAGTCCCAAGTGGACTCCCCAGGTGGCTGGAATTCCCACCTCTAGTGGGAATCCTAGCTTGGGAAGGTTTCCCACCATATGGAAGGTTTTGGGTTTGGGTCTTATTCGAAGACTTGTAGTCCAACACTTGGGGCTTCCACCTATATATAGAGGGCCAAGGGGTGGGGGCCGGCCACACCAAAGCCATAAGCTTGGCCGCCCCCATAGTGGCCTCGGCCACCCCCTCTCCCCAAACCCTAGCGCCCCGCTCCTCCACCATATCCCGCACGCTTAGCGAAGCTTCGCCGGATTTCTCCACCGCCACCGACACCACGCCGTCGTGCTGTCGGATTCAAGAGGAGCTACTACTCTCGCTGCCCGCTGGAACGGGGAGGCGGTCGTCGTCTTCATCAACAACCGAACGGTTGACCGAGTACGAGGTGCCGCCCGCTCGTGGCGCCGGAACCGACCGTGATCAAGATCTTCTACGCGCTTGCGAAAGGCAAGAGAACGTCTACCGCAGCAACAAGAGCCTCCTCTTGTAGGCTTTGGAATCTCTTCAAGGGTGAGTCTCGACAATCCCCACGTTGCTACCGTCTTCTAGATTGCATCTTGGCTTGGATTGCGTGTTCGCCGTAAAATTTTTGTTTTCTATGCTACGTTATCCTACAGTGGTATCATAGCCGTGTCTATGCATAGATGGTTGCACGAGTAGAACACAATGGTTTGTGGGCGTTGATGCTCTTTTAGTTGAGTACTTTGCATCTTTGTGGCATAGTGGGATGAAGCGGTCCGGCTAACTTTACATGACCGTGCCTCATGAGACTTGCTCCACGCTTGACATGAAACTTGTATTGCAAGTGGCTTTGCGGGTGTCTCTTTTCTCCTACTATAGTGAAGATTCAATTTACTCTTCTATTGGACAACACTAGTATCACCGTTGTGGTTCATGTTCGTAGGGACTGGATCTTGCTCGAAAACCCTAAACCACGTAAATATGCAAACCAAATTAGAGAACGCCTAACTTGTTTTTGTGGTTTGTGATGGGATATGGCCATAATGTGATGATGAATATGTATGAGATGATCATTATTGTATTGTGGCAACCGGCGTGAGCCTTATGGTTGTCTTTACCTCATGTTGAGTAGTATTTCAAAGTAGTTGTAATAGTTGGTATATGCAAACCAAATTAGAGACGTCTAACTTGTTTTTGCAGGGTTCGATGATGGAGATCATGCCCGTTGATGATGGAGATCATGTCCGTGCTTTGGAGATGAAGATCGAAGGCGCAAAGACTAAAGGGCCATATCATATCACATATATATGAACCGCATGTGATGTTAATCCTTTTATGCATCTTATTTTGCTTAGATTGGGTACGGTAGCATTATAAGATGATCCTCCTCACTAAAATCTCAAGATAATAAAGTGTCTGTCCTTAGTTAGCACCGTTGCCAAGACTTATCGCTCGAAGCATCCCCGTGATGATCGGTGATAGATTCGATAAGTACATATAATGGGTGCAAGACGTTTTGCACAAGCGGATACTAAGGTGGCCTTGACGAGCCTAGCATGTAAAGACATGGTCTCTGGAACACGTGATACCGAAAGGTAGAGCATGAATCATAGTGATTGATATGATGAACACTTTGAGTGTTCGCCATTGAAATTACATCTTGTCTCGATGATCGGGCATAGGTGTGGTTGGATTTGGTTCGTGATCACTAAGACAATGCGAGGGATATTGTTTTGAGTGGGAGTTCACCTAGATTTTACTTATGTAGATTAAAATCTGAACTCAATTTGTCATAAACTTAGTCTAAACTATTGCAAATATGTTGTAGATATGGCGTCCTAAATCAATTTAACCAGTCCCTAGAGAAAGAAAAGCTTAAGAGCAACGGTAGCAACTTCATCGACTGGTTCCGCCATGTGAGGATCTTCCTCGCTGATGGAAATCTTCAATATGTGCTTGATGCACCGCTAGGTGACCCTCCTGGAGAAACTGAAACCGATAAGTAAAGAATGTTTACTTGACTCGGAAAACTCGGTACTCTCAAGTTCAATGTGCCATCTTATGCAGGACGATCTTCAAAAACGTTTTGAGGACCACGATCCTCATGAGTTGATAAAAGAGTTGAAGACTATTTTTGAGACTCATGCGGCCGTGGAATGCTATGAAGCATCGAAACACTTTTTCAGCCGTATGATGGAAGAAGGCAGCTCCATTAGTGAGCACATGCTCGTTATGACCGGGCATGCGAAGAAACTCAGTGACTTGGGAATAGTGATTCCTAACAGACTGGGGATTAATCGTGTCCTTCAATCACCGCCACCAAGTTACAAGAACTTTGTGATGAACTACAATATGCGGAACATGAACAAGGAGTTTCTTGAACTTTGGCATGCTAAAAGCCGCCAGAGATTGAGATCAAGAAAGAACACCAAGTGTTGATGGTCAACACATCACCAGCTTCAAGAAACAGGGTAAGTCTAAAGGCAAGAACAAGAAGAGTGGCAAGAAAAGCTGCCACGCTCCCCGTGAAACCTAAGTCCTGCCCTAAGCCTCATGCCGAGTGTTATTAATGGGCGAAGCGAGAAGGGACACTGGAAGCGTAATTGCTCCAAGTATTTGGCGATATGAAGACGGCCTTATCAAGAAGAAGAAAGAAGGTATATCCGATATACATGTTATAGATGCTTATCTCACTAGTTCTCGTTCTAGCACCTGGGTTTGATACCGGTTCGGTTGCTCATATTTGTAACTCGAAATGGAGAACTAAAGAATAAACGACAACTGCCGAAAGATGAAGTGACGATGCGCGTTGGGAACGGATCCAAGGTCAATGTGACCGGCGACACTTCCTCTACATCTACCTTCGGATTAGTTTAAGCCTAAATAATTGTTATTATGTACCCGTTGAGCATGAACATTATATCGTGATCTTGTTTAATGCAAGACGGTTATTCATTCAAGTCTGAGAATAATGGTTGTTCTATTTTTATGAATAATATCTTTTATGGTCGAGCACCACGAAAGAATATTTCTGTTAGATCTCTATAGTAGTAATACGCATATATAACATTGATGCTAAGCGACTAAATTGAATGATAATTCTACTTATATGTGGCACTCTCTCGCCTTGGTCATATTGGAGTGAACGCATGAAGAAACTCCAAGAAGATCATGGATTACTTGAATCACTTGGACTTTGAGTCACTTGATAGATGCGAAGCACGTCTGATGGGAAAATGACTAAGACTCAATTCTCTGGTTGATGGAGCGAGCTAATGACTTATTGGAAATCACACACGTGCATGTATGTGGACCAATGAGTGTAGCATCGCCGCGGTGGTTATCTAACCTTCACATATGATTTGAGTAGATATGGGCATATCTATTTAATGAAACATAAATCCTAAACTTTCAGAAGTTTAAGGAATTCCAAAGTGAAGTAGAAAATCAACGAAACAAGAAGATTAAATTTCTACGATCCGATCGTGGAGGTGAATATCTGAATTATTTCAGCATGCATTTAAAGAAATGAATACTTTCACAATTGACACCGGGAACACCACAACGAAACGGTGTCTCCGACGTCGTAATCGAACTCTTAGATATGGTTCGTTCTATGATGTCTCTTACCGATTTGCCGTTATCATTTTGGAGTTATGCATTAGAGACAATTTTCGCAGATTCACTTTAAATAGAGCAATTATCAAAATCCGTTGAAACTATCGTCGCATAAATGGTGTCTAATATGAAACCTAAGCCGCTGCTCCTAAAAGTTTGGGGTTGCGGAAGCCTATGTAAAAAAGTTACAACCGGACAAGCTAGAACCCAAAGCGGAGAAATGCGTCTCCATAGGAACCTTAAGGAAACTATAGGGTACACTTTCTATCACAGATCCGAAGGCAAGATCTTTGTTGCTAAGAACGAAACCTTTCTTGAGAAAGAATTTCTAAAGAAGTGACTTGAAGAAAAGTAGAACTCGATGAGATTGAAGAATTTCTACTCGTTGATCAGTAGCGCAGTACCGGAAAATGTTCCCGTACCACCTACACCGCAACAAGAGGAAGCTAATGATAATGATCAGAAACTTCAAATGAGACAGCTAATGAACCTCGCAGATCGACAAAACGTGCCACTCCTCATTGGTATGATCCTTGTCTAAATGTCATGATTGTGGGATAACAATGATGAAGACCCTGCCACGTATGAAGAAGCGATGAGGAGCCCAGATTCCAAGAAATGGCAAGAAGCCAAATCCCAAATGGGATCCATGTATGATAACAAAGTATGGACTGTGGTAGAATTACCTAAAGGCTGTCGCGAATAAATGGATCTTCAAAAGAAAAACATGCCGCAAAGGTAATATTACCGTCTATAAAGCTCGACTGGTCGCAAAGGGTTGCACAAATTCAAGGTGTGGACTACGATGAGACTTTCAGCCCGTAGCGAAGCTAAAATCTGTGAGGATTTTGTTAGCAATAGCTGCATTTTTCGATTATGAGATTTGCAGATGGATGCAAAACAGCGCTCCTTAATGGAGACATTGAGGAAGAGTTATATGGTACAACCCAAAGGTTTTGTCGATCCTAAAAATGCCGATAAAGTATGCAAACTTCAGCGTTCAATCTATGGATTGAAGCATCAAGAAGTTGGAACCGACGCTTGATAAGGTGATCAAAGACTTCGGTTTATACAGTGTCATGGAGAGAACCTTGCATCTTTAAGAAAGTGAGTGGGAGCTCAGTAGCACTAGTATTATATGTAGATGACATATTATTGATTGGGAAATGATATAGAACTATTAAGCAATGTGTAAAGGGTTATTTGAATACAGTTTTTCAATGAAAGACCTTAGTGAAGCAGCATACAGATTTATAGAGATAGATGAAGACGTCTAATAGGGCTATCACAGAAAGTACATACCGGGACAAGATTCCTTTAAAAAGTTTAGAATGGACAGTTAGTAAAGGATTCTACCTATGTTATTGTGCAAGGCCCTATAAGACTCAAGACCGGCTACGTGCAATAGTGCAGAAAGGATGAGTCGATCCCCATGCCCTGGGCAGTAGGCTCTACTCATGCCATGCTATGTACAAGACCGAATATAGCACATGCTGGTTTGACTAGCAGAGCATCAAAGTGATCCAGGGATAGAACACTGGACAGAGGTCAAGAATATCCCGAAGTACTTGAAAAGAACTAAGGATATGTTTCTTTTTGTTATGGAGGTGACTAAGAGCTCGCAACAAGTTACACCGATGCAAGTTGGAACACTCATCCCGATGACTCTAAGTCACAATCCGGTACGTGTTTATATTGAATGGTGCCGCAGTAAGCTGGGCAAGCTCGAAGCAGGGCACGGTGGCGAAATCCTCAACAATCGAGCACATAGCGTTTCCAGAGGCTTCATCGTGGTTGCATGGACAGTTATGTTCATTGTAGAGCCCCGGTGGTTCCTAGTGCATTGGACCCACTAGTCATCTACTCGGTGACAACATGGGTGCCATTGCCAATGCACAAGAACCAAGGTCACACAAGAGGTTGAAGCATATCAAGCTGCGTTACCTCACTGAGCCTGCGAGTACATCGAAGATGCAGAAGTAAAGATTTGCAAAGTACACACCGATCCGAATGTAGCAGCATCCGCTGACTAAAGCTCTCCCTAGGCAAAGCATGACCAACACCACACCAGAATGCCATGGTGTTAGGTACCTTAACAATGTAACTAGATTATTGACTCTAGTGCAAGCGGGAGATCGTTGGAGATATGCCCAAGAGGCACACAAAAGTGGTTATTATATATCTTTATGTTTATGATAAAAAGTTTATATACCATGCCATAATTGTATTAACTCGAAACATTGATACATGTGTGATATGTAAACAAACAAAGAGTCCCTAGTAAGCCTCTTAACTAGCTTTTTGATTAATAGATGATTAGTTTCATAATCATGAACATTGGATGTTATTAATAACAAGGTTATATCATTGTATGAATGATGTAATGGACACACCCTATTAGCGTAGCATAAGATCACGTCATTAGTTATTTGCTATAAGCTTTCAATACATAGTTACCTAGTCCTTATGACCATGAGATCATGTAAATCACTTATACCGGAAAGGTACTTTGATTACATCAAACGCCACTGCGTAAATGGGTGGTTATAAAGGTGGGATTAAGTATCCGGAAAGTATGAGTTGAGGCATATGGATCAACAGTGGGATTTGTCCATCCCGATGACGATAGATATACTGGGCCCTCTCGGTGGAATGTCGTCTAATGTCTTGCAAGCATATGAATAAGTTCATAAGAGACCACATACCACGGTAAGAGTAAAGAGTACTTGTCAGAGACGAGGTTGAACAAGGTATAGTGTGATACCGATGATCAAACCTCGACAAGTAAAATATCGTGACAAAGGGAATTGGTATCGTATGTGAATGGTTCATTCGATCACTAAAGTCATCGTTGAATATGTGGGAGATTATGGATCTCCATATCCCGCTATTGGTTATTGGTTGAGTGAGTACTCAACCATGTCCGCATAGTTCACGAACCGTAGGGTGACACACTTAAAGTTGGATGTTGAAATGGTAGAACTTGAATATGGAATGGAGTTCAATATTTGTTCCGAGTCCTGGATGTGATCCCGACATCACGAGAGTTCGAATGGTCCTGGAGAATAAGATTCATATATAGGATGTCATTTTATGTGAATAAAATGGATGCGAAGGTTCTATGGAAGGTTCTAGAAGGTTCTAGAAAGTCCGGAAGAAACCACCCAGGAAGGTGGAGACCACATGGGACTCCACCTCCATGGCCAACCCTAGTGGTGGAGGAGTCCCAAGGGACTCCCTTAGGGGGCCACCATTTCCCTATGGAAGGTGGAATTCCCACCTCTAGTGGGAGGGAAGGTTTCCACCATATGGAAGGTTTTGGGTTCGGGTCTTATTCAAGACTTGTAGTCCAACACTTGGGGCTTCCACCTATATATAGAGGCCGGGAGGCCGGCCACACCAAAGCCATGCTTGGCGGCCCCTATAGTGGCCGCCACCCTCTCCCCAAACCCTAGCACCTCGTCCTCCACCATATCCCCGCACGCTAGTGAAGCTCCGCCGATTTCTCCACCGCCACCCACACCACGCCGTCGTGTCGTCGGATTCAGAGAGCTACTACTTCCGCTGCCCGTTGGAACGGAGGTGGACGTCGCTTCATCAACAACCGAACGTGTGACCGAGCACGAGGTGCTGCCTGCTCGTGGCGCCGAACCGATCGTGATCAAGATCTTCTACGCGCTTGCAAGCGGCAAGTGAACGTCTACCGCAGCAACAAGAGCCTCCTCCTGTAGGCTTTGGCATCTCTTCAAGGTGAGTCTCGATAATCCCCCTGCTACCGTCTTCTAGATTGCATCTTGGCTTGATTGCGTGTTCGCCGTAGGAAAATTTTTGTTTTCTATGCTACGTTATCCTACAATCAGGCTACTCGCCAAGGACCGGCCGTCACTTTCCATAGCGCGCCAAGAATGTCGCTACTATCACCCGTCTTCGCGAGAAGATTCGCACCTTAGAGGTAACTGTCCGAACACAGCAGGACCAGATCCAGGAGATGGAGGAAGATGGAGAAGACATCCAAGGAGGCGATGACTTCCTGAGTGAGTGACAACGACTTTGAGGATGACGAGTTCACCGATGAGGAGGACTACGAATTTCTGGAGTCTGAGGAGGATGGGATCATCCCCATCGATGTGGATGAAGACAATGAGGAATAGTTGCACTAGCTTCACTTACGTAGGTGTGAGTATCCCGCACATGTATCGTAGTTTGTGGAAAAAAGGGTTCTTAAAACCCTTAGTGCTTTAGCTTGTAATGTGTAATGTTTGTGTGAATAAATAAAATATGTGTTAGGTTCATCCTGAAAATATCTTAAGTTTAAGTTTAAACTTAACTCAAAATAAGCCATAGAAAAAAAAATTCCCTCTTACCTCATGATATCTCTACATAATCGATGGCCCCACCAAACCGCAACGCAAATCGGATGCCATGATGCAACTCCTGCAAACAATGATGGCAGACCTGGAAGCCGAAAGAGTCAACGCTAAGCAAACCTTTGCTGCTGCAACAGATAGCTCAGGATAATCAAGGCCATGGAAACCACGATCACCCTGGGTCAAAACTGAAGAATTTCCAGAACACCAACCCTCCAATGTTCAGAAACCGAAGAGCCCCTCGATGCCGATGATTGGCCGCACAATAGAGAACAACCTTGAAGTTGCGGGAGTTGAAGCCGCAGTAAAGTACCGTTTGCCACCCACTACCTGTCAGGACCGCAAGAGCCTGGTGGACTAGTGCCCGTGCAATGAATGCAGGACAGATGATGACCGGAAGACTTCAAGCTGAAGTTCGCAAGTACCATGTGCCCCAAGGATTAATCAAGAAAATGAGAGACGAGTTCGTGAACTCAAGCAAGGAAGAATGTCCGTGTAGAATCACTCCACAGCTCACTCACAAGGTACGCCTGATGAGACCGACACTAATGAGAAGAGGAAGGAAAGATTTTTGAACGGACTACGACGAGATGCAAACCGTGTTAGTGAATATCCCGTCGCCGACCTCAAGCCCTAGTAGACTCACCATACAGATGGAAAGCTGCATCGCCAATGAGAACCGAAAGCGCAGAATGATGAACCAGAGTGGACCCCATCATACCTAGAAGCACCGCAAGAACTTCTCTGGAGGATTCACCCCCGTAAACAACAGCCACCCGCACTTATCGCCCCCAACTACAAGAATAACCACGGAGGACCCCGAAGCCCGGAGGCAACAACAATAACAACCGCAACCCCAACAGCCACAACAACAATGGGAACAACACCAACACCAACACTGGCCCAAGAACTGGAAGCAATGTTATCTCCGTCACCCCGAAGGATAAAACAACGGTAAACTGCTATGAATGTGGAGTTGTGGGCCACTTTTCCAAAGAATGCCCCAAGAAGCTTGCTAAGATTGCCGCCAACACCGCTGCACCCGCTCAGCAGCAAAGCTGTGGGTAGAAGGAAACGTAACAACAACAACGGACGTTTCTACCACATGACTGCCACTGAAGCCCAGGAAGCACCCCGACCCTGACAAGTATGCCTTCCTGTAATCAAAATGCTCAATCTCTCTTAGGAACCTAACCTCTTAAAATCTCGGACGAGATTTGTTTTGGGAAGCTTGTAACATCCCAAAAATTTCAAAACAAAACAAATGAGTTTCCCTAGTTCCAAATTTTGGAACCAACAAAAACTTTTATTAAATTAAGATTGATACATAATAAGCTTGCATAATTCTTGTGCTCTTGCCATGATTGCTTGTTATTAGTATTTGAAATAATATTAAACCCTAAAGACTCACCCCTCCTCTCATCATTCTAGTGAAAATAAAATAAAAGGAAATTAAATAGGAAAAAGGCATATGTGCCTATGGCTACAATTATAAATATTTATCCTAGACCTTTTCACTTTATTTAAAAGATGGGAAAAGCTTTATAAACCTTATATAGTATTTCTTAAATCATTTCTAGGTTGAAACCAAAAAGAATAAAAAGAAAACTAAAAATGCCATAGAGGCATATGAGAGCTAAATAGCAAATATGAATTTAAGAAAACTAACCCTAGGACTTGTGTGAATGGTTGGATCACCTCCATATCAGTTCAACATTCAACAAAACCAATTGGGCCAAACCAAGTCAAAGTAAAAATAAAATACCACATATGCATAAAAGCATATGTGACACATGGGCATTTCACCAAACATTGACCTATGTCTTCAAACCTTGACCAAATGGTGTGACACCATCTCTAAACCTATTATAACACTAAATGGACCCTAACCCATGTCCAAGTGAAGCAAGATAAACCCCTTTGCAAGTTTATTAAAATTGGACACCTCATTACTTATGTGTTAAGGCCAAATTTGCAAATCTTTGAACAAGACCCTTTGATTTAGTTTCAATGCTCTTAAAATGTTTCTAAACTCACAAGAACCACATTAGAGTCAACCAAAGTCAAATCAAATAGAGAGAAATCAAATAGGGAGAGAATTCCCAAAATTCACTCACATACACATATGCCAAAATGCAAATCCTTCACCAAGGCCAAATTTGCTTGCCCCATTGCTTCTAAAATACTTCAATATGATAAACTAACACAATTGCATCATTGGATCAAGAATTAAATCAAAGCAAAACTCAAATTCAACATACATGTGATAATGGTCATTTTGTCACTTTATAAAATGTTCCCCTCTTTACCCTCTGGCTTTGACTTTTCTTCAACCAAACTTGGTCAACTATGACCATTTCATCCAAGACCATGTCAAGGTCAACAACTTTCATGTTGACCATCTCTGCTAATGTTGACTAGGTTGACCAGTAAAGACTTGCCAAGTGGAGACTTTAAATTAATGAGAAGATAACCTCAAATTTGAAACTTTGCAAATCTTCACCAAAATGGACACCACCACCACCATTCAATCACAATTATTATATAAATGAGCTCCACCAAAAAGAATTGCAAAAATCCAAATAAAGTTTCATGCGACCATTTTATTCGAACACCTTGCAGGCATAGTTCATATATGTGCACACATGATATTGTCCAGTGGGTTTTGGCCTAAACCACCTCTAGCTGGTGATGATCATCACCTCTCTACATCCCTGCATCCCTACATGTCCTTGCCTTGGTCGATTAAAGTGAATGGAGCACTGTTTCTTCTTCATGCCGTGCACCATGCCACCCTCATGCACTCATTCTCTCTGGCCTTCCCCTCTCACCTACACCATGTCCCGAGCTTCCCTAGCACACAAGGACGACGTCTGCCCTCCCCGGATCGAAAGGCACGACATGGCCAAACGAAGCGTGCCCAGACGCGCCCGAACCGTGCGCGCGCGGTGAGCGCGGTGACCACGCCCGGACGCCGCAGTACACGTCCTCGCCTGGCGCCTCTCGTCCTCCCTCGCCTTGCCCTCTTGCACGCACCATCACCACCCTACCAGCTACCTACTGGACATGCTCACTAGCTCGCGGACGCCTCGTCACCGTCGCCATGATCGACGTTGTCGCTCCGTACCGCGAGGACGCCACCGTCGCCAGCACGCTCCCGTCCTTCCTCTGTCTCCTCAAGTGCGCTAGCCTCTCCTAGCCGTCGCCTACCTCGCGCGCCCCTACCTTGCCCCTTCACCGCTCCCGGCCGCGCCATGGACGACCTCCACAGCACCCCACGGTCACCTCCCGTTCTATAAATAGAGACCAGTTCAGCCTCCCTTCTCCACACGAACCTGCTCCCCTCCTTCTCCTTGTTCTCCTCGACCACCTCCCCTCCTCAATTAGTCGCTAGTTCGCCGGAATTTCATCGGAGTCCGCCGCCACGGTAGCTCGACGGGGACGACGACTCCGACCACCGCAGCACCTCCTGCGACCACCCTCTGCCTCGCCGTCGTCTTCCACGTCGAACGCCCGCCTCGCCGAGCCTCGCCGGAGCCCCAGGTACTCCCCTCGCTACCTCGCTGTCGCCGGTAGGGTTAGAACCTCGCCGGAGGAGGTGAGCCACCCGATCACTTGGACGCTCCAGATTATGCCACGTCGCTCCCGCCAATTGTCGGTATTTCAAACAAGCCCGTAGTGTAGCTGGGCCGGCCCAGTCCATTTAACCTGTTTAGCCCAGTTGGTTTTCCCGCGTGGCCCAGTAATTCAAATTCCATTTAATCTATTCAGTTCAAATTCAATACTGGTGCCAACTTCAAAATTAAATAGTTTAAATTCTACTAAACCAAATTTAGTAAATTTTATATATTTAGAAAGCTCAGGAAATTATCTAAACAATGGCACTGGCCTCATGTCCAAATTCGAAATAAAAGTTAAATGATAAAAATAACAAGGCAGGGACTTTTCTGACTTCAAATAAATATTAGAAATTATCTATAAATGATTTTAAGTTGATTCCAACTCTAATAACTCACATTTGACATAATCTAATTGTTTATGCAAAAATATAGCATGGTTGTTTTGCATGATCATGGACCAGAGTTAAATAATGGCTATGGAACCATTTCTAGAATATTTAATACACACCCATAAACTTATTTAAATAGTATGAGGGTTTCTCTCTCATTTAAATTGTGATCTTAAATAATTCAAATAGAGGTACTGACCTAGATCAAATAAGTCTCATGATTGGTTAATTAGAGAGGTTAATCATTTAGATGATAGTTTAACTTATTTGAGGTGTAGCCTCTCACATAAACCATTAGTCCAAATAATTCAATAAGAATTAATAACACATAATTAATGACCCATATGTTTATATTTGAAAATACTTAATCTTTCTCATAAGTAGTATTTAAATATTTCAAGCCTATTGATTAAATCATATGATAGACTTTGGGCTCATTTAAATCTTACCTCAACCAAATTAATATGAAGTAGATCCCATGGTCAAGTAAAATTCACTTTTAATTAATTAATAATAGTAAACCATTACAAGGTGTTACTAAAATAGTATGAGGTGCTCACCTCATTTAAATTATCTTTCTCAAATAATAGGAAGTAATGTGTTGACCTTTAATTCCCTAAGCTCATACTTGCTCCCTTATAAATCTTAAAGCTAAATAATAATTAAATTAATTAAATCACATGAGATGATGAATCTCATATAACTCACTTTCTCAAAATACTAAGTGTTGACCTTGGTCAACATGGGATCATCCCTGGTTATTTTGAGAATATTAAATCACCTCAATAATAGTCCTTTAAATTTGTTACACTTATGTGCTAAATCATATGAGAGATACTCCTTTCATTTAAATCTAGTTCTCAAGTAATTCAATATGAGGTAGTGATCATGGTCTAAGTAACCTCATATTGAATTATTTGGTGGCTTTAAATCACTAACAGGTTATTATTAAATTGCATGAGGTATGGAACCTCATTTAAATCATTTTCTCAAATGGTAAGTATGAAGAGGCTGACTTTAGTCAACCTAGGTCATATATTATTCATAAGAGAAATTAAATCTTAAGAAGATTCAATGAGAGGAAATTATTTTCTCACAAACTAAAGAGAAACCCTAACTCCATTTTTAATGAGAGGAAATTATTTCCCTATTACTAAATAAGGAAACCCTAGCATAATCTAGTAATAAATATTAAATAGTGATGCTAGATCATTGGGTGAGCCACTAAGGCTAATTAAGAGTACTTAAGTATTGTTTGGTGATTATATCCTCGTATTCGTTTATAGACGCTAGTACCGGAGACTGTCAAGAGGAGGAGGTATTCTACCAAGAGGAAGAAGAAGAATACTTTGATCACTTCACCAATCAAGGCAAGCTAGTCTACTGCAAGCTAATATTGATATTACTCCTACAAGCAAGCTAACATTCTTGCAACCTAGACTAATGCAAGCTAATATTCTTGCAAGATACCCTAAGGCAAAGCTCTACAAGAGCAAGGCCTCATCCTCATTTAATTTGTGCTTAATGATCCTATCCCAAGTTTTTACCTTACAAGTTGTTGACTTTGGTTTATCAAAGCTTAATTTTTGATTCATGATTCACTTGGTCTAGAGTAGAACAATACTTGATTCAGACTGGCACCACTCAAAGCTAGATAGCATCCCTCATATAGTTGCTATCGCTAATCAATTAAAATTGGATTACTCTAGATGGGAACATGTGACTTTGAAATGAAGTTGAAACCTTGGAATGATGGTTCATTCCATTGAATGACTTCGAAGGTGAATATGACCATGAGAAGATGGTGATTTTTGATATAAAACTGATGATTGGGTTCGGATGCGATACCATTCCAATTTTGAAAGTACCCCACAATACCCAAAATGG
Source organism: Lolium multiflorum (assembly GCA_030979885.1). NCBI lineage: Eukaryota > Viridiplantae > Streptophyta > Magnoliopsida > Poales > Poaceae > Lolium > Lolium multiflorum. The sequence goes on from CM061749.1 coordinate 76,791,540, forward strand.
GTACGGGCTTAACTAGAAATTTATGTGCTTTAGTATGGGTTCCCTCTAAACAAGTCATCGGGGTTATGCCAAGGGCTGCCTCCAAAGACATCTGAGATGATGTGACGTGATTGAGGTGAATTGTCGCCCAAGCCCTGCAGTTCCCGGGTTAACAAGTTGGTTTTCACCGGAGGCCAAGCTCATGGGGAGAGGTGCCTGTACTAGAGTATCTAAGTGAAAGGTTATGGTTGGTAGTCCGCATACGGAGTATGATAAATCAGGGCCAGCTAACCTCGACGGATTATTGCAAATATTGTGACACAAGTGTACGACCTCTGCAGTGTAGAACTATTCGAATAGCCGTGTCCACGGTTACGGACGATTGGAAAGGCCATACTGTTCCGTCATCAGACCAATTTCAAAAATGTGACATATGACTGGTGACTTGAAGTTGACCGGTAAATGGTGATTTGGGATTGAATCACAACTGAGTTGTGGGAATGACACTAATGTTCCCACTTGAGATAGTCTATTTGATTCAAGCATCTTTACTAAATGTTTATGAACTAAACTTGGCTTTATGCAAATAAACCTAGAGCTTAGCATCCCTTTTACCAAAATTGATAGTGCTTACACTAGTATTAGTTTAGTACTTTAAAAGTACTCATGGTTTTGTCCCCGGCTATTCAAATGGCCATCTATGAAGGTGAACACTGTACGAGGAAGATGGATGCAGAACGTCTACGACAACTAGGACCGCTCTGACGTCAACAGTTGCATGTGGAACAGATGGACCACGACCGTTACTTCGCTTCCGCTATGTGTTTTGTAATAGGATCTCTAGATCCACTATGTTGTATTAAGACTGGATCAGGTGATCCTTTGTTGTAAGACGATCATGTGTTGTAATAAATGATGTGTTGTGATATCAAGCTATTATGTCTCGCAAAAACAATATTCCTGGGATTGCGAGGAATGGCATAATAGGCATCTGGACTTAAAAATCCGGGTGTTGACAGCACACCACTCGGTGGTGCACTGGTCACCTACTCAATGGCGCCGGCCATTTGTTGCAATACTCAAGGATTGCGCTCCAACGATGACTAAGTGAGCATTGGGTTATGTATGATGGAATGTTGACCAACTTGAGGTAGTTCTCCTCAATTCTTTGCCAAAACTTATCTGTGCATTGATTTGTGCCAACCGATGCATCGAGCGACACATTCATCCAAGCATGGAACAATGCAACATCTTCTTCTTCTCTATAGTTGGCGGACCTCTTGCTCTTGGCATTGACATTGTCTTTTGGCGCCGCCACCTCGGTCACCATGTCCTCGGCCTCATCTTTCTCGGCCACCACTTCTGCGGCCTCTTCTTCCTCGGCGTAGGCACCACCGTAACTATCACCCTCGCCGAAGTGGAGATCTTCAAGCCCTTGAGTGTGCGAAGAATCCAATTGGGACATGAATTCGGAAACCCCAATCTCGATCACACGGCTTGCCCATGGTCGAGGACTTGCCGGTGGCCTTGGTTGTCACTACCACCGGCTGCACCGGTATTACCCAACCTCTTCGGCGACATTGTGGCGTCGCGGGGGTAAAATCGGGTGGCGAATCGCCGGCGGAAAACTCTGGAGGACATGCCGGGATGAGAATTTGTGCCATTCCGTCCGGGGAAGGGTTGAACGGTAGCGTCGGCGATGACGAATGCCGGACTTGGCAGGAGAGGCAGCCAGTCGGTGGGAGCTCAATTTTTTGGGATCGAGTTGGGCGGGGAGGAAATATGAGAGAGGTGCCTCTCGTTTTAGGGACCAGGCTCTTTTTTTTGCTCCTTTATCCGTTGTTGGGCTTCGGTCAGAGTCGGTCCTAGCCGTTAGCGGTGAATTTTTGGTCCTCTGAAGCCGGTTTGGGCTTCAGCAAAAGAGATGCTCCAAAAGAAGGTATACCCAAAAATAAGGAGGGGGGTCTCCACGCCAAGTCGACCACGGCAAGGTATCCACGAAGGAGGAAAGCTAACGAGCCTCACAACTCATCATGCGGCTCCACTGACGAGTGTTACCCCTGTGGCGTCCACGACTGCCGCCTCTAACATGATCAACGTTGTTGCCCACAACGTGTTCGGTGAATCGCCACATATGTTCAAACTTGTGTTCTTGCTTATACTTTAGATGTATATGTGTCAAATTCGTGCTAGATTTAGTAATTATTGTTTATCTTATTGTGTAGTTTTTGATTTGCATAGCACTCTTCGTTCCTATGTGAGCAGGATGCAAGATTTAGAATTCAATCTAGATGTGCCACTTGATAAATATGATTCTCAAGATGAATGTTGTGAATCTATGGTCATGGAGGACGTGTTTGATGCTTCTCAATGCAAGAAGGAATTAAAAGGAAAAAAGAAAGTGAATTACATAAATGATTAAGATTAAGCTTTGGTGAAGGCATGGGAGAATATGACGCTAGATGAGGTCACATAAATGATTTTTTTTTAACTGATGGTTCGAAGTTCTTTAAATTAAATAAGTCATCAACCGGCCAGTACAACAAACATAAACATGATGGGATATTGGGATTCTAGCTCTACAGAACAAACAAAGAAAAAAAGAACAGAGGGCTACAAATAGCCAAGTAGAACTAAGCTAGCTTAATCCAGATTGAAGCAGCCATGTCTTCTGTTGCATGGAGCTTCCTGTCTAAACCGACAAACCTCCACCTCACCAACATAGCTGCCCAAGGAAACTAGACGATGGGCTAGCAACCTAATGGGCCATGAGAATCCAAAGAAGGGGGCTTGCGTCGACGTCCCCAAGAAGGTGAATGACGCAACAACACGTCATCATCGGTGATAGAGACCAAGGTCTTACAAAGTTTTCGCCTAGACCCCAAACCACCAACCCTAGAGCATAGCCTAGTCACGGACCAAACAACCAACATCCAACAAAAGTAGTGGGGAGAAATCGCCGGCATCAAATATGGCCTTATGCCGAACTACCAAGCCCCCTAGGAACTAGGACGGCCACCAGCAACCAAAGAAGACATTGTGTATATGCAGCCATACTAAGATTGTTGCAGGGTTGTGACACCAGAGGATCAAAGGGTGATTCGGAAGACATTGCAAGAGGAGCTCACACTATTCGAGGACCGAGGACACCTGGAGGAGCAGATTGAAGCGGAGGAGTCGAGTCCATCAAACAAGAAAAGGGGTATCTCCATGCTGACGACTTCAACAAGTGGACGACACCCACAGGTGTCGCCGTTGCCAGCAACGGCCATTGGCATGTGAAGCTTTCGCTGAGAACTTGGCCCCCGCCATGAGGACGCAGAGAGGACATAGCAAGACATCGTTGTTGGAACCACCAAACTGAGAAGCGTACTGGTCTAGCCCCAACAAGGATCACCCTCGTAACATACATATCCGGAAACCCTAGACCTCCAGGCCCTGCCCAGATCTAGGCGTCGCCACAAGGGCACAAGATATGGCAGAACCACATACGACCTCATTGCAACTACCGCCGACGAGTCCACTAACATCCCAAGAGGCGAGATATGACCGCAAGGCCAGGAAGATCCATCCCGCCTGTCATATCCACCCAAGGATCTAGGGCACCCCGCACCCGAGTAGGGGTAGCACCACTGGGAGGCACAACATGGTAGTGAGGACCAGCGAGGATGAATTTTCGTAGCATAACTTGCCGACGAGGGGGATGAGAGGGTCGGCGAAGCCGGACGTGCTCTCAGGGAGGAGGAGAAGAGGGAGAGGGGAGGAGGAAGCAGCAGGGGCACCGCCATAGGCCGACGCCGCAGCGTGGGGAGGAGACGCTCCGATGTCGCCTAAGAGTGACACGGGAGTGGGTTGGGTCTTCGTCACTGAAATTATCAAACGGAAAAAAACTACGTATTGAGGACATGTTCCATTAATTTATGCTCAAACCATTAAGGAGCCCAATGAGATCTCTACAAGGGCGGTGGAAAATGATCAAAGCTTCTTTTAGTCAATGGAGGCATTGCCTGGAGCAACTGAGAAATGCACTACGAGAGAATAATAGGGTTAAAAGACAAACCATTTATGCTCGAGCATTATTGGGAATTTCTAGAGAATAGTGAAAACTGGATGTTGAGAGATGGTGAAGATCCTCCAATAATTAAAGAAACTTGAGGTCAAGTAGCTCATCCTCTTAGAAGTTGGACGATGATGATGACGAAGGTTGCAACGAGTAAAGGAGAATCCCGAGAAAGAAGTTGGCCTAGAAGAAGCGAAAGATCATCTTTGACGAGTATAGGCTTCTTATTGAGAAGAATCAGACGAGGCAAAAAATCGTAGCTGAGGAGAACCAAATCATAATGATGGATCCAAACATATCATCTTTGTTTCTTTTATTTTGCCATATGGTGCAGTGGTATGCAAGATACAGGAGCATGCGTGATCCATCACTCGATCAGAAGAGTCCACCTCGATCGTGTCCCATTCCGTTGGACTCCCAGACATTTCCTTGGTATAAATCGAGAGTTTCTTAGCGCCCACTCCTCCTCCGTCGCCGGCGCCGTCGTTGTCGATCATGCGCTGGAGCACCGAGATATAGAGACGCTCGTTCGACGAAGCAGCGGCACCGGAAGTGCTTCCAGCTTTGTCTAGTGATCTAAGTCACGATCAGGCCAGGTTAATTAGTGAGACCGTTCAGCTCTTGGGTAGCAGCAGCACGTACACTCTGCTCCGCAGCCGAGTGGCTAGGCGATTTGCACAAAAATAACCCAAAAGTGAAAGAAAAGCACAGACTGACCCTCTGGCGAAACTATTTTACCCATCTAACTCTTTTGTGTGGCGCCAATGTGAGGGGAGCCACACTACACTGTGTGGCGTGCATGAGCGTGTGTGGCCTACAGCTGCCAACGTGGAAGCATGTGTGGCGTCCATGGCGAGAGCGCCGCACTACTCTTTATTAATAAACGTTGTCTAGAGCTGATAGAACATAGTGGTAGCTTAATTGGATGAACTTTTTGGTGCAAACTTATAGGTCTTGAGTTCAAACCCCCAAACCACTTGATTTAATTTTTTCTTTTTAAAATTATGCTAGACATTGTAGTATGTTCTAAAATATAGAACCCAGCTCCGTATTGTTTTTAAAACTTTTTATCATTTTTTTAAATCATTGTAGGACTTCAAAATAAAACATACTGCCTCCTATTTGTTTTAATGGATACACATGTACATAGCGTGGCCGATCTATTTATTAGAGAAACAAACGCAAGCTAAACCATTGCTATTAGTTTTTGGGTTGCTCTAATCATAGTTGTGTTTTCCGTTTGCAGATTAGCGGGGGATGAGCCAGGCCTGCTTATTTAATTTTCTCAACAACATCAATAGTAAATATTGTACTGATAGATATACCCTAGCAGTGTCTTTTTCTCAAAAACAATCATGTATTTTGTTTCCCTTTTGCAGATGACAAGAACTGTGATATGCTGCAGAATCAAGACCAAAATAAGCAAATCAATGGTTTTGAGTATCTGGCCCATACCATTTTCTCTACAAATTAATCTGTTTAGTCCATGCATGCATGAAATGTCTGACAGAAGTTCAGAATCCGTAGTCTAGACATGATCAGAAACCACGTGTATACTTCACTTCACAGTGAAATGGTAAAGTAATCCCTACTTACGGCGATGAGAAATTTGGTTAACCTCATTTGTGATATGATTCACATATGTTTCAAATTTTATTGCAGTCAAACATTTTGCTACTATGTCCGCCGCAACGCGCGGGGAATCATCTAGTATATATGAAGTCATCAAACCAAATCTTTGTGTGATACACGGAAGTTGTATCTATATATGCAAAATCAAGGCCACGAAGATTTTATTGCTTCAAAAGGATCGACTCTTCGTATGGCTAGTAAATGGTTTGATGACTTCATATATATGCATCATATGATAAACTAATAGCAATGATTTAGCTTGCGTTTGTTTCTCTAATAAGCAGATCCGCCACACTATGTACATGTGTATCAATTAAAACAAATACGAGGCAGTATGTTTTATTTTGGACTCCTACAATGATTTAAAAAATGATAAAAAAGTTCATCCAACTAAGCTACCACTACGTTCTGTCAGCTCTAGACAACGTTTATTAATAAAGAGTAGTGTGGCGTCCTTGCCATGGGCGCCACACATGCTTCCACGTTGGCAGCTGTAGGCCACGCACGCTCATGCACGCCACGCAGGCAAGATGTGTGGCGCCCATCTCATGGGCGCCACACAGTGCAGTGTGGCTCCCCTCGCATAGGCGCCATATAAAAGGGTTAGATGGATGAAATAGTTTCGCCGGAGAGTCAGTCTGTGTTTTTCTTTCACTTTTGGTTATTTTTGTGCAAACCGCCGAGTGGCTAGGTGACGCTGCTATGTTGCAATCAGGATTCAGAACCTGCATGCCATGCGGTGTGGAGCTATCGGAATCTCGCCATTAATTTATTCTCCATGTCGTCCTCGATGCGGAATATGTGCGCAGATACCTTGGCGACCAAGTTCGCGAGTCGTCAATGCGAGCTGTAGCTGTGGCAGTCAACGTTCGCTGCCTGTCACTTGTCACAGGCTTATTATTCAGCGTGGAAATTTGCAAAACGGTGGCCCAAGATTGAGGTGGATTGCTGGCTGATTGCCAATTTGTCCCCGTCCTTCTTTGTTCGATCTTTTTTGAATTTCAAAATGGAGGTTGAGACCCACGGTTTTTTTTTTTTTTTGCATCGAAGAGGTACATATACCTATTTTTATATTTTATTTCACATATAACTGGTAAAAGCATACCATAAAATATCCAAAGCCACCATAAAACAACTTCAAACCTGATAATGGAAAAAAAAAGTGCCATCACTTTGTTTGGTTTGATCCAGCACAATGCGTATTTGTTTGGTTTGTCGTTGTTTGTTGTATTTTAATTTGGAAACAATTTTAGCAAACATATTTATTTGTGTGCTATGTTTAATAAATTGGTTGTGTTTTCAAAAACTCTAACCGAAAAAACAAATTTTAGAGCCTCGTTTGGGGCGACTAGGGAGAGACGCATCCCAAACGCGTCACCAAGCAATAACGTCCCCCAAACGCTCGATCCAACACGATTGGGGGGGGGGGGCGCTTTGGGGACGCGACTAGAGATGCTCTTATGCCCTAAAAACACATCTAGACCAGCAGACCATCATCGAGCACCTCGTGTCCACGCTTCAGAAATCATCACCTTTGTTGAACCGTCGAGCCAACTCTAGGGCAGAGATCCGCATAGCCCTTGACATGCATGTATTCAGTGCTGCCACGATGCTAGACACTGCCTCCACCGTACGCGAGTCCTTGGCACGTCCGTCACCGAGACCCTACTGCACCATGCCGTCATGACTTGCCGTCTCACTGTGATCGATGCAACACCGCTCCATGACTTGACGCCTCCAGCCAGAGCTTGTTCCAAAATTATGCCTAAGTGGTAGAACGACACCGAAAGCGTTGCCATTGCCCGATCCGGGAGACTTAGATCTACGCTTTCCCAGAAACATGTGGGGCTAGGAGATTCGCAGCAACGACACCTTCAACATGGTAACGACACTTCTTATATGCTTCACCTCCTAGATCTGCCACGAGCCAATCTGCCACAGGGTAGGGAGCTACCTCCCCATCTACCTGCAACTCTGCCTTGAGGAGGTCGACCAGACAAGTCCGGCCAGCACCGCCAGCCCAAGGAGCCATGATGGCCGCCGACCCCACGGAACCTTCGTTTTTCCACCTATGTCGCCCAGCGATGGCCCTCCTTCGTGCCGAGGGAACCGTCGGGGCACAACGTCACCTCCATCTTTGTCGGTCGAGCGTGGCCGCCACCGCCGGTGGCATCGGCGGCCTTTTGCTTGGAGAACGGTGGGGTCGCCTCGTGTGAGATGACCCGGGAGGTGGTAGGGAGGAGGGAAGATCAATGACTGAGGAGAGGAAGTCGGTGGTGAGGGATCGGGGTGTAGTTGCAACGACCTCAAATCTACATCTTCTGTAAAAATATGATACGGCTTTTGGCGTATTCTAAAAAGAAATTCTTGACGGAGGATACGATGAGACACAACACCTGTGCACGCATTTGCCACGTTACGTTCCATACGACCCGAATTTTTGACCCGAGTTAGACTTGCAATGGAGAAGAAATTGTGAAACAATAAAGCACAATATATTAAGCAAGCACGCCGCCTCACTAAAAACCTCCCAATCCCGTTAGGTACCCTAGTGAGAAAAAGAGTGCGTCAGAAACGCGCTGCTTCAGATAGACAGAGTTGTATTACAATCCTTGTGGATACTCTCCATCACACACGGCGGAGCAGATCCAGCAAGGCAACCCGAGGTGCCACTCTTGCCTAATTGTGCTAAACTATGAGCTACTGAGTTACACACTCGATCCACTTTGGATACACTAATATTATTATACAAATTCAGAAGCTCTCTACCCTCACTATACGTGCACCAACTATTGGATTTGTCCATAGAAACACTAGTGAGAACTTGAACAGCCCGGAGGCAATCTGACTCCAAAATAGAGGATTGTCCATTAAGAGTGATCAGATGTTTCAGGACCTCTAAACATGCCAGCGCTTCAGCATCTTCTGCACTCGCACATCTAGGAATAAATTTCCACTCTGTAATAATAGAATTACCTTGATGGTTTTGAATAATCACCCCAATGCCAGCCTTTTTCCCAACCGGTTCCCATCCTGCGTCTACATTCGCCTTCAGCTCGCCTTCCCTTGGTGCTGACCACCTGGACGTGGGAGACATGCTATCAATGTTTACCTGGCGCTCCAAATCCGCAAGACCCTTTCCATTCCTCACACAAGCAGTGCGAGTTGCAGAGATAAAGGACTCCAAGTAGCTGCATAGGTAAGGAACCGAAGCAGAAACACTGGCCTTGCCGTCCCCATGAACAATATTGTTCCGATGGTGCCACACTCGCCACAGCATAAAAAATGATCTTCGGTCGCAAATGTTCCGAGACCTTGCATAGCAGTAGAAAGAACCAATCCTTCCCACCAAATTTAAACACCTCTTCAGTAGGCAGATCCCAATGCACCCGAAGCTCCTGCCGCAGGGCATTTGCTAGCGTGCATCGAATAAGAGCGTGATGCGAGTCTTCCTCTTCAATTCCACATATCGTACACGTTGGATTGACGGAATTTATACGTCGGTGTAAAGCTGTCCGAACAGCCAAGGTCGAAGAAGCCACCTTCCATGCAAAAACCCGCAGCTTTCGAGGTACCTTTGCCTTCCAAATCAACTCCCATATTTTCCGGTCCCCATCCGGCTCTCTACTAGACTGTCCGCCACTCAGGCTCATAAGGCGCGGCTGAAGGCCCAGGCGATAAGCTGATCGGACTGAGAATAGTCCATTACTTTCTGGGAACCAAGCAACAAAGTCATCACATGGTCTGGTCGGAAGTTTTATAGCAAGTATAGCCTCTGCATCCCTCGTACTACAGCACTCGCGAACCCTCTGTTCGTCCCACGCTCTAGCGACAGGGTCGATGAGATCCGAGACCCATCGATGTCTTGTGTTTCCTCTCCTCATTTGCACTTTCAAGGCGTCTGGTCGGGGGATCCAATTATCTCGGAATATCCGCATGCTCGACCCAGACCCAATCCTCCATATTGCACATTGCTTCAAGAGTTCGAGGACATGCATTACTCCTTCCCATGCTGGCGATACATTCTGGATAAAAGCCGTGTGTCTAGAAGGTGAGCAGAGGGGTAGTATCTTGCCTTCAATAAACGAGCACATAGGCTGTTTGGGAACTGGATTAGCCGCCAAGCCTGGTGTTGAGGGTACTTCGGCAATGCCCTCCGATAGGGGCTTAGGGTTGATGGAATCCCGCAAGCCGACACGAGACACCGGTCTGCCGACAAACGGGGGGAGCGATTTACCCAGGTTCGGGGCCCTCGATGAGGTAAAACCCTTACATCCTACTTGTCTGTTCTTGATTATGATGAAAATAGGTTACAATGGGGTGCCGAATAGTTCGGCTCAGATCTCGTCGAGATGCTAAGCTTTACGATGACCTAGCTCTGTGCTTTAGGTGGCTAAGATTACTAAGATTGATTGTGTCCCTCGGCAGCCCCTCTCCCGGCCTTTATATAGGAGGCCAGGTCCCAAGAGGTCTAACCGAGTACGGCTAGATTTACAGTAGTTTCAGATCTAATCTTTCCTTGTTCGGCTGCTCCTTCGTCTTGCTTGCCAAGGCAACTCCTGGCGCACCGTCCGGATGGGCCGCTTCACCTCCAAGTGCCTTCATGGGCCTCCAGCCAGGAATATAGGATAGGGCAACATCGGCCACCCGAAGGTAGTGCCCACGCGCAGCCCCCAGTATCTAGCCGAAGATAGTTCGGTTAAGATACTAAAGCATGGCTTCTTCTAATGTCCTTCTTCTTCTCTGCGGGTGCGCGTCCGCTCCCGATGGAGTAGCCCCGAGTCTAGGCACGGATGCCTGCAATCCGTGCGTAGACTCAAGTTGCACCACTCGAATATTTTTTGTTCTGAAGGTTTTCTGCAAGTCTTCATAAGTCATCCAACACATTTCCTCATGCAAGGGATAATGAGTAACGCGCCAACTTTTGTTGGTTAACTTCCGATGGCAAAACAACGTTACCCTACATAGAATCAAGTCCCCGGGCATGATCCTGGAGCAAAAACTTTTATCGGGTTTACAACCAAAGGCTCCCGATGTGAGTAGCCCCCGAGTCCGGACACGAACGCTTACGTTCAGGTGCAGACTTATCGTTCGAATGCGCATCTTCTTTTTGTCGGGTGCGCGTCAGCGCTCCCGATGGGAGTAGCCCCCGAGTCTGGACACGAACGCTTTATGTTCAGGTGCAGACTTAAGCCTGAATATCCGAAGATTATTTATTTTCCTTCGATTGCTTTCGTATCCCTTCATGATGACATTGATTACGTGTTGCTGATGTGTGTGATTGACAAGACTTGACCTGACGGGCCCACCCTAGCTCTGCGCAGGCAGTTTTTAGGGAGTGATCAGCATACGCGCACCGACCGAGGCGTCTCCTCAATTTCGCGCGTCGTGGGTTTAATGGGCCACCGGTTCCGTTTTCCTTACCGCCACGTGTACAGCCAGATCTGACCTGCTTCCCACGATGCTTGTGAAGTTATGGCCACGATCTCGTCTCATTTTTACGACATAAATAGTGAGTCTTCCCCGCTTTCACTTTTTACGCCTTCCACTGCTCATCTTCTTCACCTGCCCCTTCCTGCTCTCTCTGCACTTTCTTCAAGAACTTCGACGCCATGGGCAAGAAGAAGAGCGCCAGCACCTCGGACGCGGCCAAAGTCAGCCGTGACTGGAGCGCCTCCGCCATCTCCAGCCGTGACATCAACAAGCTGCGCAACCTCGGCTTCATCTCCGCATCCGAGGAGGACATTCGTCTTCCAGGTGCGGTCACTCGCCCAAAGCCCCCAAAGGGCTTCACCGTCATGTTCGTTGTCTTTCTTTTCCGTGGTCTTTCTCTTCCAGCCCACGAATTCCTTCGATCTCTCCTTTTCTTCTATCCAGCTCTGGCAGCTGACCCCAAACTCCATCCTTCATCTCTCCATTTTCATCACGGTTTGTGAGGCCTTCCTTGGCATTGACCCCCACTGGGTCTTTGGAGGAAGATCTTCTATGTGAAGCCACAATGACAGCAATGGCCCCCCCGTCGTAGGTGGCGTTGGCTTCGTTGTCAGGCAGGATGTCGATTACTTCGACTACCCGATGAAAGAATCGGTTCAAGGGTGGCACAACAAGTGGTTCTACCTCGAGACCCTGCGGTTTCTGGGCAGCGCCTCGAACCTTCCCCCTTTTGAAGACAAGCCTGGTGCCAAGAAGTCCTGGCAAAATGCCCTTTCTCCCGAAGAAAGGGTGATAGCCGATAAACTGTTTGACCAAGTTGTCGCCCTGAAGAACACGGGAGGCTTGACGATGTGCGGCACTGAGGTAGTCTTAGTGTTCCTACAACGCCGAGTGCAACCTTTGATGTCTCGCCCCCACCAGCTGTGGCTTTACAGGTAAGGATGATGAATCCAGGGTCAGCTCTGCCGACCTTTCGGCCGAAGACCTGCGGGACAAAGTTCGCCGCCTGACATGCCTTAGTGCAAAGGACAACATTGTCCTGGTGTCGGCTCGTCCCCCTTTTGATTCCCAACATCTTCCGACTGAGGTACACCTCCGCTGTTCCTCACTTGCATCCGATACTTCCTTTTTTGCTGTGCTTTTACAAACTTTCACTCGACAGGTTCCCGCCGTTGCTCAGTGCTATCCTCCTATACTTGAAAGCGGTGTGGATCCAGAGGATGATAACGACAACTCCGAGGAGACCGAGGATGCGCAGCATCCCCTTGAAGACAGCGATGTCCGAGAGGAAGAAGCTACGGAGGATGATGCCTTCCTCAGGAGCAGGCGACGAAAGCAGATACATGAAGAGTTTATTACCACGGCCGAATCAAGTCCTAGCGGACAAGATAATGACGCCGCTGGAGCTGCTCCGCCTCCTCCTGCAGGGCAGCCTCGACGAGCTTTTTCGCTCTTCAAGACGACCTGGACTTGTAAGCGTTTACATCCTTTCATCACTTATTCTTTATAGTTGCGTACGCTGACTGTTTATTCTTCATGTATAGTTCTGACGACGACGATGAAGTTCCTCTCGCAAAGAGGGCCAAATCAACCCTTGGAAGAAAGCACCAGTCCAAGAGCCGAAGCCTTCTCCTGCCAAATCAACGCCGCCCTCCCGAATGACTGTGGAAAAGATTCCTGTGTCACGGGTTTTTCCTGCTGGAAGTGCTCCCGCTCATCTGGTGCCTGCGATCATGTAAGTGTTTTCGTGTCGCCTTGATTTCTTTATTGCTTCTCATCCAACTAATACTTCTCGGTTTTCTCTTTCTGCAGCCGATTTATGCCACAGTCGATGCTGTGGTAGATTTCGCTGAGCAGTTTACTCGACTGGAGGCTGACAACGCTCAGCTTCGGAAGACTGTCAAGTCTTCGGCTGGTGTTGGAAGCTAACAGGCTTGCCTCCGATGCCAAGAAGGAAAACACCTTGTTGAAGGAAGAGGTGTCGAGGTTAAAGCAGCAGATGAAGGATGAGCAGGACGCCAGGCGCGCGGCTGCGGTTGCAATCGATAAAAAGGAAGGAGTTCTCCGTGAATCCATCAAAGATTTATTGGGTAAAACTTGCAACACACAACTTCTTCTCTCTTTTCTTTTTTGATATTTCTTTTCTGGCTATTTGATATGTCCTTCTTTCAGAGGCCGCCAATATAACCGTTACTCGACGCCACCAGCTTCGGGAGGACTCTACAGCCGATGCCTTGTCGCTTGCCGCTGAGTCTAACGTCCAAGTTCTTGGACTTCTGCAAAAAACCAAAGGAGCGTTGTCGAGGCTGTACTCGATGATCTTCCCGAAGACGAAGCAGGACAAGACTCTCGGCGAACTGGCGGATGCTTTCTCTGTTGATCCTTCCGAGCCTGTCGAGGTATTGAAACGCCGCAACCGCTTATTCGGGGCGGTTCTTACTTTCCAGTTGCTCATGGGCCATGGGATGGGATCATAATTGGAGAAGTTATCTAAGGCATTGCCTGTCGATGATGACAACCACTTAGTCGACCTTGAGCCTTTCAAAAGATCGGCAGTAACTTGTGCCAACCAACTTCTGAAGCTGGTAGATGAAGCACAAGCCAAACCTATTCATGAATCTGCCCCTGGCTCATCGGCAGGGAACCCTTGAACATTTTTCTCGACTTGTTGTAAATAAGATCAACCTGAATTTGACTTAGTGCTGTTTTATTTTGGCTCTGTTACCAATTCGAACATCCTTTTGAATGTATCATATATGCCAAGCGCTCCCGATGGGAGTTTTTATGTTAACGCTGGTCTGAACTAGGGACTGTACTGCAGATTCCTTCGTTGTCTTCCCGTACTGAGCCTTTTCCAAACCCTTCAAGTAATGATGAATCAAGCCTTGTTCGTCGTTTACGTGACCAAGTGTCTTGTCTAAAAAAAGACGTCACTTCTCTTCGCGCGATGGCAGCCTTGGTGAAGAAAAAGGGGGAGACAGCGACTGCTATCGAACAGCACGCCCTTGATCGCCTTCGCGTTGCTACCGAAAGTCTGGGCTGTAAGTGCTAACTTTTCTTATGGTTTCTGACATATCCTGGATGCTTCCCAACTTAATTTTTGTTCCTTTTCAGTTGCATCCCACGATAAATCTGAAGAGGACAAGAGGATCCATGAAAAAGTTGAGGCAATGACTGACGTTGATCATCCGAAACATGATTTATGGTCGCATCGTCCGAAAGCCGTCCTCGTGGCGAAATTCGAGCATCGGGCAGAGAAGGTGCATTACTATTTTGATAAATTCCATGCTCATCTTACGATGGTTTGGAAGACTCTGTTTCCTCTGGACCAAGCACCCGAAACATTATCTGCCCTATTCAGCCGATTCAAATCTCCTGAAAGGATTCGACAGTTGGTGCGGAAGGAACTTCTGGCTGGTGCTGAACTTGCTTTTGCTACGGTATTGGCGTGCCATCCATCTTTGGATTTGAGAGCCATAGCGGATACTGAGAGGAATCTAGGCCAATATTTTGATGCTGCTAGAGGCCCTGCTTTCACCATTGTTTCTCGGATGGAGTCATGCCTTGAGAAGGATCTGAAGGCCCACAGGGACCAAGGAGCCCAATCATGAATATAATAGCCTTATACTTGCGCAAGACTGTTTTGTATAAATTTACTGCGCACGTTGCACGCTATGTTAGTTTGATTGATATTTTATTGTCGAAGGCGGCTGAGTGATCAGTTCAACCTGCTCTCTCGACGACTTCGTTGAATTGTGAAATGTTATTGCGAAGCCTATATGTAAGTTTTGTAAGAGCGAGACCCATCGACTTAGTCGAGGGAATTAGACGCTTGGCATCGTCACGGTGCACCGGTTTGAGCCTTATTTTGAGATAATGTAACCATCGACAGCAGCACTCGCGTATTTTCTTGAGGCTTGGATTGGTTTTTTTTTGTGTGTCAATAATCTTAGCTCCCGTTGAGAGTATTTAATTAATGACACTGCGTGTTTTCTGGGCCAGCGCTCCCGATGGGAGTAAGAGCCGAAGGTTAGGGGACGCAGTCGACCTGTTCGGATGGTAAGGCCTGGATTGAAGAAAAAAGGTAGAGAACCTGATTAAAACTTTTATTCATAACATGAAGCAACCTTAAGGGCTATTTAATAATAAAAAGAGACCGCGTCCTATGTATAGAACCGTCGTAGATGTGCAATGTTCCATGGGTTCCCGACATCTTTTCCCGAAGTTGGGTTTTTGAGCCTGTATGCTCCTCCTGGTATCACTTCAGTGACGATGTAAGGTCCTTCCCATGGGGACTCGAGTTTCGAGGGTCTCTTTTGCTTCAGCCGAAGTATCATGTCTCCAATATTAAAGCATCGGTTGCGTATTCGTCGGCTGTGGTAATTCCTCAGCGCCTGCTGATACACCGTGGTTCTGGCCAAAGCAATGTCTCGCGCTTCGTCGAGGAGGTCTACAGCGTCCTGCAATGCGATGTTGGAAGAAGATTCTGGTGTATGCCGTTACTCTAGGGGCTTCGAATCGAACGTCGGTCGCGTAACTGCTTCGCCCGTGTACCAGTAAAGAATGGGGTGTACCGAGTCGACCTGTTAGGTGTAGTACGCAAGCTCCAAAGTACCGATGCTAACTCCTCAACCCAAGCTCCTTCCGCGCCCGTAAGACGTTTCTTGAGGCCGTCCCTATTAGTCCGTTGATCCTTTCCACCTGACCGTTCGTCTCGTGGGTGAGCCATCGATGCAAATTTCAGTTTGATTCCCCGTCATCACAGATTCGGAATTCTTTGAGTCGGTTGGTTCCATTATCTCAGACGATACCGTGAGGCGTGCCAAATCGACATGTTATTTCCTTGAAAAATTGGACTGCTATTTTTGCTTTCTGGTTTCGTAGTGGTACTGCCTCGATCCACTTTGTGAATTTGTCGACTGCGACTAATAAGTACGTGTGTCCTCCAGGCGATGATCTTGGCAGCGGTCCAACTTGGTCGAGTCCCTGATGTCTACGTGTGCTTCTATTCTTGTAGACAGTGTTGGGCCTCCAAGAGTAGAGGTTTGTAGAACAGCAGCAAGTTTCCCTTAAGTGAATCACCCAAGGTTTATCGAACTCGTGGAGGAAGAGGTCAAAGATATCCCTCTCAAGCAACCCTGCAATCACGATACAAGAAGGCTCTTGTGTCCCCAACACACCTAATACACTTGTCATATGTATAGGTGCACTAGTTCGGCGAAGAGATAGTGAAATACAAGTAGTATGGATGTATATAAGTGGTAATAGCAATCTGAATAAAATATGGCAGCGAGTAAACATGCAACAGAACAGTAAATAAGCGGTGTTTGCAGTATTGGAAACAAGGCCTAGGGATCATACTTTCACTAGTGGACACTCTCAACATTGATCGAATAATAACTTCTCTCATTTGTGCTACATACACTCTTTTGTTGGATGACAAACACCGTTGTGTAGGGCTACAAGAGCACCTCAATGCCGGAGTTAACAAGCTCCACAACATTCGGTATTCATATTTAAGTAACCTTAGAGCATAATAGATCATTGCAAAATAAACCAAGAACTAACATAGCGCACACACTGTCCACATTACACTATGAAAGGAGGAATAGATCACATCAATACTATCATAATGACAATTAACCCCACAACCTATAAGAGATCATGATCATAGCCTACGACAAGAACCACACGGTGCACACACTAGCACCTTTACACCATGCAGGAGGAATAGACTACTTTAATAACATCACATGAGTAGCACATAACTAGTAACGATACAAAGCTCATCATATGGATCTCAATCATGTAGCAGCTCATGAGATCATTGTATGGAGTACAGAGAGAGAGATTAACCACATAGCTACGGTAGAGCCCTCAGCCCCAGGGGAGAACTACTCCCTCCTCATCATGGGAACAGCGATGGCGGTCAAGATGGCGGTGGAGATGGCTTCCGGGCATTCCCCGTCCCGGCAGGTGCCGGAACAGAATTGAGTCCCGCGGCATGGCGGCGCCTGGAGCTTTTCTGGAGTTTCGTCAATCGGTGTCAAAGATTTAGGTCACGAGGCATCTTATAGGCGAAGAGGCGGAGTCGGAAGAGTCCCGAGGGGCCCACCCCATAGGGTGGGGTGACCATCCCTCTGGCCGCGCCGGCCTATTGTGAGGAGGCCCTGGGCCTCCTCTGGCCTGGCCCTTCTGGCTCCGTGAGTCTTCCGGTGAAATAGAATTTTCGTGATTTTTCTGGATTTTTTCGAGCACTTTGGTTTTTGGGCCTTTTCTGCAATAAACAGACATAATAAACAGAAACTGGCACTGTGGCATCTTGTTAATAGGTTAGTCCAATAAATGCCATAATATGATATAAAGTGCATATAAAACATGTAAGTATCATCATAAAAGTAGCATGGAACATAAGAAATTATAGATACGTTTGGGACGTATCAAGCATCCCCAAGCTTAGTTCCTACTCGCCCTCGAGTAGGTAAACGATAACAAAGATAATTTCTTAAGTGACATGCTATCATAATCTTGATCAATACTATTGTAAAGCATATGAGATGAATGAAGTGATTCAAAGCAATGGTAAAGATAATGACTAAACAATTGAATCATATAGCAAAGACTTTTCAACGAATAGTACTTTCAAGTCAAGCATCAATAAGACTTGCATAAGAGCTAACTCATAAGCAATAAATTCTTAGTAAAAAGTTTTGAAACAACACAAAGGAAGATATAAGTTTCAGCGGTTGCTTTCAACTTCAACATGTATATCTCATGGATAATTGTCAACACAAAGTAATATAACAAGTGCAATAGGTAAACATGTAAGAATCAATGCACACAGCTTACACAAGTGTTTGCTTCTAAGATAGAAAGAAGTAGGTAAACTGACTCAACAATAAAGTAAAAGAATGGCCCTTCGCAGAGGGAAGCATTGATTGCTATATTTGTGCTAGAGCTTTTATTTTGAAAACATAAGAGAGCATAAAAATAAAGTTTTGAGCGGTGTTTGTTGTTGTCAACGAATGGTAGTGGGCACTCTAACCCCCTTGCCAGACTTTCAAAGAGCGGCTCCCATGAAATTTTATTTTTGGGTGGCACTCCTTCCAACCTTGCTTTCACAAACCATGGCTAACCGAATCCCTGGGTGCCCGCCAACAATCACATACCATGGAGGAGTGTCTTTTGTAAATTTATGAAAGTTAATTAATTCGGGGCTGGGAACCCCATTGCTAGCTCTTTTGCAAAATTATTGATAAGCGGATGAAGCCACTAGTCCATTGGTGAAAGTTGCCCAACAAGATTGAAAGATAAACTCCACATACTTCCTCATGAGCTATAAAACATTGACACAAGTAAGAGGTAATAACTTTTGAATTGTTTAAAGATAGCACTCAAGCAATTTACTTTGGTATGGCGGAGAAATACCATGTGGTAGGTAGGTATGGTGGACACAATTGGCATAGTTTTTGGCTCAAGGATTTGGATGCACGAGAAGAATCCCTCTCAATACAAGGCTAGGCTAGCAAGGTTGTTTGAAGCAAACTCAAGTATAAAACGGTGCAGCAAGACTCACATATGAACATATTGTAAGCATTATAAGACTTTACATCGTCTCCTTGTTGTTCAAAACACCTTAACCAGAAAATATCTAGACTTAGAGAGACCAATCATGCAAACTAAATTTTAACAAGCTCTATGTAGTTCTTCATTAATAAGTGCAAAGTATATGATGCAAGAGCTTAAACATGATCTATATGAGCACAACAATTGCCAAGTATCAAATTATTCAAGACATTATACCATTTACCACATGAAGCATTTCCTGTTTCCAACCATATAACAATAAACGAAGCAGTTTTCAACCTTCGCCATGATCATTAAAAGTAAAGCTAAGAACACATGTGTTCATATGCAACAGCGGAGCGTGTCTCTCTCCCACACAAGCATGAATTTATTCAAAGAATGCAAATAACAAAACGGAAATAAAAGCACACAGACGCTCCAAGTAAAGTACATAAGATGTGACCGAATAAAAATATAGTTTCAATAGAAGAAACCCGATAAGTTGATGAAGAAGGAGATGCCTTGGGCATCCCCAAGCTTAGACGCTTGAGTCTTCTTGAAATATGGGGATGAACCACGGGCATCCCCAAGCTTAGGCTTTTCACTCTTCTTGATCATATATCCTCCTCTCTTGACCCTTGAAAACTTCCTTCACACCAAACTTAGAGCAAACTCATTAGAGGGTTAGTGCATAATCAAAATTCACATGTTCAGAGGTGAAACAATCATTATTTACACTTCTGAACATTGCACAAAACTTCGAAAGTTAATGGAACAAAGAAACCCATTCAACATAGCAAAAGCGGCAATGCGAAATAAAAGGCAGAATCTGTCAAAATGTGAACAGTCCGTAAAGACGAATTTAGGGGCACTTAACTTGCTGAAATGGAAAACTCAAAACTAATGAAAGTTGCGTACATATATGAGGATCACGCGTTAATTTGCAGATTTTTCTGAGTTACCTACAGAAACTTCGCGCGTGATGACAAAGAATGTTGTTTCTGCGCAACAATCCAAATCTAGCATCAACTTTAACATAGAGAATTTACTTGGCACAAAAACATGATAAGGAGAGGTTGCTACAGTAGTAAACAACTTCCAAGACTCAAATATAAAACAAAAGTGCTGTAGTAAAATAAAGACATGGGTTATCTCCCAAGAAGTTCTTTCTTTGTAGCCATTAAGATGGGCTCAGTAATTCTAATGATGGTCGCAAGAAATAAGAGTTGAAGCAAAAGAGAGCATCAAGAAGCAAATTCAAAGCACATTTAAACCTACCCCACTTCCTATGAAAAGGAATCTTGTACACAAATAAATTCATGAAGAACAAAGTGACAAGCATAAGAAGATAAGACACGAGCAACTTCAAGATTCTCAACATAAAGAGGGGAAACTTAATATTATTACGATGCATACAACCGTGTTTCCCTCTCTCATAATAACTTTCAGTAGCATCATTGATGGAATCCACAATATAACCATCACTTAAAACATTCTTATCATGGTTCATATGCATAAAGGTATCATTATTTTTGACATAAGAGAAACTCTTCTCATTAGTAATTGGAGCAGGATCATTATTAAGAATTTGAACATGGTAAACAAGTTGCATACTAAGGGAATGGTTTTTGGCAAGCCCATCATAACTATGACAAGTTTCATAAGGATAATTGTAACATGTGTCATATCCATCTCTATAGCGATTATCTAAACCAGAATATGTAATATCATCATTTTCACTAAAAGTAGAGGTCTCAAATATAGGATCTTCAAGCACAACATCCCCAAGCTTAGAGCTTTCAATATCACCGTTTGAGGGGACATGAATAATGCTATCATCATTACTTTCATAATCAGTACCAAAGAGATTTCCAATATCAAAGATAGTGTGCTCTTCCAAATCATGATCACTAACATTGGTACAGGGCATAGGAAGATCATCGTACTCAGATTCATTATCATAATAATCACTTCTTCTTCTTCTTCTTCTTCTTCTTCTTCTTCTTCTTCTTCTTCTTCTTCTTCTTCTTCTTCTTCTTCTTCTTCTTCTTCTTCTTCTTCTTCTTCTTCTTCTTCTTCTTCTTCTTCTTCTTCTTCTTCTTCTTCTTCTTCTTCTTCTTCTTCTTCTTCTTCTTTCTTCTTCTTCTTCTTCTTCTTCTTCTTCTTCTTCTTCTTCTTCTTCTTCTTCTTCTTCTTCTTCTTCTTCTTCTTCTTCTTCTTCTTCTTCTTCTTCTTCTTCTTCTTCTTCTTCTTCTTCTTCTTCTTCTTCTTCTTCTTCTTCTTCTTCTTCTTCTTCTTCTTCTTCTTCTTCTTCTTCTTCTTCTTCTTCTTCTTCTTCTTCTTCTTCTTCTTCTTCTTCTTCTTCTTCTTCTTCTTCTTCTTCTTCTTCTTCTTCTTCTTCTTCTTCTTCTTCTTCTTCTTCTTCTTCTTCTTCTTCTTCTTCTTCTTCTTCTTCTTCTTCTTCTTCTTCTTCTTCTTCTTCTTCTTCTTCTTCTTCTTCTTCTTCTTCTTCTTCTTCTTCTTCTTCTTCTTCTTCTTCTTCTCTCCTCCTCGTTCCCTTCTTTAGGAGGGAGAGGCTTGATGAGAGGCTTCTCCACATAACCTGCTTTATTTCGGAGGATTCCTTCTTTTCATTAATAAGTTTGAAACACATAGCGGTCCTATCATATTTTGGCAAAGTGCCATCTTCTAAAATATTTTGTATGTAAGTATTTGTATGGCAATTATTAATGCAATAAGAAAGACACCCATGCAGGACATCATCAATATCAAGATCGTTAATATCTAACAAAGAAATTTTTTGATAACTCTTCACACTTCAAAAATAAGGTAAGTTCATCAAGCTGATTAGGAATAATTTCATCATCACAATACAAATTTGCAGCACTCATGGGGTTCGAATTATCATTGGAGGAGCATTGAAGATTTAGGTCACGGGGCATCTTATAGGCGAAGAGGCGGAGTCGGAAGAGTCCCGAGGGGCCCACCCCATAGGGTGGGCTGACCACCCCTCTGGCCGCGCCGGCCTATTGTGAGGAGGCCTGGGCCTCCTCCTGGCCTGGCCCTTCGGCTCCGTGAGTCTTCCGGTGAAATAGAATTTTCGTGATTTTTCTGGATTTTTCCGAGCACTTTGGTTTTTGGGCCTTTTCTGCAATAAAGAGACATAATAAACAGAAACTGGCACTGTGGCATCTTGTTAATAGGTTAGTCCAATAAATGCCATAATATGATATAAAGTGCATATAAAACATGTAAGTATCATCATAAAAGTAGCATGGAACATAAGAAATTATAGATACATTTGGGACGTATCAGTCCCCATTGAGCGAACGGCCAAGCCAAAGGTATTGTCATCAGGTCTGTCGCAGGGGCGTGCGGTTTTGGTGAAAAGTGGTCGACCAAACAAGCCAGATCCTAGCGTCCGATGCCGCCCTGGCCGGGAAACAACAAGAAGAGCCCTACTTCCGCATGATGTCCACAAGTTTCCTCGTGTATCTCGCGCAACAGTGCTCTTCCATCGTCGATGGCAATGCACCTTTGGAAAATACCGGAAATGCTGCGCTTGTAGAGTTCACCGTTTACTATGGTGAAGGCTTTCGATCGTCTGACGATTCGTTTTGCCTCTACTGAGTCCGCCGGTAGTTCCTGCTTCGTTAGATATGCTAGGAACGGCTTGGTCCATAACGGCTCAAGGAGGAGGATTTGTTCGGCAGGGGAGTTTGGAGGTACTTCGACAGCTTGTTGCGGGCTCGCCTTCAATTCATCAGCCAACGGCTCAAGGTGCCGACGCCTTCTCTTTTATTGATCGCTGAGTGATCACTTCGTGAAACACTCCGTCTGAATAGGGGAACACATGGACCCGATGTTTGCCAAAGTATCGGCTCCTCGTCGGGCTCGCCGATATGTTTGAGCTCACATCCTTCGAATTTAGCTTCCATGTTTTGATACAAGTGCCGATAGGCAATCATGTTATCGCTGACCGCGTCGCACGGTTCATCGATCTGCTGCACCACCAGGTTTGAGTCGCCGTAAATTTCCAGACGTGCCCCGCATGCTTTTGCCATCTTCATTCCGTGCAGCGCTCAGATTCTGTCATTGTTTGTCGGCAGCGAGAAATTCATACGTAGTATACCTCATCTTATCTCCCCGCGGTGATATCAACACCACTCCTTCCCGCACCTGTGCTTCGTTTCGACCCGTCGAAGTACATTATCCATGACCCCGACATGTCGGCCGGTGTTTGCGATTGGATCCAATCCGCCACTAAGTCTGGAAGGATTTGGGATTTTATCGCCGTCCGATTGATGTAAGTTATGTCATGTGGTGCTATCTCGATCGCCCATTGAGACACTCGACCTGTGGCTTCTGGGTTAGTCATTATGTTCTTCAACGGTGCTTCGCTCACGACGACAATCGGGTGCTCTGTAAAGTAGTGCCGCAGCTTGCGCGCTGACCTCTATACGGGATACCTCTGTCTTGCCGGTGTGAGCACTTCACTGAGGTAATAAACAGGCCTCTGCACGCCATGAACTCTCCCTGCTTCTTCTCGTTCGACGACCAAGACGCTGCTGAAGACTTGGGCTGCGGCTATATACATAAGCAGTGTTTCTTTTTCACGGGGTCACAAGGACTGGAGATGTTGATAAAATTTTCTTCACATTGTCGAAGGATTCCTGCGCCTCCTTTGTCCACTCGAATTTTTCTGACTTTTTCATCAAGTTGTAGAAGGCAAAGCTTTTTCCCCTAGCTTGGCGATGAATCTGCTGAGTGCCGCCAGCCGTCCTGCCAACCACAGCGGTTCCATGTCGAGGATAGCCTTGATCTTCAAAGGGTTAGCTTCTATCCCCTTGCTGAGATGAAGTAGCCGAGTACTTGTCCTCCTGGCACCCCGAAGAAGCATTTCTTCGGGTTCAACTTGATCTTGTATTTGTCTAGATTGTCGAAGGTTTCTCGCAAGTCGTCGATGAGAGTGGCAGCGTGCTTTGTTTTTACCACGATATCGTCGATGTAGACCTCGATGTTCCTTCCGATTTGCTCCCCAAGACAAGCCTGCATGCAACGTTGATAGGTTGCTCCCGCGTTTTTCAGCCCAAAGGTCATGACATTGTAACAAAAAGCGCCGTGTGGGGTGATGAACGCGGTCAACTCCTGGTCTTCTTTCTTCAACTTGATCTGGTTATATCCGGAGTACGCATCGAGGAAGGAGAGGCAATCACATCCAGCTGTGGAGTCGACTATCTGATCAATACGAGGCGGCGGGAAGTGGTCCTTTGGGGAGTGTTTGTTGAGGCCGGTGTAATCAATACACATGCGCAGGGCAGTGGTGTCCTTTTTGGCACCATGACAGGGTTGGTGATACGTCTCAAACGTATCTATAATTTCTTATATTCCATGCTACTTTTATGACAATACTTGAATGTTTTATACATACTTTACATCATTATTATACATTTTCCGGCACTAACCTATTAACAAGATGCCGAAGCGCCAGTTGATGTTTTCTGCTGTTTTTGGTTTCGTAAATCCTAGTAAGGAAATATTCTCGGAATTGGACGAAATCAACGCCCAGGTCCTATTTTTCCACGAAGCTTCCAGACCGAGGGATAACGAAGTGGGGCCACGAGGTGGCCGGACAACGGCGGCGCGGCCTGCCCCGGCCGCGCGGCCGTGGTCTGGGCCCTCGCGTCGCCCCCTGACCTACCCTTCCGCCTACAAATAGCCTTCGTCGCGAAACCCCCGTACCGAGAGCCACGATACGGAAAACCTTCCAGAGACGCCGCGAATCCCATCTCGGGGATTCAGGAGATCGCCTCCGGCACCCTGCCGGAGAGGGGAATCATCACCGGAGGGCTCTACATCATCATGCCCGCCTCCGGATTGATGCGTGAGTAGTTCATCCTTGGACTATGGGTCCATAGCAAGTAGCTAGATGGTTGTCTTCCGCTTGTGCTATCATTGTTTAGATCTTGTGAGCTGCCTAACATGATCAAGATCATCTATTTGTAATGCTACATGTTGTGTTTGGCGGGATCCGATGAATATAGAATATTATGTCAAGTTGATTATCAATCTATCATATATGTGTTGTTTATGTTCTTGCATGCTCTCCGTTGCTAGTAGAGGCTCTGGCCAAGTTGATACTTGTAACTCCAAGAGGGAGTAATTATGCTCGATAGTAGGTTCATGCCTCCATTGAATCTGGGATCGTGACAGTAGGTTCTAAGGTTGTGGATGTGCTGTTGCTAGTAGGGATAAAACATTGATGCTTTGTCTAAGGATATTTGTGTTGATTACATTACGCACCATACTTAATGCAATATCTGTTGTTTACAACTTAATACTGGAAGGGGTTCGGATGATAACTCGAAGGTGGATTATTTAGGCATAGATGCATGCCGGATAGCGGTCTATGTACTTTGTCGTAATGCCCTGATTAAATCACATAGTAATCACCGTTGGTATGTATTGAATCTTTATTTGTCAATTGCCCGCCTATAATTTGTTCACCCAGCATGTTAGTTACCTTATTGGAGAGACACCACTAGTGAACTGTGGACCCCGGTCCATTCTTTTACATCTGAATACATTCTACTGTTTTTACTGTTCTTTGCAAACAAACACCATCTTCCACTCGATACGTTTAATCCTTTGTTTTCAGCAAGCGGTGAGATTGACAACCTCACCGTTACGTTGGCAAAGTACTTTGATTGTGTTGTGCGTTCCACGTTGGCGCCGGTTTCACGGTGTTGCGCCGCACCACACTCCTCCACCAAGAACCTTCACGTGCTTCTTAGCTCCTACCGGTTCGATAACCTTGGTTTCTTTCTGAGGGAAAACTTGCCGCTGTGCGCATCACACCTTCCTCTTGGTTCCCAACGGACGTGTACATCTACGCGGTTGGCTACCCACTGCTTCCTTGAGCTCCCGAATGAATCCTGCTTTACGAAGTCGATTGACTTCCTCGCCGATCGCTTTTCTCTTTGGTTCGAGAATCGGCGCATTGACTGCTGCACCGGTTTGGCGGTCGGGTCAACATTAAGGGCGTGCTCAGCGAGTTCCCTGGGATACTGGCATGTCGGATGGTTCCCATGCAAATATCTCCAGGGCCACGGAGGAACTCGATGAGCGCGCCTTCCTATGCAACCGTAAGGTCAGCCGATGTATTGACTGTTTTCTTCGGGTCACTGGGATGCACCTGCAACTTCTTGGCTTCCTTCGCAGTGTCAAACTCATCGGATCTTACGTTTCGATTGTCGGCTGGTGGTTGCGTATGATCCGTGGTAGCGTCGATCGCGTTGAGTTCTTCCTTGGCACCGAACTTCGAGGCGATCTTCTGGAACTCCCTATCGCAAGTGTCTGATCGAGCAAAGCTCCCATGGACAGTTATCGGAGTCCCGTTATTGCCAGGCATCTTCAGTTTTAGGTACGCGTAATGAGGCACAACCATAAATTTGGCAAAGGCGGGTCTGCCGAGGATGGCATGATACTGGGATTCCCAGTCGACTACCTGAAACTCAATTTTCTCTCTCCTGAAATTGCTAGGTGTGCCAAAAACTACATCAGTGATGTTTTGCCTAGGGAATAAGCGGGCCGAGTCGGTATGATGCCGTGGAATCCTGTATCGGACTCTCTTAGCATGTCGACTGTTAAACCCATCGCCTTCATCGTGTTTGCGAACAACAAGTTTAAGCCACTTCCTCCATCCATGAATACCTTGCTCATGTTGTACCCCCCGATTTGCACCTCAAGGACAAGGGCTGCATGACCTGGTCTAGGGACGGCCTTTGGGTGGTCTGTCCTGTCGAAGGAGATGCTTTGCTCTGACTAGTCGATGAATTTGGGTGTATCAACCATGGCAACTTCCGCATACTTCACCTCCCGCGAGAATTTCTTGATTTCCCTCTTTGAAAAGCTGGTTTTATGGATCATGTTGACCTGCCCACATGGCTCTGGGAATGCTTCGGGGTACGTACCTGTTTTTCCATCGGTTCATATGGCTCTGGTACATACGGTTCTGGCGGATAGCTGTAAGACCCCGTTCTCTTCTCCATCATGTGAACTCTTGATAAGGCTTCGTCTTAGATCGTCACAAAACTGTCGAACCTCCAGAAAATGTCGGCAGTTTCTTAGCAGATGGCTGGATTTTTATCGACCATCCTTCGGATCAATGTAGGAATGAAGGTAGCATGGTGCCTCGAGTTGCTCCGTAGCCGATAGATACGGTGAACGGGCGCAGCCATGGATCGGTCGCACATCCTCCTGCCCTCGTTCGGATCGGCGAGGGTGAGACGTTGTATGTTCTTCCTCCCAATGGTGTGAGTCCCTTCGTCTCTTCTTTCGCCCTGTCGCGACGTCGAAACTTTCTCTACTGCCTCCTTGCACGCTTCCGGGCGGGATTTCCGAGGTTGCTGCCAGCACGTCGCCTGTTGAAACTGAGGTCCTCGAAACAGATGTACCTGTCCTAGGGAGGCGAAGGAAGCCTCCGGAGTCGATGATGAAGTGAACGCCCCCAAAAGTGGTGGTCATACTGTTGCGCGATTCTGCAGGAATCGAGTACGGCGGCTCAAGATGTGGTATGAACTCGAAGGGTCCGCAGCGGATCGGGTCTCTTGGATCTGGTGGTGTTGGCGACTCGAGCACGAACGCTGCAGATGTGACTGGTATTGCCGATGTCCTGTCTTGTGCCGACAGGCTTCCCACGACGTCGCCAATTATCGAGGGTACTCCTCGCAATGCCCTCCGATAGGGGCTTAGGGTTGATGGAATCCCAAGCCGACACGAGACATCGGTCACACGGACAAACGAGGGGAGCGATTTACCCAGGTTCGGGGCCCTCGATGAGGTAAAACCCTTACGTCCTGCTTGTCTGTTCTTGATTATGATGAAAATAGGTTACAATGGGGTGCCGAATAGTTCGGCTCAGATCTCGTCGAGATGCTAAGCTTTACGATGACCTAGCTCTGTGCTTTAGGTGGCTAAGATTACTAAGATTGATTGTGTCCCTCGCCCCTCTCCTGGCCTTTATATAGGAGGCCAGGTCCCAAGAGGTCTAACCGAGCACGGCTAGATTTACGTAGTTTCAGATCTAATCTTTCCTTGTTCGGCTGCTCCTTCGTCTTGCTTGCCAAGGCAACTCCTGGCGCACCGTCCGGATGGGCCGCTTCACCTCCAAGTGCCTTCATGGGCCTCCAGCCAGGAAATATAGGATAGGGCAACGTCGGTTACCCGAAGGGTAGTGCCCACGTCACCTGGCGAGCCAACAGAGCCTGATTGAAAATTCTAAGGTCCCTAAAACCAATCCCACCTTGTGCCTTTGGTCGAGTTAGCTTTTCCCAAGACATCCAATGCATTCGCCTCTTATTTTCTTCATCTCCCCACCAGAAATCCCGTATAATATGGGACAGATCCTCTGTCAGGCCGACGGGGAATTTGAACACACCCATCGCATATGTCGCCAAAGATTGCAATACTGCCTTTATCAGAGTTTCTTTTGCCGCGCTCGACATATATTTTTCGGTCCAGTCACAGGCTCTATTTTGAAAGCTTTGTTTGATAGATTTAAACTTTCCATGCTTCATCTTACCCTCAGGAACTGGAAGACCGAGGTACTTCTCCTCAAAACTTAAAGTCTCATATTTAAGTAGATCATTGATTTCTGTTTCACATCCGGATTGCATTGAGCACCATACATTATTGAGCACTTGCCCAGGCTAACAAGTTGCCCTGTACTTTTTTCATATGTGTCCAGAATTGATTTGATCACCGTTGCTTGCTGGACCGATGCCTCAAAAAATAGTTAACTATCATCCGCAAAGAAGAGATGTGATATGCCAGGAGCCAGTATGCCTATTTTAAGCTCATGGAGTGCTCCAGCATCGATCTCTTTCCTAATTAGGCACGATAAACAGTCAGCCACAAAAAGGAATAAATAAGGCGAAAGTGGATCACCTTGGCGCAGACCGCGAGATGGAGAGAAAGAGTCCAACATATGTCCGTTAAAGCGAATTGAGTATCGTACGGAGGTCACACATGCCATCACCCGTCGTATCCATTTGCTATGAAAGCCCAACTTCGCTAAAACTCCTTCCAGAAAAGTCCAATCAACATGGTCATAAGCTTTGGCCATATTCAATTTGTATGCACAAAATTTCGATCGGGCAACACCCCCTGTCTGTATCGTGTGAATGCATTCAAATGCCATTAGAGCATTATCACTGATCAGCCTACCTGGGATAAAAGCACTTTGAGTCGGTGAAATGATCATGTCCAAAATTTGTCGAAGGCGATTTGCAATGCACTTTGACACCACTTTATAGATCACATTGCACAAACTAATAGGTATGAAATCTTTCAGCTCCTCCGGGTCATTCTTCTTTGCTATCATAACAATAGCTGTGTCATTGACCTCCTCAGGCATAGTCCCAGTATCAAAGAACTTCTGAACCGCTGCCACAACCTCATCTCTGAATAAGTCCCAGTTTCGCTGGATAAACCCTGCGGGAAAACCGCCAGGTCCGGGCGCTTTTAATGGCCCTATCTGAAACAGTGCATCGCTAATTTCCTTCACAGAGTAGGCCGCACAGAGTTTCTCATTCATATTCTCATCAATAACCTCCTGAACCAAATTCGTCACCCCCTCTGGATTGACCGATTCATCTTTACTGTATAGTTTTTGGAAAAAATCAGATGCCATTTCCTCCATCTCGTTTGTGTCCATGGTCCAAGAACCATCAGCTCTTCTAAGTTTCCGAATTTTGTTTTTCTTCTGCCTTTTGGAAGCTTGCCTATGAAAAAACTTCGTGTTTTGGTCTCCCTCCCGTAGCTAGGTAACCCGAGATTGTTGGTGCCATGCTATTTCCTCCCTGTACAAAAGTTCGTCCATTTCCTTTGCTAACTGGAAACGTTCCATATTACTAGTCTCATCGTCCCTTCTATGGAGTTCTTCCAGTTTTGCTCTCTTCTTTTCAATCTCCTTTGGCAAATATTTGAAGTGGGCTGCCTTCCAATTGTACAGACCAGCCATAACATCCTTTAAAGAACTGTTTATGTCACCCAAATCCTGTACTGAGAGTCTACGAGACCATGCTTCCTCCACCGCCGCGGCCAGTGATGGTTCCCGCTCCCAAGATACTTCATAGCGACGAATAGGCCTATTGGCACGGCAGTTGTGGGCTTGTTCAATCGACAGCAAAAGAGGAGTGTGGTCTGATCTGGATGAGGAAATATGTCTCACCCTGTAATCTGGGAACGAAGTAGACCAAGCCGGGCTAGCCACAGCTCTATCCAAACGAACCTCAACGTTTCTCTCTCCCTTCTGCTTATTATCCCAAGTCCATGGTGTACCCACAAAACCCATATCATGAAGATCGCAGAAGGACAAGGTATCTCTGAAGTCCCTCATCAAACGTTCGGATCGCCTCGTCCGTGAAAAATGTTCCTCTTGCCACATCGCTTCATTAAAATCCCCTATCATAAGCCATGGTTCATTTGATCTATCTCTGATCGATCTAATATTTGTCCAAACCTGATGGCGGTCACTAGCTTTTGGTTCTCCATATACAAAAGTGCAGCGCCACATGCGATCATAAGGTCCCCCGCTGATATGCACATGAATATGCCTCTTACTGAATGATAGCAAATCAACGCTTACACCATCCTGCCAATATAATGCTATACCACCACCTTTTCCATCACCAGCAACCGGGAAACATCCTTTCATTCCAATACGAAAACGGAGATTTTTCACCCGTTCCTCACTTTGTCTTGTTTCGCACAGGAAAACCAAACAGGATTTATAGGATTGCACAAGGCAATCGAGCTCTCGAACTGTCGCAGGGTGCCCCGACCCACGGCAGTTCCAGCCTAGAAGACACATTAGGCCCGGCGGTCATCCTCGAGGGATGCCGCCTATGATGCCAAAAATTCATTGATATTTCCTTCAGTTCCGGTCTTTCTTACTTTGGATCTATCCTTTGTTTTAAGGTATGAGGGCGGCAGGGGGGGTATCAACTGCCTCACCATCAGTGTCCATTCCATTCTCAGTACCGTGCTCATTCAG
This sequence comes from Lolium multiflorum, assembly GCA_030979885.1. NCBI lineage: Eukaryota > Viridiplantae > Streptophyta > Magnoliopsida > Poales > Poaceae > Lolium > Lolium multiflorum. The sequence goes on from CM061749.1 coordinate 76,822,268, forward strand.
GTTCATATCCAGCTTCCTTCTAGACTCGATTTCAAGTACTTCATCATCAGAGGCGCTTGGTTCATCTTTCTTCTCTGGGCTGCTAGCTGTATCCTTCAAATCATCCTTGTCATGCAGCGCCGCATCATCAGATGACCGTTTCCTAGCCGCACCATTATGTACCAACCCCCTCCCTGTTATACCCCCTCGTAAAGGAGTACGAGGGGCAAATCTACGTGGTGCACTAGACGGTTGGCGTGCTCGTTGGGTAGCAAGCATCCACGCACCGTATTGAAGTTGCTTCTCGTCCCACACACCATCACCACATTCCTCGTGATCATACCCAAGAAATCCGCACCTTTTGCAGAAGAAAGGTATCTTCTCATACTTAAAAACTAGTCATCTCTTCCCTTCGGGCATTGTTAACGATACAAAACGCAGTAGGGGCCTGGAGATATCAATTCTCACCCTGATGCGGACATAATTTCCTTCATAAAAAAGCTTCGGTGACATCTGCACCTCCTTAACCTTTCCTACTCGTCGGGCTAGATCATCAACAACCGCTGGCTTCCGATACAACTTCGAAATACCATGTATCTGTGACCAGACATACAAACCACCGAAAACAAATTGTTCAGGATCGCCTAAACCATCATAGTCCTCTATTAGAACACCCCAGCCACGAAAGGTCCATGGCCCTTGGTGCACCACCTTCTTCCAGTCTCCAAGACAGTGCATCTGGAAGATAAATAAATTTTCGCCCGCTTCTCTGAAAGTCGGCTCACGGGACAAATTCCATACAAACTTCATCTTCTCGAACAGGGCCTCAGCGCTGAAAGATCTAGTAGTATGAACCTTACCAATCGCAAGCCATCTGGCAGCCTGCTGAAATTCCTTTGCATCATCAATCCCGATAATAACATCATCGAGTTCGTCGTCGTTAAGCTCCAGGTGGCCGAAAATATCATCGAGATCCTCCTCTTTACCGCCACTAGACGGCAGATCACTCGCCTCAGATGCCGTCGCCATTGCAGCCCTTGGATTGACGCATGCATCCTCCTTCGCTACATCTCGTTCCATTGTTTCCATGATCAGCGATCGCCGCCAGAAAACCTAGGCCTCCCGTCCGTACCCGTCAGTACCCGTCCAGATCGCGAAACAGGGAAGGCCTGATTGCACACAGCTGGGGGAAACCACACAGGGAACACGCCGAAACACAGGAGTTAAGCCGGGCGGCCGGAGACCGGACCAATCTCACGTCGGCGGCAGAGTCGCCAAACGGAGCTGAGAAACCCTAAAACGAGAGGGTATTTTCTTAATGGAGAAGAAATTGTTACTCTCTCTCAAGTTCTCTTTTTAGAGAGGACGCCACTTTCCCTCTGGCTCTTGCTTCCCGTGCATCCTCGCTTTACAACTTCACGAGCAAGGACGCACACGTTACACCAACCATCAAAGGCGCCGAGTTCACCGCAAACACGCACTGACGCATGCACGCACATCGAATGCTCTTGTAGCCAACTTTGGCTGGTTTTATCACTTGTCAGTGCCACGCTTGTGGATAAAACAGCAACGCTGATGGAGTACTTTTTTTTCTTTTCGTGAGAGGATCGACTGTGGACGAGCAACAGGCCGGGCATAGCTAGTGTGCTGGTGGCCACATCATTGGCCGACCTACATTTACAGATTTATTATTTATATATGTATAGACACTCCATAGTGCATACTCATTTTCGAATTTAGGTTGCCACTTTTGTTTCCTATATGTAAATCGAATTTAGGTTCATTGGAGTGTACGCCGTGTTTGGACTACTGGCCCTAGCATGGCCAACTCCCCCTTTCATAATGTAGATCCAAGAAAAGTCTATGCCATTTGGGACGGCCTCCTCGGAAGAGAAGTAGAAGAGAGAGAGGGAAAAAAATGAAAGAGTGATGGAGATCGGAAGTTGCAACGGATCAATGGTATCAATGTTGTGAATGGAGGTAGGAGCGTGGATTTTTGTAGGACGAGCTATTTTTTGATAAATGCTAAAATGATATTTTAAAGTTCTGAGAAATCTGAAAAAAATCTACTCCCTCTAATTCAAATCAATTGTCTCCACTTTATCTAGAAACGGATGTATCTAGTCGACAAACTCATCTAGATACATCCGTATATAGATAAAGTGAAATCAACTAATTTGAATCGGAAAAAGTAGATGTAGTCAAATGTTGGGTTCTATCAATCTAGATTTTGAGGATTTAAAAATTTACACTGTCCAGTTATTGTAGATGTTGGATTTTTTTTTTGCACAGCCTAGATTATATGGTATTTTGAGTTGAAAATTTTCATATTGGTAGAGCACAACATTGTCAACATCTAGATTTTTTTCAGATTTATTTTGATTTTTAAAATGTTATTTTTTTAAACAAGATATATATAACTCGGGCTAAACTTGTGGTTTCTAGCCAATTCAGTGAAGCCAGCAATCTTAACATCAGGCTACAATATCCAGCTCGTGAAGACACAGTTTGCTACTCTAAACTGGCTTGACAGAAAAGTTTTTTTTTCTGAAGGGGAGGCCTGAACATGGGCAGCAAAAGCCCAAATGTCAGCAAATACAAATTCAAGCATATGCGGAACGAATGAAAAGTACTTTCCAGAATAAGCCGATATCTCTTAGAAATCTTCTCTAATTACAACTGGCAACTTTTTCAAACATTGGACGTTTTTTTGAATCTAACAGCCCATCCTAGATTCACCAATCTCCTCATCCTCCTCCTCCTCCAACATTGTAATCCAGTTGAAATTCATCCTCATCAACACCTCCTTTTGGTTAGGGCATGTCATCGCTTTCTCCATCGAATCAAGCATCAATCTATCTACCGTACACACTTTTGGCATTGGTAAACTAGCACAACTCCATCGCCCTCACGGTTTTCGCATCGTCAATGCCTCATACATCAAAATTCCCCAAATAAAAAGATGATTACAACTCCGCCACCCTCAGTCTGCTTTCCTCCTACTAGCCAAGAGATAACAACAAAAAATTGACTAGGGGGGGACCCTAGCTACTGCCACCCTCGTCTCCCCTCTCCTTCATCCACCCTACCACAACCAGAGGAAATCGGCCACTAAAGCCCGCTTCGTGGGCGGCGGTGTCAGGATCTCATTGCCTCCCACTGTGCGGACCTGCAACCTAGTGTGGCATGTGGCTCTAGACGGTGTCACACTGGAGAGAGCTCGGAAACTGAATGGCGGCCTTAGAATTTTTTGGTGGTGGCTTGGTTGAGGCGACTGCAAGGTCATCGTAGTAGCCGTGCGACGATGCGCGTAGTGGCCACTGCGGCGGTAAGAGGAACGAAGGAGGAGAAGCCTGCCATGGCAGAGGTGGTGACTTGTGGTATGGCTGTGCTCCCATCTAAGTGGGTACCGCGGCTTCATGTTGTTGCGGTCTCAAGATTGGCGTTCGTGTGTGCGGACTCGTTTCAGCTGGATAATATAAAGAATTTTTTAAGGGGTCCCCCTTTTGCAAGTACGTCATCAGCCGATGGAGAGGATGACTTGTTTCAGTGGTTCATATCGCTCCCTTCATCGCCTGTTAACGAACCGATACAGGCACTGAGTTTGGTCGCTTGTTGATGAACACGTCAGATATGTATGTGTGAGCCTTGTTCAGATGGCCCAACATTCATGATGTAGACGTTCTAGGATGTCATGTTCCATGGTTCAGGTGCACGAGGCTTCTGAATACTCATTGCCGAGTGGTCTTGGACACGACGCGTATAGGAATATATCGTACGTGTATGTGTGTTCGGCAATGTCAAGTCTAGAAGTAAAGAAGGTGATGATCAAAGGGCTGCACAACACGTCAACGTAATGTTTTGGGGCGTTGCTACGCGGTGCGCGGTTACCAGGTTGTGTTACGCGGTGCCCCCCCTGTCCGAACTAGTATCTTTCCTAAAATAGCAAGTGGGGCCAAAAGTAGATAGCGACAGGCACAGAAAAAAGAAAGCATCCTGGGAGGCGCGTCCACACGTGAGACCACGCACGGGAACACCAGATCAAGCGGCCGGCTGGTCAAGATGTGTAATAACAAAATAAAAAGCGATCCCAACCAAAAACAGAGAATGTCTACCTGCTACACATCTTCTTCCTCCATCCGCCGATGACCGGAAGCTCCATGGCTTGAGCTTCTTTGGTAGAAAAGTTACAGGCAGCCAAAAATAAAACAGAAAACAAAATAGGAAGGTGTGCCAGGATCTAAATCTACTGCAAACAGGTATGAAAAGTTACAGCTAATTTCATGCACCTCCAGATCTGTATATTTACATGAATATTCAGGAAGCTAGATTCGAGCCTGCTGATGCATCAGTATCAGCTACCCCACAGATTCTGTCATGGATGTATAAAACTGATCTCCAACAGTTATGAGAGAAAAGGACATAGTGGTAGAAAGTGGTCTGCATCGTAGGGTTCTTGGAGTACAATCCAACACCAAAAAGCACCAGGTTTTAGTAGTTTGTGAGACCGCACCATAAACTAGATGAACAAAAAATCTAGTGCCAAACTGCACTGCCAGGAACCTGAAAGCAAGGAGAGCATGTAAAATTTCTCTTCTAGGAAGCTAGAATCGGTAGCCATGATTTCTCTCAAATCAGTCTTCATCATCTGCAAGAAGAAATAACCATGCAATAAATTCAGTAGCTGTTTATTTACTGGTTGAAACAAATAAAACGAAAAAATGGTAGGATGTAAAAATATTGCAGGGTTGTACACAAGTACATATTGTCTTCAATATGTACTTTCTGCTAATATTTTGCTTGAAGTCATTGCAGACCGGGTGAAAAAAGCATAGTAGGAAATACAAGCACGGTAGAAAGTTTGCTTGCAACAAACTTTCTGCAAAATGTTCTGCTAGCTAAATTATATGGAAATGTAACTACTTCTATATGTTTGCAGATATGGATTTCTGGTTTCCTGATCTAAATACACCTGAAGTTGATGGTCAGGACCAGGTTGATGGTCAGAACAATGTAGAGGATCTAACAAAACAGGGACATCAAGATACAAGGAATGCAGGGACCAACACTGGTCCATCTTTGCGCCAATTCATAAAAACGATTCAAAACCTACATGTATATAAAAAACATCCTATACATGTTCTTGCTAATAGAAAATTACACCAGAATGTATTTACTGACACCAATTTACATCCTAAAAAATTACAAGAAAGGAATAAAACACTGCGTATATAATTACCAAAAATACATCCAGTTAGTGAAGCATTATACTAGTATCCTATATGCAGGATGTATTAATTGCCTAGATAATACATCCTATTAGTAAAAAGCATTGTACTAGAACCTATGTGCAAAGATGTATTAAAGTGCCGAAAAAATACATCCCATTAGTAAAGCATTATACTAGTATCCTATATGGAGGATGTATTAATAGCCTAAAAAATACATCACGTGTGTGACAAAGCTACAGTTTATAGTGAATGGGGCAGGGAAATTGTTCGTTCAAGACATCAGAGGATGTAAAAAAAGCAAATAACACATCCCACCTTTAGATCACAGAGTCATCCTCGTCCTTGCCGCTGGGAGGCTTCCCAGCAGGACCAGCATCTGCCATCGCTTGGCCATTTCCCGTTGTTGAAGATCCCGGAGTCGGGCTAGAGTTCGTCCAGACCTGGAATGCTGCGTAAAGCATTAAGATGGGGATGTCAACGACAAGCGTGAAAGGAGGTCGGAGATGACAGCGGCGGCGACAGAGAGATCGGCGAGGACGAAGCAAACAAAGAGCGTAGCGACGGGGCAGCAGTTCGGGATAAGTGCCGTCATCCGCCACCACCGCATCCGCGCTACCCCCACCGCCGCCATGGCCGCCGCCCCTCGCCTCCTGAGCACGGGTGTGCCACTCCAATACCGCGCACCCCCAAATCCTCCATGGCCGCCGCCCCTTCACCTATGGAGCATCGACGATGCTCGCTCCTCCCTCCCCCACAACTGCAACAAGGCCATGGCCGCCGACCTTCTCCTTGGGAGCGCCGGTGCCGTACGGTCCGCACCACCAACGCCTCTCATTCCTCCTCCGCCGACCTCAGGATCCACTTGATGCTCGGGTTCGATTTAATGGAGGTGAGGATGCGGATGGGGATTTTTCTTTGAGATGTCGGGTGGGGTGGGGTGGGGATGAGGATTGGGGACGGAGTGGAAGAGAGGAGTCGCCTTAATTCGTCGGCATGTGCGCGTGGTCCACACTGAAGCCATCCCACCGCGTGATCTTGATCCGACGGGCGCGACGAGTGAGCACCCCGTGAGACTAAAACGAGCCCAGTCAATAATTAGATTTGGCGAATGTTTTGGTGTACCGAGACTGGAACTCTAAAGTGAAACGCAAAATCTAATTCCTGCCTGAGCACTCTGGCGTCTTACAGGGTGCGCACGTCTCGGGCGCGTCAGATCAATATCTAGCGGTTCACGGCCTGTGACACTGGGCCACGCCTGGAGTTCGGCTGCTCGCTGCTCGGTGTCCACGTGCGCCGCTTCGCACCCACACGACAACTCATCCAAATTCCCCATCCTTCTTCTCATTCTTCGGCGAACACATCTCTCACCCGCATCGATTTTATTCGCTAGGGATCCGGCTGGACCAACTCGACGGCAGATCGGCAGGCAGTGGTGGCGTCACCACAGGCTGCTCGACTCCTGGCCTCACGGCTCCGCCCCCGCTCGCGGACACCGCCGCCGACCGCACCAGGCTTGAGCAGGTCCGGCGAAGCGCGTCGCCGTGCCTCGCCGCACCTTGATCAGATCCGCCGCCGAGCCTTGAGAGTAAGGCAGAAGAAGCACGCGATTGCGTACTAGGCCACGAGCCAGCGACCTGCATATTTCGACGGGCGACGCCGAGCGAAGCATATCGATGCGAAGGAGGAGGCAGGGTTGATAGCAGAGGCAGAGGTGGCGTTGGCACGCGATGGTGCATCAAGAAACAGCACGGGCATGCGACGGGGACAACAACCAGCAGCTGGACCAGTATGTAATTTTTCCCCTTTTGGCGATGTATATTATGTCCAATGCTGCTACTTCTAATTCTTATTTTTTAAGTTTTCAGTAAAATGTAGAACTAGCATCATAGAGTATTCAATTCCAGTTTAGATTTTTTATTTTGTAGTACACTCCACAACTTCAGTTTCATTATATGATGAGCAAAGTGCCAGGAGCCCAGGAGTCCATGTGTATGTAATTTTAAGTTTTTGGTAGAGTAACTCTATTATTCCTCGATCCTGAAACTTGAATCTTCATAGACCATGTATTTTTGCAGACCATGTATTTTTGCTGCGTCGTTTGAAGATCACCCTGGCTAACCTTATCTTGGATCAGCCTTTGTTCGTGAGCTCGATTTTTGGAGATTTGGTCTTTACTGAATTCATAGCAAACCCAGAAAATGCATAGCGGATGGGCTGTTCGATAGGATGTGTTTCCATATAGCTTTAGATGTATTTCTGAATTTTTTCGAGGTCAAGTTTCATACAGTAACATTTTAGCTTACAGTAGCTTTTCCTAGTGCATGTACTTAGATAGCCAACATGGGCATTCTATGTTATAATTCTGCATTTCGGAATGTAACTTCAAAAGTTAAAATGCATCTTTCTTCTAGAGAGTTTTTTTTTAATCTAGTCACAGTAGGTCATCGACGATGTTCTAATAATTGCTCGACGCATGTTCGATAGTGGCAGAGACACAGCCCGCTAGCCTGGGCAGCTTCCTAGGCTCCGCCGGCAAATCCTCCATCGATTTTAGAACTGCATCAGTGTTCCAGCTTCAGTTTTATTGGCATTCACTCACAGCAGTCGTAGCTCTCCGTCGGTGCCCAGGATCCGCGGATAAGCTGGGCTCTACCATTGGTTCGGTTTAAATCCCATTTGGTCGCAGTGATGCTTGTCTAGTAGTAACTCTATACCTGAAATTTTTGATCATATTTTGCAGTGGGGGTACTGCGTTATTGTAGGATGTTAATTTTGGACAATAAATACATCCCACTAACATGATTGTAGTGTTTTCCTACACATAGGATGCATTTCTATGGATCAAATGGACCAGTAAAAACATGAGTATGTATGTAGGGAATATTCTATGCACATGATGTATGTGTTCTACACCTGAATTTTGTGATCATATTTTGCAGTCGGGGTACTGTATTCTCATAGGATGTTAATTTTGGACCATAAATACATCCCGCAAACATGGTTGTAGTGTTTTCCTACACATAGGATGCATTTGTCTACCCAAAATTTTCCATATGGTAACACAATAAGTTTTTATGGATGTAACTAACCCATAAAATCATTAGTATTGGATGTAATATACTACATATATGATGTAGTTTTTTACACATGGAATTTTTGATCGTATTTTACAGTGAGGGGTTACTGAATAATTATAAGATGTAAAATTTGATAAAAAATACATCCTGTTCAGTTGGTTGCACTGGTTTTTTTACACATTGGATGTATTTTTATACTCCAAATTTTCCATGAGGTTGTCCAGTAGATTTTTTTCATGTGCTTTATGGATGTAGCAAATCCATAAAATCATTGGTGTGGGATGCACTTTTTGTAAATAATTAGTATGTGCAGGTTCTGCTATATGCATTTAAAATATTTTCTCATGTCTCTGGGGCGATCTGCTGCCTATAATTTTTAACAGTGCATGGAAAAATATTTTTAACAGTTCGACGTGATAAAGGAATAATAAGAAAGGAAAAAAAAGAGAGAAAGAGGTGGGACGTGGGGTTCGATGCATGTTTGCTGGGTAATCACGTCGGGACAAAAAAGCTGAAAGAGACATGCCGTGCCGTAAACGGAAAGTGCTAGAGCCTAATCAGTCGGACAACCCGAAATAGGAGGGGCACTCTGTAAGACAAACCAGTCACCGCGCACTATGTAGCCATGCCCAAAGTGAAAGGGCGTTGTTACGCGGTGCGCGGTTACCAGGTTGTGTTACGCGGTGCCCCCCCTGTCCGAACTAGTATCTTTCCTAAAATAGCAAGTGGGGCCAAAAGTAGATAGCGACAGGCACAGAAAAAAGAAAGCATCCTGGGAGGCGCGTCCACACGTGAGACCACGCACGGGAACACCAGATCAAGCGGCCGGCTGGTCAAGATGTGTAATAACAAAATAAAAAGCGATCCCAACCAAAAACAGAGAATGTCTACCTGCTACACATCTTCTTCCTCCATCCGCCGATGACCGGAAGCTCCATGGCTTGAGCTTCTTTGGTAGAAAAGTTACAGGCAGCCAAAAATAAAACAGAAAACAAAATAGGAAGGTGTGCCAGGATCTAAATCTACTGCAAACAGGTATGAAAAGTTACAGCTAATTTCATGCACCTCCAGATCTGTATATTTACATGAATATTCAGGAAGCTAGATTCGAGCCTGCTGATGCATCAGTATCAGCTACCCCACAGATTCTGTCATGGATGTATAAAACTGATCTCCAACAGTTATGAGAGAAAAGGACATAGTGGTAGAAAGTGGTCTGCATCGTAGGGTTCTTGGAGTACAATCCAACACCAAAAAGCACCAGGTTTTAGTAGTTTGTGAGACCGCACCATAAACTAGATGAACAAAAAATCTAGTGCCAAACTGCACTGCCAGGAACCTGAAAGCAAGGAGAGCATGTAAAATTTCTCTTCTAGGAAGCTAGAATCGGTAGCCATGATTTCTCTCAAATCAGTCTTCATCATCTGCAAGAAGAAATAACCATGCAATAAATTCAGTAGCTGTTTATTTACTGGTTGAAACAAATAAAACGAAAAAATGGTAGGATGTAAAAATATTGCAGGGTTGTACACAAGTACATATTGTCTTCAATATGTACTTTCTGCTAATATTTTGCTTGAAGTCATTGCAGACCGGGTGAAAAAAGCATAGTAGGAAATACAAGCACGGTAGAAAGTTTGCTTGCAACAAACTTTCTGCAAAATGTTCTGCTAGCTAAATTATATGGAAATGTAACTACTTCTATATGTTTGCAGATATGGATTTCTGGTTTCCTGATCTAAATACACCTGAAGTTGATGGTCAGGACCAGGTTGATGGTCAGAACAATGTAGAGGATCTAACAAAACAGGGACATCAAGATACAAGGAATGCAGGGACCAACACTGGTCCATCTTTGCGCCAATTCATAAAAACGATTCAAAACCTACATGTATATAAAAAACATCCTATACATGTTCTTGCTAATAGAAAATTACACCAGAATGTATTTACTGACACCAATTTACATCCTAAAAAATTACAAGAAAGGAATAAAACACTGCGTATATAATTACCAAAAATACATCCAGTTAGTGAAGCATTATACTAGTATCCTATATGCAGGATGTATTAATTGCCTAGATAATACATCCTATTAGTAAAAAGCATTGTACTAGAACCTATGTGCAAAGATGTATTAAAGTGCCGAAAAAATACATCCCATTAGTAAAGCATTATACTAGTATCCTATATGGAGGATGTATTAATAGCCTAAAAAATACATCACGTGTGTGACAAAGCTACAGTTTATAGTGAATGGGGCAGGGAAATTGTTCGTTCAAGACATCAGAGGATGTAAAAAAAGCAAATAACACATCCCACCTTTAGATCACAGAGTCATCCTCGTCCTTGCCGCTGGGAGGCTTCCCAGCAGGACCAGCATCTGCCATCGCTTGGCCATTTCCCGTTGTTGAAGATCCCGGAGTCGGGCTAGAGTTCGTCCAGACCTGGAATGCTGCGTAAAGCATTAAGATGGGGATGTCAACGACAAGCGTGAAAGGAGGTCGGAGATGACAGCGGCGGCGACAGAGAGATCGGCGAGGACGAAGCAAACAAAGAGCGTAGCGACGGGGCAGCAGTTCGGGATAAGTGCCGTCATCCGCCACCACCGCATCCGCGCTACCCCCACCGCCGCCATGGCCGCCGCCCCTCGCCTCCTGAGCACGGGTGTGCCACTCCAATACCGCGCACCCCCAAATCCTCCATGGCCGCCGCCCCTTCACCTATGGAGCATCGACGATGCTCGCTCCTCCCTCCCCCACAACTGCAACAAGGCCATGGCCGCCGACCTTCTCCTTGGGAGCGCCGGTGCCGTACGGTCCGCACCACCAACGCCTCTCATTCCTCCTCCGCCGACCTCAGGATCCACTTGATGCTCGGGTTCGATTTAATGGAGGTGAGGATGCGGATGGGGATTTTTCTTTGAGATGTCGGGTGGGGTGGGGTGGGGATGAGGATTGGGGACGGAGTGGAAGAGAGGAGTCGCCTTAATTCGTCGGCATGTGCGCGTGGTCCACACTGAAGCCATCCCACCGCGTGATCTTGATCCGACGGGCGCGACGAGTGAGCACCCCGTGAGACTAAAACGAGCCCAGTCAATAATTAGATTTGGCGAATGTTTTGGTGTACCGAGACTGGAACTCTAAAGTGAAACGCAAAATCTAATTCCTGCCTGAGCACTCTGGCGTCTTACAGGGTGCGCACGTCTCGGGCGCGTCAGATCAATATCTAGCGGTTCACGGCCTGTGACACTGGGCCACGCCTGGAGTTCGGCTGCTCGCTGCTCGGTGTCCACGTGCGCCGCTTCGCACCCACACGACAACTCATCCAAATTCCCCATCCTTCTTCTCATTCTTCGGCGAACACATCTCTCACCCGCATCGATTTTATTCGCTAGGGATCCGGCTGGACCAACTCGACGGCAGATCGGCAGGCAGTGGTGGCGTCACCACAGGCTGCTCGACTCCTGGCCTCACGGCTCCGCCCCCGCTCGCGGACACCGCCGCCGACCGCACCAGGCTTGAGCAGGTCCGGCGAAGCGCGTCGCCGTGCCTCGCCGCACCTTGATCAGATCCGCCGCCGAGCCTTGAGAGTAAGGCAGAAGAAGCACGCGATTGCGTACTAGGCCACGAGCCAGCGACCTGCATATTTCGACGGGCGACGCCGAGCGAAGCATATCGATGCGAAGGAGGAGGCAGGGTTGATAGCAGAGGCAGAGGTGGCGTTGGCACGCGATGGTGCATCAAGAAACAGCACGGGCATGCGACGGGGACAACAACCAGCAGCTGGACCAGTATGTAATTTTCCCCCTTTTGGCGATGTATATTATGTCCAATGCTGCTACTTCTAATTCTTATTTTTTAAGTTTTCAGTAAAATGTAGAACTAGCATCATAGAGTATTCAATTCCAGTTTAGATTTTTTATTTTGTAGTACACTCCACAACTTCAGTTTCATTATATGATGAGCAAAGTGCCAGGAGCCCAGGAGTCCATGTGTATGTAATTTTAAGTTTTTGGTAGAGTAACTCTATTATTCCTCGATCCTGAAACTTGAATCTTCATAGACCATGTATTTTTGCAGACCATGTATTTTTGCTGCGTCGTTTGAAGATCACCCTGGCTAACCTTATCTTGGATCAGCCTTTGTTCGTGAGCTCGATTTTTGGAGATTTGGTCTTTACTGAATTCATAGCAAACCCAGAAAATGCATAGCGGATGGGCTGTTCGATAGGATGTGTTTCCATATAGCTTTAGATGTATTTCTGAATTTTTTCGAGGTCAAGTTTCATACAGTAACATTTTAGCTTACAGTAGCTTTTCCTAGTGCATGTACTTAGATAGCCAACATGGGCATTCTATGTTATAATTCTGCATTTCGGAATGTAACTTCAAAAGTTAAAATGCATCTTTCTTCTAGAGAGTTTTTTTTTAATCTAGTCACAGTAGGTCATCGACGATGTTCTAATAATTGCTCGACGCATGTTCGATAGTGGCAGAGACACAGCCCGCTAGCCTGGGCAGCTTCCTAGGCTCCGCCGGCAAATCCTCCATCGATTTTAGAACTGCATCAGTGTTCCAGCTTCAGTTTTATTGGCATTCACTCACAGCAGTCGTAGCTCTCCGTCGGTGCCCAGGATCCGCGGATAAGCTGGGCTCTACCATTGGTTCGGTTTAAATCCCATTTGGTCGCAGTGATGCTTGTCTAGTAGTAACTCTATACCTGAAATTTTTGATCATATTTTGCAGTGGGGGTACTGCGTTATTGTAGGATGTTAATTTTGGACAATAAATACATCCCACTAACATGATTGTAGTGTTTTCCTACACATAGGATGCATTTCTATGGATCAAATGGACCAGTAAAAACATGAGTATGTATGTAGGGAATATTCTATGCACATGATGTATGTGTTCTACACCTGAATTTTGTGATCATATTTTGCAGTCGGGGTACTGTATTCTCATAGGATGTTAATTTTGGACCATAAATACATCCCGCAAACATGGTTGTAGTGTTTTCCTACACATAGGATGCATTTGTCTACCCAAAATTTTCCATATGGTAACACAATAAGTTTTTATGGATGTAACTAACCCATAAAATCATTAGTATTGGATGTAATATACTACATATATGATGTAGTTTTTTACACATGGAATTTTTGATCGTATTTTACAGTGAGGGGTTACTGAATAATTATAAGATGTAAAATTTGATAAAAAATACATCCTGTTCAGTTGGTTGCACTGGTTTTTTTACACATTGGATGTATTTTTATACTCCAAATTTTCCATGAGGTTGTCCAGTAGATTTTTTTCATGTGCTTTATGGATGTAGCAAATCCATAAAATCATTGGTGTGGGATGCACTTTTTGTAAATAATTAGTATGTGCAGGTTCTGCTATATGCATTTAAAATATTTTCTCATGTCTCTGGGGCGATCTGCTGCCTATAATTTTTAACAGTGCATGGAAAAATATTTTTAACAGTTCGACGTGATAAAGGAATAATAAGAAAGGAAAAAAAAGAGAGAAAGAGGTGGGACGTGGGGTTCGATGCATGTTTGCTGGGTAATCACGTCGGGACAAAAAAGCTGAAAGAGACATGCCGTGCCGTAAACGGAAAGTGCTAGAGCCTAATCAGTCGGACAACCCGAAATAGGAGGGGCACTCTGTAAGACAAACCAGTCACCGCGCACTATGTAGCCATGCCCAAAGTGAAAACCCGTGGTTTGATCTTCGCTTGTCATACTTGGCAATACCGGTGCTTTGGCATCGTTACCTTGCTAAAATCATTGCATTAATTTGCTAAGTCGTGCACTCCGGGGTAAAGACTCAGGACTATTCTTTGATTTGATCCGGGGATAGTGACCGTGTGCCTTAGAGCATCCCCACTCGTTGACGCTCCCCACGCCCAAATCCGGACGAAACAACCGTCGGATTGGACGAAATTAAATCGTGGGGAGTACCGTATTTCCAGTCGTCCACCCGGAGTTCGGCGGATAGAGTTTAAGTTCAAACAAATCGCCGTCCCGCGCTACAAGCACGGCCAGTTGATCGGCAAAAGAGCAAAGGATCGCCCAGATCGGCGATCGGAGGAAATTACACGGAGACAGCTCGCGGCAGCCGGCACGGCGAACCGACGGACGTTCCTCACACGTCGTGGCCGAAACGGCTGCGGCGCCGGCGAGGAAACAGCGGGGGACGTCCGCGACGAGGTAGATGGTGAGGTAGACCAGGTAGGAGCCGGTGGAGAAGACGAAGGACACGCCGAAGGGGCTCGGAGGATGTCGCTGCGGTGGCCCTGGTACCACCTCGTCTCCTCGTCCATCGTTCCATGTCGCCGCCGCCCATGAACGCCAAGTCTGTATTCTCTTCGCGCCGCCGTCGTCTTCAGCAGTGCGATCCGGGCGCCCTGGTTGGCGAGCATCTCCCGCCACCTGCCGTCGAACTTGTCGTTCCTTCCGTCGGCGTGCGACATCAAGTCGGCCAAGCACTTGTCGATCGACGCCTGCATCTTGTCGGCGGGACTGTCCGTCCGTTTGAGCTCTTTCAGCTTCTTCGGCCGAGTTCAGGGCGCCCTTCCGACGCGCAAGCCGCCGGCGCGTCGGGGTTGTACTGCTCGGTCTTGCTCTTCGAGAGGGTTGTGCGATTTTCCCTCCACTTCTCGCAGTGCTCGAGGCGGGCGTAGACGTTGAGGAACTTGAACTGCAGGCCGGTGTCGTCCGCATACATGTCCAAAGCTCGGCGCACTGGGAAAAAAGAGCACGGCGAAACGGGTCAGCTAACGACGATATACCTCGGTGATGGTCGACGGAACATACCTTTTGCTCCAAGTCATGGCCGCTGATCGGCCGTTTCTTGATCTCCTCCCGTACGCCGTGCCATTTGCTGCACGCCGTCTGCATGATCCCCCAATGGGTGGCCATTGCCTTCTCTCCCGGTACACGTTCATGTTCGTCTTGTTGAAGTAGGGATCGACGAGTTTGCGTTCCTCGTACGCCTGCTTCACTCGAAGCCAATAGGTGTCGAACGACTGATTGGCACCGATTATGCCGTTCGTGGACACGGTCATCCAAGCTTCGGCGAGGCACTCCTCTTCCTTCGACGTCCATTTGATACGCGGTTCGGCAGGCGGCGAGTCCTTCTTCCTCTTCTTCTTCCCCTTCGACGCGTCGGCTTGAGTTGTCTCTCCTTGTTCTTCGTCTTCTTGTTCTTCGACGGCTTGGCTTCCGTCGACAACATCCTCCACATGATCCTTGCGCGCTGCCACAGCCCGTCGCTCGCCTCCTCTTGCGTGAAGAACCCGGCGCGGCGGCGGCCCATGAAGAACCTCGGGTTCGCAGCGGCGGCGGCGAGCCGAGGTGATCATCTCGTGGATCGCCTCATCGTTCGGCGCCGCCGCCGCACCGAACGGCACCGAACGGGAGCGGCCCTCGTCGCATGACCGGCGAGGTGCCCTCGAACGGCCGCCGCCGCCGATGTCAAGCTCGGGCGGCGACGGCGTGAACCTGGACGGTTGGACGTAGGCGCCTCTTGGAACATGGCGTCGTCGACGGCGAGTACATCGTAGGGGAGAAAGACGACGGGGAAGTACCTTGCGCCGGCCATTGGCCGGGGAACATGGAGCCGCCGCCGCCGCCGAAGGCCATGCTCATCTTCCTCGCTTGCTCCTCCGGGCCGCCGCCGCCTCTTAGCGGCTTTTTCACCCTCGCCGCCCTGCAGCTTGTTTCGATGTCGCGCCGTTTCTCGTCCGCCGCCCACCGTGCGTTCGTCATGCCCGGCGGCCGCTCCTTCTCGCCCGCGGCTTCCTCGTCGTCCCCTTCGGCGGCATTGTGGTGGACGAGAAGATGAGGAGGAGAGCGGTGGTGGAGGAGAGACGCCGCCGGAACTGGAACTGGAAGACGAGGGGAATGGAGAAAGCGGGAGAGAATGGGGATATGCAAGCAAATTGGAGGGAATGGAGGGAAAATCGACAGGATTTGGTTTTGTCGCCGACTACGTGGGTCCACACGGTGTTTCGCGCCAAAACGTTTCATCCGGAGTCCCCGAGCGCCCGGGGACCGGGGACGGCGTGGCTCGCCGGATGGATGAAGGGCCAAATCCGGACGAAACGAGGAACCCAGGCCATTTTCGGGATAAAAATGGCCGGATTTGATCCGGGGATAGTGAGTGTGCCTTACATCTTGATTTTTCTTTTACTTTTTAATATCAACTATGTATGTTATCGATGTCTTGAATCGCTGGTGATATCATGTTGTTGCTGGAACTGAGTGTACTTTATATGTTCTTAATATTAATATGTTACTCTTTATCGAAAAAAGAGACATGAAAAACGTAAACTTGGAAGAACAATAGTTCAACAATAAGATTCCACTACCACAATGTTGTCAGGATGTCCCATTTTTGCCTCTATTTCGCAAGCATGTGAAGTAAAGCCGGTCTGTCACATACCGAAAACGTATATTAGAATTTGCAACCTTTGCAGTACTTCACTCTCTGATCCCCGTACTGCATCGTTTGATTTGTAAATTTATCCTTGTGTATTATATTCATATGTGCCACATTCCACTCAATTAGTATGAAAGAGTATTGTTGAGTCCAAACTTTTCACTATAATGTTTTGTGCTGCAACTATGGCAATGCAACTAGCCCCAAAAGAGAATCTACTTGTTTTTCGTGCGCAACCTTTTACAATTTTGAGTTGTCAATCCGTGGCATCCAACCGTATCGTACAGAACCATTCTAGTTATAGAGTGTATAATTAAAGATGAGCTAAAAGAAGAGAATGTGTGTCTTTAACAAGAATCACCAGGATTCCAATAACATGATTCTCCGAATGAAGAATAACCATGCGTTGGTGATCCATCGATGCAATGATGCATAGCTATAGGACTAGCTACTTTCCACACAACTAATAGAGCTGAGCAAGTGAAGTGCGGGAGTAATAATATATAGATGCTAGGTATATATTGTAGCAATATTAGTATATTGGGATAAAGCTACAGCATCAAATATATGATCTGCTGAGCAAACTTGAAAGCTCAGCTTGCATGTTGAGAAAGAAAGTAAAGGATTCTAAAAAAAAGTAACAGATGAACCGATGAGGCAGTACCTTTTTTTCATTTCGAGTGGGACAAGCACCAAAGCTGCCGCGGAAGAGCCCATTCACTATCCTAAATACACTTCCATATATCACAGAAGAAGATCCTCCATAGTTTTTTGATGCATATCGCAAGATTGCTGATGAGTGTGAGATGGCCGAAATTTGGTAGCAGAATGTTAGAGCATCTCTGATGTAAATTAGGCCTAGTACCCTAAAAACTGATTTATAGGGCCATTGAGACACACAAAAAAAAGTCTCTAACAGGTGCCGTATAGCTATTTGGTGATGCATATTTTCTAGGGCAGCCCAAAATTTTCCCTATGCAAATATGTAGCACCTGGCAGCTGCAGCAAAACAAATCGCCGCACAAGAGACGCCAACCACCACACTGAACCTTGCCACCCCGCCTTTCGCCACGATTTGACCGCTGCTGGCCACCGGAACTCTATGGATAGTGAGTCTGAAACCATGCCGCCCCTTCCACCCTTCCCGACGCCGAGTTGACAACTCCCACGCCTCTAGCAGCTACCGCCCAACCAATCGCCGATGCTAAAAATTTGAGCCAGGGCGTCACCACGACGGGGAAGCAGCCAACCAAAGGGAAGAAGACACATGTGATCACCCGCGGAAACAGGCAGATGGTGGCGCCCACTAGCGAAAAGCGAAAGAAGCAATATGTGGCCGCCAACCGTGGATCAAAGCCAAAAAAACGGCAAGGACATCGCGCCGGTCAAAAACTGACCTGCTGGCGCCACCGACACCATTTGCACTGCCGCCACCTTCAACTTGTTCGACGAAATGTCACAAGGGTGTGAAAAACATTCGTTTCTTATGCTATTACAATTTTTGATTAATGTTGAAGTTGTTCAATGCAATTGAGTGCCTATGCTATTCAATGTAGTTGTATGTAGTGCCGATGATGATTCGTTTTTGCAAAGTATGAATGTTGCATCTCAAGAGTTTATGTCTCAAGAAACTCTATCAAAAGAATATGAAACAAACTATGATGAGGAAAAATCGTGATTTGGATGATGAGGGATTCTTGCATGCAATTCCGAGGGGAAGAACGGCTAACTGCACTGTGGCGGAAGACAAGTTGATTTGTTTGGAATGAAAAACAATGGGGCTAGATAGGGCGCATTGAGCAACCGAAGGACACACATTGGAGGTGGTTTGAAGCAATAATTCGGCCCACAGATGAGGAGTGGCTATGATACGTGTTTGTGTTGAACTATTTCTATGGCTATGCTATGCTACAGGATTTAAAGTACTCCCCTCCATCCCATAAAACATGTCTGAAATTTATTTAAATTTTAATATATCTGATAGGGGAGTATAATATAATATTATACCTGATGATCTTGCAAGGTTAAAAATTTATTTGTTGTTGATCGCCTCCTATCTCGAAAAACAAAACTGTCGTCTTATATCCTTGTTTTTTTGTGTGTGTCCTGTAACGTTTTGTCACTGCATTTTGTATCGTCTATTAGATATGCTCTTGTGAGCCGCTGAATTTGTTTATTACGGGATCGGAGATCCTACGGACTGTACTTGGCGGAACATCCTCTGATCAAAGCTGCATGATGTCTATATTATAACGCAGTACGGACAGAGTATTCTCTGATCAATGCTGCATCGCTCTGTTATTTATTCATATCATACGATACAGAACCCCTGTTCGTGGTGACACCTCAAAAGCTGCGACACGGCTGCGGCTGTCCTGCACTGCACGAGAGCCCGCACCGCACCGGGATTCTCTAATTTCAACTGCTTGTCTTAGGGTAAAAGAGACCCACCATCTCCACAAAACCCCAATTTAACCTCTATCTTCACCTCCCATTCAACCGGAGAAAATTGCAAAAAACAACCACATTAAAGTTAGAGGGTTTAAGAAAATCACTGCAATGCGTTTTTTTTTGCAAAGTTCTACCGGTATTCAGTAACAATGTATTATCTCCATCTATTTAGCGTCTAGTTACATCCAGATTTAGACAAATATTACACATCTATTTATAGATGGAGGGAGAAACAAAATGCATTGATCACGCTTGCTAAGAAAGTTTCTGAAGGGTGGACCCCATTGTCAGACCTATGTGACATGACGAAAATGGTCAAGGGCGACATAGGTTAGATTACTTAGACTGGTTACAAATTACTAGCTTTTATGTAAATTTTCGTGGAAATTTACTAAAGTGGCCTTCCATCTCTCTTTGTGAAAGAATCCCAATGGCCACTGCTGGTGGTAATGGTCGCCACCGCCACCTTGATCCCCATGCACTAGCCGATCGGTCGAGATCATGCCACCGTCCTGTCTCCTCCACCCGCACGCCCTCCACCCCCGCTTCCCTCCTCTCCCTTGCCTAGCCCGCTTCACCTACATGTGCGCGCATCGCCGCGACTTCCGCCTCAGTCGCTGCCGTGCACCGTGTCATCCAGTGGTTGATGGGGACGTCTGGGAGGCTGGTTATTTGCATCTGCCCGGGCTCCCCATGGATGCGGGCTAGAGTTTCAGGGGGTGACGGTGATAGATGCCCGAGCTCCCCATCAAAGCTTCCCCGTGGTGCCCGCCGCTCACTGCTCCAGCCGGCCATCGGCGACAAAGGTCAAACAGGGGTCAGCGCCCCTGCTCGTCACCTCTCCCTGCCCCCTCCGCTTCCTGGCCGCCTCCGACCAGAGAAGGAAAGGAGCAGCATATTGGCGTTTCTACCACTCTCATCACGTTTGTTGCCGGTGTACAACCGTGCTTCCCTCTATTTTATTTTTGAGAGAATGGAGAGGAGAGGGAATCCGATCTGACAAGTAGGTCCCACCCAAATTTTACAAAAGACTTGCATAATTATGACTAGTCTAACATATGTCTCCCTTGACCATTTTCATAGCGCCACATCAGCATAAAAGTGGGGTCCACCTGGTATCCCTTAGGGCATGACCAATGTTGGGCGCTTTCGTAGGCGCTTGAGCCGAGAAAGAAATACAATTACTCCCAGCGTTCCTTGGCAAGAGTCCAGAGATACAATGGTAGACGTCAATCTGAGGCGCTTATTTATCCAACTTTTCTCACGCTGCATGCCAAACTGTATTCAAGTGCGCGACGCAACATCTTGAGGCGATACCTGACATTAAGCGCCTGTAATACGACCTAACTGCTGTTTTGCTGGGATTAGAACCCTGGCACCCGCCCTTAGCGCCTCCTGATGTAGTTGCCCTTAGCGAAGAAAGTATCTCCATGCTCCCCAAACGACGTCCGGACAAAGCACGGATTAGTCGTGACGTCCGGACAAAATTTTCGTTTAAAGGTCCTTTTTACCACGCCTCAAACGCGACCTCCAAACAAAAAGTAGTGTAAAAGTTGTGTCCCGGTCTCAGAGACTCTATACACGAGCACGTCCGGACCGAAGCGGCCTTTGGGGCACATGACTGGATCGTTTTTTTGGCCGGCGTCCCCCAAATCCCTTTGGGGAACGCTTTGGGGGACGCGACTGGAGATGCTCTAAACTTGTCGATCAGTGCATTTTGTTACTCCCTCCAATTCATATTAGTTGATGTTAAAATAGATATATCTACAACTAAAATATGTTAAGATACATCTATATTAACATTAAGTAATATGAATCAAATGGAGTATATTGTTATTGCAACAACCTGCTTTTTTCAAACCCTAGCCCTAATTATGGTGGCCCTTTCCAATTTTCTTTTCCTCCCCCGTCAATCCCCGCCCCAATTCTTTACGCACTCCTCCCCATCGAATTGGATTAACCGATCGAGGCGCGGCGCGCCGGCGAGGAGGAGTTCCCCGTCTTCTCCCATGTCGCAGCGGCGGAGAAACGTGGGGAAGTCGGTACCTTGCCTCTCAAGAAGCCGCGCCCCTTGACCACCATCGCCGTCACGACCCGTGCGCCGGTGACCCACGTGTCGCCGCCTATATAACCCCGCACTCCGCCACCCACTCCACTCAACTGAGCCGCTTTTCCGACCCGGCTCGACCACCCATGCCCACCGTGTCCGCGTCGTTGCCTTTGGCGGCAGCGATGGCGGCGGCCGATGACCGCCAGCCGCTGCCTTTCTTCCTGCGGCCAGTCCTCCTCCACGGCATCGGCGCCGTGGCCCACCTCCTGCTCGCCCTCGCCGTCGCCGCCCGGCTCCTCTTCGCCACCGCCAGCCGCCGCGCCAAAGAATCACCCTCGGCGGCTGGGACAACCCGCGGCGTTGGGTTCCGGTGGTGCCGCCTCGCGGTGCGCGCCACGTGGGTTCTTGCGGCGTGCGAGCTCTTCCTCGCCGCGTACTCGCTGGTCACGTGGTACCTGGACGGCGGGGCCAGGTGGGCGGCGCCCGACGCGGTGGCGGACTACGCGGACGCCGCGGCGCGCGCGGTCGCGTGGCTGCTGCTCGCGGCGTACCTGCAGCTCGAGCACCGCCGCCGCGGGGAGGACCGGCTCCCCGCGCCGCTCAGGCTCTGGTGGGCGCTCTTCCTGCTGCTCTCCGTCCTCGCCGTCGCCGTCCACGCCGCCACGATCCTCCAGTACAAGCTCCCCGTACCCGCGCTTGCGTGGGCGCGCGACGCCGTCTCGGTTCTAACATCCGTGGTGCTGCTCGTCGCCGGGTTCTCGGCCAAGACCCCGGCGGCAGGCCGCTCTGCTTCCGAGGAGCCTCTGCTCAATGGCGCGAGCGAGTCGGCCAGCGCGGACAACGACACCGTCGACGCTTCCATGTTCACGGGCGCGGGATTCCTCAGCGTGCTCACCTTCTCCTGGATGGGGCCGCTGCTCGCCGTCGGCCACAGGAAGACGCTCGACCTCGACGACGTCCCGGACCTCGACACCGGCGACAGCGTGGCCGGCCTGCTCCCGCCCTTCAAGGCCAACCTCGACGCGCTCACGGGCGACGGGAAGGTCACGGCTTTCAAGCTCACCAAGGCTCTGCTGCGCACAGTGTGGTGGCACATCGCGGTGACCGCGCTCTACGCGCTCATCTACAACCTGGCCACCTACGTCGGCCCGTACCTCATCGACTCCCTGGTGCAGTACCTCAACGGCGACGAGAGGTACGCCAGCAAGGGGAAGCTTCTTGTTGTCACCTTCATCGTAGCCAAGGTGTTCGAGTGCTTGTCGCAACGCCACTGGTTCTTCCGGCTGCAGCAAGCCGGGATCCGTGCACGGTCCGCGCTTGTCTCCGTCGTCTACCAGAAAGGGCTCTCCCTGTCCAGCACCTCCAGACAGAGCCGCACCAGCGGCGAGATGATCAACATCATCAGCGTGGACGCCGACCGCGTCGGCCTATTCTCATGGTACATGCACGACCTCTGGTTGGTGCCGCTCCAAGTAGGCATGGCGCTCTTCATCTTGTACTCCACCCTCGGGGTCGCCTCGCTTGCAGCGCTCGGTGCCACCGTCGTCGTCATGCTTGCCAATGTGCCTCCGATGCAAATGCAGGAGAGGTTCCAGCAGAAGCTCATGGACTGCAAGGATGTCAGGATGAAGGCCACATCGGAGATCCTGCGCAACATGAGGATTCTTAAACTGCAGGGGTGGGAGATGAAGTTCTTGTCCAAGATCATTGACCTGCGGAAGACAGAGGAAAGCTGGCTCAAGAAGTATCTTTACACGTCCACCGTGGCCACCTTCGTGTTCTGGGGTGCCCCCACCTTCGTCGCCGTGGTAACATTCGGGGCCTGTATGCTCCTAGGGATACCATTGGAGTCAGGGAAGGTGCTGTCTGCATTGGCCACGTTCCGGGTGCTTCAGGAACCAATATACAACCTTCCCGACACAATCTCGATGATGATTCAGACTAAGGTATCTCTGGACAGGATAGCATCTTTCCTCTGTCTCGAGGAGTTGCCAACGGATGCTGTGCAGAGGTTGCCAAGTGGTAACTCGGATATCGCAATTGAGGTCAGCAATGGGTGCTTCTCCTGGGACGCCTCAGCTGAAGTGCCAACGCTGAAGGATCTCAACTTTCAAGCTCGCCAAGGTATGCGGGTTGCCGTCTGTGGAACTGTTGGCTCTGGAAAATCAAGCCTGCTCTCTTGCATTCTAGGTGAGATGCCAAAGCTATCAGGAGATGTCAAGACTTGCGGAACAATGGCATATGTCAGCCAGTCAGCATGGATACAGAGTGGCAAAATTCAGGACAACATACTGTTCGGCAAGGAGATGGACACTGAGAAGTATGATAGGATCCTTGAGTCATGTTCCCTGAAAAAAGACTTGGAGATATTACCATTTGGTGACAAAACGGTCATTGGAGAGCGAGGCATCAATCTTAGTGGCGGGCAGAAGCAAAGGATTCAGATAGCCCGAGCTTTGTATCAGGATGCCGACATCTATTTATTCGATGATCCGTTCAGCGCAGTCGATGCCCACACAGGCTCCCACCTCTTCAAGGTATAATATGATCTTTTATTTGTTCAGTAAGTTTGTTGAAAACACATTTCTTAAGGCTTGTACCATTTGCAGGAATGCTTGCTTGGGGTTTTGGGATCAAAAACAGTTGTTTATGTTACGCACCAGATTGAATTCCTACCTGCGGCTGATCTTATTCTGGTGAGAATTTCATTGGCAAAAGTTTCATGTAAACTTATTGTCATAATGGTTCTTCTTATAATAAGATAAATTAATGTAGGTAATGAAAGGTGGGAGAATAGCCCAAGCAGGCAAATACAACGAAATCCTTGGATCAGGGGAAGAGCTAATGGAACTGGTTGGTGCTCACCAAGATGCTCTCACAGCATTGGATTTGATTGATGTTGCTAATGGAGGCAGTGAAGCTTTCTCTTCCAGTGGCACAGCAAGCCTTTCCAGGTCATTGTCCACAGCTGATGAGAAAGATAAACAAAATGGCAAAGAAGACGTTGACAAGGTTCAGAGTGGGCAGCTGGTGCTGGAAGAAGAAAGGGAAAAAGGCAGGGTTGGGTTCTGGGTCTACTGGAAGTACCTTACATTGGCTTATGGAGGAGCTCTTGTACCATTCGTGTTGATAGCTCAGATACTTTTCCAAGTCCTTCAAATTGGTAGCAATTACTGGATGGCTTGGGCTTCTCCTGTGTCAGAAGACGTCGAGCCTCCAGTGAGCATGTCGACACTGATATACGTCTTTGTCGCATTGGCTGGTGCAAGCTCGCTATGCATCCTCGTAAGAGCTCTGTTTCTTGTGACAGCTGGGTACAAGACAGCAACCCTGTTGTTCGACAAGATGCATATGTCAATATTCAGAGCTCCTATGTCTTTCTTCGATTCCACTCCGAGTGGCCGTATCTTGAATAGGGTAAGTTGGCATTTTTCCTCCAATTTTCTTAGGTAGTTTAGTTTATTGGCTTCAAACCATGCTCACACAAGAATTTTATTGTTTAGGCTTCAACTGATCAAAGTGAAGTGGACACCAGCATTGCTTACCAAATGGGTTCGGTCGCATTTTCCATCATACAACTAGTTGGAATTATTGCTGTGATGTCTCAGGTTGCATGGCAGGTGTTTGTTGTTTTCGTCCCTGTAATTGTTGCCTGCTTCTGGTATCAGGTATTTTAATTAACCTGTTTATTCTCCTTGCTGTTTTAACTGCAAAATCAGCATCTGCTTATGTTTATCATTCTGTAGCGTTACTACATTGACACAGCCAGAGAGCTGCAAAGGCTGGTAGGGGTTTGCAAAGCTCCTATAATACAACATTTTGCTGAATCAATCACTGGATCTGCAACCATCAGGAGTTTTGGCAAGGAAAATCAGTTCGTATCTACTAATAGCCATCTAATGGATGCCTACTCTCGACCAAAATTCTATAATGCTGCAGCAATGGAGTGGCTTTGCTTCCGCTTGGATACGCTCTCGTCTGTTACATTTGCCTTCTCTTTGATATTTCTGATCAGTCTACCGACTGGTCTCATCGATCCAGGTATGTTGTTACAAGTTCGCAACAGTATTTATACTGAATAGATGGTATTAGTCGATAAGATGTGAGTTAATATGGGTCTCTAACTAAATTAACATCATGCTTTCAGGAATTGCTGGTCTTGCTGTCACATATGGGCTTAATTTGAACATGCTGCAAACATGGGTTGTCTGGTGCATGTGCAATTTGGAGAATAAGATAATATCAGTAGAAAGAATTCTGCAATATATGAGCATTCCCGAAGAGCCCCCTCTTTCAATGTCAGGAGATAAGCTGCCTCATAACTGGCCATCAGAGGGAGAAATTCAGCTGCGTAACCTACATGTAAATAACCATCACCATCCCCTTTTCTCCTGTTTTCTGACTTTGCTATTTCTGTATTACCATGTTGTTGTGCAGAAAGTTCATATCTTTGCCATTTTGTGTAAACTATGCCTAAGAAATCCAGTCTGATGGCCATGCGATTTGTAGCTTCAGTGTTTTGCCAAACGCGAATATCAATTATTCTGGATAGTACAGATGCCAGATGTGTAACTTTTCAGTTTGGTGCAGGTGAGATATGCTCCACAACTACCATTTGTTCTGAAGGGTCTTACAGTCACGTTTCCTGGAGCCATGAAGACTGGTATTGTTGGAAGAACAGGCAGTGGTAAATCAACTCTTATACAGGCCCTTTTCCGTATCGTGGACCCTACTATCGGTCAGATACTAGTAGATGGTGTCGACATTTGCACCATTGGACTGCATGATCTGAGATCTAGACTGAGTATCATTCCACAAGACCCAACGATGTTTGAGGGAACTGTGAGGAGCAACCTTGATCCTCTTGGAGAATACAATGACGATCAAATCTGGGAGGTAGTTTTGATTTTCACATAATTAATATCTTTTCTGTCCGCAAATTCTCTCCACAACAATAGAAAACCTTTAGCTGTAGTCTGAATCTTTTACTCCATTTCAGGCCTTGGATAACTGTCAGCTAGGAGATGAGGTCAGGAAAAAGGATCTTAAGCTTGACTCGCCAGGTCTGATATAATGATATATATAGTTTGATCCATGCAGTTGGTACTCTGATAGTGAAATTTGCATATCTTTCACGTTCTTCCCAGTACTAGTTTTTTATACAATCCCAAAGTATAAAAACTACAGCACATGTTAGTTTGCTACTGCATGAATTTAGAGAACTGAAAAATTCTGTGAATTTACCTTGCAGTGATAGAGAATGGAGAAAACTGGAGCGTGGGTCAGCGCCAGCTTGTCTGTCTAGGTAGAGTGATTCTGAAAAGGACTAAAATACTGGTTCTGGATGAAGCGACAGCTTCAGTAGACACTGCGACGGACAACTTGATCCAGAAAACACTACGGGAGAATTTTTCAGATTCAACGGTCATCACAATTGCTCATCGAATCACCTCGGTCCTTGACAGCGACATGGTCTTGCTTCTCGACAACGGTCAGTCATCAGCCCTTCAAAACAAATCACGGTCGCATCTTATTGATCTGTCTGATCCAATGTGCTAGGCATGCCTGTTTGTCTGACTATAACGCCACTCCAATCTTTGCAGGTGTGGCCGTGGAGCGCGATACGCCGGCGAAGTTGCTAGAAGACAAGTCGTCTCTGTTCTCAAAGCTTGTAGCAGAGTACACGATGAGGGCAACACATACGTAGTGAAACGAGTGAAACCTCCAGCTATTCTCCCACGCCGTTGAGGCTTCTTGAGCAAGTCTGACAGTCGACGATGATGAAAAATACTGGTAGATGAGATGTGAAACATAGCTGATCTACCATGGTGTTACCGCTGCTAATACTAGCGGTGATTCTACATATTCTGAAGCGTAAAGCCGAAAAGATGCTTAAAAGTCGGTTAAAGTAGTATTAATTTCTAAAGAAAGTAGTTTGCTTAGAATAAAAAGAATTGAATCCTGATTCATAGTCATGTTCTTTATGGTAGACTGTACACGCCAGAAAAGTTTTGGGACTACGTAATTTGGACTTGATACCTGGATAAATAAGTGAAGAGGTTCAGTTTTTTGCATTTTACCCGTATAC
Organism: Lolium multiflorum; assembly: GCA_030979885.1. Lineage (NCBI taxonomy): Eukaryota > Viridiplantae > Streptophyta > Magnoliopsida > Poales > Poaceae > Lolium > Lolium multiflorum. The sequence goes on from CM061749.1 coordinate 76,849,596, forward strand.
GTCTTAAGAGGACAGATAACAGATATCTCACTATCTCAGGGTCCCATCCCGACTGTTCATGTTCTTACAGTTGGTGTTCGTTGGGGCTTACGAATTCTCTTGTTTTTATCTCTATAGATTATAAGCCAATCTCGATGCTATATTAGTTTTTAGTGAAGTGGCATTCGAAGGTTAGGCGCCCCAGAAGTCAGCTGTCACCTAGCGGTAGTGTCAATTCATGACTCAGGAGGGAAAATTGTCCTTGTGAACATCTTTTGTTAGCCAAAATCCAAAATCCAGATCAAGTGATGTTACACACATCTGATGATAATGTAAAAATAACTAGAGAAGTGATCGATTGCAATCAAACAGACACCCCAAAAATACCACCAGAGATTCCGAAGACAACAAGAACACCAAGATTATATGCTATTGAGGGCTTCTTTGGAACATAGTGATTGTCTGATTAAAAAGCAAAAAAATACGTGCATAAATAGAATATCACGACATGTAGAATCCTTGAGAGATTGAAACAAAGGAAATCGGTAGAAGCGTCACCCGATGAATTTTGTGTAGGCATAATCTTTGGTAGGAATACTATGGAACTATAATTATGAAAGAATTCATACGATTTTTAATAGGTCTTACCTCTTACTGAAGTGGCGATGCCTTTTGGCGCTGTCTCATCCCTCCTTCCTGCGGCCGTGCCTGGGCTTCCCGACGTGTGCCGTCGTGATCTTCAGTTTACACAATCCGACCGGTTACCACTACAGGAATGGCCGGAGACGCCGAGGGCCAGAGTGTACGCCGATGGCCAAATGTCGGGGCCGTCGGCGTACGGCCTCGCCAGGCCAGCTCGGAACGCCGACCGTCGGCGTAGAGGTTGATACGCCGAGGGCTGCCGTCGCCGTCTACCTGGCCCTCGGCGTAGGCACCGGCATGGCTCTTGTTCCAGCCGCGACGCGACGGCGCGCTCACGGCGTCACACAGACGCCGAGGGCTACCCTCGGCATAGGGCATGGCCCCCCTATGCCGACGGCCACCCTCGGCATATAGGTTTTTTTTTCCTTTTTTTCTCTCTCATATTACTTTATATTATGTTTCTATTATTTATTTACTAGTATGAATTATGTAAAAATAAGGTTCTATTTTTTAAAAATTCATAGATTGCATATATGTAGGTCCCACGGGTGACGCTCTTCGCAGACGGTTCAACCGGAGGCACTAGGCCCAACTTCTGCTATCGATGTACATATGTCCTAAAACATATAGGGGTAGATTTGTGGGTCCCCGCCCTAGGGTTTTCCAAGATACAGACCACCGGAGCGTCGGAATCGCTGGAAAACTTTCATATGGCCCTAACATATGTGTACAAGTGTGATGTAAGGTTTGGCTAACCTTGCATGTACCCGGCGTTGACGATTTCCGCATACATGGGCTAGCACTTGGTAAAATCCAGGATCTGGAAACTCCCGCCACGGCTCAAACGGAGCCTATTTTATGGTAAAGTATGCCCAACCTATGGTTTCCATGTACATATGTCCTAAACAAATCAAAACAATTAAAAAGTCCATTGGTAAACCCTCGCACGGAGAAAGCTATAGGGGTAGATCTGCGGGGTCCCCGCCCTAGGTTTTTCCAAGATACAGACCACCGGAGCGTCGGAATCGCTGGAAAACTTGTGTGTGTCCACATGGCATGCACAAAAGTGATTTTGAGATGGTTTTATATCCAAGACTACCCCCAGGTGTGTCCGGCTTCTCGGACACGGGGTTCGTACACTTAGGCATTCTGGATGTATAGGGGAACTCCCTCTGAGGTGAACCGGAGAGAAACTTGGGATCATATGGGATGGTCCTTGTTACCACATGTACCTATGACCTAACCAAGCTCAAATGGAGGCATATGCCCACGGGGGACCCCCGATGGGATGCAGTCAAAGGTAGACCGCGCGGTCACAGTAACTAGTGTTTCGTGAAATCGAGCCTCGAGGGGGTGAATGGCCCCAAAACTTGTGTGTGTCCACATGGCATGGCATGCACAAAAGTGATACATTTAAGAACTTAAGACCCAGACACGATACAAAACACTTAAATAACTAGACCCACACACATACCAAATCGCTTAAAGAACTAGACCCACACACGAATCGAAACACTTAAAGAACTACACCCACACAGGAACCAAAACACTTAAAGAACTACACCCACACAGGAACCAAAACACTTAAAGAACTACACCCACACACGAACAAAGCACTTAACACTGGGTCGACGCATGACCCGCTAGACACACGGACTCGACACACACACATATTAATCAGAAGTCGAAATCTTCGTCCTCGCTGGGGGTGTCCTCTGAAGCGGTACTTGAGAAGTTCCACAACCACCGTTCATCATTCTCCTCCCATGTCGACGGGGCGCGGGCGTAGGCATGGCCGTTACCCCTTTCTGAATAAGGCGGTCAAGCCTACCCCAGCCACGAGCTACACGCGTCTCAAGCATACCCTCACCGCCGACAGCCCCCAGCCTCGTCCACGGCCTGCTCGTCCACCCGCCTACGATGTAAGTTTTCCTCATTTTTATCCTCTTTCCGGTTTTCCTTCCTACATGGCTAAGTGTTGACGAGATTCATTGTTTCTGAAATTGTAGCCTGAGTTCGAGGCGGCCTTCGAAGCCTGTAATGAAGCGTATCAGCAGGCCGCTGCGCAGTGGAATAGGCAGAATATGGCCTACATGGCGTATATAGGAGTAAGTCTGAATCTTTCTTCTCGCAAGTAGATGACAAGTCTCAGTTTGATGCTTTATTTCTGCAAAGCCTAACTTGTAACCTATCTTGCAGGAAATGATGATTTCTATGTCTACTGGTACACCGCCACCAGCTCAAGTTCCCATTGCGGGGGAATTTCCTATCATGCCATCGAGGGCAGCTTTTTCTGCGACTTACTACGGATCCACACCGGTAAGTTCTTTGCCAAACCGGTAGTTACCACTTTCCTTTGCCTCGCAAGTTGCTAACATGTAAGGAACACGTAGGGAACGGGATGCTCCGGGAACCAGGCCTCGCCGGGTGGGCGCGAGGTCACACCGGTTCGTGAAGGTGGTCGGTCTCCTGGGCGTTCTGCTGGTGCCTCTCCGTCGACTACCTTCGGTGCCTCTCCGTCGACTTCTCCTGGACGTACCCCCGGTCCTTCTCTAGGTGGTTCTTCTGCAGCTTCTACCGGAGCGCAACCCCGGGCTGCTCGTTTCGCCAACGACAAGGGCGGATACACCCCGCCCGGGTCCTTCATGCGCTAGTCAGCTTAGAACTAGGGTTTGCTTGCTACTACTATGTATTTGGATGACATGGCACTCTCCGCTCTCCGCTTGTATGCTATTATGTGCACCATGTATGGTATTATGTGGATTATATGATATTTATGTGAATTATGGCGAATTTGGTCGATTTTGGATCAGAAATTTTTTTTGCAAGGCCTAGTCCATGCCAGGGTGCCGTCGGCGTAGACCCTGCGTCTGGCAGCCGCGCGCAGCGTGCCACGTGTACGTGCATGGCGCATGCAGCCGCCGAGGGGTGCCGTCGGCGTAGACGCCGCAGCTGGCAGCCGCACGAGTCACCACGTCGCTCCCTATGCCGAGGGCACTGCCATCGGCGTAGAAGCCGCAGCTGGCAGCCGCGCGAGGCTCCACGTCGCTCCCTATGCCGAGGGCAATGCCGTCGGCGTCTGGGAAGCTCCGTTAACGGCGATAGCATGCCGTGGCAAGACGCTGAAGGCAGAGACGCCGAGGGTGAAGGTGCACCGTCGGCGTAGGCGGCATACGCCGACGGCCAGGCCTACGCCAACGGCGCGGAAGCCTACGCCGAGGGCTGCCGTCGGCGTAGCCTACGCCGAGGGCCTGGCGTGGCTACGCCGAGGGCAGCCTCCGGACGTTCCTGTAGTGTACTATGCAGCGCTGCATGATTATTAGAGTTCAGACTTTAGAGTCCTCGAAAGAATGCAGGAAATAATGCTTCGCAAACTAAGACACGCCATACTTCATATTACTTCTGAATCAAAGAGTTTTCCCGTTGTCACAGAAATCGGAGTGAGAGCATCATCTATAATTACTGTGCATGCTCAACCAACACGCATCGATCCTCTTTTTATATTCACATCATCAATCCGGAGAAAGATTTGGGTCGTGATGTTATGGGGGCTGAACTTTATAGAGCCACATATGTCAACAAATAAAAAGTACATGTTGATGAAGCGTCAGAACCAGGTCAGCTTTTTTTTTTTTCTGACCTCAGGCTATAGAAATTGTATAGACCGACGTTAGTCCTGCACATGGGGTACCTGGCGATCCATTAGCTGATTGATTAACATACGGTGACGCACTAGCACTCAGCATCAACACACACTTTCAGCAGATCTGCTACCACATTTTTTCCGGCCTTCCATCTTTCTAATAAGTTTCAAATTAGTTTGCCTCTGGTTTTGGATACCATCCCTAAGCTCTTATCTTCTGATAATACTTATAAACACCGCTGATTGTACTGCAATGGCGAGCAACTTGCAGGCATGTGCTAAAAACCCCCAATGCACGAATTTCGTCTTTGCTATCTTTAGAAAAGACACGGTAGTCTAGGGAGGAGGAGCGTGCGCTAGGCGACAAGGTAGGCGATTAGGCGATTAGGGAGGCGATTTTGCTTTTTGCCCCGCCGGGCAGGGGCCGCGCCGGAGAGGCCGGCCGCCGGCTTGGGCATGGGGTCGCCGGGGCTGTGCTCGTGGCCGTCTCCGGGGGAGGGGACGGGCAGAGGCAGGTTCTGGGCACTCGACCTTGACGGCGAGGAAGAGGAGGTTTGGGAGGAGGCGGACGAGGTGACAGGGAGTCCGGCGCAGGAGGAGGGTGGGAGTTCGGGCGGAGGGCCGACGGGCGCCATTCCTCTGGGGAGCTTCATCCAGCGGGCGGAGGATCTGGGGGGATCGCTCCGCCTTGGCCGCCGCGCGGCGTTTGCGCCGGGAGGGAGACGCTCGCGGTTCGGTCCTGCGCCGACGCGTCGTTTCCACCGCCTGGGGGACTCGGGCGGCCTCAGACGAGGGAGACGGAGCAGGTTGGGAGTGGAGCTTGTGGGATCGCCGCTGGTGACGGCGTCGCCGGAGGTGCGCGGAGCCGGGGGAGAGGGATCCCCGGGCTCGGCGCCGGCGGCGGCGGAGCGGGGAGCGGCCAGGGCGCCCACGACCTGGAGGGAGGAGCGTAGGGCACGCTCTCTCTCTCCAGTGGGGCTGTGCGGGGTACTCAGCGTTGGGCCGGCCCAGCGGAGCCCAGGGAGGAGCTGCGGGGGTGGGCCAGACCTGGTCGCACGGCCTGTTGGTTTGGCTGGTGGGGAGATGGTTGTTGTGGGCCTAGAGGAGGAAGCCCAGCAGGCTCCGGGGCCTGGTGGAGTTTTGGAGGTTGGCGTGACCGAGCCGGGGCGGCCCAGCACCGGGGTGCGACGGCCTATCTTTCGCTGGCTGTGGCTTCCTAAGGGATGCGCTAACCCGGCCCTAGGGTTTCCAGCCAGATTCGGAGAGGTGAGGAAAAGGTTGGGCGACCCGTACGCGCCGCCACATCGCCTGCTGAGGAAGTTCCCGGAGGCGCCGCCACTCCTCAGATCCTTTGCGGAGGCGGTGTCCATGGAGCGGGGTGGGGACGACGGGCGCAAGCGCCGCTTCGACAGCAGCAACGGGAGGAGACTGGAAGGCGGTGGAAGAGGTGCGGGCGGGCGTCAAGACGGCGGAGCCGGTCGCCAGATGGGCGGCGGGGGAGGGCGCTTCGACGGCGGTGGCAACCGTTTCGACGGGGGCAACCGCGGGGAGAGCTTTCGACCCCAGGAGGAGGGTGGCGGGCGCCAAGAGGAGAGGTACAGGTACTTGGAGGCGGGCGGGAGCCGCCAGGCAGGCGGGTTTCGGGGGCAAGACGAAGACCTGCGGTACCACGACCGCGGTGGGGAGCAGTGGGGTCAGCCTACGCCGTGGTGGTCGGAGCAGGACCGACGGGAGGAGGAGGAGTCTAGGCTCTGGGAGCAACAGCAGGGTGGTGACTCTGCTAGGGGGCAGGGTCACCGTCCGGGTTTCTCGGGTCCGGGAGACCGAGGGATAAGTCAGGGGAGGCATCTGTCGGCGGCGCGGGCGAAGAACAAGAAGGTCGCTGGGCAGGATCAAGCGCAGCAGAAAGGGAAGAGCAAGACCGGCGCTACCAAGACCGGGGCACCGTTAGGGGGTGAGTGCTTCAAGTGTGGCCGGCAAGGCCATTTTCAGTCGGAATGCTCGTTCCAGCCACTGTGTGTGATTTGTAGCAGCGAGGGGCATGCTTCGGCTGACTGCCCGGCCAAGAGGAACATTCTGCGCCTCCAATCGATGGGGCACGCCATTACGGGCGGGGGATTCTTCAACATCGACGTCGAGCCACTGAGTAGGAAGGGCGACACTGGGGAGGTGTTCGCGGCGGCGATCAAGTTCGCATCGACTCCGCTGTCGGGGGAACAGCTGTCTGAGGAGCTCAAGCTCATGGTGGACGAGAACTGGGATTGGCAAGTCAGTAGGGTGTCGGAGTCCGAGTTCACGGTGGTCTTTCCGTCTAGGGAGACGAGGCGCATGTGCACGGTGAGCGGCAAGCTCTACCTGCCGGTCAGTCAATTGGAGACCACTGATACGTCTCAAACGTATCTATAATTTCTTATGTTCCATGCCACTTTATTGATGATATCTACATGTTTTATACACATTATATGTCATTATTATGCGTTTCCGGAACTAACCTATTGACGAGATGCCGAAGTTGTCTGCTGTTTTTGGTTTCAGAAATCCTAGTAACGAAATATTCTCGGAATCGGACGAAATCACCGCCAAAGTTCCTATTTTTCCCGGAAGCTTCCAGAGCACCGGAGGGGGACGAGAGGGGAGCCGGGGGCCCTGCACCACACCCGGCGCGGGCCGGGGGCGCGCCCCTATGGTCCGGCACCCCGTGCCCCTCCGACTCCCTCTCGGCGCCTATTTAAGCCTCCCCTGACCTAAAAACACCGCCGAGACCACGATACGGAGAAAACCTTCCAGCCGCCGCCATCGCGAAATCAAGATTCGGGGACAGAACTCTCTGCTCGGCGCTCCCGACGGGGAATTGCCCCGGAGCCGTCTCCACCGCCGTCTCCACCGCCATCTTCACCGCCATCGCTGCCTCCATGATGAGGAGGGAGTAATTCACCCTGGGCTGAGGGCTCCGCTGTAGCTATGTGGTTCATCTCTCTCTTTATGTGATCTAGTTGAATATTGTCTATGTGCTACTCTAGTGATGTTATTAAAGTACTCTATTCCTCCTCCATGTGTGTAATGGTGATAGTGTGTGCACCGTGTGAGTACTTGGCATAGGCTATGATTATGATCTCTTGTAGATTATGAAGTTAATTATTGCTATGATGGTATTGATGTGTATTATTCCTCCTACATATGCATGATGGTGACAGGGTGCATGCTATGTTAGTTCTTGGTGTAATTATGTTGATCTATCTTGCACTCTAAGGTTATTTAAATATGAACATTGCATTGTGGAGCTTGTTAACTCCGGCATTGAGGGTGTAATCCTACGCAATGCGTTCATCATCCAACAAAAGAGTGTAGAGTAGTCCTATTATGTGATCATTGTTGAGAGTGTCCACTAGTGAAAGCAGGATCCCTAGGCCTTGCTTCCAAGCATCGAATCTCCGTTTGTTTACTGTTTTATTGCATGTTTACTCGCTGCCATATTTTATTCAGATTGCTATTACCACTCATATACATCCATATTACTTGTATTTCACTATCTCTTCGCCGAACTAGTGCACCTATACACTGACAAGTGTATTTGGTGTGTTGGGGACACAAGAGACTTCTTGCTTTGTGATTGCAGGGTTGCTTGAGAGGGATATCTTTGACCTCTTCCTCCCTGAGTTCGATAAACCTTGGGTAATCCACTTAAGGGAAACTTGTTGCTGTTCTACAAACCTCTGCTCTTGGAGGCCCAACACTGTCAGAATAGAAGCACCCGTAGACATCAAGCACTTTTCTGGCGCCGTTGCCGGGGAGGAAAGGTAAAAGGCACTCATACTCCGGTTCCAGGTAACAGTACTTTTTCTGGCGCCATTGTGTGTGTGCTCGAAGCTATTTCCTTTAGACTCCGCAATTGCATCTTTTTGTTTCTTGTTTTTATTTTCACTAGTTAGGCATAATGGAAAACAACAAAAAAATTAGTGAGCTTTTTAATCTTTTTCCTAATTTAGAATTGTTTGATACAAAAATTAAAAAACCTATGGAACCTTATTTAAATGATAGTAGCAATGTTATTAGTATGAATGCAATTACTGCTAATGCTATGAAGAAGTCTAAGCTTGGGGAAGCTAGTTTACATAAAAATAATCTTTTTAGCTCCTCCGCTTTGGAAGAAATATTTTGCTCGATAATGCTTTATCTCCCATATGCGATAACTCTAATGATGCTTCTGATATTTTAAATCCACCTGCTGAAAGTATTCCGTATAAAATACCTATGAAAATTATTGAACGTGTTATGGATAACCGCTATGAAGGGGATGGAACTGTCCATCCTAGTAATCATTTACTGTTTTTGCATGAATTATGCGGGTTATTCAAGTGTGCAGGTATTTCAATGGATGAAGTTAGAAAGAAATTATTTGATATGTCGCTGTCTGGTAAAGCGGCTCATTGGTATAAACTGCTGAAGGACGGGCGCTCTCTTGATTGGAAGGATATTGTGCCTCTATTTTATTCCAAGTTCTATCCTCCAAGTGAAATTCACAAAGATCGAAACCATATATATAATTTTTGGCCTCATGATGAAGAGAGTATTGCCCAAGCATGGGAGAGATTGAAGACTTTAATGCTCAAATGCCCCAATCATGAGCTTCCGGTAATATCATCATTGATAATTTCTATGCAAGACTTTCTTTTCAAGATAAGACCTTGCTGGATACTACTTGTTCTGGATCATTCACGAGCAATAAAGAAGAGTTTAAAAGGGACCTTCTTGATCGGATTAAGGAGAACGCTGAAGATTGGGAGAACGACAAAGGTAAAGAGTCAGGTATAAACTATGATTATGAATGCATTGAAACTTTTATGAATACTGATAAATTTCGAAATATGAGTGCTACTTATGGTCTTGACTCTCAAGTTGCTGCAAATCTTTATAAAGCCTTTGCTTCTCATTTAGAATTGCCTAAAAAGAATTTTGATAAGTATCATGAACCTTTTAAAGAGGCTTGCATGAAGAATGACATTGTTGTTAATGATTGCAATAAGCATGCTCAAACTCCTAAGAATGCTATTTCTTATAAGCATGTTAATTTTTGTGGAATACATAGACCTTGTGGAATTAATCAAATAGAAGATGAATATTGTATCCATCACAGAAATGAAAAAACTAGAAAGTGGTCTAGAGCTCTAGATGATCTTGGAGAAAAAGTGTGTGCCCTCTATCCTTTTATTTGTGAACTTTGCCATAGAGTTGGTCATTTTAATTTTCAATGTTCCTCCAATGATAATTCAAACCCCATGAGTGCTGCAAATTTGTATTGTGATGATGAAATTACTCCTAATCAGCATGATGAACTTACCTTATTTTTGAAGTATGAAGAGTTATCAAGAAAAATTTCTTTGTTAAATATTAACGATCTTGATATTGATGATGTCTTGCATGGTTGTCTTTCTTATTGCATTGATAATAGCCATACAAATACTTACATACAAAATATTTTAGAAGATGACACCTTGCCAAAATATGATAGGACCGCTGTGTGTTTTCAATTAATTAATGAAAAGGAGGGATCCTCCCAAGTTTCTTCTATTGTTTCTAAAAGAAAATCAGGTTATGCGGACAAGCCACCCTTCAAGCCTCTTCCTCCTAAAGAAGGGAATGAGGAGAAGGAAGAGAAGAAGAAGAAAAAAGGAACGAAGAAGAAGAAGAAGAAGAAGGAGAATAAAAAGAAAGAGGTAACGGCGTATCCCCGCGTGAATGAGATAACGCTAGGTAACCGTAAGTATGTTGCTCCTAATGATTATTGTGATAATGAATCTGAATACGATGATCTTCCTATGCCCTTTACATGCATTAGCGATCATGATTTGAATGAGCACACTACCTTTGATATTGGAAATCTCTTTGGTACTGATTATGAAAGTAATGATGATAGCATTATTCATGTCCCCTTAAACGATGATATTGAAAGCCCTAAGCTTGGGGATGCTGTGCTTGAAGATCCTATATTTGAGACTTCTACTTTTATTGAAAATGATGATATTACATATTCAGGTTTAGATAGTTACTGTAGAGATGTATATGACACATGCTACAATTATCCTTATGAAACTTGTCATAGTTATGATGGGCTTGCCAAAAACAATTCTTTTAATATGCAACTTGTTTACCATGTTCAAATTCTTGATAATAATCTTGCTCCAATTACTATTAATGAGAATAACTCTTCTTATGCCAAAATTAATGATACTTCTATGTATATGAACCATGATAAGAATGTTTTAAGTGACGGGTATATTGTGGATTTTATCAATGATGCTACTGAAAGTTATTATGAGAGAGGGAAATATGTTTATATGCATCTTAATAATATTAAGTTTCCCCTCTTTATGTTGAGAATCTTTAAGTTACTCGTGTTTTATCCTCTTACGCTTGTCACTTTGCTCTTCATGAATTCATTTGTGTATAATATTCTTTTGCATAGGAAGCATGTTAGGCTCAAATGTGTTTTGAATTGCCTCTTGAAGCTCTCTTTTGCTTCAAATACTATTTCTTGCAGGTGCATCACCAAAATTGCTGAGCCCATCTTAATGGCTATAAAGAAAGAACTTCTTGGGAGATAACCCATGTGTTATTTTTCTACAGTACTTTGTTTTATATTTGTGTCTTGGAAGTTGTTTACTACTGTAGCAACCTCTCCTTATCATGTTTTTGTGCCAAGTAAAGTTTCTATGTCAAAGTTGATGTTATATTTGGGATCGCTGCGCAGAAACAGCATTGCTGTCTGTCACGAATCTGGGCACAATTCTCTGTAGAAAATTCGAAAAAATCTGCCAATTTACGAGCGTGATCCTCAGATATGTACGCAACTTTCATTAGTTTTGAGTTTTTCCATTTGAGCAAGTCTGGTGCCATTTCTAAATTCGTCTTTACGGACTGTTCTGTTTTTGACAGATTCTGCCTTTTATTTCGCATTGCCTCTTTTGCTATGTTGGATGAATTTCTTTGATCCATTAATGTCCAGTAGCTTTATGCAATGTCCAGAAGTGAAAAGGATGTTTGTGTCACCTCTGAACATGTGAATTTTTGATTATGCACTAACCCTCTAATGAGTTTGCTTGAAGTTTGGTGTGAAGGAAGTTTTCAAGGGTCAATAGAAGAGGGTGATATAATGTGATCGAGAAGAGTGAAAGGTCTAAGCTTGGGGATGCCCCGGTGGTTCATCCCTGCATATTTCAAGAAGACTCAAGCATCTAAGCTTGGGGATGCCCAAGGCATCCCCTTCTTCATCGACAACTTATCAGGTTTCTTCTAGTGAAACTATATTTTTATTCAGTCACATCGTATGTACTTTACTTGGAGCGTCTGTGTGCTTTTATTTTTATTTTTGTTTTGTTATCTTAGTTCTCTGAATAAGTTCATCCTTGTGTGGAGAGAGACACGCTCCGCTGGTTCGTATGAACACATGTGTTCTTAGCTCATAATATTCATGGCGAAGTTTCCTCTTCGTTAAATTGTTATATGGTTGGAATTGGAAAATGCTACATGTAGTAATTGGTGTAATGTCTTGAATAATGTGATACTTGGCAATTGTTGTGCTCATATAGATCTTGTTTAAGCTCTTGCATCATGTACCTAGTACCCATTAATGAATAATTACATAGAGCTTGTTAAAATTTGGTTTGCATGATTGGTCTCTCTAAGTCTAGATATTTTCTGGTTGAGGTGTTTGAACAACAAGGAGACGATGTAAAGTCTTATAATGCTTACAATATGTTTATATGTGAGTCTTGCTGCACCATTTCATACTTGAGTTTGCTTCAAATAACCTTGCTAGCCTAAACCTTGTATCGAGAGGGAATACTTCTCATGCATCCAAATACTTGAGCCAATATTCATGCCATTTGTGTCCACCATACCTACCTACTACATGGTATTTCTCCGCCATTCCAAAGTAAATTGCTTGAGTGCTACCTTTAAACCATTCAAAATTTATCACCTCTGATTTGTGTCAATGTTTTATAGCTCATGAGGAAGTATGTGGTGTTTATCTTTCAATCTTGTTGGGCAACTTTCACCAATGGACTAGTGGCTTCATCCGCTTATCCAATAATTTTGCAAAAAGAGCTGGCAATGGGATTCCCAGTCCCAAATTAATTAACAAAAATAGACACTCCTCCATGGTATGTGATTGTTGGACGGCACCCGAAGGATTCGGTTAGCCATGGCTTGAGAAAGCAAAGGTGGGGAGGAGTGTCATCATAATAAAACTAAAATAAAAAGGCACTCCTTCATGGTATGAGATTGTTGGCAGGCACCCGAGGATTCGGTTAGCCATGGTTTGTGAAAGAAAGGTTGGAAGGAGTGCCACCCAAAAACAAAATAAAATGGGAGCCACTCTTTGAAGGTTTGTTTGGCAAGGGGGTTAGAGTACCCGCTACCATTCGTTGACAACAACAAACACCTCTCAAAACTTTACTTTTATGCTCTCTATATGTTTTCAAAATCAAAGCTCTAGCACAAATATAGCAATCGATGCTTTCCTCTTTGAAGGACCATTCTTTTACTTTATTGTTGAGTCAGTTTACCTATTCTTTCTATCTTAGAAGCAAACACTTGTGTGAACTGTGCATTGATTCTTACATGTTTACCTATTGCACTTGTTATATTACTTTGTGTTGACAATTATCCATGAGATATACATGTTAAAGTTGAAAGCAACCGCTGAAACTTATATCTTCCTTTGTGTTGTTTCAAAGCTTTCTACTAAGAGTTTATTGCTTATGAGTTAACTCTTATGCAAGACTTATTGATGCTTGTCTTGAAAGTATTATTCATGAAAAGTCTTTGTTATATGATTCATTTGTTTACTCATTATCTTCATCATTGCTTCGAATTGCTGCATTTATCTCATATGCTTACAATAGTATGATCAAGGTTATGATGGCATGTCACTTAAGAAATTATCTTTGTTATCGTTTTACCTGCTCGGGACGAGCAGAACTAAGCTTGGGGATGCTTGATACGTCTCAAACGTATCTATAATTTCTTATGTTCCATGCCACTTTATTGATGATATCTACATGTTTTATACACATTATATGTCATTATTATGCGTTTTCCGGAACTAACCTATTGACGAGATGCCGAGGTGCTGTTTTCTGCTGTTTTTGGTTTCAGAAATCCTAGTAACGAAATATTCTCGAATCGGACGAAATCACCGCCAAAGTTCCTATTTTTCCCGGAAGCTTCCAGAGCACCGAGGGGGACGAGAGGGAGCCGGGGGGCCCTGCACCACACCCCGGCGGCCGGGGGGCGCGCCCCCATGGTCCTGGGCACCCCGTGGCCCCTCCGACTCCCTCTCGGCGCCTATTTAAGCCTCCCCGACCTAAAAACACCGCCAGAGACCACGATACGGAGAAAAACCTTCCAGAGCCGCCGCCATCGCGAAATCAAGATTCGGGGGACAGAACTCTCTGTTCCGGCACGGACGGGGAATTGCCCCGGAGCCGTCTCCACCGCCGTCTCCACCGCCATCTTCACCGCCATCGCTGCCTCCATGATGAGGAGGGAGTAATTCACCCCCGGGGCTGAGGGCTCCGCTGTAGCTATGTGGTTCATCTCTCTTTATGTGATCTAGTTGAATATTGTCTATGTGCTACTCTAGTGATGTTATTAAAGTACTCTATTCCTCCTCCATGTGTGTAATGGTGATAGTGTGTGCACCGTGTGAGTACTTGGCATAGGCTATGATTATGATCTCTTGTAGATTATGAAGTTAATTATTGCTATGATGGTATTGATGTGTATTATTCCTCCTACATATGCATGATGGTGACAGTGTGCATGCTATGTTAGTTCTTGGTGTAATTATGTTGATCTATCTTGCACTCTAAGGTTATTTAAATATGAACATTGCATTGTGGAGCTTGTTAACTCCGGCATTGAGGGTTCGTGTAACCCTACGCAATGCGTTCATCATCCAACAAAAGAGTGTAGAGTAGTCCTATTATGTGATCATTGTTGAGAGTGTCCACTAGTGAAAGCAGGATCCCTAGGCCTTGCTTCCAAGCATCGAATCTCCGTTTGTTTACTGTTTTATTGCATGTTTACTCGCTGCCATATTTTATTCAGATTGCTATTACCACTCATATACATCCATATTACTTGTATTTCACTATCTCTTCGCCGAACTAGTGCACCTATACACCTGACAAGTGTATTTGGTGTGTTGGGGACACAAGAGACTTCTTGCTTTGTGATTGTGGTTGCTTGAGAGGGATATCTTTGACCTCTTCCTCCCTGAGTTCGATAAACCTTGGGTAATCCACTTAAGGGAAACTTGCTGCTGTTCTACAAACCTCTGCTCTTGGAGGCCCAACACTGTCTACAAGAATAGAAGCACCCGTAGACATCAACCACCATCAGGGAAGCTTTCCTGGCGCCAAGGCCGAGCTTGGTGCTGCCATCGGCCTGGGTCAAGCTGACGGGGGTTCCGGAGGATCTGTTGACAAAGGAGCGGGTCCAGGCAGCGTTCGTGATGCTGGGCAGGATCATTGACGTGGACGAGCTGTCTCTCCTGAAGTGGGACAGAGAGCCGATCCGGGCTCGCGTGCAATGCCGCTACCCGGAGCGCATCAAGGGGTCGATACAGGTCTTCGTCAATGGTGAGGGCTTTACGGTGGGTCTTCAGGTGGAGCCGCTACCTAGAGGGAGCGGAGGGGGTGCGGGAGGAGGGCCTCCGCCGCAGCCGCCACCTCGCAATGATGATGAGGATGAGGAGTCGGACGACGTGTCGTCCGAAGGAGAATGGAAGCATGGGAGACGCAAGAAGGACAAGAACGAGCAGACCAAGGACCTGGCCAAGGAGCCGGAGCACGGGAAGGGTCAAAGGAGTACCAAGGAGGTGGGAGAGGGATCCCAACATGACTCGCCGACTTTCCTTGGGCCGGTGGAGCGTGAGGGACCGGAGGGGAGCTCCCTTTTCCAGTATGGCTCCAACTTGGGGAAAGAGCTGGGAGAGCTTACTGGGGGCGGGCGTTCTGAGGTGCCGAGCTCGGACATCTCCATGTTGGAGCTCACGTCCATGGGGGAGGACTCTCTGCAGGGAGGCACGGGTTCGGTGCTCTCGACTGAGGTGGTGTCTACGGGGCAGGATCCAGGGGTGGTGGACAGCCCATCTGCGCTTGGTCCACCGCTCAAACTGGCAAGACTGGAGCATGGGGAGAAGGAGGTGTGGACGTCGGAGGCGACGCAGGGTGGAGCGGGCAAGGTGGCGGTGACCACGGAGGAGGTCCCGGCCACGCCGTCGCTGCAGCAGCAGGCGCTGGCGGACCTGCAGGTGGCCACGGGTCCACGCTCTAGGGCCATCCCATACACCCGCCGGGCCAGCAACACCTCCACCCCGGCGTCGGCGTGCCGGAAGAGCGCGAGGAACCAGGGCCAAGCTGGGACGTCGGCGTTGATCAAGGCGCAGAGGCTGGCGGCGGAGCGGAACCTCGAAGACAAGTGCAAGGAGAAAGGTACGTTCTCCGAACCCATTAGCTTGCTCCCGGACTCCCATCTAGCATCGGTTATTTTGGATAGCGGCATGGTGTTTCGTCCTAAGGATGGGGAGACGGCGGCGGCGCTCTCGGTTGTGAGGGCAAAAGAGTTGGTACAGGCGAGTCTCGCAGCGACAGCTCTACGGTTGGCCAGGGAGGCTGCCGAGAGGGCGGCGGCGGTGTCTGCTGACGGGTCCGGGGAGACCCCCGCGGCGAGGGAGCTGCGAGGCACTCCAGCCGGAACAGGGGGTTCCGCGCTGGCGGCGGCCACGGGGCCGGCACACCAACTGGTCGTCGAGGAGGACGACGAGTTGGGGGATACCCAAGACAGGGGTTTTCAGCCGGGGTCGGAGGGTGTTAACCTCGCGGGGGAGGCAGGTGGACTGATGGAGGAGGCCGAGCCGGCTAAATCGAGGAGAAGGAAGGGGAGGAAGTCTACGCTCACGGTAAGGAAAGGGAGCCACAACCGCAAGGGTGTGAAATGAGGTTCCTAATTCAAAACATTAGAGGGTTTGGGGCGCCAGGGCGCGTGACCCAGCTCAAGGACCTGTTCAGGTTAGAGAGAGTCGATATTATCGGGCTCCAGGAGACTATTAAGACGGAGTTCTCGGCAGTGGAGCTTCGCAGACTTGAGCACGGGGGCCAATTTGCTTGGAGTTGGCTCCCAGCCGTGGGGCACTCTGGGGGGATGCTCCTTGGTTTTAGGGATGAGTGCTTCGAGGTTGGCAGCTGGAAGAAGGGCACCTTCTTCCTGAGTGCGGAGGTGCTGCAGAGAAACAATAACCGCAAGTGGTGCTTCATGTTGATTTATGGGCCGGCGGACCACGCTAGGACTGGCGAATTCCTGGGGGAATTAGAGGGGGAAGTGTCGGCTTGTCCATTGGTGGCAGGCGATTTCAACCTCATACGCCGGGCCGAGGATAAAAGCAATGGGATTGTCAACTGGCCCAGGGTTAGGCGTTTCAATGACGTGCTGGCTGGGCTTGCGCTTAGGGAGATTAGGCGGGCAGGGGCCCGTTTCACTTGGACAAACAACCAGGCAGTACCAATTAGGTCTGTCCTGGACACGGTGTTTGTCTCTACGAGTTGGGAGAGCCTCTTTCCCCTCTGTTCGCTGACGGCGATCACCAGGATTGGCTCGGACCATTGTCCACTGATTCTGGATAATGGTGAGAAAGGGATAAAGATCCCGGCGCGTTTCTTCTTCCAAACTTGGTGGTTTGGGGTGCCGGGCTTTGGGGAGCGCGTGAAGGAGAAGCTCTTACAAGCTGGGGTGGACTCGGGCCCACATCGTTGCTGCATTGATGTGTGGCAAGGAAAGTCCAGAGGGCTGCGACAATTCCTGAAGGGTTGGGGGGCTAACCTTGGCAAGCAAAAGCGGGCGGTCAGAGAGGGCATAATGATTCAGATCGCCCAACTGGATAGCGCTGCGGATGCAGGTGGGCTGGATGAGGAAGGGTGGGCCCTTCGCTACCACCTGGAGGAACAAATTATTCAGATAGATGTTCTAGAAGAGGAATATTGGAAGCAACGCAGCAGGGTCCAGTGGACTCTCAAAGGGGATGCGTGCACGGCCTTCTTCCATGCGTTTGCCAATGGTAGGCGGAGGAAGTGCCTAATTCCGAGGTTGTTGACCGAGACTGGGGAAGTCACGGAGCAGAGGGAGTTGGTAGACCACATCTATGATTTCTACAAAGGGCTGATGGGGGCAGAAGGGGAAGAAAGGGTCTTTTCGCTGGCCCCGGACTTGTGGCCGGATGCTCTTCGGGTCTCCGAGGTGGAGAACGAGGAATTGGCCCTCACTTTTACAGCGCTAGAGCTGGACCAGGTCCTGGCGGAAATGAAGCCCGACTCGGCACCTGGGCCGGATGGTCTTCCGGTTGCGTTCTTCAAAAGGTTCTGGGAGGACCTCAGGGGTCTCATTTTACAGATCCTTAATGATTTCGCCCTAGGGAGGGTGGACATTGCTAGGCTTAACTATGGCATCATATCGCTTATCCCCAAGCTTAAAGGGGCGGACACGATTAAGATGTTTAGACCTATTACCTTGATCAATGTTATCTTTAAATTCGTGGCGAAAGCATATGCGACTAGGTTGGCCCCGATAGCCCATAGGACGATTGACCGTAGCCAGTCAGCATTCATCAAAGGTAGATGCTTGCATGAGGGTGTGCTCGCACTACACGAGATTGCTCATGAGCTCAGAGTGAAGAAACTTAAGGGCCTTCTACTCAAATTGGATTTCGAGAAGGCTTACGACAGGGTGAACTGGGAGTTCTTGCGGGAGGTCCTACTGAGGAAGGGTTTCTCGGTGGGAGTGGTCCACCGTTTGATGCAGCTAGTGTCGGGGGGACAAACGGCAATTAACATTAACGGTGAGATCGGACCGTTCTTCAGGAATAGGCGGGGAGTGAGACAGGGAGACCCGCTTTCCCCTATTCTGTTTGATTTCTTGGTGGATGCACTGGCAGCGATTTTGACAAAGGCCAAGGGGGCCGGTCACATCCAGGGGGTGGTGGAACATCTCATACCAGGGGGAGTCACACATCTACAGTATGCGGATGACACCATGATCCTCCTGGAACCATCTACTTTGGGAGTAGCTAATCTTAAAGTCCTCCTCCTTTGCTTTGAGAATATGTCAGGTCTTAAGATTAACCTCTCTAAGAGCGAAGTGGTGGTGACAGGGGTCAACAGGGACGAACAGCACAGGGTAGCGGAGAGCCTCAATTGCTCTCTGGGAAAGCTACCCATGAGGTACTTGGGACTGCCAGTCGCGGATAAAACACTTTCAGTGGCTGACTGGCACTTCCTGACTGAAAAGGTGGGTCATCGGGTTGACCCTTGGCAGGGTCTCTTTCTAACGTCTGCGGGTAGACTAGAATTGACCAACTCATGCCTCTCGAGTCTACCAATGTTTGCGATGGGCTTGTACCTCTTACATGATTCGACGCATGGGACTATGAACAAGTCCAGGGCCCGATTCTTCTGGGAAGGGGTCGGCCCCAAGAGGAAGTATCATATGGTAGATTGGGATACGGTTTGTAAACCTAAGGCGTATGGGGGTCTGGGGATCCTCAACACAAAACGCATGAATATTGCCCTGATGGTCAAGTGGATTTGGAAACTGTACCAGGGGGATGAGGGTCTATGGGCAGATCTTCTTAGGGCCAAGTACCTGGGCGACAACGACATCTTCTCCCCTAGGGTACCCACGCAGGGGTCACAGTTCTGGAGTTCCATCCAGAAGCTGAAGTGGTACTTCAAACTAGGGGCCAGGCACCAGGTCCACGACGGAAGCAGCACTTACTTCTGGCTGGACTGGTGGTCAGGGGCGGGGCCGCTCAGGGGGAGATTCCCACGCCTCTTTGAGTGCTGCGACAACCCGTATGCTACGGTAGCAGCGGTTAGAAGTGCCGACGGGTGGCATATTAGGTTCAGAAGGGCCTTTGGTTTGGCGGAGACGGTGGAATGGGAAAACCTGTGTCGGATTTTTGACATGCACCCGTTTAGCCAGGGGAGAGATAAGATCTCCTGGGGCCTAGAGGATTCGGGGGAATTCTCGGTGAACTCCTTATACTGCAGGATGTCAATGGGAGCGGCGGTGACCCACTTCAAGGATGTCTGGAAAACTAGGGTTCCACCCAAGATCAAGATCTTTCTTTGGCAACTGCTTCGGGGTAGACTGCCAGCAGGGGACCAGCTGGTCAAGCGACATGGCCCATCAGATGGGAGGTGTGCGCTATGTGGGGAACCAGAGGACTGTAACCACATCTTCTTCGGCTGCAATCTGGCCAGGTTCATGTGGGCCGGGGTTAGGGAACTCCTGGGCTGTGATTGGAACCCGGCGGGGGCCGGTCAATTCCTGGGCCTCGTCCAAGGACTATCGGGAGCGCTGCGTAGGCTAGTGTGGTTTACATTTGCGGCACAAAGCTGGGCACTTTGGAATATTAGAAATAAACTTGCGATAGATGGGAGGTTAATCAATAACCCAGCTGATGCTATTCTACATATGTCCCTCAACATGCAGAGATGGAGGGTTCTGGTCAGACCGAGGGATAGGCGGCTCCTGGATGAGGCAATGCTGGAGGTGCGAAGACTCCGGACGAGGGCGAGAGGCAACAGCTGAGCCTGTTGATCATGTGTGTGTGTGGTTTGTCTTGTGTGTTTGGCTGCTAGCCGGTGTGGACTCTTGTATGACTGTTAGGTCCTGATTAGGGTTATGATGTTGGTGTGGGTGGGCTCGGAGCCCGTGATCAAACGATGTTGTTGGATGCTTGCTTTATCTATAAAGCTGGGCCTTCAGGCCTTATGTTCAAAAAGAAAAGACACGAGAATGAATATCACGGCTTGGACTCTTCTTTTTTCTCATGAAAACAGCAGGATTCTGCTGCCTATTTTTATTGAGTTTCAATAGTGAAAATCCTACTAGAATTTGTTCTGACGCTTTTTTTTTGTGATGAATGCGAAACTCCTGCTGGTGACCACAGAGAATGGCTGTAAAATTCTTCCACACTGTAAAGTGCGTAACTCCGTGTGCTAGCAACGAAGAATGCAATGAGTAAACTTTTCAACACAAAAGCCAAATCTAACATGCTCTCAATCTTTGGTCACTGCATCTAAAGGTATAATAGATATCCCCATAGGGGGTCTCACAACGATTTGAGCACGTGGACTGTCGGATCTTTTCATCGGTGCAACTCGTCCATTCGTTTTGGGCACTCCTCTCACTAGCTAACCCCATGCAATGGCAAATTGTTACCCACCTCCGGCTGCATGTGGGCCCATCTTTGCCGGCCCCGCATGTCAGCCACTGCGACTAGCATCTTTGTTAGTGCACATTGGCGTCGGGCAGTGGATCTCCACCCTGCAGGGGTATTTTTGGTATTTCGCGCGGCCTGGTATAAAAGCGAGCCCCCAGGGCAAAAAAACCCTAGCCGCCTCGCGCCCCCGCCCCGCGCCTCTCGCCGCCGCCTCCGACCACTCTAGGATAACGTAGCATAGAAAACAAAATTTTCCTACGGCGAACACGCAATCCAAGCCAAGATGCAATCTAGAAGACGGTAGCAACGGGGATTGTCGAGACTCACCCTTGAAGAGATTCCAAAGCCTACAAGAGGAGGCTCTTGTTGCGCGGTAGACGTTCACTTGCCGCTTGCAAAAGCGTAGAAGATCTTGATCACGATCGGTTCCGGCGCCACGAACGGGCAGCACCTCCGTACTCGGTCACACGTTCGGCTGTTGATGAAGACGACGTCCACCTCCCCGTTCCAGCGGGCAGCGGAAGTAGTAGCTCCTCTTGAATCCGACAAGACGACGGCGTGGTGTCGGTGGCGGTGTAGAAGTCCGGCGGAGCTTCGCTAAGCTATGCGGGCAATATGAGTGGAGGAGCAAAGCTAGGGTTTGGGAGGGGGTGGCCGGCCACTCTATGGGGGGCGGCCAGCTTGTGGTCTTGGGGTGGCCGGCCCCCTCCCTTGGCCCTTGTTTATATAGGTGGATCCCAAGTGTTGGTGTCCAAGTCTTCGAATAAGACCCGAAACCAAAACCTTCCATATGGTGGGAAACTTTCCCTCCCACTAGAGGTGGGAATTCCACCTTCCATGGGGGGGGTGGCCGGCCCCCTAAGGGGGAGTCCACTTGGGACTCCTCCCCCACTAGGGTTGGCCGGCCATGGAGGTGGAGTCCCATGTGGACTCCACCTTCCTTGGTGGTTTCTTCCGGACTTTTCTAGAACCTTCTAGAACCTTCCATAGAACCTTCCGCATCATTTTATTCACATAAAATGACATCCTATATATGAATCTTATTCTCCCGACCATTCCGAACTCCTCGTGATGTCCGGGATCCCATCCGGGACTCCGAACAAATATTCCAACTTCATTCCATATTCAAGTACTACCATTTCAACATCCAACTTTAAGTGTGTCACCCTACGGTTCGTGAACTATGCGGACATGGTTGAGTACTCACTCCGACCAATAACCAATAGCGGGATCTGGAGATCCATAATGGCTCCCACATATTCAACGATGACTTTAGTGATCGAATGAACCATACACATACGATACCAATTCCCTTTGTCACGCGATATTTTACTTGTCCGAGGTTTGATCATCGGTATCACACTATACCTTGTTCAACCTCGTCTCCTGACAAGTACTCTTTACTCGTACCGTGGTATGTGGTCTCTTATGAACTTATTCATATGCTTGCAAGACATTAGACGACATTCCACCGAGAGGGCCCAGAGTATATCTATCCGTCATCGGGATGGACAAATCCCACTATTGATCCATATGCCTCAACTCATACTTTCCGGATACTTAATCCCACCTTTATAACCACCCATTTACGCAGTGGCGTTTGATGTAATCAAAGTACCTTTCCGGTATAAGTGATTTACATGATCTCATGGTCATAAGGACTAGGTAACTATGTATTGAAAGCTTATAGCAAATAACTTAATGACTTGATCTTATGCTATGCTTAAATGGGTGTGTCCATTACATCATTCATACAATGATATAACCTTGTTATTAATAACATCCAATGTTCATGATTATGAAACTAATCATCTATTAATCAACAAGCTAGTTAAGAGGCTTACTAGGGACTCTTTGTTGTTTACATATCACACATGTATCAATGTTTCGTTAATACAATTATAGCATGGTATATAAACATTTATCATAAACATAAAGATATATAATAACCACTTTTATTATTGCCTCTTGGGCATATCTCCAACAGTCTCCCACTTGCACTAGAGTCAATAATCTAGATTACATTGTAATATACCTAACACCCATGGCATTCTGGTGTTGGTCATGCTTTGCCCTAGGGAGAGCTTTAGTCAACGGATCTGCTACATTCAGATCAGTGTGTACTTTGCAAATCTTTACTTCTCCATCTTCGATGTACTCGCGAATCGAGTGGTAACGCAGCTTGATATGCTTCAGCCTCTTGTGTGACCTTGGTTCTTGTGCATTGGCGATGGCACCCATGTTATCACAGTAGATGACAAATGGGTCCAATGCACTAGGAACCACACCGAGCTCTATAATGAACCTCTTCATCCATACCGCTTCCGATGAAGCCTCTCGAAGCCGCTATGTACTCCGATTCTGTTGAGGATTTCGCCACCGTGCACTGCTTCGAGCTTGCCCAGCTTACCGCAGCACCATTCAATATAAACACGTACTCAGATTGTGACTTAGAGTCATCGGATCGTGTTCCAACTTGCATCGGTAACTTGTTACAACGAGCTCTTGGTCACCTCCATAACAAAGAAACATATCCTTAGTTCTTTTCAAGTACTTCAGATATTCTTGACCTGTCCAGTGTTCCATTCCTGGATCACTTTGATATCTGCTAGTTAAACTAACAGCATGTGCTATATCCGGTCTTGTACATAGCATGGCATACATGATAGAGCCTACTGCCGAGGCATAGGGGATCTGACTCATCCTTTCTCTTTCTTCTGCCGTAGCCGGTCCTTGAGTCTTACTCAAGACCTTGCCTGGTAACATAGGTAAGAATCCTTTCTTACTTTCGTCCATTCTAAACTTCTTCAGAATCTTGTCCAGGTATGTACTCTGTGATAGCCCTATTAGACGTCTTGATCTATCTCTATAAATCTTGATGCCTAATATGTATGATGCTTCACCAAGGTCTTTCATTGAAAAACTATTATTCAAATAACCCTTTACACTGCTTAATAGTTCTATATCATTCCCAATCAATAATATGTCATCTACATATAATATCAGGAATGCTACAGAGCTCCCACTCACTTTCTTGTAAATACAGGCCTCTCCATGACACTGTATAAACCCGAAGTCTTTGATTACCTTATCAAAACGTCGGTTCCAACTTCTCGATGCTTGCTTCAGTCCATAGATTGAACGCTGAAGTTTGCATACTTTGTCAGCATTTTTAGGATCGACAAAACCTTTGGGTTGTACCATATACAACTCTTCCTCAATGTCTCCATTAAGGAACGCCGTTTTGACATCCATCTGCCAAATCTCATAATCGAAAAATGCAGCTATTGCTAACAAAATCCTCACAGATTTTAGCTTCGCTACAGTGAGAAAGTCTCATCGTAGTCAACACCTTGAATTTGTCTGAAACCCTTTGCGACAAGTCGAGCTTTATAGACAGAATATTACCATCAGCATCTGTTTTTCTCTTGAAGATCCATTTATTCTCGACAGCCTTGCGGCTATCAGGTAATTCTACCAAAGTCCATAATTTGTTATCATACATGGATCCCATTTCGGATTTCATGGCTTCTTGCCATTTGTTGGAATCTGGGCTCATCATCGCTTCTTCATACGTCGCATGGTCCTCATCATTGTTATCCACAATCATGACATTTAGACAAGGATCATACCAATCTGGAGTGGCACGATCCCTTGTCGATCTGCGAGGTTCAGTAGCTGTCTCATTTGAAGTTTCATGATCATTATCATTAGCTTCCTCTGTTTGGTGTAGGTGGTACAGAACATTTTCCGGTATCGCGCTACTCGATCAACGAGTAGAGATTCTTCAATCTCATCGAGTTCTACTTTTCTTCCAGCCACTTCTTTAGTGAGAAATTCTTTCTCAAGAAAGGTTCCGTTCTTAGCAACAAAGATCTTGCCTTCGGATCTGTGATAGAAAGTGTACCCTATAGTTTCCTTAGGGTATCCTATGAAGACGCATTCGCTTTGGGTTCTAGCTTGTCCGGTTGTAACTTTTTTACATAGGCTTCGCAACCCCAAACTTTTAGGAACGACAGCTTAGGTTTCTTATTAAACCATAATTCATACGGCGTCGTTTCAACGGATTTTGATGGTGCTCTATTTAAAGTGAATGCGGCTGTCTCTAATGCATAACTCCAAAATGATAACGGCAAATCAGTAAGAGACATCATAGAACGAACCATATCTAAGAGAGTTCGATTACGACGTTCGGACACACTTCGTTGTGGTGTTCCCGGCGGTGTCAATTGTGAAAGTATTCCGCATTTCTTTAAATGCATGCTAAACTCATAACTCAGATATTCACCTCCGATCAGATCGTAGAAATTTAATCTTCTTGTTACGTTGATTTTCTACTTCACTTTGGAATTCCTTAAACTTCTCGAAAGTTTCGGATTTATGTTTCATTAAATAGATATACCCATATCTACTCAAATCATCTGTGAAGGTTAGAACATAACGATAACCACCGCGCGATGCTACACTCATTGGTCCACATACATCTGTGTGTATGATTTCCAATAAGTCAGTAGCTCGCTCCATCATACCCGAGAATGGAGTCTTAGTCATTTTTCCCATCGACATGCTTCGCATCTATCAAGTGACTCAAAGTCAAGTGATTCAAGTAATCCATCGTATGGAGTTTCTTCATGCGTTTCACTCCAATATGACCAAGACGACAATGCCACATATAAGTAGAATTATCATTCAATTTAATTCACTTAGCATCAATGTTATGTATATGCGTATTACTACTATCGAGATCTAACAGAAATAAGCCATTCTTTTGTGGTGCTCGACCATAAAAGATATTATTCATAAAAATAGAACAACCATTATTCTCAGACTTGAATGAATAACCGTCTTGCATTAAACAAGATCCCGATATAATGTTCATGCTCAACGCGGGTACATAATAACAATTATTTAGGCTTAAAACTAATCCCGAAGGTAGATGTAGAGGAAGTGTCCCGACTGCGATCACATTGACCTTGGATCCGTTTCCAACGCGCATCGTCACTTCATCTTTCAGCAGTTGTCGTTTATTCTTTAGTTCCTGTTTCGAGTTACAAATATGAGCAACCGAACCAATATCAAATACCCAGGTACTAGAACGAGAACTAGTGAGATAAACATCTATAACATGTATATCGATATACCTTCTTTCTTCTTCTTGACAAGGCCGCTCTTCAGATCCGCCAAATACTTGGAGCAATTACGCTCTAGTGTCCCTTCTCCTTGCAGAATAGCACTCAGCATCAGGCTTAGGGCCGACTTAGGTTTCACAGAGGCGTGGCAGCTTTCTTGCCACTCTTCTTGTTCTTGCCTTTAGACTTGCCCTGTTTCTTGAAGCTGGTGGTCTTGTTGACCATCAACACTTGGTGCTCTTTCTTGATCTCAATCTCAGCAGCTTTTAGCATGCCAAAGAGTTCAGGAAACTCCTTGTTCATGTTCTGCATATTGTAGTTCATCACAAAGTTCTTGTAACTTGGTGGCAGTGATTGAAGGACACGATTAATCCCCAGTCTGTTAGGAATCACTATTCCCAAGTCATCGAGTTTCTTCGCATGCCCGGTCATAACGAGCATGTGCTCACCGATGGAGCTGCCTTCTTCCATCATACTGAAAAAGTGTTTCGATGCTTCATAGCATTCCACGGCCGCATGAGTCTCAAAAATAGTATTCAACTCTTTTATCAACTCATGAGGATCGTGGTGCTCAAAACGTTTTTGAAGATCGGATTCCAGACTGCATAAGATGGCACACTGAACTTGAGAGTACCGAGTTTTCCGAGTCATGTAAACATTCTTTACTTCATCGGTTTCAGTTGCTGCAGGAGGGTCACCTAGCGGTGCATCAAGCACATATTGCAGATTTCCGCCATTGAGGAAGATCCTCACATGACGGAACCAGTCGGTGAAGTTGCTACCGTTGCTCTTAAGCTTCTTTCTTTCTAGGAACTGGTTAAAATTGATTGAGGACGCCATATCTACAACATATTTGCAATAGTTTAGACTAAGTTTATGACAAATTGAGTTCAAATTTTAATTCTACATAATTAAAAATCTAGGTGAACTCCCACTCAAAACAATATCCCTCGCATTGTCTTAGTGATCACATGAACCAAATCCATCACACCTATGCCCGATCATCACGAGACAAGATGTAATTTCAATGGCGAACACTCAAAATGTTCATCATATCAATCATATGATTCATGCTCTACCTTTCGGTATCACGTGTTCCGAGACCATGTCTTTACATGCTAGGCTCGTCAAGGCCACCTTAGTATCCGCATGTGCAAACTGTCTTGCACCCGTCATATGTACTTATCGAATCTATCACACCCGATCATCACGAGATGCTTCGAAACGATAAGACTTGATAACGGTGCTACTAAGGATGAACACTTTATTATCTTGAGATTTTAGTGAGAGGGATCATCTTATAATGCTACCGTCGCGATCTAAGCAAAATAAGATGCATAAAAGGATTAACATCACATGCAGTTCATATGTGATATGATATGGCCCTTTTGTCTTTGCGCCTTTGATCTTCATCTCCAAAGTACGGACATGATCTCCATCATCAACGGGCATGATCTCCATCATCGTCGGCGAAGCACCAAGGTCAATGGCGCCGTCTTCATGATCGTCCTCCATGTAGCAACTATTACAACTACTTTGAAATACTACTCAACATGAAATTTAAAGACAACCATAAGGCTCCTGCCGGTTGCCACAATACAATAATGATCATCTCATACATATTCATCATCACATTATGGCCATATCACATCACCAAACCCTGCAAAAACAAGTTAGACGTTCTCTAATTTGGTTTGCATATTTTACGTGGTTTAGGGTTTTCGAGCAAGATCCAATCTACCTACGAACATGAACCACAACGGTGATACTAGTGTTGTCAATAGAAGAGTAAATTGAATCTTCACTATAGTAGGAGAGACAGACACCCGCAAAGCCACTTATGCAATACAAGTTGCATGTCAAGCGTGGAGCAAATCTCATGAACGCGGTCATGTAAAGTTAGCCCGAGCCGCTTCATCCCACTATGCCACAAAGATGCAAAGTACTCAACTAAAGATAACAAGAGCATCAACGCCCACAAACCATTGTGTTCTACTCGTGCAACCATCTATGCATAGACACGGCTCTGATACCACTGTAGGATAACGTAGCATAGAAAACAAAATTTTCCTACGGCGAACACGCAATCCAAGCCAAGATGCAATCTAGAAGACGGTAGCAACGAGGGGATTGTCGAGACTCACCCTTGAAGAGATTCCAAAGCCTACAAGAGGAGGCTCTTGTTGCTGCGGTAGACGTTCACTTGCCGCTTGCAAAAGCGCGTAGAAGATCTGATCACGACGGTCCGGCGCCACGAACGGGCAGCACCTGTACTCGGTCACACGTTCGGTTGTTGATGAAGACGACGTCCACCTCCCCGTTCCGGCGGGCAGCGGAAGTAGTAGCTCCTTGAATCCGACAGCACGACGGCGTGGTGTCGGTGGCGGTGTAGAAGTCCGGCGGAGCTTCGCTAAGCTATGCGGGCAATATGAAGTGGAGGAGCAAAGCTAGGGTTTGGGAGGGGGTGGCCGGCCACTCTATGGGGGGCGGCCAGCTTGTGGTCTTGGGGTGGCCGCCTTGGCCCTTGTTTATATAGGTGGATCCCAAGTGTTGGTGTCCAAGTCTTCGAATAAGACCGAAACCAAAACCTTCCATATGGTGGGAAACTTTCCTCCCACTAGAGGTGGGAATTCCACCTTCCATGGGGTAGGCGCCCCTAAGGGGGAGTCCACTTCTCCTCCCCCACTAGGGTTGGCCGGGCATGGAGGTGGAGTCCCATGTGGACTCCACCTTCCTTGGTGGTTTCTTCCGGACTTTTCTAGAACCTTCTAGAACCTTCCATAGAACCTTCCGCATCATTTTATTCACATAAAATGACATCCTATATATGAATCTTATTCTCCGACCATTCCGGAACTCCTCGTGATGTCCGGGATCCCATCCGGGACTCCGAACAAATATTCCAACTTCATTCCATATTCAAGTACTACCATTTCAACATCCAACTTAAGTGTGTCACCCTACGGTTCGTGAACTATGCGGACATGGTTGAGTACTCACTCCGACCAATAACCAATAGCGGGATCTGGAGATCCATAATGGCTCCCACATATTCAACGATGACTTTAGTGATCGAATGAACCATACACATACGATACCAATTCCTTTGTCACGCGATATTTTACTTGTCCGAGGTTTGATCATCGGTATCACACTATACCTTGTTCAACCTCGTCTCCCGACAAGTACTCTTTACTCGTGGTATGTGGTCTCTTATGAACTTATTCATATGCTTGCAAGACATTAGACGACATTCCACCGAGAGGGCCCAGAGTATATCTATCCGTCATCGGGATGGACAAATCCCACTATTGATCCATATGCCTCAACTCATACTTTCCGGATACTTAATCCCACCTTTATAACCACCCATTTACGCAATGGCGTTTGATGTAATCAAAGTACCTTTCCGGTATAAGTGATTTACATGATCTCATGGTCATAAGGACTAGGTAACTATGTATTGAAAGCTTATAGCAAATAACTTAATGACGTGATCTTATGCTATGCTTAAATGGGTGTGTCCATTACATCATTCATACAATGATATAACCTTGTTATTAATAACATCCAATGTTCATGATTATGAAACTAATCATCTATTAATCAACAAGCTAGTTAAGAGGCTTACTAGGGACTCTTTGTTGTTTACATATCACACATGTATCAATGTTTCGTTAATACAATTATAGCATGGTATATAAACATTTATCATAAACATAAAGATATATAATAACCACTTTATTATTGCCTCTGGGCATATCTCCAACACGCCCGCCCCGCTCTTGCCCCGTTGTCGCGCCGCCGCCGCTTCCAGCCACGCGCGCGCTCGAGCCGCCTCCGCCCTGCTCCTCGCTCCCAGTGTCGCGCCGAGCCGCCGGACAAGACGAGCGCCGGCCGCCGCCGACCCGATGCGCGCCGACGAGGACGCGCGCCGCGCGCACGCGTGTGGCTCCTGGAGGCGCTAGGCTCTCGCCGTGCGCCGCGCCGCCGACGAGGACGCTACCCTCACGCGCCGCCGACTAGGACGCGTTGCGGCGCACGCGTGCGCCTGGAGGAGCAGGCGGCGGCCGCGCCGAGGGCGGCGCCCCTCGCCGTGCGCCACGGCCGACGAGGGGACGGCTCGGCGCGCGTGGTCGCGCTGACGGGGACCCGCGCCTCCAGGGCCATTGCTCCACCGCGCCGGTTCTAGGTGATTTCCCCTTCCCCCATTCTCCTCTCTTTCTCCTCCTCTTTCTCTAATTTGTATATCCCGTCTTTCGTCTTCTCTCTGTTTCTATCAAAGCAGCAGGCAACAATGCACAGGCGGCGGATTTCGGATTTCGACAGCCACGAGGATGAGCGGAGCAAGATGCGATATGGAGGTCTGCCACTGAAGATGCGACATGGCTTGGTGGTGAGGAAGGGCTTCTGGGGCGCATGGTCATCTCCATCAGCTTCCTTGGCCCATGGTTCTTGGTCAGCAGACCAGAGGTGAGGCACACTTCTTGGTCCCTCTCCTTCTAATCGACTCCATGTCTGAACTTTCTAGCTCTCTGATGTAGAACAAATTGTGCACGCCACTGCTCGATGATATGCTAAAACTGTTTGTTTCATGTTTGGGGTTATGTTGAAGGATATCCATGGTCACGACCATGCTTGGAGAGCGACGTGGAGAGGGGCCGTGCTAGGAAATTCGCGTCTTTGGCTCCGTCGACCTTCCTTGCGGAACAGCGGGCGGGATGGAAAGTGTGCTGGCAACGATTCATCGAGAAGGCTTTGTTTTTCATTGGGAAGGCGACTGGCGGTGAGCAAGCAGAGGATCGGCATCGGCCAACTGACATCGGGGAGGAGCTGCGGTAACGACTCGGCAGTACAGAGGTGCTGCCAAAGCGACCGGGTGGCATGGACCGGTGGTATTGGAGCAGCTGCATGCCAACTACGGCGTCCCAGCGCTTGCAGTACGGCATGCATATACGTGGAATAACTGCAGTAGCAATGAGTTGTTTCTTCATACTATTTTGATAATGTGGTTCTGTAGCTGTATTTGTAGTTCATTCATGCCAATAGTCCACTTCTAGGAACTTATTCTTGCTGATGTTCTTTGAGAATCATCGGTAGTGGATTACATTTGTCCTTGAAATCTTATGTTCTGATATTTTTTGGCATGATTGATCTCTATAAATGAGGTGGAAACAAATTGGGGTCTATTCTGTTACAAGATCAGGGATATGCAAGTAGAGGTAGAAAGGAAAAAAGGCGCTTAGGTTCTCAAGTTTAGAGGTGATACCATCTATTCCCTTGTGGAAACTAATATTTGCTTTGATATGATTTATCTCAACTTGTATGAAATAATTGTGATGAATTTATTTCGAAACTAATAGGAGCAGCGCCGCCTTGTCACTGCCTTCACCGAAGGAGATTTAGCTAAATAGAGGTTTATGCAATAATTACTTTGCAATTTCTGCAGTTTAGTCATTAGTATACATTCCCTCATTACTTCAGATACGTGGAGGTTATTTTTTTCTATGAACCTGTGGTGCTCTGATATCTACAGATTCTGGTTACAGTGACAAGCTGGTCGACCATGCCAGTAAGGCCAAAGGGACAAGTTTAAAGAAATAATGTGGTAATGTCCTTCTTTCAGTTCATGTTCCGACATTTCCTCAGATTCTTTTCTTCACCATACCGGTTGAAGGTGTTGGATTTCTTCGATTAGTTTCCCTGCATGGCAACACGTAAACATTAAATACGAGCCCGATCGGCTCTCAGTTGCCTGGATCGGCTCAAAGAGCCGATCTCCCCATGGTTTGCGTCGGGTTAACGATGACATGGGGCTCCTACTTGATCAATATAAGTTAAACCAATCTACGACAGTTTAGGGTTTTCACCGTATGATCGGAACATCCTACGCGTAGTTGAGCCTAATAGACACGAAAGATAATGGAAAACTAACCCTAAAAGAGGCCTAAAAACCAACACTAAGTTAATTCCCGGAACATCCCTCTTAGGGCTAAAAAACCATACCTAACGCACTACCGTATCGTTCAACCCGTTTGTAAGGCCTAACCATACAGATATTAAACCAATCCTTGAGGAATTAAGGAGCAACTATAACGGATCGGATCTACTAAATAACGAACAAGCAAGACGCTGCCCTTACACCTGGATAGGTGTAAGGGCAGCTAGATGTCGAGGGACGGCATAGCTAAGCAGATATGCATAAGAAAAGCATCCATGCAAGCCCCAAAACATCTATGATAAGTAGTGCTACTCGCCATCAACAACGCTTCAGCACGAGCAGCACAAGGTAAACGAATAAACGTAGCTGCCTAGATCGCAAGATGCGATCTAGGCAGATGATGCTTACCCGGAGAAACCCTCGAAAGAAGGGGTGGCGATGCGCCGATTTGTGTTTGTTGTGAACGTGATTGTCCTCCTTTTTCGATAACCCTAGATACATATTTATAGTCCAAGGGACTTTCTAATTCGGGCGTGCACCTAACCGTGCACGGGCTAAACTCTATCTTTTAATTCTAAACTAAGATGCGATCTCTATGTTACAGATACATGGGAAATTAAGCCCAAACTCTCCGTGCAAGGCCGCTTCAAAGATGCTCCACGCGTGTATCCTTCAAGCCCATCTTCACTTACGGCCCATCTCCCGATTTGGCCAAAATCCGGTGATAACATGCCCCCTGGTTTTGGCAATGATAATTTCAAAACCACTGCTTTTTTTCCTTCGAGGGGTCATGTCGTGCAGAGCAGAACCGTCGCAGTATTCTTCATCATGATGCCTTGCCTCTCAACTTCCTCACGATTTGACAGTTGTGGCACCACATCCTCGAAACCGCTTAAGCATTTAAATCTCTCGCTATATCCCCTTTTATTTAGCCACATCTTGCAGTTCTTCTTCGTCCCCTTCGCATTAGCACTCCAAAAGCCCTCCTCTGCCACCATGTCTTCCTCTCTTCTTCCTCTTCTTCTTCGCCTTTCCGTCCAATCCTCCCTCCGGGAGCCGACGCCGGAGTTGGACCCGATGGAGGCCCACGCGGCCCACATTCGCCGCGCCATAGAAGACGGGGACGAGTCTAGCCATGACTTCTCCGTCTGGTCTAAGGACGACAAGTCCTCGACCGACGGGGGGAGCGACCTCCGCTTCCTCGCCGTCGGGGAATCGGAGGAGGAGAGCGATGACGATCGCTTCTCCCGGGCGATTTCACCTCCGAGGAGGCGAAGGAGGAAGAAGAGGAGGAGGACGACACCTCCTCCGACGAGCCGCCGGCCAAGTGCCCCTGGCCGGGCACCTTAGTGACTTCGACAGCGACGACGACGATGCTGACGAGGAGGATGAGGACAACGAGGGCCCTGCCGGCGGCCGCGGCAGCAGCGACGACGAGCCCGCCGAGAGTAGCGCCGACAGCGGCGACGACGGCGATGACGAGGGCAGCGACGGCCCGTAGATAGGATCTTAGCATAGGATCCGTAGTAGTAGATGGGGCGATGTATCCCCTAGTTCTTCCTTTTGAGGGCAATCAGCTCTTCTATGTAAGAAATCCCATTATTAATGAAGAACTCCCTTTGCCATGAAGAACTTCCTTTGATTTTGCCGATTCCCTTTATGCTAATTTAGCCGATTTCCCCTCAACTTGTCTTTGCCGATTCTCAACTTGGTCGATGCTCAATGAGCCGATGGCAACGCATCAGTTTTTTACAATAAATTGCAAGACAGGTCAATCCAGTTATCCCCTCAGACGGTAACTTGCAATCCTTGCTCAAATTCAGATCCCAAATTTCCAATCGAACAGGTCCAGCCCACAGCCGTGGGACCCCTAGATTTTGGACTCCAAATCATCCGCACGTGATGTTAGACCTGACGGCAAAACTCCTGAATTAACGCCTCCAGGAAAGCTTCTAGGACCATAGCTGAAACAACTTGTTGCTCTGCAGAACAGGTACCATTTGCCCACAAATTTCCTTGTGATGCTCTGTTTCTTGCAGCAACAAGCTGGCCTAGAGCCTATCAATGATGATGGCTCCCTCTTCAAACTCCTCCCACCAGCTCCGGTGGTTCTCTTCTGCGATAATTCACCACTGTTTACAAAGATTGTGGTGCAGAATTAGCCGATTTCAACCAAAATCGGCTCCCAAGAGCAAAGGATCTTCAGGGCCAGCTGCCCCCGAGCCTCAGTCAAGGCGAGAATAGTAGTGAAAAAGGTGGCTGCCAAGAAAACTTTGAAGGGCAACAACCCTGTGCCAGCTCAAAAAGGCTTACTGAAGATAATATCAGCGGGGAAACACAGTCCAGCCGACGAAGCTCAAGTTTGGGCACCTCTGAGGACACCACCATGCATACCCAGCCAGATGTGCTACCATCGGCTTCTGAACCTGCTGCACCTCCCGCTCAGCCATAGCTCAATTCTTGCGCTTTACTGCTCCGATTGGGTCACCATCTTCTTTCTCTGCATGCTTGTCGAAGAAATCCAGCTCCACATCCCAACAACGCTGTGGTTGAAGCTCTGGCCAATCGTAACGTTGTCTCGCCTCCCGGACAAGGGTATTCTAGAGTCGATGTCCGAGCATCGGCTGTGTTTAAAATTTTTGTACCTTCGATTTTTTATTAGCCGATCGATTTCATGAATCGGCTTTCCTGGGTATATACTTCGTGGCCTCGTACCTTCTCTGTGTGTATGCCCCCGAGCCGAATCCTTCAAGTGATTGAAGATATCGGCCAGCCAATTCAAGCTTGTCTCACCACTCACCATGCTAAATAGCACAGCAGTGAACACGTGTGGTGAGAATAATTTTAGCCGATTGCTGGAATCGGCTTCCCTTGCAGTTGTTGATCCAACTATGTGCTGATAAATGTTGGTCGTGGCTTATCCCCAGGACCAATGTCAATCTCTTCTAGTCCATCAGCTGCTGTAAACCCACACCTCAGCTTTCCATCACCTGCTAAATCAATGTTGAACGCAGGCAGAAGGCATGTTGAGACTAATTGTGGCCGATTGCTAGAATCGGCCTCCTTTTCCGTTGCAATGTTTAACGAGGGTTTACAACTTCTTGGTTCTCTGCTATAGCGATGTGCCATGCTTGAGGTGAGATCCTTGCTTTTTATTTTTTGGGGCCGATCGCAGGGATCGGCCTCGCCACGTACGTCCATAGACTTGGATCTTGTTATCCGCAGGCCGTGGATAAGACCAGCCTCACCCCATTTTTTGAAACTTCGATACGCTCACAGCCGTCCAGATTGATTCCAGAGAGCGGCTCTTGGTCGTTTGCTTCCCAGATGTTCATGGCAGCCAAAGAGATGTCAATCGAATCATCTGCATGAACAACCTCCACTTCATCTCCATCCCATTGTATGATGCACTGATGCATTGTGGATGGAATGCAACAGTTAGCGTGGATCCAATCTCTCCCAACAAGACAGCGTAAGTGCTTTTGTCCGACGATGAAGAAGGATGTAGGGATGGTCTTTCCGACAGTTAAGTCCACGTTCAAAACACCCTTGGCTTCTGACGCTTGGTCGTTGAAATCGCTTAGCGTGACGTTGGTCTTGATCAGATCTTCATTGGAACGTCCCAAACGTCGTAACATGGAGTACGACATTATGTTGACTGCTGCTCCCGTGTCAACCAACATCTTGCTGATAGGCTGCCCATTGATATATGATACGTCTCCAACGTATCGATAATTTCTGTCGTTCCATGCTTGTTTTATGACAATACTTACATGTTTTGCTTGCACTTTATGATGTTTTTATGCGTTTTCCGGAACTAACCTATTAACAAGATGCCACGTGCCGTTCCTGTTTGTTTTTGGTTCCGAAAGGCTGTTCGGGCAATATTCTCGGAATTGGACGAAATCAACGCCAAAGATCTTATTTTTCCGGGAGGCTCCGAACACCGAAGGGGAGACGGAGAGGAGGCCCAGGGCCCCCACACCATAGGGCCACGCGGCAGGCCCTGGCCGCGCCGGCCTATGAGGAGGGCGCCCTGGTGCCCCTCTCGACGCCGCCTCTTCGCCTATTTAACCCCTTTCGATCTAAAAACACCGTACCACTTGACGAAACTCCGAAAGACTCAGGGCGCCGCCACCATCGCGAAACTCCAATCCGGGGACAGAAGTCTCGTCCCGGCACTGCCGGGACGGGGAAGTGCCCCGGAAGCCATCTCCATCAACGCCATCGCCTCCATCATGCTCCGTGAGTAGTTCCCCCATGGACTACGGGTTCTAGCTGTAGCTAGTTGGTATTCTCTCCCCCATGTACTTCAATACAATGATCTCATGAGCTGCCTTACATGATTGAGATTCATCTGATGTAATCGGTGTTGTGTTTGTTGGGATCCGATGGATGATACATTATGATTAGTCTATCTATAAAGTTTGTGAAGTTATTGTTGCTGCAATCTTGTTATGCTTAATGCTTGTCACTAGGGCCCGAGTGGCATGATCTTAGATTTGAGCTCTATAATTATTGCTTAGATTGTATCTACAAGTTGTATGCACATGTCACTGTCCGGAACCAAAGGCCCCGAAGTGACAGAAATCGGGACAACCGGAGGGGATGGCGGTGATGTGAGGGACACATGTTTTCACGGAGTGTTAATGCTTTGCTCCGGTGCTCTATTAAAAGGAGTACCTTAATATCCAGTAGTTTCCCTTGAGGCCCGGCTGCCACCGGCTGGTAGGACAATAGATGTTGTGCAAGTTTCTCATTGCGAGCACGTACGACTAAATATGGAAAACATGCCTACATGATTAATGAATTGATGTTCTTTCTTAATGCCTTATCAATCCTATCAATTGCCCAACTGTAATTTGTTCACCCAACACTTGTTATTGGAGAGTTACCACTAGTGTAGATAGCTGGGAACCCCGGTCCATCTTTCATCATCATATACTCGTTCTACATGTCAATTATTTTCTGGTACCATTGCTCTTATATTACTACTACTGTTACGTGTTACTATTGCTCTCATATCATCGCTACTTTCACATCACCCCGTTGCTAGTGCTTTTCCAGGTGCAGCTGAATTGACAACTCAGTTGTTAAGGCTTATAAGTATTCTTTACCTCCCCTTGTGTCGAATCAATAAATTTGGGTTTTACTTCCCTCGAAGATGATCCCCTATACTTGTGGGTTATCAAGACTATTTTCTGGCGCCGTTGGGAGGCATAGCTCTACTCATAAGTTCACCTGGGGAGTACACTCTACCTCTCTCTCTGCTTTTATCTTATTTTGTCTTGCTAGTTTATTTCTGTCTAGTTTATTTGTGCTTAGTTTATTTCTGTCTAGTTTTACTTTGCTTAGTTTACTTTTGTCTAGTTTATTTTTGTCCTCCCTATATACCCGAAAATCCATAAAAATTTGAAAAACCTAAAAATTAAAAACTGCTGTTATGGGAGAACCAACAACCTACTTGGAGCTTATAGAATGTTATAATAATTATAGAGAATCAAGAACTGGTAAAATAATGAGTGCTATGATAGAAAAATTGAATACAATTGCTGAAATCTTGCTTGAACGCCATAATATAAACTGTTGCTCTCAACAGGATACTAAACATCTTAAATTTCAATGTGGCTTTAGTGAGGAATTTTTAATTAAGAACTATAATCGGAATTGCTATATTCATTATGGGTTCGAAGAGGTAGAACAATTTGTCTTATTTATGGGAGCCTCCGAGATAGAATCCTTCATGGTTGAGAATTTTGAAACTTGTGTTGTTTGTAAGGGCCTTAAAGATTATGTCTCTACTATCCTTAATTCTTGCATAGCATGCTACAGTAGGAATCCTTATATCCTTGATTATAAAGAGAGGCACATTAATGCACAAGAATGCACTCACAATTTGCAGGAACCGGTGGAAGAAGAAATTGATGAACCTGAAAGCTCATTGGATGAAAAAGAGGAGGAAATTGATGAACTTGAAAGCTCATTGGATGAAAAAGAAGAAGAGAGCGACGAACAAAAGGAGGAAGAATGGATTAGCTACCCATGTCAACCTTCTAATGAGAGTAACTCTTTATCTCTTACACTATTTGATTGTCCTCCATGCTTACCAAAAGAGGTTGAATGTTATGTTCCTGTGGATTCTCTTGAAATATTTCCTATAAGTAAAACTTGTGATAATAATTATGCTGCTGTTATATATGATAATCCATGCTACTTTGATGAATCTTATGATAATGCTTTGTTTGTTCCTGATGTCGAAATGCATGGTACTAAAGAATTTTGCTTAGCAAATGTTTATGATAAAGCTCTAGATGATGGTCCTGTGTTACTTGATAATATTAATTGTACTACTAATGAAAATGGGATTGGAGAGTTCTTGACTTATTCTATGAGTCCCATATCTATTGAGATTGATCACCTACCTTGTTATATTATTAATAAAAGTAAGTTTGAAAGTTTTAATTCCACTATTCTTGAACTTGATAAAAATTATGTGTTTGGAAATCATGAAAAGTATGCTGCATGTGATAGTTATATTGTTAAGTTTATTCATGAAGCTACTGAAAATTATTATGAGAGAGGAAAATATGGTTGTAGAAATTTGCATGGTACTAAAACACCTCTCTATGTGCTTAAAATTTTGAAGCTACACCTGTTTTATCTTCTTATGCTTGTTACTTTGCTTTTCATAAACTTGTTTATTTACAAGATTCCTTTGCATAGGAAGCATGTTAGACTTAAATGTGTTTTGGATTTGCTTCTTGATGCTCTCTTTGCTTCAAATACTATTTCTTGCGAGTGCATCATTAAAACTGCTGAGCCCATCTTAACGGCTATAAAGAAAGAACTTCTTGGGAGATAACCCATGTGTTATTTTGCTACAGTAATTTGTTTTATATTTATGTCTTGAAGTTGTTTACTACTGTAGCAACCTCTCCTTATCTTAGTTTTGTGTTTTGTTGTGCCAAGTGAAGCCTCTAATCGAAGGTTGATACTAGATTTGGATTTCTGCGCAGAAACAGATTTCTATCTGTCACGAATCTGGGCTGTTTTCTCTGTAGAAAAATCAGAAAAATATGCCAATTTACGTGCGTGTTCCTCAGATATGTACGCAACTTTCAATAGTTTTGAGTTTTCTGATTTGAGCAACGGAAGTATTTTATTAAAATTCGTCTTTACTGGCTGTTCTGTTTTGGCAGATTCTGTCTCTGTTTTTTGCATTGTCTCTTGTGGACTTTAAGCGAGCTTTTCTAGACATAGAGAGCTGTAGCTAATGTTTTATTGAGTTCTTGCAATGTGCCACTACAGGACCAAGGTGGATTCAAATTTTTTGAGTACTAACCCTCTAATGAAGTTTATGAGAAGTTTGTTGTGAAGGAAGTTTTCAAGGGTCAAGAGAGGAGGATGATATATGATCAAGAAGAGTGAAAAGTCTAAGCTGGGGATGCCCCGTGGTTCATCCCTGCATATTTCAAGAAGACTCAAGCGTCTAAGCTTGGGGATGCCCAAGGCATCCCTTCTTCATCAACTTATCAGGTTCCTCCCCTGAAACTATATTTTTATTCAGTCACATCATATGTGCTTTACTTGGAGCGTCTGTGTGTTTATTTTTCGTTTTGTTTATGTTTGAATAAATTCGGATCCTAGCAATCCTTGTTTGGGAGAGAGACACGCTCCGCTTTTTCATATGAACACTTGTTCTTCGTTTTATTTTTAATGTTCAATGAATAAAAGTTGGAAGCTACAATATTTATCTTTATTTGGTTGGGAAAAGAAAATGCCTCATATGTCTTGGATAATTTGATACTTGGCAATTGTTTTGAGCTCTCAAGTAGATCATAAGTTTTTGCATGTAGTTTAAACCTATTAGTGGAGAACTACCGTAAAGCTTGTTAAAATTGGTTTGCATAATTGATCTCTCTTAAGGTCTAGATATTTTCTGGTAAAAGTGTTTGAGCAACAAGGAAGACAGTGTAGAGTATTATAATGCTTGCGATATGTTCTTATGTAAGTTTTGCTGTACCGTTCATACTTGTGTTTGCTTCAAACAACCTTGCTAGCCTAAGCCTTGTATCGAGAGGGAATACTTCTCATGCATCCAAAATCCTTGAGCCAACCACTATGCCATTTGTGTCCACCATAACTACCTACTATGTGGTATTTCCTGCCATTCCAAAGTAAATTGCTTGAGTGCTACCTTTAAATAATTCAAAATGCTTCCCAATTTGTGTTAATGTTTCATAGCTCATGAGGAAGTATGTGGTGTTTAGCTTTCAACCTTGTCATTTACTTTTGACGGACTCTCATATGGACTAGTGGCACATCCGCTTATCCAATAATTTTGCAAAAAGAGCTGGCAATGGGATTCCCAGTCCCGAATTAATTAATAGACACTCCTCCATGGTTTGTGATTGTTGGACGGCACCCGAAGGATTCGGTTAGCCATGGCTTGTGTAAGCAAAGGTTGGGGGAGTGGCATCATCATAATAAAACTAAAATAAAAAGGCACTCCTTCATGGTATGTGATTGTTGGCAGGCACCCGAGGATTCGGTTAGCCATGGTTTGTGAAAGAAAGGTTGGAAGGAGTGCCACCCAAAAATAAATAAAATGGGAGCCGCTCTTGTGAGTCCGGTTGATGAGGTAGTTAGTGTACCCACTACCATTCGTTGACAACAACAAACACCTCTCAAAATTTTACTTTTATGCTCTATATGTTTTCAAAACCAAAGCTCTAGCACAAATATAGCAATCGATGCTTCCTTCGTAGAAGGGCCATTCTTTTACTTTTATGTTGAGTCAGTTACCTAATTCCTTCCACCTTAGAAGCAAACACTTGTGTCAATGTGCATTGATTCTTACATACTTGCATATTTGCATTCATCATATTACTCTATGTTGACAATATCCATGAGATATACATGTTGAAAGTTGAAAGCAAACCGCTGAAACTTATATCCTCCTTTGTGTTGCTTCGATGCCTTTACTATGAACTTATTGCTTTATGAGTTAACTCTTGTGCAAAACTTTTGATGCTTGTCTTGAAAGTACTCTCCATGAAAAGTTTTGCTATATGTTATCTACTTGTTAGCAACTATAGATCATTGCCTTGAGTCACTTCATTCATTTCATATGCTTTGTAATAGTATGATCAAGGTTATGTAAGTAGCATGTCACTTCATAAATTATCTTTGTTATCGTTTTACCTGCTCGGGACGAGCAGAACTAAGCTTGGAGATGCTGATACGTCTCCAACGTATCGATAATTTCTGTCGTTCCATGCTTGTTTTATGACAATACTTACATGTTTTGCTTGCACTTTATGATGTTTTTATGCGTTTTCCGAACTAACCTATTAACAAGATGCCACAGTGCAGTTGTTTTCGTGTTTTTGGTTCCGAAAGGCTGTTCGGGCAATATTCTCTGAATTGGACGAAATCAACGCCAAAGATCTTATTTTTCCCGGGAGGCTCCCACCGAAGGGGAGACGGAGAGGAGGCCCAGGGCCCCACACCATAGGGCCGCGCGGCAGGCCCTGGCCGCGCCGGCTCATGAGGAGGGCTCCGTGCCCCTCCGACGCCGCCTCTTCGCCTATTTAACCCCTTTCGATCTAAAAACACCGTACCACTTGACGAAACTCCAGACTCCAG
Organism: Lolium multiflorum; assembly: GCA_030979885.1. Lineage (NCBI taxonomy): Eukaryota > Viridiplantae > Streptophyta > Magnoliopsida > Poales > Poaceae > Lolium > Lolium multiflorum. The sequence goes on from CM061749.1 coordinate 76,890,863, forward strand.
GGCGCCGCCACCATCGCGAAACTCCAATTGGGGGACTGTCCGGCACCCTGCCGGACGGGGAAGTGCCCCCGAAGCCATCTCCATCAACGCCATTGCCTCCATCATGCTCCGTGAGTAGTTCCCCCATGGACTACGGGTTCTAGCTGTAGCTAGTTGGTATTCTCTCCCCATGTACTTCAATACAATGATCTCATGAGCTGCCTTACATGATTGAGATTCATCTGATGTAATCGGTGTTGTGTTTGTTGGGATCCGATGGATGATACATTATGATTAGTCTATCTATAAAGTTTGTGAAGTTATTGTTGCCGCAATCTTGTTATGCTTAATGCTTGTCACTAGGGCCCGAGTGGCATGATCTTAGATTTGAGCTCTATAATTATTGCTTAGATTGTATCTACAAGTTGTATGCACATGTCACTGTCCGGAACCAAAGGCCCCGAAGTGACAGAAATCGGGACAACCGGAGGGGATGGCGGTGATGTGAGGGACACATGTTTTCACGGAGTGTTAATGCTTTGCTCCGGTGCTCTATTAAAAGGAGTACCTTAATATCTAGTAGTTTCCCTTGAGGCCCGCCTGCCACCGGCTGGTAGGACAATAGATGTTGTGCAAGTTTCTCATTGCGAGCACGTACGACTAAATATGGAAAACATGCCTACATGATTAATGAATTGATGTTCTTTCTTAATGCCTTATCAATCCTATCAATTGCCCAACCGTAATTTGTTCACCCAACACTTGTTATTGGAGAGTTACCACTAGTGTAGATAGCTGGGAACCCCGGTCCATCTTTCATCATCATATACTCGTTCTACATGTCAATTATTTTCTGGTACCATTGCTCTTATATTACTACTACTGCTGCTGTGTTACTATTGCTCTCATATCACTGCTACTTTCACATCACCCCTGTTGCTAGTGCTTTTCCAGGTGCAGCTGAATTGACAACTCAGTTGTTAAGGCTTATAAGTATTCTTTACCTCCCCTTGTGTCGAATCAATAAATTTGGGTTTTACTTCCCTCGAAGACTGTTGCGATCCCCTATACTTGTGGGTTATCAATATAACCCTTCAGGTATAGGGCTTTCAGATGCATGTAGCTCCTCTCTCGTGGCTTCTCGAAGATAACTGGCCGTGGCCCGCAATCAAACTGTGCCACTGATACTTCCTAATCTCTTGGAGCACAAAACACCGACGGGAGAGCGAACACCATGTTTGTATCACCGATGTCCCCGCATCGGCTTTTGTCTGCGGTCGCCACACTTTCTTTGGTGGGCGAGCCTCGTCTCCAGTGTTTGCTGAATTTTCACGGCCAGGTCGGGCCGTGCTTTCCTCAACGTATGGTATTGCGCATCGGCTTCCTCCAAGTTTCGTAGCCGTTGCACTCTGCGCTTTTGGGAGTGGCTGAGTCCATCAGGACACCACCTTGGTCGGTGATATCTATCTTCTTCTTCTGGCTCCTCGAAGTCTTTATCTTGAGATGACTAAGCTCGTTTGTTCTGAGGTGGGAGAGGTCCTAGGCGCTTGAACACGGAAACTTCGTTTGTTCCCTTCCTCTTCTATCTACATTCTGGGCAGTTCTCGATTGTAGGCATCGGCCACTCCTGAGTCCCAGCAGTGTTTGAAGAAAGGACAGTTCCAATGCCTATCCATGTCCTCTTGCTCTCTTGATCTCCCTCTAGCGTGACGCTCATACCCTTCGTGTCGACGGTATTTCCTGTTGTCCGCATCAGACCGACGATATCTATCATCATCTACGTCGTAGCGCCGATGTCGGTCGTACTGCTGCTCATATTTGTTGAGGAGATGCGGAGAGTGGTCGTTGATACCGTACGCTTATCACCTCTTCCTCATCAAATACCTCTGTCATCATGTCAGCCGGTCGCGTGATCGGCCTCCTCTTTGTTTTGCCACGAGAGCGATCTCTCTGGCTTATCCTTGCCATGGCGATCTGCAAGCCCTGCCATGTTGATATCAAAAGAGACACCTGGCTCGCGTCTTATGTAGTGGCTGAGATCCACCATGTTGACGTCCGGAAACGGCTGCATGTCAACTCTCATGGCAAACTGACCGAAGAGTAATCGGCCTTGTTCTATCGCCATTTGAATCTGTCCGCGCAAGACTTTGCAGTCGTTGGTGGCATGGGTGAACGTGTGATGCCATTTGCGTATGGCCTCGCCGTTCATCTCTTGTAACGTGGGGATTTTGTGGCCTTCGGGTAACTTCAGCTGTTTTTCCTTCAACAGCAAATCAAAATTTGCTCCGTTTTGCTCAAATCAAAGTCAAACCCTTTTGCAGGCCCTGGTTGTTTCACCCACTTGCAGGACACGGGCTTTGCCCCCGAGTCCATTCAGCTACAGCGACTTCCTGATCTCCTACAGAATCTTCATCTTCTTCCATCTCGATCAGGGCGACACGCTTGAACTTGTCCTGGTACACTCGGGTGGCGCTGTTCATACGATGTCAATTTCTGAACCATATGCGCCAATGAATTGTAGTCCGCTTGGAAGGTCACGTCTTTGAGCGGCGCTCGACAATCCTGCTATCGCCAGCTCGATCTTCCTTCTCAGATAGGCGAACCGAATAACATCGGCTCTGACGGTCCTGAACCTCGGATGTACTCGACACCGTCTCCTCGCCTCTGCCGAACCTGGGTCAGATCGGCAATGCCAGCTTCAGCTTCTGAATGGTATTGCACGTGGAATTGTTCCTCCAGCTGCTTCCACGTCCGAACCACTGGTGGCAACGAGGTGTACCATCCAAAGGCCGGACCCGTGAGAGATTGTGAGAAGAACCTCACACGCAGCTCGTATGAAGCTGAGACCATACCCAACTGTGCCAAATATCGGCTCACGTGCTCAATTGAGTTGGTTCCTCCGATCCACTGAATTTTGTGAAGTCGGGGAGCCGATACTTAGGCGGTAGTGGGATTAGGTTATAGTCGTTGGGATACGGCTTGGAATAGCCGATCATTCTCTTCTTCGGCAGATGCCGAACTGATCTCTCATGATTGCGGTGATCTCATCCACCGTAGGAGCTGCGAAGTTGAGCGTTCATGACTTTTACCGGTGGCATATTTAGCTAGCCACGCCTGTTTCTCAGCATCTGCTCCAGAACTGTTTCCTGCTCCAGCAACTACTCCTGCTCCGGCGATCCCTCTGCCGTGGCGATCCTTCCGCTGTAACTGGGTCATCCAAGTTGCTGCAGTCCCGCACGTATGTGCACACGTATCCATGTGGAATCTCCTTGGGCGGCTCATACAGAATTGGTAATCGCCAGGATCACCTCCAACCTTGTAGACGACGTACGCCGGTGAACCCTGTTGTTGTGGAGCTGCCATCGTGTACGGCAGTGGTGGCCTAGTATAGAGCGGTATCTCCCCCTGGTGAGTCCCTAGGGCAGGTCCTGACGGAGAGTACTTGTGCTTCATGATTTCTTGCACCACATTGAGCGCGACACGCTCCGAGTGTTCACCAGGCTCTCAGAATGCCGATGAAGAGAATGAGCAACGGCATAGTTAATTTCCTGTCGCAGGGCTCTGGTACGTTCGTCTGAAGGGAGAGATAGATCTAGTCCCTCTAACGCACCTTCGGGTTGGAATCCTTTGAACTTGATGCCGTGCGACCGGGTTTTTTCAAAAGCGCCGATGAGATCGGCTTCCAAGATGGCCTTGAGATCATCATATTTCTTCTTATGCTCAGCAGGCAGATATTCATACTTGACCGGTTCTTCCGCCATCTCGGATGTTGACGTGGTTGTTGCGTAAGATGGTCCCGATTGTCCCACCGGGCGCTGTATCGTGTTGCTGCCAAAACCCACCGGCGGGCAGTGGTTAAGCAACACGAAGAGCCGGGAGGCTTCCAAGATTGGGGCCCTGGTCCTCGACGTCGTCCCAAATGTTCCAAAGACACGTCCTAGCGGTTGCAAGGGCGTGCCACCTGACCTATACCTGATCAGAAGGTGTTGGATTGCTTCGGTTAGTTTCCTGCATGGCGTACACGTAAACATTAAATACGAGCCCGATCGGCTCAGGTTGCCCGTGATCGGCTCAAAGAGTCGATCGCCCCATGGTTTGCGTCGGGTTAACGATGACATGGGGCTCCTGCTTGATCAATATAAGTTAAACCAATCCACGACAGTTTAGGGTTTTCACCGTATGATCGGAACATCCTACGCGTAGTTGAGCCTAATAGACACGAAATATAATGGAAAACTAACCCTAAAAGAGGCCTAAAAACCAACACTAAGTTAATTCCCGGAACATCCCTCTTAGGGCTAAAAAACCATACCTAACGCACTACCGGATCGTTTAACCCGTTTGTAAGGCCTAACCATACAGATATTAAACCAATCCTTGAGGAATCAAGGAGCAACTATAACGGATCGGATCTACTAAATAACGAACAAACAAGACGCTGCCCTTACACCTGGATAGGTGTAAGGGCAGCTAGATGTCGAGGGATAGCTAAGCAGATATGCATAAGAAAAGCATCCATGCAAGCCCCAAAACATCTACGATAAGTAGTGCTACTCGCCATCAACAACGCTTCAGCACGAGCAAGACAAGGTAAACGAATAAACGCTGCCTAGATCGCAAGATGCGATCTAGGCAGCATGATGCTTACCCGGGAGAAACCCTCGAAAGAAGGGGTGGCGATGCGCCTGATTTGTGTTTGTTGTGAACGTGATTGTCCTCCTTTTTCGATAACCCTAGATACATATTTATAGTCCAAGGGACTTTCTAATTCGGGCACCTAACCGTGCACGGGCTAAACTCTATCTTTAATTCTAAACTAAGATGCGATCTACTATGTTACAGATACATGGGCAATTAAGCCCAAACTCTCCGTGCAAGGCCGCTTCAAAGATGCTCCACGCGTGTATCCTTCAAGCCCATCTTCACTTACGGCCCATCCACTAGTAGGAAAACCATTATAGGTGGAAACCACCTCTGTGGCGCACCAAATGGCCCATGCGCCACAAAAATATTTCTGTGGCGCACCACTAAAATGCGCCATAAAAAATTTAATGTTTCTGTGGCGCACGTGCAAGCATATGCGCCACAGAAGATGGAGATTCTGTGGCGCACGGTGTGTAGTGCGCCACAGAAAGTTCGTGGGACCCACGCTGGGTCCACCACTGCACATGGCCGAAGGATATTCTGTGGCGCATGGTCCAGCGTGCGCCACAGAAAGTTAACTTTCTGTGGCGCACGTTGATCCATGCGCCACAGAATTTCCTGCGGGGACCACCCCCGGCTCACGCCACCATGATTCTGTGGCGCATGAGCTCATATGCGCCACAGAAGTTCATGTTTCTGTGGCGCATATCAGCATATGCGCCACAGAAAGTGCATAGTAGATCTCACTTTTGGAGACAGCTTTCCCCCTCTTTTCTTCCACCCACCACCCTTTCCATTCTTGTCTCCTCCAACCAGCTCGTGTTGCTCCTCTCTCCCACTCCATTTTGGTCATACTTTTCTCCATTGTTGATAGCTCTAAGCCTATTTTGTGGGCATATTTGTGAGGGGAAGCCACTCCAACTTGTAGAGGGGTACTAAAAACCATAATTCTCTTTCCCTCCTCCTCCACTTTCCCTCTTGCATGGTCCATTGTTTTGTCTCCACCACCCCATCCTCTTGCTCCACCATGATCTTGGTAGATTTGTGAGAGGTTGAGTACTATTGGATGCATGTTTTGTGTGTATGGATGTTTTGTAGGTGAAGATTATTATCGCGCTCCCGGACGGTTTGCGGTGGCGAGACGATGATGTTTATATGTGTTGAGCTTTGTGTTGTGGTTGAATGTTTGCTTGCGAAGAAGCTTATTTGTGTTGTTGGTTTGTGCCGGCGTGTGGTGCATGGATGTTTGCCGAAATGTTGATTCATTTCCATTTCGGCAAATTCTTGCACTAGCCATATGTCCCACTTTTAGGATAGGTCATGTCGAAATTTTCCGGCGATCATGCATGCATGTGTGTTTGTGCATGGTGTGTGTGGTTCTAATTAACTCTCTTTTGCTCTATATATGTATGATGCAGTCAACCATGGTCGTCCATATGAGGGAAGGACAAGTGGTTAGATACAAGGTGAACGCGAAGGCCGACATGGTTAGGAACAACATGACCCTGATAAGATGTCCGTGTCGAAAATGCGGACTCCGGCAGTGGATCGACCCTGATTCTGGACAACTGGAGGAACACCTGCTCAGGCGCGGTTTCATGCTCGGCTTCAACGAGGAGCCGGCAAACACTACTAGGATTTTGCTTACCGCCGGCACATGGAATTGGCTTACCGCCGGCGTCTTCGCGTTCACCGGCGATCACCTCGCCGGTGGTAAGTGGTTACCGCCGGCGTCTTCCGTTTCGCCAGCGGTAACGTGATGTTATCCCCGGCGCTTTCGTGTATTCGCCAGCACTAGCTTCAACTACCCCCGGCGAACAAGCCAATTCGCCAGCGCTAAGTTTGTATAGGATTAAAAAAAAACAGCAGGTCCACACAATCCGTGATGGTGGATGTAAAAAGTCTGGCCTGAATTTTTCCATTGAAGTTGATGTGCAGATCTAGCCTTAATGAACTTCTAAGCAAACAATTTTCGAATAGAGAATGAAGAACTGAGAATAATTTTCGCTGTAGTTAACACATAAGGGCTAGATCTGCAACGAATCCATCTCAGGGAGCAGCAAAGATTAAAAACAGAAGAAGTAATTACATAGAGAAGCGGAAAAATCCAACGAATCCTTGCATCGTGAATAGCCGGATATAAAAAACAAGGGGCTCACGGTGTATGGCAGAGTCCGGATGCTCAGATCCGATGCTCGCTCCCCATGAACGTGCGCCCTACACACCACCAGCTCCTCTACTCCCACCGTCGCCATGGCCGTCGCCTTGTGAGCACGGGCATGCGATCTCTCGTACCTGCACCAACATCTTCCCATGGCCGCCACCCTTCACCTTTGGAGCACCCGGGCTGCTCATGGTCATGGAGGCGCCACAGCCGCGCCAAGGCCAAGGCCATGGTCGCCGCCCTTCACTTGGGAGCGTGGGCGCTGCCGGCCTGCGCCACACCCTTCGTCCCTCCTCCGCCGACCTGATGATCCACTCGATTGGGCATCCAATTTCTCTCCCTTTTTCAGTAAGTAGGAAGAAAGGAGTTATAAATCAACAGAGACTCGAGCGCGAACCAATGAAAGGGGAAAATCTACCTTTGGATGATGCCGCTGAGGAGGTCCTGGGCGGTCGGCGGGGTCAAGGTAAGTCGTCGCGGCAGGGCGAGCACATGCTGGAGCGCACCTTCTGGGCCTCGTCGTCGTGCACCATGTGGGGAGCTGCGGTAGGGCCGGCGCTGCAGAACCGTCTGTGTTGACGGCGAGGTCAACCGGTGGGGCGGCGTCGAGTCGGAGCTGGTGCAGGAGAACGGCGGCGGCGGCCGATCTGGCGCTGGGGAGGAGGTGTTGTTGGTGGGGGAGTGGAGGCGGCGGCGTTCTGAATGGGTGGCGAGGGGATTTCGTGGGGAGAAGACGAGACATACGGGCAAGGATAAGGAAAGAGTGGACGAGAGGTAATTTTGGCCCAAATTACCCCCGACGCCTACGAGCTGTGTTGGCCTGCGGTAAGGCCCATTAGCCCCGGCGTCAATGAGCTGCATTCGCCAGGGATAACGCCAAACCCAACGGTGGTCTTGCGGCCCAATACAACGCTGGCGCCTACGTACCGAATTCGCCGGTGATAATGCAGGTACCCCCGGCGTTTTCGGTTCAAGCTTGCCGGCGGTAAGGTGAGGTAACCCTGGAAGGCCTTACCGCTGGCATCTTTAAATCGTACTCGCCGGCGGTAAGAAGTGCGGCTATAAGCCTTTTCCTAGTAGTGAAATGTTGGTCATGAAGAAGAGGCCGACATCGGGCGAGAAGACGAAGAGTCTCCCGAACATGGTGTTCATCATGAGGAAGGAGAGGCCGATGAAGGAGATGATGATGCCGGAGGAGATGGTGGTGGAGATGCCGAGAGCAAGCAGACGCCGCTAACGTCGGCCCTGCGGGACCCTCATGTTCAAGAGCTTCTCCTGAAGGACACGGGCAACGCCAAACCTGAAGCCAAGCTGGCGCAAATGGAGGTAGACGGGATGACTCCATTGTATCCAGGGTGCCGGCCCGAGGATACACGGTTGAGTGTAACGCTCGAGTGTCTGGAGATGAAGGCGGAACACAAATGGACCGACAGCAGCTTCAGCGATAACATGAAATCCTGGCATGCTCGTCTTCCCAAGGACAACACATTGCCAACAAGTATCGACGAGGCCAAGAAAGTAGTTTGCCCACTCGACCTACCGCACGTAAAGTACCACGCATGCATCAATGATTGTGCACTTTTTCGGAATGAGTACAAGGATAGAACCACATGTCCGGTGTGCGGCCAAGGACGGTACAAGAGAGGGAACAAGAAAGTTCCTCTCAAAGTTGTCTGGTACTTTCCTATCACTCCCCGTCTGCAGCGGTATTTCGTAGATCCTAAGGAAGCAAAGCTCATGCAATGGCACGCGGAAAGGGAGAAGCCCGCAGATGATCCGGAGAAGGGCAAGATCCTGACACACCCTGCAGACGCTAGCCAGTGGAATGCGTTGGACATTGAGTTCGCAGATGAGTTCGGGAGCGAACCGAGGAACATTCGTCTGGGCATGAGCACCGACGGACTCAATCCCTTTGGAAACCAGAGTAGCACGCATAGCACCTGGCCCGTGTTTGTATGGCCATACAACCTCCCCCTGGCTGTGCACAAAGCAGCGGTACGTACACATGAGTATTCTTATTCAGGGGCCAAAACAACCGGGCGTGGACATGCATCTGTATCTCGGTCTGTTGAAAGAGGAGTTAGCCACGCTGTGGCAGACGCCGGCCCGTACTTGGGACGCGTACAAAAGAGATTATTTCCCTCTCAGAGCCGCATTGCTAACGACAGTGCAGGACTATCCTGGTTACGCATATGTATCGTGCCAGGTGAACCACGGATTCAAGGCATGTGTCAAGTGCATGGATAAGACCCCGCATCTGCAGCTGCCGAAGCCTCCCGGGTCTTGTAAAACTGTGTTCCAAGGGACTCGAATGTGGCTTCGCTTCGATCACCCGTGGAGAAAACGCAAGGATCTGTTCAACGGCGAAGAGGAGCTCGGAAGAGCCCCACGACCGAGGAGCGGCGAAGAAATATCCGAGCTTTTGGAAAATTGGGAAGAGTGCCCCGCGCCGGGAAAGAAGCGACCGCGGGAATCGCCGCTGCTGGGAGTATGGAAAGCGAGGTCTGTTTTCTGGGACCTGCCGTACTGGAAGGTCCTCCACACGCCCCATAGCCTCGATGTCATGCACATCACGAAAAACGTTACCGAGAGCCTACTTGGCACTCTGATGAACATGCCGGAGAGGACCAAGGATGGCCCGAAAGCAAGAACCGACCTGAAATTGCTTGGCCTCAAGAAAGAACTTCAGTACCCCACCGATAGTGATGATGATGATGATGAACAGACGGAAACGACTCAGGGTCACCACAAAAGGGCTAAGAAGAATGAGGTGGTGGTGCTTAAACCTGCCTGCTTCACTCTGAGCGAGGAGGAGCTCGAGAGGTTTTTCGAGTGCCTCCTAGGAGTAAAAGTTCCTCACGGTTACTCGGGGAAGATAAGCAGATATCTGGACGTAGCGAAGAAGAGGTTTAGCGGGATGAAGTCTCACGACTGTCACGTGCTGATGACGCAGATACTTCCCGTTGCGATGCGAGGGATAATGGACGACCACGTCCGCGAGACGCTGTTTGGCCTCTGCAACTTCTTCGACGTCATCTCTAGGAAGTCCATCGGCGTTAAGCAGCTCAACAGGCTACAAGAAGAGATCGTCGAGATACTATGCGAGCTCGAGATTTACTTCCCGCCAGCGTTCTTCGACATCATGGTGCATCTGCTTGTCCATGTAGTGGATGACATCATCCACCTCGGGCCGACATTCCTGCACAACATGATGCCATTCGAAAGGTTGAACGGTGTCATCAAAGGATTCGTTCGCAACAGGGCCCGTCCAGATGGAAGCATAGCCAAGGGCTTTCTCACCTACGAGTGCATCTCCTTCTGCCAGAACTACCTAAGCACCGAGAACGAGGATGTCGGTCTGCCCACCAGGAAGCACGTCGGCAGGCTAGCAGGGTTTGGTCACCGCGAGGGCTACCGCGCAATGCATGTCGGCATCGCTGGTCGACACGCCGACTTTGACAGGGCACACCGAGTCGCGCTACAACACATAGAATTGGTCAGCCCTTGGGTGGATAAGCACAAAAGCTTAATCGAGCAGAAGTTCATCGACCTAGGACGGCCGAGGAAAACAGGGGACGTTACGAAAGAGCACAACTCCACCTTCACGGGGTGGTTCAAGAAAAGGCTACTGGAAAGTCCCGCACCGATGCCTTCTACTGAAGAGCAGAAACTCATATTCTCCCTGTCACAGGGACCCGGGCACAACGTAAGGACCTATCAGTCGTACGACATCAACGGCTATAGATTCTACACCGAGGAAAAGGACAAGAATAGCGAATATCAAAACTCAGGAGTAACTATGCTATCCTACACCGATGACAAGACTGATGTCAAGGAAAGATTCTACGGAAGGATCGAGGAGATTTGGGAACTCGACTACGTTGGAGTGACGATGCCAATGTTCCGTGTGAGATGGGCCAAGAGCGTCGAAAAAGATGGACTATATTTCACCACCATGGTTATACCCGATGCCAAATCGAAGACCCCCTCCGCGAAAAATGAGCCGTGGGTGCTCGCTAGCCAAGTTGACCAATGCTTCTTCATTACCGACCCGTCAAAGCCCAGCCGTGTGGTCGTGAGGAGGGGCAAGAGGAGCATCATCGGAATGGAAGGAGAAGCCGACAAGCAAGACATCGACAAGAACGGCGATCCGAAGATCGAAGAGGAATTTGACAAGTACTTCGACAAGCCTACTACTTATTCGAAAGTAAGAAGGAAGACCACCCTACCGGCTAAAGGTTGCCCCTACACGAGAAGAAATCTCAAGGTGGCCGGGCTAAAGTATTCAACAACCGCGATGAAGAAGGGCAAGAACATTGTCAAGAAACGCTAGCTAGCCACCGATCGGAACCGAGAAGTTCAATTGTGGCTTTTTTTGTGTACTATGTACTTTGGCAAAAACACATGTGTGTATATGTGTGTGTATGACACAAAGCATCCATGCATGCATGTGTGTGTGATGTGTGGTCATTTTTTTTGAATTATATATATTAATTAACTTGCATAACATTTATTTCTTGAATAAAACACTAGGAATGTATTAAATGAAATAATTTTAAAAATTAATGAAACACTTGGGCATATGATGCAGGGATTTAGAAATATGCCTAAGTGTCGAATTTCTGTGGCGCACCAAACGCCCCATGCGCCACAGAAATTTGAGATTCTGTGGCGCACCAAACGCCCCATGCGCCACAGAAATTTGACACTTAGGCATATTCCCCAATTGGCCACACATACGGTATATGGCTAAGTCTAATGGCGCACCAAAGCCAACATGCGCCACAGAATTTTAAGATTCTGTGGCGCATGTTGGCTTTGGTGCGCCACAGAATTCCCCACTTAGATTCGCCCTTCTTCTCCCCCAACCCTAGCATCTTATTCTTCCCCAACTCTCGCCGCGCCGCCGCCGCCGTGTTTCTCTCCCGCGCCCAACCGCTCGCCGCTCACCGCCGTGCTTCTCTCCCGCTCCCAACCGCTCTGCCGCTCGCCACCGTGCTGCTCTCCCGCTCCTAACCGCTCGCCACCGCCCAGAGGAGCCCGTGCCCAGAGCACCATCGCCGCCGCCCAGAGGAGCCCGCCGCCCAGAGGATACCGCTGCCGGAGCCTCGTCGGGGCCCGCATCCTCGTCGACGACCCCTCATCCGCAGTGAGCCTCTGCCCCTCTCCTCTCCCCTCCCATCATTTAGGTGCCGCCATTTTACAGTTCAAATTGTCTCCCTTTTATTGGTCTGGTTTGGCCAAATTATTATTCAGACGAGGTCGATTTTGGGATAGGAAGAAGATGTGAGGTTGCTGCCCCTGTGCTGCAGTATCTGTCCTGCATATGATTGTGTACATGATTGTGTAATATCTGTCCTGCATATGAAATCATGTAGTAATAATTAGTTGATGCAGTAGGTTAGAAATTGCAAGCAAGCAAGCAACCTAGTACATAGAAATTTGAATTTATACTGATAAAATGGGGATAAAATGTTCTCTTGCAGATAAATATAGATAATTCAAGTCAGAGAGATTTATCTCACTAAATTGATGTAGATAAATTCACAATTCATCACCAAAAGTACTTATATGCATCTCTGCTGGTAGGTTGCACAGGAGCCCATGAACAATGAGTCATTTTTCCTATTTTTCCTTTCCATTTTACCCCAGATAATTTACAAGCATGAATTATATAAGTAAAAATAAGCTGTTTGTGAACTACATCAAAACAAGTTGTATTAAATTGATAAATTAAACAGTATTTATCACAATCTTAGTGCAATATGTCACTAAATTGATAAATTATATCCACTAAGTCAGAGAATTTATCTCACTAAATTATTGTAGAAAATGAGCTTGCTTGCAGATAAATTATATCACTAAATTCTTGTAGAAAATGAGCTTGCTTGCAGATAAATTATATCACTAAATTCTTGTAGAAAATGAGCTTGATAAATTATATCACTAAATTGATAGATTTATCCAGAGAGATTTTTGTAGAAAATGAGCTTGCTTGCAAGCAAGCAGTAGTGGCTTAGTGTTTATCATTGTATTGTGATGAGCTTGCTTGCAACTTTGCATTTTTTTGAGAAACAATGATACATGATATGGTACAGTAGGCAAGATATGCTACAGTGGTTTATATGATATGCTACAGTACATGTATAGTTGGTTTATTAGCAACTCTGAAAAGCACAAATGATCATTTTTGGTATATTATTGCAAGCAGTAAATGTGTATAGCAGTAGTAGTCTTATGCTTGTATTTTGGATGCTTACTGGCATTATTTTTTCCTCTGTGATGAACTTGACAGTTTCCTTTCTGATGAAGATTGTACTAATGTTCTGGTTGGTTCTAGAATTGCTTTACTTGAGAATCTCTGTTTTTAATCAATCTGTTGCCTTTGTATGAGCTGGTTACTTGGTGTCTGCTATGGTTTAGGCTCTTTTTTGTCCCTTGGAATTGGATAGGTTACCAATAAGTTTGTTGCTTCATTTAGTAGTCCAAGCTGTCAGACTAGTTGGGCCAAAACAAAGCCTGGTTGTTGGGAAATTTAGCATTGATAACACTTCCATGCCCTTCTCTTTCTTTAGGAAATTTTCTGTCTTTACTGAGACACAAAGCAAAGCAAGTGAGTGAAATGAATTCAGTGTGTACTGTAGTCTGTAGTACTAGCATGTAGTCAAGTCAAGCTTAATTGAGTAGGATGCATAGTTTTTTCTCATTGCTACATTGTAATGGATGCATAGTTACTGGCTATATATGTTGGATACCAGAGAACCATTGCTACCAGAGAATCATTGCTTAATTGTTCTTTAATTGTAATGGCTACCAGAGTTACTAGCTATTGTTGCTGTCAAATGAAATTATGCATACTGTTGGTGCTCTATATATGTGGTGGTGTTGTATGCTGTTGGTAAGTACTGCTGTTGCTTGCTGGTATGTGGTGCTGCTGATGATATGGACTTGCAGGTGGTATGCATGGTGGTATCCATGCTGTGTTGCTGGTGGTACCCATGCTGTGTTGTTGGCATTTGAATTGCTGGCTGTTGCTGGCTATTGCTGGCATTTGAATTGCTGGTGGTATCCATGCTGTGTTGCTGGCTGTTGCTGGTGCTAGTGTTGTGTATGGACATGTTGATATGCATGGTGGTATTTTTATATCTATTGTATCCAGGGGAGTAGGAGGCTGTGTATATGCATGGTAATGAAATATTGTGGTGTTTATATGTTGCAGGGACTTCAAATGAGCTGCCCATTTCTCCCGAAACGTTGATTCACTTCCGTTTCGGTTGAGAAATGGGGCTCCTATGTCCAAAAATTAGCAAAGGTCATGCCGAATTTTCCGGCCGACAATTGTACTAATAGATTTCATCCTCTTCTTTATAGAAATTGCAAATATGTCGGCCGACGACAACGTGGCCGGCACTTCTAAGGCCGCCATGACCCTCGAAGAGGAAGCCAGAGCGGCGAACGTCGAGTTCTGGGAATTCGGCCCCTCCCAGCGACAAGAGGAGGAGGAGGTGGACTTGGCGGCGGAGGAGGTCGGAGCTGACCGTGAGATGACTGAAGCCGGGGAGGAGGAGGAGTATGAACCCACCACCGACGGCGGCGACCACACGGGGGGTGACGGCGTCGGGGAGGCTGACGGCAGCGGCAACCCGGCTGCTAAGAAGAAGAAGAAGCCGCGGAAGGATCGGAAGCCGACGGTGCTCGCCAACACCACCAGCGAGATCACATTGGTCTCCGAAAGTGGGCAGCCAAAGGAGCCTTTGGATGTTGCCGCTGGGTACGGCATGCAACTCGGGTGCATTGTCCGGGAAAGCATGTCGATCAACACGGTGAATATCCGAGGTGAAGGCAATGAGCATTTGGTCGAGCTCTGCCTTCGGAAGCTTCACCGACGGTACACGTTCCCGGCGCCATACAATAACTTGGAAAGATCCAACCCGGTGAATAAATTGGCCATCACGAAGATGAGCAACGCCCTGAGCAGCTGGAAAAGCCGGGTGAAGGCCAAGATCGACAAAGGTGAAAGCTTTGAGAGTATTAAGAAGGGTGAGCCGATGCTCGATGAAGCAGAGTTCCAAATATTCAAGGAGCGGCTGGATAGCGAGGATGCGAAAGCATGGACGGAGTGGGGTAGACAAATGCATGAGCTCAACTTAGGAGCACATCACCTTGGAAGCGGCGGTTATAGAGGAAAGATTCCCATTTGGGAAAAGGAGGACGAAGAACTTGCACGTGCTGGGAAACCGAACCCATGGTTGAAAATGACGGACCCGCAGGTGAGGTACTTTGTCCGGGCCCGCTACACTCTGGACAGGAATACAATGGAATTCGTTACCGAGCATGACGACGTGAGGAAGTTCGAGGAAAAGCTGGTAAGGGAATTTACTCGCGCGGTCCATTGCTGCACATATTACATATATGACGTGAATGCAATGCCCTAAATGTGTTCACCCTATCCTTGTCTGCAGAACGAGCAGTTGGCGGCGGCCGATCTCCCCGAGGCCGAATCGTCGTCCCAGGGCTCGACGGAGCCGTGGGACACGCCTTTCAACAGGGCGTTGAATATCCTCAAGGAGAGGCCAGTATCCAAGCCGCCGACGTCGGCTGGACGTGTCTGCGGCTTTGGTACAAGCATGAAGTTTCGCGAGTACTACAAAGAGGAAAGCAGCAAGAAGAGAAGGAGGAGCGCGATGTCATCAGAGGATAAAGCCGAGGTGGAAGAGCTGAGGAAGAAGGTCTCCATGCTCGAGGAAAAACAGGCAAACTCGATGGACAAAGATGAGGTGGACAAGCTTTTCGAGAAGAAGCTCCGCGATTTCCTGCCCCCTCAGGTCATCGAGGGGATAGCTGCGTGGAATGCGGCCGGTCAGGTGGGGTCGATAAAAGTGCCTAGCGCCGGGGCCAGCAACTCGATCTTCAACGCGTCGCCATCTCCGGATCTGGTTACCCCGCCGCCCACCATCGCCGCGGGGCAGCCGATGGAGTTGGATGAACCGGTGCCCCCCGCTGATCCTGCCGAGGCTACCAAGGCGCAGCCGGCGACGGTGGTGCTTCATAATGCACCCGAGCCGCAGAAGATTGATAGGCCGGCCGCCACTGTCTCCACATTAGCACAGCTCAACGCCATCACCAAGGTACTTAACTAATTAGTTATTCCATGCCATCTCCTTCATGCGTTTTGATACCCGGCTATCTAATTAATGATGCCCAACATTACTCAGGACACTCCTTGCGTGCTCCTTCACTGCGCGCCCGGCGGCGAGTTGAAGGATGTTGCCACGGGAATGATCATACAACCGAAGAGCACCACGTTGCACACCGTGGCTATGGACGCCAACGTCCTGAAGGTCACTTTGGGTCGGGTGTTGCCGGGGTGCGAAGACATGGACCCCCCAATACAGCCCGAGGGAGCCGACGAGCACCTGACGCTTGAGAACTGCCATGGCTATACCATGGTATGGCCAAAGACCCAGATCCGTCTTGGGGGTCGCTCCACCGGCGCCTCCTCGATCATCCGGCAGCCGATCGTCCGGCCGCCTGCTCGGAGGGCAGCTCCTCCCGTCGTCACCGCCACAACAAGCCGCCACAAGAAACTGCTGGGAGAGTCTCTGCCTCAACCGCCACCGGCGGAGCCTAAAGGCAAGGCCGCTGCACCGCTATCGCCCATCCCATCACCCAACGAAGATGACATCGATGATGATGGGCCGGTAGACGTCGATGCCTACCTCAACACCGGCGCCGACATAGATGATTTGTACATGGCGGGCGCGGATGAAGAAGCATACCGCGCTCGCGACGAACCAGCTGGCCCACCCAAGGCAACCAAACAGCGCCTGGTGTTCCGCGGCTTCTCTCACAAGAGCCAACCGCCGCAAACATCTTCAGCCTGTTACCCTGCAAAACCCACCGACGGGCAATGGCTAAGCAACACGAAGAGCCGGGAGGCTCCCAAGGCCGCTTAGTGGACCCTGGCACCTCGCGTCGTCCCGCAAATCTTCCAGCCACGTCCCGGCGGTTGCTAGGCGTGCCACCTGACCTAGACCCGATCAGGAAGGTGTTAGAGTGCTTCGATTGTTCCTGCATGGTAGACACGTAAACATTAAATACGAGCCCTATCGGCTCTCCCTGTGGATCGGCTCAAGGAGCCGATCGCCCCATGGTTCACGCTGGATTTGCAATGACATGGGGATCCTGCTTGATCAAAACAAAGCTAAAGCGATTTACGACAGTTTAGGGTTTTCACCGCATAACCGGAACGTCCTACGTGTGATCGGGCCTAGCAGCTACGGAAGATGATGCAAACTATCCCTACAAGAGGCCTAAAACCAACATAACGTTGATTCCTGGATCATCCCTCGCAGGGACGGTAAACAACGCCTAACGCACTACCGGATCGTCCGACCCCATCATAAGGCCTAACTATGCAGATATTAAACTAATCCTTGCGGAGCAAGGAGCAACTATAACAGATCGGGTCTACTAAGTAACGAACAAGCAAGATGCTGCCCTTACACCTGGATAGGTGTAAGGGCAGCTAGGTGTCGAGGGACGGCATTGCCACGCAGATATGCACGAGAGAGCATCAATGCAAGCCCCTAAACACCTAAGGATAAATAGTACTGATCGCCATCAACAACGCTTCAGCACGAGCAGTACAAGGTAGACGAATAAACGTATCGCCTAGATCGCGAGATGCGATCTAGGCAGCATGGTGCTTACCCGGGAGAAACCCTCGAAGAAAGGGGTGGCGATGCGCCTGATTTGTGTTTGTTGAACGATGATTGTCCTCCTTTTCCGATAACCCTAGATACATATTTATAGTCCAAGGGACTTTCTAATTGAGGCGTGCACCTAACCGTGCACGGGCCAGACTCTATCTGTTAATTCTAAACACGATACGATCTACTATTTTACAGATACATGGGCAACTTAGCCCAAACTCTTAGCGCAAGGCCGCTCCGAAGATGCTCCATGTGTACGTCCTTCAAGCCCATCTTCACTTACGGCCCATCTCCTGATTTGGCCAAAATCGGGTGGTAACACAGCCCCAATACGCTGATCAACAAGGTCAACGAGCAGTTTGAAGCGTCAGGGGCCGTTGCTCCGAAGAAGCCCCGTAAAAGACCTAGTAAGAACAAGGAGAAGTCTGCGAGCCAGCCACCTCCGACGATCCGTCATCGGGACTCCATGGTACCTCCCAGCAAGGATGGCTTGACCAGAATGCATGAAGCTGGCAAACCAATACTGGGTCCGGAGCTGCTACACCTTGCTTCCGGAGATATGCTGCCTCTGCAGGACAGTATCCTGGTCCTAGAGAGTATCCTTCTTAAGGACAAAGATCCAAATTACCCGGTCTTCACGGTCAAGGTGCCAAGAGATGTGGGCTTCGTCACTGATGCCCCCGCGGATATATTCTTTATAGCGTACGAGGACATCTTCAAGCTATTCCACGCGAGAAGGCTGGACTATAACTTGGTCCGCCTATTCGCGCTCAATCTGGCGATGAAGATCAAGAGAGAGAGTACCCCGGACGTCGCGATAGCGGATCCCTACTACATGCGTGAAAGCCAGTTGGCCTTATCAGCGGTGCGGGTACGGGCTTCGTTGTACCTACAGAAGTGCTTCTTGGACAACAAGAGGAAGGACAACATCCTCTTGGCTTACTTTCCCGAGTAAGTACACATCCGCTAGCCCTGTAATAAATTTCTTTTCCATTGCTCATTTCCAACCTCGATCTTGTTCCAAATTTGTGTTGCGCAGAGACACGCACTGCGTACTCATCTCCATTGCCCCGAAGTTTTCTCTTGCCACCTATTTCGACTCGGGGAGTGCGAAAAAGAAGAACTACGCCAGAATAAGGGGTGTGCTAGATGATGCTCTCGAGGGCTACTTCAAAAAGGGAGGCGCCTTCAAAGAAAAGGCGGAATGTTTCAGGGATGATGGTAAACACAAGTTCAAGCACGTGTTCGAGTTCCCCTGTGTCAAGCAGCCGGAAAACAGCACTCTGGACGCCTTCTATGTCATGCATCACCTAAAAGGGTTTGTCCGGGATAGCCAGAACTTGTGTTTACCATCTGCTCTCCGAGGATGGGCCGAAAAGTTGGCGCGGATCAACGATGATGACCTCAGAGAAGACTTCCAGGATACCAGGGTCAAGTTATCACATATCATCATTCAAGACGTCACCACAGGGGGAGGGCCCTTGCACCAGGGTAGAGCGTTATGCAAGAGGGACATCGAACACCGCCTCAAAGCGCAGGGTGACACGAGGACGTGGATTACAAAAGATCTGTACAAGCCGTTCCCGGAGCCCTGCGAGCCTTGACTTAGTGTGTGATAAACTAGCTATCTTCATCGGTTAGTTTGTATATATATCGATGGACATGGTCTTTTGTGTGGGTCGTAATTAAACTCTAAGTACTATGTTCATCGGTTTATGTGTATCGGTGGACGTCGTCTTGTGTGTGCGTGTCGCAAACTTATTGTTGCCGTGCTCAACTTTACTATATACTTTGCTCTAATATTTATCAACATATATATATATATATGCATGATGTACTAATATGATATACTAATATGCCCTTGTCAATAGAGATGCCGACGTACGTTGTGTACAAGGGTCGGGTTCCAGGTGTCTACGAGGAGTGGCAGGACTGTCTCGAACAGGTGCACAAGTTCAGCGGGAACAGCTACAAGGGATACGCGACTAGAGAGGAGGCGGTAGCACAGTGGAGGGCACACGTGGGCAAGAAGAAGAACCGGCTGAAGTTCTTGGTCCCCCTCTTACTCACCGCCACCGCGGTTGTACTCTACTTTACTTTAGTCTAGGTGGCCGGTGACGATGCATGTGCATATGAGACGAGATGAACACATGTATGTGTATGCGACGATCAAACACATTTCTACTTGTGTAATTTGGATCTAAATGATGTAATGATGAAGACTTGTGTGTATCATGTCATTTGTGTGTCATTTCTGACTATTTCTGTTATTTCTGGAATGTGCTATATATACCTGTATATTTCCTGTCAAATACCTGTATGTACTGCAGAAATGAAAAAAATTCGAAAATCCAAAAATTAACATTCTGTGGCGCATGCGTTGGCAGTGCGCCATAAAAAATTGTAAGTATTCTGTGGCGCACGTATCTACCGGTGCGCCATAAAAACATTCTGTGGCGCATGCGGGCTAATGCGCCACAGAATTCCAAACTTCTGTGGCGCACTGGTGCGCATGCGCCACAGAATTCCAAACTTCTGTGGCGCACCCACTGCTGCGCCACAGAATTTAAATACTAGTCGCGTGGCATCTGTGGCGACGGCCATATGCGCCACAGACTTCAGATACGTGGAGGTTATTTTTTTCTATGAACCTGTGGTGCTCTGATATCTACAGATTCTGGTTACAGTGACAAGCTGGTCGACCATGCCAGTAAGGCCAAAGGGACAAGTTTAAAGAAATAATGTGGTAATGTCCTTCTTTCAGTTCATGTCGTCTATTTTCTTTGATTCTTTTCTTCAGCCATGCAAGTTTCAATGTTGTTTACCTTATTGCAGAACAAATTTATTTGTTAAAAGTTTAGATGTGATTTTGTTGTCAATTCTCTTTGCTATATTTTGTGCAGCCGCTAAATACTTTTCTTCAGCGCACACTTCTTGATGTATAAATATGATTCTTCAACTTAATTTGCTCTGTATGGATATGTTTATGCTCACTGCGATTTATCATGCATGTCTTTTCAAGATAACTTGGTTAGATTCTGGTTGGTGTTAGTTCTCTAATAAGTAAAAGTAACAGTTTTGTGCATGATTGCATGACTAGATAATATCTTACAGTATTGTATACTGTTCTTCAGCGATGATTAATTGCAAGAATAGCGAAGAATGTTATGCACCCGAGTTTGGTAATAATAGGTAGTCGCTTGTTCTTGCTATTAGTAACTGATAGTTGCATATTTTCCTGTTATTTCCTATTGAAATTTGAATTGTAATTTTTTCCTATTAGTAACTGATAGTAACTGATGGTTGTGTAATAAAGGCAGAGATAATCCTCTTTAATTTTTGTTATAAAGGTTAGAGTTTGATTTTGAAATGTCAAGATTGTTAAATGCTTTTCCTTTTTCTGGTTCTATGTTGATCTTTCATTGCTTGATAATGCAATTCATGTTTTCAACCATTAAGATTTTAGTGCGCAATAAAAGTGAGAGCTTGGTTACTAATGTGCAGGTCTCGCTTTCCCTTTTATCTACATGCCTTGCTATTGCTCTGCTGTTTGCCATTGTTAGTATTCATCTATGATATGATTTAGTCTGTTCTGTTCAAGGAATCTTTATTGCTATGGCTCTACATGTTTCTGGAATATAGAATAAGATTTGTTCTGCTTTTTTTTAGGTTTTAGGTTGCAGGTCGTTGCTGCTCCTATTTCTCTGCCAGGTAGTTCTCTCTATCTTTGCCTTGTACCAATGTTTTTTTTGCCTATTGCCTTGATTATGTGAAAACTACACATCGGGCTAGGAAGACTTAATAATATGACTAGATAGTTTTTGAGAGTGACATGTTGGAGATGATTGATTATGAATATATTACTGAAAAAACACTAACAAAATGATTTAATTTTATGTTAATAAAAAATTCAGTATTAGGGCCTCATATTGAATATTGCACCGGAGCCCCCAAATACTGGAGATGGACGAACGGATGCATCTCCTCGGTTTTTTGCTGCAAAATGTGATGCCGGTTGTGGCTCTATGCCCACCTCTTGGATTGTGTTCTTACCGTCGAGTGCCCAACAAGAGGGAGAGGAGGAGCGCAGCTGCGCTTGAGCTCGGTGGTGGGGAAAGGAGGCTCGTGAAGATGAGCTTGTGTGTGCTGGACTGGCATCTCTATGTGTTCTCATGTAGGTATGAATTTGCTTACCTAATCCCCTGATTTGTATGGAGCAAAAGCAGCTTGCTACATGCTCGAGTTTGTTCTATAACACTAACAGTTTGTATAATGTAAGACCTTCGAGTTCACACTTTTGGGTTATGGCCTGTAGATTTTCTACTATCAAAATCTATATATCAGCATATAACTTTGTCTTACATTATACAAGTTGTCGAGCTTCTCAATTTAAGCCATACTTTCAGCAGCAAGTAAATCTCACACATAGTGACCTGCGCTTCACCTTTTTTTTTGCCTCTGAACAGTGCTTTGCACTATCAACACATTACACTGTCTTACATTATACACGCTGCCAAGCTTCTCAGTTTAAGTGACACTTTCAGCTTCAAGTTGTTCTCGCTGTCAAAGTTCTCAGTTTAAGGTACACTGTCAGTAGCAAGTAATTCTCACTGCCAAGCTTCTCATTGTCTTAAAAATGTTACTGCCTAAATCAAATTCATGGGCCTCTCAGTTTACTATGTGCTCACTCTAATTGAGCACTTCTAAGCCGTAAAAAAAATCTTGGAGAATCATCCATTTATGTTAATATCTTAATAGTTATGTTAGATCATATATTCTATTTAATTAGTTCAAAACTGTGCACATGTCTTTCCAATTGAAGTTTATAATGTGCATGCATATTGGTTAAGTTAGTCACCCAGACTATTGGCTTTTTGTATGAGTATCGAAAGTTAATGTACTGAATATATTAACTACGTGAGGTGTGTCCTATAGTGAGGTGCCTTATTTGCAGTTTAAAAATCCCATATTATGTGGTGTCAAGTGTATTTAGCTGGATCATTCTCGGCCCAATGCATATTGTTCTCTTTGTCATCTGTCATATTGTTTTTTTCTTTATATTTTACAGGTAACTTTGTAATTCCAAATTAAATGTGTGTGCTTTTTCTTTGTCAGGGACGGTGAACCAGAAGTTGTGTGTATATGGCATACTGCAGTTCTTGTGATTTGCAGGTCACAAAAGGAGGATCTATTCTACTTGGACTAAACTGCAATTGGCACCAATTGCCAATTATTAATCCGCCTTGATGAATCTTATGTATGAACCTGGAGGGAGAGCGGTCTTAATATGAGCAACCTCCAGTGAGTCGTGTTGATGTCCTACCAGAAAAAAAGATCGACCAATATCTTAATATCGTAGAGTTTTTCGGTTTATTATTAAGTGTATTACAAAATGATCATCACTATGTTTTTGTAAGCATACATAAATTATTATTATTTTCCTACTTATACACGAGCTTCACGGGATCGTGCGCCAAGACGCACATCTAAATCTAGTCGTCAAAAGACCTAAACGGTAAGGACAAACTGCCAATCAGCCAGCAATCGCCTCAATCTTGTTCCACCGTTGCTTTTTTCCACGCTGAATAATCGGCCTGACAAGTGACGAGCAGCCAACGTTGAAGGTTCTCGTACTTGGTCGCCAAGCTATCTGCATACACTCCATATTCTGCAAGACAGCGAGCATAAATTAACTGCGAGATTCGGACAGCTCCACAACATTCAGGTCCTGATTGGAACGGAGCAGTACGTGTGTGTGTCTAACACTCGCGTGCAGAGCATACGTAACCCAGGATAAGATCCATGTAGCTGGCTCAACACGGGTGCATTGCTCTCACGATCGAACCTACACACCAGTTGCCAAAGTTGGCACCACTAAGCTGCGCACTTTCGTCGCCCTGCTTCCTGGAACGAACGTCTCTTGGACTGTGCTCCAGCGCTAGATCGACACCAAAGCGACGGAGGAAAAGGCGCTCTCCATTGAACGATTGTGTTGGAGTCCAACAGAGTGGGACACGACGACACCCGACGAGTGGATTGTTTCCGAGCAAGGGATCAACCTAAAGCATGTTTGGTAGCTCGCATGCTTTTACCTAGGCTCAAAGCAATTGGGTTGATTGGGCGCGTTTGGTAGCCTGCATCCCTCTTGATTCGCATGGGGGATCAATTTTCGGCCCGTTTGGATGCCTGGGTCAGGCCGCGTTGTCGCATGAACCAGTTCTCAAAGCAGTGTCGGGCCAGGCCTTCGAGGAACGCCGGTTCGGCAGTTTCCAGCGGTGCAGGCAAATCTCCACGCCCGCTGATGCAAAAGGGAATCTTCGGCGCACGGGCGGAGACGAGAATGGAGATGGCGGGAGCTGCGGCGCGCATCGGCGAAAAGCGAAAAGGGGGCGGGAAGGATTCCGTCACCTCCCGCCGCGCCCCATGGCCTATTTCTACCCCCTCCTCCACTGTCCCCCCAAATTTCGAGCTCCTCCTCCCGTCGGCAAGCAGGTAAGAGGCGCACGCATCTCCGGTCGGCGACGGTTGCAGCAGCGGCGGCGGCGAGTACATCTGGGCTACCTCCTGGTGCAGCGCATCTTCACCTCCGGCCATGACTGTAAGTCATCCTTCATCCCCGTAGCACGGCAATGTTTAGATCTAGGTTAGGAGTAGTCAGATCTTGTCTATAGGTTAGGAGTAGTCAGATCTTGTCTAGGGTTTGGTCTTGTGGTGAGCTATCATGATCTTGCTAGGATTCGACAGTTCCGGTTGCTACTGCCATGGTGTTGTCTAGGGTTTGGTCTTGTAGCAGGGGTTAGTCGAATGATCTGCTTGTGTGATTTAGGATGAACTTGTCCGGTTGCTACCGTTGCCATGATCTGCTTGTGTGATTTAGGATGAACTTGTCCGGTTGCTACCGTTGCCATGATCTGCTTGTGTGATTTAGGATGAACTTGTCCGATTGCTACCGTTGCCATGACATGCTTGTTGATTTAGGATGAACTTGTCCGGTTGCTAACGTTGCCATGAACTGCTTGTCTGATTTAGGATGTACATTGATGTGTGTAGGACTCCTTCTGCGATGACTTTAGCCAGGCGCTTGTCTGCGTTGGGGATTCACAGATCCCTTCCCAAGTTCCCGATTCGCAGCCCACGTATGAGTCCAAGGTCACCCCTCTGCCCGTGTCTGACCTGGTGGCTCAGGTAGCGGCAGAGGTGGCTGCTAGGTTGGCCACCACTAAGAAGAACAAGAACCGGAGGGAAGTGGAGAAGGCCCTGAAGTCCGGGCAGGAAAGGAATGCCACCATGAAATGGCTTCCATTCATGTCCAGCTTCGTGTTGGAGAAGATGTGTGGCTTGATCCAGAGCGGGGTGCGTACTGACAAAGGCTTCAAGGAAGTCCATCTGAATTCCGTGGCTAAGGGCCTAGCTGAGCACTGTGGTGTCTCCGTCTGCTCCACTCAGGTGTACAACCACCTGAGGAAGTGGAGGCAGAGGTGGCTCACCATTAGCAGGCTCCGCGATCTAAGCGGTGCTCAGTGGTGCGAGGACACCAAATCCATCGTCCTTGAGGGTGAGCACTACTGCGGGCACGTCGCGGTGAGCACCTCAATAACTCAGTCCTCCTCACTAACTTTTGTGATCAGCCACGAGCACAACTAACATCATTGTCCCTTCGTATCGTAGGATCACCCAAAGGACGCGGAGTTCCTCAATGTGCCCATCGCCAACTACGACGAGATGCACACCATCTTCTCCTTCGGCCTCGCCACCGGCAAGTACGCCATGGGATCCAGTGAGCCCCTGGGCTCTGCTGCCCCTGCACCTGAGGATGCTGACACCCAGGAGTCCGACACGGTGAACCTCGATGCTGACAAGCCCGCCGACGCGCCTGAGAAGCCGACCGCCGGCAAGAGGAAGAGAGGTGCCTTCGCGGACGACGAGCTGGTGGCCTTCACCAACATGACTGTTGCTGTGAAGGAGGTCGCACAGGCCATCAGGGCGAACAAGCCCACGGACATGCACCCTGACCTCTACAATGCGGTCATGGACATGCTTGGCTTCACCGAGGATGATCTGATGGTCGCCCTCAGCCACCTCGTCGACCACAAGGCCCAGGGCTCTAGCTTCGTCGGCATGATTGAGCCACACCGCATCCTCTGGCTGAGGAACTACCTTGGCAAGTACCACGACAAGGTGTAGTGGTGCCCTTGACGGGGTGGTTCAGGGAGGCATGCATGGTGGTGGCTGCGGCGATGATGATGATGATGATGATGATGATGATGATGATGATGATGATGATGATGATGATGATGATGTGATGATGTATATTCTGGCAGTAGCTAGGATGAAAACATTTGGCCCCTTTTTGTAAGTATGATGAGGTGGTATATACTAACCCCTCAGGTCATGGTGAACTTTGCGGTGTTCTGTTGAGACACCCACTTTTGTTGTGGTGGTAGGACGACACCACGGTAGTGTAGGATAAACTTCTGATTGACTTTTGGAATGATATGCATGCCCCCTGTTAGTTTCAGATTTGTTGTCAACACTTGTCTTGTTCTATTGCTCATTTCTGCATTGCTTCATTGTTGTGATTGCTAACTTCTTCTTATGCCATGCTAGTGGTATGTGGTGTTTCGCGGGCGGGTTCCAGGAATCTACAGCTCATGGAGAGTATGTCAAGATCAAGTCAATGGCTACTCCAACAACAACTACCGAGGATATGCAACATTGGAGGAGGCACAACAAGAGTACATCACCTACCTGCAAGAGGAGCTCCTGGAAGACCAGGCCATCGATGATGCAGTGCCATTAGCACAGCTGCCGCCGGAGGAAGTACATGCTCTACAAGGAGCACCACCGGAGGTACGTCCCAGCCGGGTCAAAGACTACATCATCGCCTTCCTCATCGTGGTGATCGTGAGGATCGTGTTCTTCTAACTGGTCTATGATCGGTTGTAATATGCCATGACATGGTAATCTCACCCTATTTGAATTGTGGTAAGGATATGGAACTGTGATTTGAGCAACCAAACAGCCGATTCCTATTTTCCTCCATGCAAGATGGACTGAAAACGGGCAACCAAACGATGGGGCATGGGTTCCTTCTCCGGCGCGCAAAAGGGCTCGCAGGCTACCAAACGACCGACAGAAAGTGGCCCATGGCCCGTTCTCAACGCGCAATGCCCCCCATCTCGATGCGCCAGCCATGCAGGAATTTGGCCCAGGCAACCAAACGTGCCCTTGGTTGCCTGGTCTTCCATGCTAGGAGAAAAACTCTCCCTTATAAGCTTCCCTAGGAAGAACCTTAATTAGATGGGCATGATGATGTTACCAACCAAATAATCTTATTTTCTCAACAATCTAGTAGACTAGAAAACACAAAATGTACAATGAATGGGACATCCCACTTGACACCCTTGCTAACTATTAGAAGGATTTGGTAGACAATCTAGACACATGATGAACAACATGAATGGGAAGATTAAGGTAGAGCTAAGGTGGGAAGGGAGGAGCCGCAGGTGTCATTCGTTTGATCCTACGTCGTCACTGTCTGTAACATCCCAAGTCTTCATCAATAAGAGATATAATGAGAAGAGAATTTCAAATACTCAAATTTTGCAACAAACAAAAACTTTTATTACACAAATAGTGCTACATATAGTTTCATGCATAGTGTGTGCATTTTTTGTGCAATTGCCATGATGAGTGTATTAGTGTTGAGCAATGGTACTTAAACCCTAAACCATGATCATACCATCTCAATTTAAGAGAGAAAACAAGGAATGCAAAAATAGCATAAACCGTCACATTCACATTAAGCCAATATTTCAAATCTTCAACAAAGGCCACCATAGCTTGATCTATTGCTTGTAAAACCTTTGTATATCAAAAACAAACACAAATGCATCAAAGAAACCAGAATCAAATCAAGGAAATTTGCAAAACCAACATACATGTGATAATGGTCAAATTGGCCAAATATAAAATGTTGCCCTCTTTACACCCCTGGTTTGGAAGATTCTTGAACTAAACAACCCTAATTCTTTCCACCTCATCCAAGATCATGTCAAGAGGAGCAACTTTGCTGTTGACCACCATGGTTGACTCTGACCAAATTGACCAGGGTAAACAAAACAAAATGCAACATGAGAATAAAGTGAAGATGATCACTTTTTGGAAACTTTGCAAACCAACACTAAAATGGCTACCACCACCAGAATAAGTTCACATTAATTACATCATTGAGCTCCACTAAAAATATTTTCAAATTTCAAATACTTTTCTCTTGCGGCCATTGTGTCGAACACTTGGCAGGCACAAACCAGATTTGATCAAACATTGCTTTGTCCAACAGTCCTAGGCCTCAACCAGTGGTGAATCTTGTTGATCATTGCACCCTTTGTACCTCACCATCATTTCCAGTACTTGCCCGTGCGAGTTGAGGAGTGGAGGAACCCTAAACTACACCATGTCAAGCTCATGCCGGCCACCATGCCCTCTCTCTCTCTGGCTCAACTCTCTCTCTCTCACCATGTCCTGGAGCAAGCCATGTACATGACGATCATCACCCAGCACGGCCGGAGCTCGCCAAGGCACGGCATTGGCCAAACCAGCGCGCCCATGCACGCCCAGTACATGCCGTGGCATGCCTGCACGCGGTGAGCGCGCACTGGACGCGCCAGAGCATGGCACCGCACCATCGCTCTCGTCCTCGCCTGCAAGCCCATCCCCTACGTCGAGCATCGCCACCGTCACCCCTATCTGCTAGACACACTTGAGCACCGCCGGGAGCCTTGTCGCCGTCGTCCTCGTCGGGGCCATGCCGCGGGTACTGCGGCATGATCACCAAGCGCCCGAGCCGTCCCATCGTCCCATGGATGCGTCAGCTGTATCCAGAGCTTCGCCATGCCGTCGCCACTCGAATGCCGTCCTTTGCTTGCCCCTTCGAGCGCCAGAGACGCCACGCCGTCGACGAACCCTTGCAGCACCCACGACACCCTCACCCCTCTATAAATAGAGACCTCCCGCGTCCAATTCATTCACACCATCACGATCACCTCGCCTCACTGCTTCTCCTCGACCACACCAGCCACCAAATCGTCGCCGGAGCTGCTCCAATTTGAAGCCGAAGGTCGCCGGAGCCCGCAGATCATCGTCGCCGATTCACGCCGCCCCGATCCTCGCCACTGCTACCAGACGCTTCTTCACCGTCGACAATACCGCCTCGCACCCAGCAGAGCCCCGCGGGAACGCCGGTACGTCCTCCGACCGCCTAGGCTCGCCGCCAGAGCATCGGCTTCTCGCCGGAGAAGACGACCGTCGTGGGCCGTTGGATCTAATCCTAATCCTACGCTCCACATCACGCGTACCGCTTCGGCGTTTAAAGACACGCTGACGAGTGGAGCCACCCTGTCAGGCGGCCCGCGCATGCAAGTCACCGCTGCTGGGCTGGCCCATCCTATTTTCGCCTGTGTAGCCCACTTCCCCTTCCCGCCAAAGCCCAGTGATTCAAATACCAATTTTTGATTTAATTCAAATATCCTTGCATATGCTTTTTCAAATTTAAATACAACCAAATCCACTGAATCAAATTTAGTAAATTTTATATATTTGGAAAGCCTGTAAAAATATCTACACAACCCCACTGGTTTCATTTGCAAATTAATTGTAGAATTTAAATAGAAAAAATAACAACACAGAGCCTTTTCCAACTTCAAATAAATATTAAAAATTATCTATAAATGATTTTAAGTTGATTCCAACTCTCATAAATCACATTTGGTATACTCTAATTGTTTCTGCAAAAATATAACATAGTTGTCTTGTATGATCATGGACTAGAGCAATATAATGGCTATGTGGCCATTTCTAGTGCATTTAAATCACCCCAAACTAATTAGTTAAATAGTATGAGAGCTACTCTCTAATTTAAATGGTGATCCTAAGTAATTCAAATAGAGGTACTGACTTTGGTCTAATAAACCTCATGCTTGATTACTTAGAGATATTAAATCATTATTATGCTAGTAATAAAATGCATGAGGCTTAGCCCTCATTTAAATCACACTCTCAAATAATAGATATGAGGTGTTGACCTTGGTCAACATATACTCATACCTTATTATTATTTGAAGAGATTAAATCTTAATAGGATTCAATGAGAGGAAATTATTTCTCCAAAGAAATAAATAGGAATGATAATCAACATTTATAATGAGAGGAAATTATTTTTCTTTAACATAAAATTAAGTCCCTCGGCATGTTGATAAAGGTGTGATGCTAGCTTAGGTTTGTGTGAATCTTTGGTGTGTTTAGCTTAGCCCCTAAGCTTGTGTGGTGATTATATATACCTCGTATTCGTGTATAGACGCTAGTAACGAGGAGTATCAAGAGGAGGAGGGCTACTTCCCGGAGGAGGAGGAGAACTTTGACCACTACCCTGCTCAAGGCAAGCTAATACTCTTGCAAGCCAACCTAAGGCCAAGCTCTTCATGAGCAAGGCACCATTACATATTTACCTTATGTTTAAGAATCCTATCCTATGTTTTACTTTACTATTATTTTACTTATTACATTTCAAAGTTTGCTTTTTGATTCATGATTCACTTGTCTAGAATAGAACAAGAATATCAAAGATAGCATAAGTAAATAAAGCTAGATAGCACCCCCTCATAATTAGATGCTAATGCTAAGTGAATAAAATTGACTACTCTAGATGGGAACAAAGGTGAAATGAAATGACTTTGAAAGATTTTGACGGTGACTTGAATGACTTGGTGAAACTTTGCGAAAAACTGATGATTGGGTTCGGATGCGATACCTTTCCAATTATACAAGTACCCCCACAATACCGGAATATGGGTATGGCTTAACTGGAAGTTTATATATCTTAGTATGGGTTCCCTCTAAACAAGCATCATAGGGGTTATGCCGAGGCTGCCTCCGTTGAAAGTGAATTGATATGAAATGATGTGAATGAGGTGAATTGTCCGGCCCACGCCCTGTGCAGTTCCCAGGCTGACGGTTTGTCTTCACTGGGAGGCCAAGCTCATGGGGAGAGGTGCCTATACTAGGGTGTGTAAGTGAAAGGTTAGGGTTGATGATCCGCGTACTGAGTTACGATTATTCAGGGTTATCCCTGACGGATGTAATCAAATGTTGTGGCACAAGTGTGCAACCTCTGCAGAGTGTTAAAACTATTTGAATAGCCGCGTCCACGGTTACGGACGGTTGGAAAGGCCATACTGTTCCGTTGTCAGAACTTGTCTTAAAAAGGAATGGTGAATTTTGAATGGTGACTGGAATTTTGAAAACACAACTGATGTTGTGGGGATGACACTAATGTTCCCACTTGAGTTAGTCTAGTGATTCAAGCATCTTTACTCAATGTTTTATGAACTAAACTTGGCTTTATGCAAATAAACCTAGAGCTTAGCAACCCTTCAAATTGATAATTACTTTCATTAGTAGTAGTTTGCGAGTACTTAAAGTACACATGGCTGTGTCCCTGGCTATTCCAATGCCAGACTATGAAGAGGAGCAACACTATGAAGATGACGGTCAGCAGGACGTCTACCAGAACTAGGATGCTTTTGACGTCAAGCGTTGCCTGTGGATAGATAGTTCCACCTACTACGACGCTTCCGCTACTTATTAGTTCGTTGATCATTAGATCAACTATTGGTGTAATATTGGATCATGTGATCTATGGATGTAAGAAATTTTGTGTTGTAATAAATGATGACTCTATGGTATTCAACTGTTATGTCTCGCACTTCCTAGGATTGCGATGTACGATAATAGGCATCTGGACTTAAAAATCCAGGTGTTGACAAGTTGGTATCAGAGCCATTGTTTGACCTTAGAAGCCCCTAGTTTAGAATGGACGTTTGAAACACTTAGATTAAAAACTAATGAAAGAAATAGTTATAAAAACATACTCACACTCTTACCTTTGAGATCTTTTGCAAAATCATAAGTTCATGATCCTTCTTACAAATAAATTAAAACTTTGAACACTTGCACTTCTCTAACTTACTCATCCATGTCTCTACAGATGGAGCAATTCACCCAGACGGAGTTCTACCAGCTAGGCAATGGTGGAGGCCTAGTGTTCGAGCAGGACCTGACTGAGCTCTCCCTGTTCCTCGGGCGCCCTTTCCCGGAGTTCTTCGGGGGACAGGTCACCGACCAGCCCGGAGGACAGATGCAGTGGATCATCTGCGCTGACCTCCGCGGGAAGCTCGAGCCACCCATGACTGGCAGGATCCAGTTCTCCTTCCGGGAGAACAACTGGGAGGACGGCCTCGCTCGTGCCATGAAGGAAGCACTGGCCCGTCTGTGCGGGCTGGAGCTGCCCCGAATCCGGGGAACCCGCTACTTCCACATGGCAAGGCATGACTCCATGGGGGCACCGATGGACCTCTCGCCTCACCCGGAGTTGAAGTACCACGTGGACCACACCGACTACATGCTGTGTGAGACCTACATCAAGCTCGACAACGCTCGCGCCCTCGCCAACTTCGCCTACCTCCAGATGGCTCAGAAGGATGAGACCATCAAGATCATCGCCGCGGAGCGCAGGACCCTTCGCCGTGAGAACGCGAAGAAGGACTACTCCATCTCTCGCCTCCGCGACCAGATCGCCACCCTCAAGGAGACCATCAAGACCCAGGAGGACCAGCTCGCGGCCCTCGAGGGAGAAGGAGAGGGGGAAGACATCCAAGGGGATGGCTACTCCTATGTGAGCAACGACAACGACTACGAGGAGGATGATGATGACCTGGCCTTCTACCCCGATGAGGATGGCCATGAGCACCTGACAGCCGGGATGGATGACACCGTCCCGATCAATGTTGATGAAGCTTAGTTTCACTTGTGCACCTAGCGTAGGTGTAAGTTGTATCGGTCCCCATGTATCGTAGCTCGATGAAAGGGTTCTTCAAACCCTCCGATGTGTTAGCTTGTAATGCTTGCATCATGAATAAAATAAAAGTGTGTTTATTTTCAACATGTCAAGAACTCAAGTTTTAAACTTTGAACTTTACCCAAAATAAGCCATAGAAATTTCCCTCTCATCTCATGATCTATCTCAATATTCAGATGGCACCTCCCGGCCGCGCATCACAGGATGCTATGATGCAACTGCTACAGACTCTAATGGCAGATAGAGAGGCTGAAAGAGCTGAAAGGCAAGCCAACATCGCTGCACTGCAACAGATTGCCCAGAACAACCAAGGCCACGGAAACCATGACCACCAGCTGAAGAACTTTCAGAACACCAACCCACCGGTGTTTAGCAAGACGGAGGAACCCCTTGATGCGGACGATTGGCTCCAGACAATGGAGAACAATCTTGAAGTGGCCGGAGTGGAGGCCAATGACAAGGTGTTGTTCGCCACGCACTATCTGGCAGGACCTGCACGTGCCTGGTGGACGAGTGCCCGCGCATTAAATGTGGGGCAAATGATGACTTGGGCTGACTTCAAGCTCAAGTTCAGCAAGTACCACGTGCCCCCGGGCCTGATCAAGAAGATGCGGGATGAGTTCCGCGAACTCAAGCAGGGCAGGATGACTGTGGTGGAGTACCGCGACAAGTTTCTTACCTTGTCAAGGTACGCCCCTGATGAGACGGACACCACCGACAAGAGGAAGGAAAGGTTCTTGAACGGACTGCACGATGAGATGCAGACCGTGCTGGTCAACATTCCATTCGCTGACCTTGAAGCCCTTGTGGACTCCGCCATCCAGATGGAGGGCAAGCTGAACCAGGCCAATGAGAACCGAAGCGCCGAATGATGCACCAAAGTGGGCCCAGGAATCCCCCGAGGTATCGCCCTAGCTCAAGCGGAGGATTCGCCCCCAGAAGCAACAAGCCACCAACCCCGATGTCACGCCCCGGTTTTCAGCACCGGAGTGGAGGAAACCCCAGGCCAGGAGGCCACCACAACAACAACCACAGCAACAGCAACTACGTCCACCACAACAACAACTTCAACCGTGCTCCGATGAGAGCCCCCGCCAACAACAACAACACCAACACCGCACCAAGGACCGGGAGCAACGCTGTTCCGGTTGCCCCCAAGGACAAGGCCACCATCACTTGCTACGAGTGTGGTGTAGTGGGACACTATTCCAATGAGTGCCCCAAGAGACTCGCCAAGATCGCCGCCAACCCCGCTGCACCTGCTCAGCAGCAACGCTGTGTCTCCACCGGCAAGAAGTTCAACCCCAACAACCCCAACAACCGCAGCGGCCGCCTCTTTCACATGAGTGCGGAAGAAGCCCAGGAAGCGCCAGATGTCGTGCTGGGTATGTTCTCTGTTAATTCAGTACTGGCAAGAGTGTTGTTTGATTCTGGAGCATCGCATTCATTTGTCACCGAAGATTTTGCATGCACTAGTAAGATTCAACCCATCAGTTTGAAGCATGTCATGATAGTTCAAATACCCGGTTCAACTACAAAAGCTAGAAAAATTTGCAAAGATGTGCCTGATACGTCTCCAACGTATCGATAATTTCTTATGTTCCATGCTACTTTATTGATGATACCTACATGTTTTATGCACATTATATGTCGTATTTACGCATTTTGGAACTAACCTATTAACAAGATGCCGAAGAGCCGATTGCTGTTTTCTGCTTTTGGTTTCAAATCCTAGTAAGGAAATATTCTCGGAATTGGACGAAATTACCGCCCAGGGTCCTATTTTTGCACGAAGCTTCCGAAGACCGAAGGGAGTCGAAGTGGGGCCACGAGGTGGCCGATGACAGGCGGCGCGGCCGCCCCCGCCGCGGCCCTGTCCCCGGGCCCCTCGTGCCGCCTCTTGACCTGCCCTTTCGCCTACTTATAGCCTCCGCGAAACCCCAGTACCGAGAGCCACGATACGGAAAACCTTCCAGACGCCGCCGCCGCGAATCCCATCTCGGGGATTTAGGAGATCGCTCCGGCACCCTGCCGGAGAGGGGATTCATCTCCCGGAGGACTCTTCATCGCCATGATCGTCCGGAGTGATGAGTGAGTAGTTCACCCCTGGACTATGGGTATCAGTAGCTAGATGGTCGTCTTCTCCTAATTGTGCTTCATTGTTGGATCTTGTGAGCTGCCTAACATGATCAAGATCATCTATCCGTAATACTATATGTTGTGTTTGTCGGGATCCGATGGATAGAGAATACTATGTTATGGTGATTATCAATCTATTGTTTATGTGTTGTTTATGATCTTGCATGCTCTCCGTTATTAGTAGAGGCTCTGGCCAAGTTTTTGCTCTTAACTCCAAGAGGGAGTATTTATGCTCGATAGTGGGTTCATGCCTTCATTGACACCTGGGACAGTGACAGAAAGTTCTAAGGTTGTGATGTGCTGTTGCCACTAGGGATAAAACATTGATTCTATGTCTAAGGATGTAGTTGTCGATTACATTACGCACCATACTTAATGCTATTGTATGTTTCTTTGCAACTTAATACTGAATGGGGTTCGGATGATAACCTGAAGGTGGACTTTTAGGCATAGATGCAGTTGGATGGCGGTCTATGTACTTTGTCGTAATGCCCGGATTAAATCTCACTATATTTATCATATCATGTACATGCATTGTTATGCCCTTCTCTATTTGTCAATTGCCCGACTGTAATTTGTTCACCCAACATGCTTTTATCTTATGGGAGAGACACCTCTAGTGAACTGTGGACCCCGGTCCTATTCTTTACATCGCATACAATCTACTGCAATACTTGTTTTATGTTTTCTTGCAAACAATCGTCTTCCACACAATACGGTTAATCCTTTGTTACAGCAAGCCGGTGAGATTGACAACCTCACTGTTTCGTTGGGGCAAAGTACTTGGGTTGTGTTGTGCAGGTTCCACGTTGGCGCCGGAATCCCTGTTGTTGCGCCGCATCACATTTCTCCACCATCAACCTTCAACGTGCTTCTTGGCTCCTACTGGTCCGATTAAACCTTGGTTTCTTTCTGAGGGAAAACTTGCCGCTGTGCGCATCATACCTTCCTCTTGGGGTTCCCAATGGACGTGTACATCTACGCGCATCAAGCACTTTTCTGGCGCCGTTGCCGGGAGATCAAGACACGCTGCAAGGGGAGTCTCCACTTCTCAATCTCTTTACTTTGTTTTTGTCTTGCTTTATTTTATTTACTACTTTGTTTGCTGCACCTAAACAAAACACAAAAAAATTAGTTGCTAGTTTTACTTTATTTACTGTCTTGCTCTCCATATCAAAAACACAAAAAAATTAGTTACTTGTCTTTACTTTATTTGCCTAGTTTACTTTTTGCTTATTTCATCATGCTTAATCCTAAGTTTACTTTGGAAAAGATACCGGTAGGACGAGGGTGTATCATTGGAAGAGATAATATAGAAGAATTTTTCACCCATGTTAGTATGGATGAAGATTTTGAAGATATACCATTATTAAAAACTGCTCCTACTTATGAAAGTGCTTCTGCCTGTTTGATACACATGTTAGAAGCTAGATTTGTTAATCTCAATCCCATAATACAACATATGTTTCTTACACTTTCGGATATGGATATGGGAGAAAAGAGAAATTTTGTTTTAAAAGTTCTTGTTAGAGAATTTGAGGATATAGTTAAAGAAGCTAGAAAAGTTTTTATTAAGCATAAGAGGCTTGGTTTCTTTCCTAATTTTAAACAAATACTTGAAAAGATAGATATGGATAGAATTAAGTATACTAATAATTTTAATGATGGTAGGGAAATTAAAGCGCCAATACCTAGTAAACTACTAGGGATGCATGAAGCTTTGGAAAATAACTATGCTTGGTTTGTTCCTGAAAATTTGTTTGATGAGAATAGTAAGCCTAGGAGCAATGAGAGAGGAGTTACTTATATAGACCAGATACAATGCATTGTTGAGAAAACTCCCAGCTCCCAAGGTAATAATGTTAATGCTCCATCTCTTGATAATACTTGATTTGCACTTTCTGCGCCTAGCTGAAAGGCGTTAAAGAAAAGCGCTTATGGGAGACAACCCATGTTTTTACTACAGTACTTTGTTTTATATTTGAGTCTTGGAAGTTGTTTACTACTGTAGCAACCTCTCCTTATCATGTTTTTGTGCCAAGTAAAGTTTCTATGTCAAAGTTGATGTTATAGTTGGGATCGCTGCGCAGAAACAGCATTGCTGTCTGTCACGAATCTGGGCACAAGTCTCTGTAGAAAATTCAAAAATCTGCCAATTTACGAGCGTGATCCTCAGATATGTACGCAACATTCATTAGTTTTGAGTTTTTCCATTTGAGCAAGTCTGGAGCCACTTTAAAATTCGTCTTTACGGACTGTTCTGTTTTGACAGATTCTGCCTTTTATTTCGCATTGCCTCTTTTGCTATATAGGATGGATTTCTTTGATCCATTAATGTCCAGTAGCTTTATGCAATGTCCAGAAGTGAAAAGAATGTTTGTGTCACCTCTGAATGTGTGAATTATTAATTGTGCACTAACTCTCTAATGAGTTTGCTTGAAGTTTGGTGTGAAGGAAGTTTTCAAGGGTCAAGAGAGGAGTATGATATACTATGATCAAGAGGAGTGAAAGCTCTAAGCTTGGGGATGCCCCCGTGGTTCATCCCTGCATATTTTAAGAAGACTCAAGCGTCTAAGCTTGGGGATGCCCAAGGCATCCCCTTCTTCATCGACAACATCATCGGGTTCCTCCCTGAAACTATATTTTTATTCAGTCACGTCTTGTGTTCTTTACTTGGAGCGTTGGTTTGTTTTTGTTTTTGTTTTTGTTTGAATAAAATGGATCCTAGCATTAACTTTGTGGGAGAGAGACACGCTCCGCTGTTGCATATGGACAAATATGTCCTTAGGCTTTACTCATAATGTTCAAGGCGAAGTTTCTTCTTCGTTAAATTGTTATATAGTTGGAATTGGAAAATGCTACATGTAGTAATTCTAAAATGTCTTGGATAATGTGATACTTGGCAATTCTTGTGCTCATGTTTAAGCTCTTGCATCATATGCTTTGCACCCATTAATGAAGAAATACATAGAGCTTGCTAAAATTTGATTTGCATATTTGGTCTCTCTAAGGTCTAGATAATATCTAGTATTGAGTTTTGAACAACAAGGAAGACGATGTAGAGTCTTATAATGTTTACAATATGTCTTTTATGTGAGTTTTGCTGCACCGGTTCATCCTTGAGTTTGCTTCAAATAACCTTGCTAGCCTAAACCTTGTATCGAGAGGGAATACTTCTCATGCATCCAAAATCCTTGAGCCAACCACTATGCCATTTGTGTCCACCATACCTACCTACTACATGGTATTTATCCGCCATTCCAAAGTAAATTGCTTGAGTGCTACCTTTAAAATTCCATCATTCACCTTTGCAATATATAGCTCATGGGACAAAATAGCCTTAAAAACTATCGTAGTATTGAATATGTACTTATGCACTTTATCTTTTATTAAGTTGCTTGTTGTGCGATAACCATGCTTCTGGGGAACGCCATCAACTATTCTTTGTTGAATATCATGTGAGTTGCTATGCATGTCCGTCTTGTCTGAAGGATCTATCACCTTAATGATTGGAGCATGCAAATTGTTAGAGAAGAACATTGGGCCGCTAACTAAAGCCATGAATCATGGTTGAAGTTTCAGTTTTGGACATATATCCTTAATCTCATATGAGAATAATAATTGTTGCTACATGCTTATGCATTAAAGAGGAGTCCATTATCTGTTGTCCATGTTGTCCCGGTATGGATGTCTAAGTTGAGAATAATCAAAAGCGAGAAATCCAAAATGCGAGCTTTCTCCTTAGACCTTTGTACAGGCGGCATGGAGGTACCCCTTTGTGACACTTGGTTGAAACATGGCATTGCGAAGATCCGGTAGTCCAAGCTAAGTAGGACAAGGTGCGGGCACTATTAGTATACTATGCATGAGGCTTGCAACTTGTAAGATATAATTTACATAACTCATATGCTTTATTACTACCGTTGACAAAATTGTTTCATGTTTTCAAAATAAAAGCTCTAGCACAAATACAGCAATCGATGCTTTCCTCTTTGAAGGACCTTTCTTTTACTTTTATTGTTGAGTCAGTTTACCTATCTCCCTCCACCTTAAGAAGCAAACACTTGTGTGAACTGCATTGATTCCTACATACTTGCATATTGCACTTGTTATATTACTTTATGTTGACAATATCCATGAGATATACATGTTATAAGTTGAAAGCAACCACTGAAACTTAATCTTCCTTTGTGTTGCTTCAACACCTTTACTTTGATTTATTGCTTTATGAGTCAACTCTTATGCAAGACTTATTGATGCTTGTCTTGAAGTACTATTCATGAAAAGTCTTTGCTTTATGATTCACTTGTTTACTCATGTCATTACCATTGTTTTGATCGCTGCATTCATTACATATGTTTACAAATAGTATGATCAAGATTATGATGGCATGTCACTTCAGAAATTATCTTTGTTATCGTTTTACCTGCTCGGGACGAGCAGAACTAAGCTTGGGGATGCTTGATACGTCTCCAACGTATCGATAATTTCTTATGTTCCATGCTACTTTATTGATGATACCTACATGTTTTATGCACATTATATGTCGTATTTACGCATTTTCTGAACTAACCTATTAACAAGATGCCGAAGAGCCAGTTGCTGTTTTCTGCTGTTTTTGGTTTCAGAAATCCTAGTAAGAAAATATTCTCGGAATTGGACGAAATCACTGCCCAGGGTCCTATTTTTGCACGAAGCTTCCAAAGACCGAGGGGAGTGGGGCCACGAGGTGGCCAGTGACAGGCGGCGCGGCCCAGGCCCGGCCGCGCGGCCTGTCCCCGGGCCCTCGTGCCGCCTCTTGACCTGCCCTTTCGCCTACTTATAGCCTCCGCCGCGAAACCCCCAATACCGAGAGCCACGATACGGAAAACCTTCCAGAGACGCCGCCGCCGCGAATCCCATCTCGGGGATTCAGGAGATCGCCTCCGGCACCCTGCCGGAGGGGATTCATCTCCGGAGGACTCTTCATCGCCATGATCGCCTCCGGAGTGATGAGTGAGTAGTTCACCCCTGGACTATGGGTCCATAGCAGTAGCTAGATGGTCGTCTTCTCCTAATTGTGCTTCATTGTTGGATCTTGTGAGCTGCCTAACATGATCAAGATCATCTATCTGTAATACTATATGTTGTGTTTGTCGGGATCCGATGGATAGAGAATACTATGTTATGGTGATTATCAATCTATTGTTTATGTGTTGTTTATGATCTTGCATGCTCTCCGTTATTAGTAGAGGCTCTGGCCAAGTTTTTGCTCTTAACTCCAAGAGGGAGTATTTATGCTCGATAGTGGGTTCATGCCTTCATTGACACTTGGGACAGTGACAGAAAGTTCTAAGGTTGTGATGTGTGTTGCCACTAGGGATAAAACATTGATTCTATGTCTAAGGATGTAGTTGTCGATTACATTACGCACCATACTTAATGCAATTGTTGCTTTGCAACTTAATACTGAATGGGGTTCGGATGATAACCTGAAGGTGGACTTTTAGGCATAGATGCAGTTGGATGGCGGTCTATGTACTTTGTCGTAATGCCCGGATTAAATCTCACTATATTTATCATATCATGTACATGCATTGTTATGCCCTTCTCTATTTGTCAATTGCCCGACTGTAATTTGTTCACCCAACATGCTTTTATCTTATGGGAGAGACACCTCTAGTGAACTGTGGACCCCGGTCCTATTCTTTACATCGCATACAATCTACTGCAATACTTGTTTTACTGTTTTCTTGCAAACAATCATCTTCCACACAATACGGTTAATCCTTTGTTACAGCAAGCCGGTGAGATTGACAACCTCATTCGTTGGGGCAAAGTACTTGGGTTGTGTTGTGCAGGTTCCACGTTGGCGCCCTGTTGTTGCGCCGCATCACATTTCGCCACCATCAACCTTCAACGTGCTTCTTGGCTCCTACTGGTCCGATTAAACCTTGGTTTCTTTCTGAGGGAAAACTTGCCGCTGTGCGCATCATACCTTCCTCTTGGGGTTCCCAACGGACGTGTACATCTACGCGCATCAGTGCCTATCAGAATACATGAAATAGATTTTTATGCAAATTTGATTGTTCTGGGAACAAAGGGTTTGGAAGTAGTACTGGGTATGGATTGGATGTCCAAGCATCATGGACTAATTGATTGTGCCAAGAAGGCCATCACCATGACTAGTAGCACCGGAGTGCTAGTGGAGCACATATCGGAAAGACTGCCCAGAAAATTCACTTGTAACCAGAGTTTAGCCAAGCCCACCTTGGATCAGATCAGGGTCGTCTGTAGATACCCTGATGTGTTTCCTGATGATCTACCCGGTATGCCCCCAGATCGGGATATCGAGTTTATCATTGAGTTAATAACAGGACCCATAGCCCAGAGAGCTTACAACATGAACCCGGCAGAATTAGTGGAGCTGAAGAAGCAATTGGATGACATGCTGGAGAAAGGTTTGATCCAACCAAGTGCGTCACCATGGAGGTCACCAGTTTTGTTTGTGGACAAAAAGGACGGTGCCACTCGTTTATGTACGGATTACTGTAAGCTTAACAATGTCACCATCAAGAACAAGTACCCCTTGCCAAAGATAGAAGACCTGTTTGACCAGTTGACCGGTGCCACCGTGTTCTCTAAGATTGATCTTAGGACAGGTTACCATCAGCTGAAGATCCGTGCAACGGATATCCCAAAAACCTTCACCACCAGATATGGGTTGTATGAGTACAACGTCATGTCATTTGGATTGACCAATGCCCCTGCTTACTTCATGAACCTCATGAACAAGATCTTCATGAACTTCTTGGACAAGTTTGTCGTTGTTTTCATCGACGACATCCTAATCTACTCCAAGTCCGAGGAGGAACATGAGCAACACCTGGAGATCATCCTAGAAACCCTTAGACAGCACAAGTTGTACGCCAAGTTCAGCAAGTGCGAGTTTTGGTTGAAGGAAGTCGGATTCCTGGGACACATCTTGTCTGCAGGAGGAATTGCCGTGGACCCCGCAAAGATCAAGACCGTTGCAGAATGGCAAGCCCCAACCACTCAGACTGAAGTCCGTGCTTTTCTCGGATTGGCGGGATACTACCGCCGATTCGTTGAAGGATTCTCGAGCATAGCAAGACCAATGACCCAACTGCTGAAGAAGGACAAGAAGTTTGACTGGACTAACAAATGTGAAGAGAGCTTCCAGAAGCTCAAGGCAAGACTGACGACAGCCCCAATACTGATCATGCCGGACATCACCAAGCCTTTTGACATGTACTGTGACACCTCCAAGATTGGTCTTGGATGTGTGTTGATGCAAGAAGGGAAAGTGATATCATACCTGTCAAGACAACTGAAGCAACATGAGCAGAATTATCCAACTCACGACCTAGAACTCGCAGCAGTTGTGTTAGCATTGAAGGTTTAGTGTCATTACCTTATGGGTAATCGATGCGAGATTTACTCAGATCACAAGAGTTTGAAATATATCTTCACCCAGTAGGAGCTGAACATGAGGCAAAGAAGGTGGATCGAGTTAATCAAGGATTATGACCTGGAGATTCACTATCACCCCGGCAAGGACAATGTGGTAGCAGATGCTTTGAGTCGACAGCCTTGTCAGCTGAACTCCATGATCGCTGAAGAGCAACCTAGTTTGTATCAAGAGGTTGAACAGTTTAGACTGGAGCTAGTTAGCGAAGGGTACCTCGCAAGCATAGAGCTACAGCCTACCTTGGTTAGTCAGATCAAAGAAGCCCAGAAGGGGAATGCTAGTATCGACGGAATCAAGAAAAATATGGCAGCAGGAAAGGCACTGGGATTCACCGTAGATGAAGAAGGAGTGCTTTGGTACAACGGACGCTTATGCGTGCCGTCATTCTGAAGAAGCAAGTTATTCTGAAGGAAGCCCATGACACCCTTTATTCCATTCACCCTGGAGGTATCAAGATGTACCAAGACTTGAAGGAACAGTTTTGGTGGCATGGAATGAAGCGAGAAATCGGGAGCTACATCGCCAAGTGTGACATCTGTCAGCGAGTCAAGGCCGAGCATCAACGACCCGCAGGACTGCTACAGCCCCTGCCGATTCCCGAGTGGAAGTGGGATTCGGATTTCATCACCGGATTGCCCAAGTCTAGTAAAGGAAATTATTCTATTTGGGTAGTGGTCGACAGATTGACCAAAGTCGCCCATTTCATCCCTGTCAAGACCACCTACCAAGGACCAAAGCTAGCAGAGTTGTACATCTCCAGAATAGTCACCCTGCACGGAACCCCGAAGTCAATAGTGTCCGATAGAGGATCTCAATTCACCTCGAGATTCTGGCAGAAGGTACATGAAGGACTAGGCACCCGTCTGAATTTCAGCACCGCATATCACCCGCAGACGGATGGACAGACTGAGCGAGTAAATCAAATCCTTGAAGATATGTTGAGAGCATGTGTACTAGATTATGGATCCAAATGGGAAGCCTGTCTCTATGCATTTTCGTACAACAACAGCTATCAAGCCAGCTTGCAGATGGCCCCCTTTGAAGCATTGTACGGAAGGAAGTGCCGTACCCCTCTGAATTGGTCAGAAGTCGGAGAGAGCCAAGTGTAACATCCCAAGTTTTATCAATAATGAAATCAAGAGAGAGATCAATTACTCAAAATTTGCAACAAACAAAAACTTTTTATATGCATATGGTGTCACATACAAGTTCATGCATATGAGTGATTTTCTTTGGTGCATTTGCCATGATGAGTGTTGATATGATTATCACTTGCTAATAAACCCTAATATATGATCATCACACCCACTCTTTGAGAAAAATAAAAGAAATACCAAATTGGATCTAAAACCCTCTCATACACATAGGGCAAATATGCAAATCATCACCAAAGGCCACCATGGCTTGATCTTTTGTTTCTAAAATGCTTATATAACTCAAACAAACCTAATTGCATCAAAGAAACCAAAATTAAATCAAATTTTAACTCAAAACCATCTCACATGTGATGATGGTCATTTGTGCACTTTTTAACCTGATCCCCTCTTTACCCCTCTGGTTAAATCACTTCTTAAACTAAACTTGGTCAACCAAAGCCATGTCATCCAAGACCATGTCAAGGTGATGAACTTTCATGTTGACCACCCTGGCTAGAGTTGACTAGGTTGACCATTAAAAGGGTGACAAGTGAGGACTTTAAATCAATGTGAAGATCATGCCCAATTTGATTTTTTGCAAACTACCTTAATTTTGACCACCACCACCACCACTCTACTGCAAATAATATATAAATCAAACCCTCCAAATTTCACTCAAAAATTCCAAAATTTAGTTCTTGCGGCCATTTGGTCGAACACCTTGAGTGCACCAAACTGCCAACTCCACACATTGAATTGTCCAGCAGTTCTTAGCCTCTCTCTTCAACCCTAGGTTACCACCAGTACCTCATTGACCTCCACAGCTTTGCCAAACACAATGGACAAGGTTTGGTACAAGTTTCATCACCAATTGTACCAGAGCATGTCATGCCGTGGCATGGCATGATGAGATCATGCCATTCTCTCCTCTGGTCAACTCTAGCATGCACCACCATGTCACGTGCTCTCCCTCTCACCTCACTGAGCCGCTCGTGCCCTCCCGTGGTCAAACCAACGCGTGCACACGCCAGGCATCTGCGCGCCCAGACGTGCACTGGCACGCTCCAGAACGCGCCGGCCACATCGACGCCAGGACGCGCCCGTTGACCCCTGCCTCTCCTCGCAGCGCCAAACGCTTCACGACGCCACCGTGAGCCGCCCAGACACGGCCATTGGCCCGCGGGAACGCCGTGCACCTCACCCACGCCGACGACGTCCGCCACGGACCTGCAAGCTCCCGTCAAGCTCACGCACGCGCCAGTCCCTCGTTTTCACCGCGATCAAGCCCTGCATCACCGCCAGGACCTCGCCAACCCCGCTGCGTCATCGCCAGGCCACCAGCACCCCTGTAGACGCGTCGTCGTCGATGAGCTCATCGCCGCGCCACGGCCACCTCCAGACGCTATAAAAGGAGACCTCCCCGTGCCTCACTCTCCACACCAAACTTGCTCTCCTCCCTCTCCTCAAGCTCCTCGACCTCACCCCTTGCTCGATTCACCACCGTAGCCAGTTAATTTGATCACCGGAGCCGCGGCGGTGCTGAGAAGGGCGCCGTCGATCCAGCACCCCGGAGACGAAACTGCTACAGGCTGCTTCCCTTCATCGACAACCTCTTCTCCGCGCCTCGCCGACCCTCGCCAAGCCGCCGGTGAGCCGTCGACCCCCTACCGGAGCCGCCCGTGCC
Organism: Lolium multiflorum; assembly: GCA_030979885.1. Classification (NCBI taxonomy): domain Eukaryota; kingdom Viridiplantae; phylum Streptophyta; class Magnoliopsida; order Poales; family Poaceae; genus Lolium; species Lolium multiflorum. The sequence continues at coordinate 76,935,709 of CM061749.1, forward strand.
CTCCTTCTCGCCGGAGACGACGATGAATGTCGTGCGTCCGATCGCCCTCTAATCCTACGGCTCACCTTCTCTGTACCGATTCGGGGTTTTAAACCCACTGACAGGTGGCCCCACCTGTCACGGCGTGGCGTGGACTGGGCCGGCCCATTTCTTTTCCCCTGTGCAGCCCATCTCCTTTCCCGCCAGCCCGTTTAATTCAAACATTAATTTTCGAATTTTGTTAATTACTCTCAGATGCAGTTTTCAAATTTAAATAGAATAAAATCTACCAAACCAAATTTGACAAATTTTATATATTTGGAAACCTTGTGAAAATATCTACAAAACTACACTGGTCCCAAACCTAGATTATTTGTAGAATAAATCTGATAAAATAAACAAGGCAGGGCCTTTTTCCACTTCCATTAATTATTAAAAATTAAATAAAAATGCTTTTAAGTTGAAACCAACTCCCAAAAATCATATTTCAATATAGCTATCTGAATATGTAAAAACCTTGCATAGTTGTTTGTATGATCATGGCCTTGTTTAAAAATTGGCCCTATGGCTAGTTCTAGTGCATTTTAAATCAATCTATTATTTATTAATATGTATGAGAGCCTCTCTCTCATTTAAATCTTGTCTCAACTAAGTTAATATGAGGAAGAGACCATGGTCAAATTAAACCTCATATTAAATTAGTTGATGATATTAAATCATTAATCAAGAGTTATTAAAAGGCATGAGGTGATATACCTCATTTAAATCTTTTTCCCAAATAATGATTATGAAGAGGTTGACCTTGGTCAACCTAGGTCATATGATATTAATTGAGGAAATTAAATTTTAATAAGACTTAATGAGGGGAAATTATTTTCTCTCAAGAACTAAATAGAAATACAAATCTATATTTATATGAGAAGAAATTATTCTTTTTAAGAATAATAATTAAATCAATTCACTTAATAAGCATGTTGTTATGATAGCCTAGTAAGAGTGATTCATGTGTGTGCTTAGCTTAGTATTTGAGTTGTGTGGTGATTGTGTGTATTATACTCGTATTTAGACGCTAGTACCGAGGAGTACGCCGAGGAGGAGGAGGTCTACACTCAAGGAGAGGAAGATCACTTTGACCAGTACAACAACCAAGGCAAGCTAATACCTTTGCAAAGTGCAAAGCTCCCAAGAGCAAAGCACCCCACCATTTTACTTAATTTTACTAAGCCTATCCCAGTTTTTATTACTAGTTTGCTTTTCAAGTCTATTCCTCTACTTTATCCAAGTACTTTTTGATTCATGATTCACTTGGTCTAGGGTAGAATAATATTATCCAAGATAGTCTATGGCAAATAAGCTAAGTTAGCACCCCTCATGACTAGTGGCTAGTGCTAAATAACTAAAATTGACTACTCTAGATGGGAACATTGGGATATGAGATGATGTTGGTGAAATTATGAAAGGAATTTTGAAGGTGAATAAGACCAAGAGAAGATAGTGATTTTTGATGAAAACTAATGTTGGTTTGGATGCGATACCTTTCCAATATTTGAGTACCCCCACAATACCTGATTATGGGTAAGGCTTAACTAGAAGTTTATGTATCTTAGTATGGGTTCCCTCTGAACACACATCATAGGGGTTATGCCGAGGCTGCCTCCGTTGTTGAGAAATGATGTGAATTGAGGTGAATTGTCCGGCCAAGCCCTGTGCAGTTCCCAGGTTGACAGTTGGTCTTCACTGGGAGGCCAAGCTCATGGGGAGAGGCGCTCATACTAGGGTTAGTAAATGAAAGGTTATGGTTGATGATCCGCGTACTGTGATACGATGATTCGGGGAAATCCCGACGGATGAATTCAAATGTTGTGGCACAAGTGTGCAACCTCTGCAGAGTGTAAACCTATTCGAATAGCCGTGTTCACGGTTACGGACGGTTGGAAAGGCCATCTAGTTTCTAGTATTAGAATCTGAAAATATGAATGGTGAACGATGAATAATGGTGAATCACAACTAAGTTGTGGGAATGACACTAATGTTCCCACTTGAGTTAGTTAATTTATGAATGGTCTATATGAAATGATTATGAACTAAAATTGGCTTTATGCAAATAAAACTAGAGCTTAGCACCCTTTCTTTAAAATAGTTAGTGATTACTTTGGTATTAGTTTGCGAGTACTTTAAAGTACTCACGGCTGTGTCCCTGGCTATTCAAATGGCCAGAATATGAAGAAGAGCAACAGTATGAGGATGACGGTCAGCAGGACGTCTACAACAACTAGGAGTCGCCTGACGTCAAGCGTTGGCCTGTGGAAATAGATAGTCCACTCCTATTACGCTTCCGCTACTATGTTGTCCGTTGATCAATAGATCAACTATTTGTGTAATATTGGATCATGTGATCCCCTTTTGTAAGACAATGATGGTTTGTAATGAATGATGACTTATGGTATCAACTGTTATGTCTCGCAACAACAATATTCCTGGGATTGCGATGAATGACATAATAGGCATCCGTACTTAAAAATCCGGGTGTTGACACCAAGTGTTTGGACCTGATATTCTCCGAGAAGCCGAAGAGAAGGTACACAAGATCCGAGAGTACCTCAAGACATCATAGTCAAGACAGAAGAGCTACGCTGACAAAAGACACCGGGAGATGACCTTTGAGATCGGAGACTTCGTGTATCTCAAAGTGTCCCCTCTTAAAGGAATGCAGAGATTCCAGCTTAGAGGAAAGCTTGCACCCCGCTATGTTGGACCCTTCAAAGTCCTGAGTCGCCGAGGAGAAGTGTCTTATCAACTGGAATTGCCGGAAGAAATGGCAGCGGTACACAATGTGTTTCACATCTCTCTACTTCGCAAATGTTTGGAAGTGCCGGAGAAGACCGAAGTTTTCAAGAACATTGATCACAGATCTGTGGACATCAACTCAGACTTGACCTATCGCGAAGTGCCGATTCGCATCCTAGAAGAAGCTTTCAGAACCACCCGCACCAGGAGTATCAAGTTTCTGAAGATCCAATGGAGTAACCACACCGAAGAAGAAGCCACTTGGGAGAGAGAAGACTTCATGAAGACTGAGTACCCAAATCTCTTTAGTACCTAGTTTTCTTTAAGATCTCGGGACGAGATCTTTTGTAAGGGGGAAGGGTTTGTAACATCCCAAGTCTTCATCAATAAGAGATATAATGAGAAGAGAATTTCAAATACTCAAATTTTGCAACAAATAAAAACTTTTATTACACAAATAGTGCTACATATAGTTTCATGCATAGTGTGTGCATTTTGTGTGCAATTGCCATGATGAGTGTATTAGTGTTGAGCAATGGTACTTAAACCCTAAACCATGATCATACCATCTCAATTTAAGAGAGAAAACAAGGAATGAAAAAATAGCATAAACCGTCACATTCACATTAAGCCAATATTTCAAATCTTCAACAAAGGCCACCATAGCTTGATCTATTGCTTGTAAAACCTTTTTATATCAAAAACAAACACAAATGCATCAAAGAAACCAGAATCAAATCAAGGAAATTTGCAAAACCAACATACATGTGATAATGGTCAAATTGGCCAATTATAAAATGTTGCCCTCTTTACACCCCTGGTTTGGAAGATTCTTAAACTAAACAACCCTAATTCTTTCCACCTCATCCAAGATCATGTCAAGAGGAGCAACTTTGCTGTTGACCACCATGGTTGACTCTGACTAGGTTGACCAGGGTAAATAAAACAAAATGCAACATGAGAATAAAGTGAAGATGATCACTTTTTGGAAACTTTGCAAACCAACACTAAAATGGCTACCACCACCATCATTAGTTCAAATTAATTACATCATTGAGCTCCACCAAAAAGATTTTCAAATTTCAAATACTAATTTTCTCTTGCGGCCATTGTGTCGAACACTTGGCAGGCACAAACCAGATTTGATCAAACATTGCTTTGTCCAACAGTCCTAGGCCTCTGATACGTCTCCGACGTATCGATAATTTCTTATGTTCCATGCTACTTTATTGATGATATCTACATGTTTTATGCACATTATATGTCATTATTATGCATTTTCTGGAACTAACCTATTAACAAGATGCCGAAGTGCCAGTTCCTATTTTCTGCTGTTTTTGGTTTCAGAAATCCTAGTAACGAAATATTATCGGAATCGGACGAAATCAACGCCCAGGTTCTGTTACCCTCCAAAACCCACCGACGGGCAATGGCTGAGCAACACGAAGAGCCGGGAAGCTCCCAGGGCCGCTTAGTGGACCCTGGCACCTCGCGTCGTCCCGCAAATCTTCTAGCCACGTCCCGGCGGTTGCTAGGGCGTGCCACCTGACCTAGACCCGATCAGAAGGTGTTAGAGTGCTTCGATTGTTCCTGCATGGTAGACACGTAAACATTAAATACGAGCCCTATCGGCTCTCGGTTTCCCTGTGGATCGGCTCAAGGAGCCGATCGCCCCATGTTTCACGTTGGATTTACAATGGCATGGGGATCCTGCTTGATCAGGACAAAGCTAAAACGATCCACAGTTTAGGGTTTTCACCGCATAACCGGAACGTCCTACGTGTGATCGGGCCTAGCAGCTACGGAAGATGATGCAAACTACCCCTACGAGAGGCCTAAAAACCAACATAACGTCGATTCCCGGAACATCCCTCGCAGGGACGGTGAACAACATCTAACGCACTACCGGATCCTCCGACCCCAGGCGTAAGGCCTAACTATGCAGATATTAAACTAATCCCTGGAGCAAGGAGCAACTATAACGGATCGGATCTACTAAGTAACGAACAAGCAAGATGCTGCCCTTACGTCTGGATAGACGTAAGGGCAGCTAGGTGTCGAGGGACGGCGCCACGCAGATATGCACGTGAAAGCATCAATGCAAGCCCCTAAACACCTAAGGATAAATAGTACTGCTCGCCATCAACAAGGCTTCAGCACGAGCATAAGGTTGACGAATAAACGTATACCTAGATCGTAGATGCGATCTAGGCAGCATGGTGCTTACCCGGGAGAAACCTCGAAGAAAGGGGTGGCGATGCGCCTGATTTGTGTTGGTTGAACGATGATTGTCCTCCTTTTCCGATAACCCTAGATACATATTTATAGTCCAAGGGACTTTCTAATTGAGGCGCACCTAACCGTGCACGGGCCAGACTCTAACTGTTAATTCTAAACACGATACGATCTAATAATATTACAGATACACGGGCAACTTGGCCCAAATTCTCAGCACAAGGCCGCTTCAAAGATGCTCCACATGTACGTCCTTCAAGCCCATCTTCACTTACGGCCCATCTCCTGATTTGGCCAAAATCGGGTGGTAACACATGCCCCCCTGGTTTTGATAATGATAATTGCAAAACCATCTGTCTCCTTCGAAGGGTCATGTTGTGGCAGAACCGTCGCAGTTTTCTTCATGATGACGTCTGCCTTCTCAACTCCCTGCACGACTTGACGGTTCTGGCACCACGTCCTCGGAAATTAGGCATTAAACCACTATATTCTCCTTTTTATTTGGCCACTTCCTGCAGTTCCCTTCTCTGTCCTCCTCGCACTAGCACTCCCAAAAACCCTCCTCGGCCAGCATGTCGTCTTCTTCCTCCTCATCGGGTCTTTCCGCGCAGTCCTCCCCCTTCCGCGAGCCGACGCCGGAGTGGAACCCGGAGGAAGCCCATGCGGCCAACATCCGCCGCGCCATCGAGGCCGGGGACGAACCAAGCCACGACTTCTCCATCTGGTCAGAGGACGACCAATCTCTGACCGATGGGGAAAGCGTCCTCCGCAGCCTCGCCAATGGGGCAGCGGAGAGCGACGAAGACGACCTTCCCTGGGAGGGAGTAACCTCCTCCGAGGAGGTGGAGGAGGAGGAGGACGATAGCTCCTCCGACGAGCCGCCGGCCAAGCGCCACTGCCCCTGGCCCGGCAATCTCAGCGACTTCGACAGCGATGACGATGACGCTGATGAAGAAGACGAGGACAACGAAGGTCCTGCCGGCGGCCGCTAGCACGCGAGCCGGCCGGGAGTAGCGCCGACGGCAGCGACGATGATGAGGGCAGCAGCGGCCCCTAGATAGGGTAGAGCTAGGAGTAGTAGACGGGGCAATGTATCCCCTAGGAACTTCCTTTTGAGATCAATCGGCTCCTTCTATGTAAAAAATCTGGTTATCAATGAAGAATTTCCCCAACTTGATTTTGCCGATTTCTTGGCCGAGTGATTTAGCCGATTCTCCCTCAACCAATGCTTAATAAGCCGATGTCAACGCATCGGTCCTACGTAATCCATCCTTCCATTCCTCAACTGACGACTCTGAGACCTGGTAATCTTCAAGAATTCATCATTTGTTGAAGAAAGTTGCGGCGAAGGATCCGCCGATGATATCCCAATCGGCTTCTACCACAGAATATCCGCCAGACCATCTGCCCCCCGAGCCTCAGTCAAGGCGAGATTAGTGGTGAGGATGCGCAGATCGAACAAAGGGCTTTGTAGGTAATTTGAGGCAGGCACTATGCAGAGCCAGCTAAACTTGCCCCCATTGATTACCTTCCCTCCGCTGAAAGCCGATGTTGTAGATGAATCACCAACAGCTCAACTGATGCTCCTGGCAGTACTACCGCATTCGTATCTTGAACATGCAGCTGGTAGCTCTGGCGTAATTGTACTAGCGTCGACGTCTAAGCATCGGCTATAGCTGAGATCCTTCGTACTTCCTCGATTTTTACCGGCCGACTAATTCTGAATCGGCTCACCTGGGTACATTTTCTGTACATGCCCCCCGAGCTTCTTTCGCTCAAGTCTTGCGCCTTGCTGATCAGATTGGCTCGCCGTCTCTGGCAGACTAATGCAGCTCCTGGTGAGGATGTTTCCTGATGCTCTTCCCCACTTTGGTCACAACAACCTTTGACAGTAACGCCGACCAAGTCACCACCCTAGCCAAACCTTAAGCAAAGAATGTCATAGCCGATTGCTTCATCATCGACTATCCTTCTAGTCTTAGAAAAGACATGCCCCTTCGTCGGGCTCACCCTTAACCTGAACTGCATGCTTGTGCTGCTACTGTGGTTGGTCAGGGCCGCGATCTTCCACTTGCCGCAAATATCAGCAGCTTAAATGAGAAAAGGGGCCGTCTTGGACGCCCAAACTGATGCTTCTGCTGGTGCTGCCGAGCTTGAAGTCTTGCAGAAGGAGTTGGAAGTCCTTGAAGAGAGGGCCTGAGTCGCCAAGCAATTCCAATGAGGGGTTCCTCCAGTAGATGTTACTGCTCTATTGGGCTTGCTTGTAGCAGTTGTATCCCTTGAGTCGATGGCCGTGCATCGGCTTTGAATCCTTAAGTCGATGTCTACGCATCGGCTGTGCTAAAAAATTTCTGTATTTTCGATTTTTTGCGGCCGATTTGTTTATGTATCGGCCCCCATCTTTGAGCTGTTCTGCTGGGCGTTTGGCATGCATTCTCAGCTTCGTATCCTCGTGTCTTATCCATCTATGTGCCCCCCGAGCCGATTCTGTCAAGTAATTGATGGCATCGGCTCTTCAGGCATCTGTTGGATCAATGCTGAACACAGACAAAAGGATATTGAGGATAATTTTGGCCGATTGCGGGAATCGGCCTCCTTTTCCGTTGCAATGCTTTGGCGATGGTTTGCAACTCCTTGGATTTCTAATGTAGCTACGTGGCATGCTGGAGATAAGATCCTTTGCTTTTCATTTTTTTTGAGGGCCGATCTCAGGGATCGGCCTTGCCACGTACGTCCAATGTCTTGGACCTGCTACTCCGTCCGAGTCACGGATACCATGTTTGTATCGGCCGATGCCTCCGCATCGGCATCAGCCGATGCCTGTGCATCGGCTTTCGCCTGTTTTGGGCGCCATACTTTCTTTGGCGGGCGCGCCTTCGTCTCCACTGTTTGCTGAATTTTCACGGCCAGATCGGGCCGTGCTCTTCTCAACATGTATGTGCGTGCCTCGGCTTCTTCCAGGTTTCGCAGCCGGCACTCTACGCTTCGAGAATGGCTGAGTCCATCGGGCACCACCTTGGCCGGTGATACCTATCTTCTTCTCCATCTGACTCCTCGAAGTCTTCTTCTTGAGAGGACTCAGCTCGTTTGTTATGTGGTGGGAGAGGTCCTAGACGCTCGAACACCGAAACTTCGTTTGTCCTTCTCCTTCGCTGTTTGCACTGGGCAGTTCTCGATTGTTGGCAATCGGCTCATCCCTGAGTCCCAGCAATGTTTGAAGAAGGGACAGCTCCAGTGCTTATCCACGTTGTCTTGCTCCCTTGACCTCCCTCCAGCGTGGCGTTCGTACCCGTCGTTGCTTCCATCGGTGACGATACCTCCTGCTTCCGCATCGACCGACGATATTTTTCATCGTCTTCGTCGTAGCATCGACGTCGGTCGTACTGCTGCTCATATTTGTTGAGGAGATGCACGGAGAGTGGGCGCGATACCGTATGCTTCTCACCTCCTCCTCGGTTAGGTACCGTCTATCATCATCTTGGGGCCGGTCGCGTGGAACGGCCTCCTCTTTATCCTTGCCACGAGAGTGGCTGCTCTCGGCTTTATCTTTGCCATGGCGGATCACAAACCCTGCCATATTGACATCAAAAGAGAACCCTGGTTCCCTTATGGAGTGGCTCAGGTCCACCATATTGACGTCCGGAAACGGACGCATGTCTACCTTCATGGCAAACTGTCCGAAAGTTAATCGGCCTGATTCTATCGCCATCTAAATTTGTGCGCGCAATACTTTGCAGTCGTTGGTGGCGTGCGTGAACGTATGATGCCATTTGCAGTATGGCCTTTTGTTCATCTCTTGTGCCGTAGGGATCTTGTGGCCTTCAGGGAGCTTCAACTGTTTCTCTTTCAGCAGCAGATCGAAGATCTGTTCAGTTTTGCTCACATCAAAGTCCAACCCTTCTTGGAGGCCCTGGCGGGTTCACCCATTTGCAGGACACAGGTACTGGCGTCCGAGTCCACTCGGCTACCGCAACTTCCTGATCTTCCGCAGAATCTTCATCCTCATCAGCATTGACCAGGGTTATCGCGCGCTTGAACTTGTCCTGGTACAGTTCTGGGTGGCGCTGTTCATATAAGGTCAGTCTATTGACCAGGTGCGTCAACGAGTTGTACTCCACTTGGAACGTCAGATCTTGAATGACGCTGCAAGGCCTGCCACGGCCAGCTCGACTGCTTCTTTCTCAGTTAAATGAACCGAATAGCATCGGTTCTTGAGAGTTCTGAAACGCTGAATGTACTCAGCCACTGTCTCTCCTCGTCTCTGCCGAACTTGTGCTAGTTCGGCAATACCAGCTTCGTAGCTTCTGAATGATATTGGGTGTGAAATTGTTCCTCCAACTACTTCCATGATCGTACTGAGTTCGGCTGCAGCGAGGTGTACCATCCAAAAGCTGGACCGGTGAGGGATTGCGAGAAGCACTCACCCGTAGCTGATCCGATGCCGAAGCCATGCCCAGCTGGGCCAAGTATCGGCTCACGTGCTCAATGGAGCTAGATCCTTCTGACCCACTGAATTTGTTGAAGTCCGGAAGCCGGTACTTAGGTGGTAGTGGGATCAGGTCGAACTCATTGGGGTACGGCTTGGAATAGCCGATTATCTTCTTCTTCGGCAAGATGCCGAACTGATCTCTCAGACTGCGCTGATCTGATCTGCGGTGGAGGTAGTGGCAGCTGAGCTCTCCTGGACAGTGGTATACTTGGCTAGCCACGCCTGTTTCTCAGCTTCGCTCCCAAACTCCCCGCTGCTGCAGTCGTTCCTCCTGCCGGAACAATGGCTCCTGCTCCGGCAATCCCTCGGAGCCTGGATCGCCTGTGTCCAGTTGTTGCAATCCGGCACAAACGTGCACACGTACCCGTGTGGGATCTCCTTGGGCGGCTCATATAAGAACTGGTAGTCGCCCGGATCACCTCCAACCTTGTAGACAACGTATGCCGGTGAACCTTGTTGTTGTGGAGCTGCCATAGCGTACGGCAATGGTGGCCTGGTGTGGAGTTGCACCTCTCCTTGGTGAGTCCCTAGAGCAGGTCCCGAAGGGGAGTACCGACGCTCCATGATCTCTTGGACCACCCGGAACGCAACGCGCTCCAAAGAATTCACCAGGCTCTCAGAATGCCGATGCAGTGAATGGGCCACCACGTAGTTGATTTCCTGTCGCAGGGCTCTGGTACGTTCATCTGAAGGGAGAGACAGATCTACCCCGTCAAGGACGCCTTGTGGCGTGAATCCTTTGAACCTGATACCGTGCGAACGGGTCTTCTCAAAGGAGCCGATGAGTTCGGCTTCAACGATGGCCTTCAGCTCATCGTACTTCTTCTTATGATCAGGAGGAAGATCCTCGTATGTGATCTGTTCCTCCGCCATCTCGGATGCCGATGTTGACGTGGATGTTGCAGAAGGTGGTCCCACCGGGCGTGCCAGAATGTGTTACCCTCCAAAACCCACCGACGGGCAATGGCTGAGCAACACGAAGAGCCGGGAAGCTCCCAGGGCCGCTTAGTGGACCCTGGCACCTCGCGTCGTCCCGCAAATCTTCTAGCCACGTCCTGGCGGTTGCTAGGGCGTGCCACCTGACCTAGACCCGATCAGGAAGGTGTTAGAGTGCTTCGATTGTTCCTGCATGGTAGACACGTAAACATTAAATACGAGCCCTATCGGCTCTCAGGTTTCCCTGTGGATCGGCTCAAGGAGCCGATCGCCCCATGTTTCACGTTGGATTTACAATGGCATGGGGATCCTGCTTGATCAGGACAAAGCTAAAACGATCCACGACAGTTTAGGGTTTTCACCGCATAACCGGAACGTCCTACGTGTGATCGGGCCTAGCAGCTACGGAAGATGATGCAAACTACCCCTACGAGAGGCCTAAAAACCAACATAACGTCGATTCCCGGAACATCCCTCGCAGGGACGGTGAACAACATCTAACGCACTACCGGATCCTCCGACCCCAGCGTAAGGCCTAACTATGCAGATATTAAACTAATCCCTGCGGAGCAAGGAGCAACTATAACGGATCGGATCTACTAAGTAACGAACAAGCAAGATGCTGCCCTTACGTCTGGATAGACGTAAGGGCAGCTAGGTGTCGAGGGACGGCATCGCCACGCAGATATGCACGTGAAAGCATCAATGCAAGCCCCTAAACACCTAAGGATAAATAGTACTGCTCGCCATCAACAAGGCTTCAGCACGAGCAGTACAAGGTTGACGAATAAACGTATACTGCCTAGATCGCTAGATGCGATCTAGGCAGCATGGTGCTTACCGGGAGAAACCCTCGAAGAAAGGGGTGGCGATGCGCCTGATTTGTGTTGGTTGAACGATGATTGTCCTCCTTTTCCGATAACCCTAGATACATATTTATAGTCCAAGGGACTTTCTAATTGAGGCGTGCACCTAACCGTGCACGGGCCAGACTCTATCTGTTAATTCTAAACACGATACGATCTAATAATATTACAGATACACGGGCAACTTGGCCCAAATTCTCAGCACAAGGCCGCTTCAAAGATGCTCCACGTGTACGTCCTTCAAGCCCATCTTCACTTACGGCCCATCTCCTGATTTGGCCAAAATCGGGTGGTAACAGTTCCTATTTTTCCCGGAACCATCCAGAACACCCGAGAGCCGCCAGAGGGAAGCCCTGGGGCCCCACACCACCCCCTGGCCGCGCGGCCCTATGGTGTCGTCGCCCCTTCGACCTTCTGACGCCGCCTCTTCGCCTATATAAAGGTCCCAGACCTAAAACCTCGATACGAAAAGCCACGGTACGAGAAAAGTTCCGAGCCGCCGCCATCGCGAAGCCAAGATCCGGGGACAGGAGTCTCTGTTCCCGCACGCCGCGGGGAAGTGCCCCGGAAGGCTTCTCCATCGACACCGCTGCCATCTCCACCGCCATCTTCATCACCGCTGCTGCTCCCATGAGGAGGGAGTAGTTCTCCATCGAGGCTCGGGGCTGTACCGGTAGCTATGTGGTTCATCTCTCTCCTATGTAGTTCAATACAATAATCTCATGAGCTGCCTTACATGATTGAGATTCATATGATGATGCTTGTAATCTAGATGTCATTATGCTAGTCAAGTGAGTTTTACTTATGTGATCTCCGGAGACTCCTTGTCCCACGTGTGTAAAGGTGACAGTGTGTGCACCGTGTGGGTCTCTTAGGCTATATTTCACAGAATACTTATTCACTGTTATGAATGGCGTAATGAAGTGCTTATTTATATCTCTTTATGATTGCAATGTGTTCTGTATCACAATTTATCTATGTGCTACTCTAGTGAAGTTATTAAAGTAGTTTTATTCCTCCTACACGATGTAATGGTGACAGTGTGTGCATCCGTGTTAGTACTTGGCGTAGGCTATGATTATGATCTCTTGTAGATTATGAAGTTAACTATTGCTATGATGGTATTGATGTGATCTATTCCTCCTACATGGCGTGAAGGTGACAGTGTGCATGCTAAGTTAGTACTTGGTTTAGTCGTGTCGATCTTTCATGCACTCTAAGGTTATTTAAATATGAACATTGAATTGTGGAGCTTGTTAACTCCGGCATTGAGGGTTCGTGTAATCCTACGCAATGTGTTCATCATCCAACAAGAGAGTGTAGAGTATGCATTTATCTATTCTGTTATGTGATCAATGTTGAGAGTGTCCACTAGTGAAAGTCTAATCCCTAGGCCTTGTTCCTAAATACTGCTATCGCTGCTTGTTTACTGTTTTACTGCGTTACTACTGCTTGTTTACTTCTACAATATTACTACCATCAACTGCACGCCAGCAAGCTATTTTCTGGCGCCGTACTACTGCTCATATTCATTCATACCACTTGTATTTCACTATCTCTTCGCCGAACTAGTGCACCTATTAGGTGTGTTGGGGACACAAGAGACTTCTTGCTTTGTGGTTGCGGGGTTGCATGAGAGGGATATCTTTGACCTCTTCCTCCCTGAGTTCGATAAACCTTGGGTAATCCACTTAAGGGAAACTTGCTGCTGTTCTACAAACCTCTGCTCTTGGAGGCCCAACACTGCCTACAAGAATAGAAGCACCCGTAGACATCAAGCTATTTTCTGGCGCCGTTGCCGGGGAGGAAAGGTAAAAGGTACTCACACTCCGGATCTCGGCTACTAAGCTATTTTCCGGCGTCGTTGTAAGTACTCGAAGCTATTTCCTTTAGACTCTGCAATTGCGACATTTGGTTTCTTGTTTACACTAGTTAGGCATAATGGACAACAATGACCTTCTTATTCTATTTCCTGATTTAAGACATGGATGGTTTGATGCGAAAATTAAAAACCCATGGAACATATTAATATGAATGCTTTGAACACTATTGTTGCTAATGCTATGGAAAATTCTAAGCTTGGGGAAGCTGGCTTTGATGAGCATGATATTTTTAGTACCCCAAGCATTGAGGAGAAAATTTACTTTGATGATACTATGCCTCCTATATTTGATGATGAGAATAATAATGATAGCTACTTTGTTGAATTTGCTCCCACTACAACTAATAAAATTGATTATGCCTATGTGGAGAGTAATAATTTTATGCATGAGACTCATGATAAGAATGCTTTATGTGATAGTTATATTGTTGAGTTTGCTCATGTTGCTACTGAAAGTTATTATGAGAGAGGAAAATATGGTTGTAAAATTTTTCATGTTACTAAAACACCTCTCTATGTGCTGAAATTTTTGAAGCTACACTTGTTTTATCTTCCTATGCTTGTTACTTTGCTCTTCATGAACTTGTTTATTTACAAGATTCCTATGCATAGGAAGCATGTTAGACTTAAATGTGTTTTGAATTTGCCTCTTGATGCTCTCTTTTTGCTTCAACTTCTATTTCTTGCGAGTGCATCATTAAAACTGCTGAGCCCATCTTAATGGCTATAAAGAAAGAAATTCTTGGGAGATAACCCATGTGTTTATTTTGCTACAGTACTTTTATTTTGTATTTGTGTCTTGGAAGTTGTTACTACTGTAGCAACCTCTCCTTATCATGTTTTTGTGTCAAGTAAAGTTTCTATGTTAAAGTTGATGTTATATTTGGGATCGCTGCGCAGAAACAGCATTGCTGTCTGTCACGAATTCCGGCACAAGTCTCTGTAGAAAATTCGAAAAAATCTGCCAATTTACGAGCGTGATCCTCAGATATGTACGCAACTTTCATTAGTTTTGAGTGTTTCCATTTGAGCAAGTCTGGTGCCATTTTAAAATTCGTCTTTACGTACTGTTCTGTTTTTGACAGATTCTGCCTTTTATTTCGCATTGCCTCTTTTGCTATGTTGGATGAATTTCTTTGATCCATTAATGTCCAGCTTTATGCAATGTCCAGAAGTGTTAAGAATGATTGTGTCACCTCTGAACATGTAAATTTTTATTGTGCACTAACTCTCTAATGAGTTTGCTTGAAGTTTGGTGTGAAGGAAGTTTTCAAGGGTCAAGAGAGAAGATGATATACTATGATCAAGAGGAGTGAAAGCTCTAAGCTTGGGGATGCCCCCGTGGTTCACCCCTGCATATTTCAAGAAGACTCAAGCATCTAAGCTTGGGGATGCCCAAGGCATCCCCTTCTTCATCGACAAAGTATCAGGTTCCTTCTCTTGAAACTATATTTTTATTCGGTCACATCTTATGTACTTTACTTGGAGCGTCTGTGTGTGCTTTTATTTTTGTTTTGTTATCTTAGTTCTCTGAATAAGTTCATCCTTGTGTGGGAGAGAGACACGCTCCGCTGGTTCGTATGAACACATGTGTTCTTAGCTCATAATATTCATGGCGAAGTTTCCTCTTCGTTAAATTGTTATATGGTTGGAATTGGAAAATGCTACATGTAGTAATTGGTAAAATGTCTTGGACAATGTGATACTTGGCAATTGTTGTGCTCATGTTTAAGCTCTTGCATCATATACTTTGCACCCATTAGTGAAGAAATACATAGAGCTTGCTAAAATTTGGTTTGCATAATTGGTCTCTCTAATGTCTAGATAATTTCTAGTATTGAGTTTTGAACAACAAGGAAGACGGTGTAAAGTCTTATAATGTTTACAATATGTCTTTTATGTGAGTTTTGCTGCACCGGTTCATCCTTGAGTTTGCTTCAAATAACCTTGCTAGCCTAAACCTTGTATCGAGAGGGAATACTTCTCATGCATCCAAAATCCTTGAGCCAACCACTATGCCATTTGTGTCCACCATACCTACCTACTACATGGTATTTCTCCGCCATTCCAAAGTAAATTGCTTGAGTGCTACCTTTAAACAATTCAAAAGTTATTACCTCTTATTTGTGTCAATGTTTTATAGCTCATGAAGAAGTATGTGGTGTTTATCTTTCAATCTTGTTGGGCAACTTTCACCAATGGACTAGTGGCTTCATCCGCTTATCCAATAATTTTGCAAAAAGAGCTGGCAATGGGATTCCCAGTCCCAAATTAATAAACAAAAATAGACACTCCTCCATGGTATGTGATTGTTGGACGGCACCCGAGGATTCGGTTAGCCATGGCTTGAGAAAGCAAAGGTGGGGAGGAGTGTCATCATAATAAAACTAAAATAAAAAGGCACTCCTTCATGGTATGAGATTGTTGGCAGGCACCCGAGGATTCGGTTAGCCATGGTTTGTGAAAGAAAGGTTGGAAGGAGTGCCACCCAAAAATAAAATAAAATGGGAGCCGCTCTTTGAAGGTTTGTCTGGCAAGGGGGTTAGAGTGCCCACTACCATTCGTTGACAACAACAAACACCTCTCAAAACTTTACTTTTATACTCTCTTGATGTTTTCAAAATCAAAGCTCTAGCACAAATATAGCAATCGATGCTTTCCTCTTTGAAGGACCTTTCTTTTACTTTTATTGTTGAGTCAGTTTACCTATTTCTCTCCATCTCAAGAAGCAAACACTTGTGTGAACTGTGCATTGATTCCTACATACTTGCACATTGCACTTATATTACTTTGCATTGACAACTATCCATGAGATATACATGTTACAAGTTGAAAGCAACCGCTGAAACTTAATCTTCCTTTGTGTTGCTTCAATACCTCTACTTTGAATTATTGCTTTACGAGCTAACTCTTATGCAAGACTTATTGATGCTTGTCTTGAAGTACTATTCATGAAAAGTCTTTGCTTTATGATTCATTTGTTTACTCATGTCATTACCATTGTTTTGATCGCTGCATTCATTACATATGTTTACAAATAGTATGATCAAGGTTATGACGGCATGTCACTTCAGAAATTATCTTTGTTATCGTTTTACCTGCTCGGGACGAGCAGAACTAAGCTTGGGGATGCTGATACGTCTCCGACGTATCGATAATTTCTTATGTTCCATGCTACTTTATTGATGATATCTACATGTTTTATGCACATTATATGTCATTATTATGCATTTTCTGGAACTAACCTATTAACAAGATGCCGAAGTGCCGTTCTTGTTTTCTCGCTGTTTTTGGTTTCAGAAATCCTAGTAACGAAATATTCTCGGAATCGGACGAAATCAACGCCGGGTTCCTATTTTTCCGGAACCATCCAACACCCGAGAGCCGCCGAGGAAGCCCCGGGGCCCCACACCACCCTGGCCGCGGCCCTATGGTGTCGTCGCCCTTCGACCTTCCGACGCCGCCTCTAAAGGTCCCTGACCTAAAACCTCGATACGAAAAAGCCACGGTACGAGAAAAGTTCCGAGCCGCCGCCATCGCGAAGCCAAGATCCGGGGACATGAGTCTCGTTCCCGCACGCCGGAGCGGGGAAGTGCCCGGAAGGCTTCTCCATCGACACCGCTGCCATCTCCACCGCCATCTTCATCACCGCTGCTCCCATGAGGAGGGAGTAGTTCTCCATCGAGGCTCGGGGCTGTACCGGTAGCTATGTGGTTCATCTCTCTCCTATGTAGTTCAATACAATAATCTCATGAGCTGCCTTACATGATTGAGATTCATATGATGATGCTTGTAATCTAGATGTCATTATGCTAGTCAAGTGAGTTTTACTTATGTGATCTCCGGAGACTCCTTGTCCCACGTGTGTAAAGGTGACAGTGTGTGCACCGTGTGGGTCTCTTAGGCTATATTTCACAGAATACTTATTCACTGTTATGAATGGCGTAGTGAAGTGCTTATTTATATCTCTTTATGATTGCAATGTGTTCTGTATCACAATTTATCTATGTGCTACTCTAGTGAAGTTATTAAAGTAGTTTTATTCCTCCTACACGATGTAATGGTGACAGTGTGTGCATCCGTGTTAGTACTTGGCGTAGGCTATGATTGTGATCTCTTGTAGATTATGAAGTTAACTATTGCTATGATGGTATTGATGTGATCTATTCCTCCTACATGGCGTGAAGGTGACAGTGTGCATGCTAAGTTAGTACTTGGTTTAGTCGTGTCGATCTTTCATGCACTCTAAGGTTATTTAAATATGAACATTGAATTGTGGAGCTTGTTAACTCCGGCATTGAGGGTTCGTGTAATCCTACGCAATGTGTTCATCATCCAACAAGAGAGTGTAGAGTATGCATTTATCTATTCTGTTATGTGATCAATGTTGAGAGTGTCCACTAGTGAAAGTCTAATCCCTAGGCCTTGTTCCTAAATACTGCTATCGCTGCTTGTTTACTGTTTTACTGAGTTACTACTACTTGTTTACTTCCTACAATATTACTACCATCAACTGCACGCCAGCAAGCTATTTTCTGGCGCCGTACTACTGCTCATATTCATTCATACCACTTGTATTTCACTATCTCTTCGCCGAACTAGTGCACCTATTAGGTGTGTTGGGGACACAAGAGACTTCTTGCTTTGTGGTTGCAGGGTTGCATGAGAGGGATATCTTTGACCTCTTCCTCCCCGAGTTCGATAAACCTTGGGTAATCCACTTAAGGGAAACTTGCTGCTGTTCTACAAACCTCTGCTCTTGGAGGCCCAACACTGTCTACAAGAATAGAAGCACCCGTAGACATCAGCCTCAACCAGTGGTGAATCTTGCTGATCATTGCATCCTTTGTACCTCACCATCATTTCCAGTACTTGCCCGTGCGAGTTGAGGAGTGGAGGAACCCTAAACTACACCATATCAAGCTCATGCCGGCCACCATGCCCTATCTCTCTCTGGCTCGACTCTCTCTCTCACCATGTCCTGGAGCAAGCCATGTACATGACGATCATCACCCAGCACGGCCGGAGCTCGCCAAGGCACGGCGTTGGCCAAACCAGGCGCTCCCAAGCACGCCCAGTACATGCCGTGGCATGCAAGTGCACGCGGTGAGCGCGCACTGGACACGCCAGAGCATGGCGCCGCACCATCGCTCTCGTCCTCGCCTGCAAGCCCATCCCGTCGAGCATCGCCACCGTCACCCCTATCTGCTAGACACACTTGAGCACCGCCGAGCCTCGCTGCGCCCTCGTCGGAGCCATGCCGCGGGTACTGCGGCATGATCACCAAGCGCTCGAGCCGTCCCATCATCCCCTGGACGCGTCAACTGTATCCAGAGCTTCGCCATGCCGTCGACGAACCCTTGCAGCACCCACGGCACCCTCACCCCTCTATAAATAGAGACCTCCCGCGTCCAATTCATTCACACCATCACGATCACCTCGCCTCACTGCTTCTCCTCGACCACACCAGCCACCAAATCGCCGGAGCTGCTCCAATTTGAAGCCGAAGGTCGCCGGAGCCCGCGATCATCGTCGCCGATTCACGCCGCCCCGAGCCTCGCCACTGCTACCAGATGCTTCTTCACCGTCTACAACACCGCCTCACACCCAGCAGAGCCCCGCGGGAACGCCGGTACGTCCTCCGACCCCCTAGGCTCGCCGCTAGAGCATTGGCTTCTCGCCGGAGAAGACGACCGTCATGGGCCGTTGGATCTTATCCTAATCCTACGCTCCACATCACGCGTACCGTCGGGCGTTAAAGACACGTGACGGAGCCACCTGTCGCGGCCCGCGCGTGCAAGTCACGCTGCTGGGCCGGCCCATCCTATTTTCGCCTGTGTAGCCCACTTCCCCTTCCCGCCAAAGCCCAGTGATTCAAATACCAATTTTTGATTTAATTCAAATATCCTTGTATATGCTTTTTCAAATTTAAATACAACCAAATCCATTGAACCAAATTTAGTAAATTTTTTATATTTGGAAAGCCTGTAAAAATATCTACACATCTTGTAATGTCCCAGGTTTAGAGACGATCGAGGGGTAGATTTTAGAAAGGGATGTGCATTGCATCGTAAATTCTGGGGAAATTTCGCGCTTTTAAACAAAAACTGCATCGAAGGGGGACAAGTTTCTCTCTCGACACCTTACAGGGTTAGGGTTTCGAGAGTGCGACAAACTTGTTTCTCATTCAACTAAATTAGGGTTTTGAGAAGAGAGGGGAGAAATTGCATCACAACTTAAGTTGCATGATTGAATTCAAACTTAAGTTGCATGATTGAATTCAAACCTAAGTTGAATTTGAATTTCAAATTCAAACATTAAATAAATATCTCATAATTCAATTGTGAGGAAATTCATTAAGTAAATTATAAATAATAAACAATATTGAACAAGACAAATAATAAGTAAAGCTCATTAGAGAAAACTTTGAGCTTTATTGATTAACACACAAGATACATTGTCATTTACAATATTCAGATTTGAATTATGAAATATTACAACATATTACAAGTATTGAACAAATGGAAAAAGAAAAAGAAAGAAAATTAAAGTAAATGATCTATCCTAAACTACATAAGATGAACTTGATCTTCATTTTGATCATTTCAATTGTCCCTGCACACACACAAAGATCAAATAAATGGATTATGCCAAGTGGCATTGCCACTTGGCAGGTTAGAAACAAATGAAATTGAGAGGATATGACCACAGCTCTGCCGAGCTGATCTACTCACAGCCAAGTACCAAGCCAGGTACCAAGCACTTGGTACACACACACAGCCAAACTGCTCACCAGGCAGTGTGCATGCTCAACAGCACACACAGGCCAGTGAGTCACCACAAGCTGCAGGCCTTGTTGTCGACCAGAGAGGAAGGAGAAGGCCACATAAAAGCCTCCACAGTAAACCCTAAGCCATATCCATCGACAGGCTTGATGCGCGTAGATGTACACGTCCGTTGGGAACCCCAAGAGGAAGGTGTGATGCGCACAGCAGCAAGTTTTTATCGAACCAGAGGAGCCAAGAAGCACGTGAAGGTTATTGGTGGAGGAGTGTAGTGCGGCGCAACCAGTGAAACCGGCGCCAACGTGGAACCTGCACAACACAATCAAAGTACTTTGCCCCAACGTAACAGTGAGGTTGTCAATCTCACCGGCTTGCTGAAAACAAAGGATTAAGCGTATCGAGTGGAAGATGGTGTTTGTTTGCAAAGAACAGTAAAAACAATGATTGCAGTAGAATGTATTCAGATGTAAAAGAATGGACCAGGGTCCACAGTTCACTAGAGGTGTCTCTCCAATAAGATAACTAACATGCTGGGTGAACAAATTACAGGCGGGCAATTGACAAATAAAGATTCAATACATACCAATGATTATTACTATGTGATTTAATTAGGGCATTACGAAAAAGTACATAGACCGCTATCCAGCATGCATCTATGCCTAAATAATTCACCTTCAGGTTATCATCCGAACCCCTTCCAGTATTAAGTTGTAAACAACAGATAATTGCATTAAGTATAGTGCGTAATGTAATCAACACAAATATCCTTAGACAAAGCATCAATGTTTTATCCCTAGTAGCAACAGCACATCCACCACCTTAGAACTTTCTGTCACTGTCCCAGATTAAATGGAGGCATGAACCCACTATCGAGCATAATTACTCCCTCTTGGAGTTACAAGTATCAACTTGGCCAGAGCCTCTACTAGCAACGGAGAGCATGCAAGAACATAAACAACACATATATGATAGATTGATAATCAACTTGACATAATATTCTATATTCATTGGATCCCGCAAAACACAACATGTAGCATTACAAATAGATGATCTTGATCATGTTAGGCAGCTCACAAGATCTAAACAATGATAGCACATGCGGAGAAGACAACCATCTAGCTACTGCTATGGACCCATAGTCCAAAGATGAACTACTCACGCATCAATCCGGAGGCGGGCATGATGATGTAGAGCCCCTCCGGTGATGATTCCCCTCTCCGGCAGGGTGCCGGAGGCGATCTCCTGAATCCCCGAGATGGGATTCGCGACGGCGGCGTCTCGGAAGGTATTCCGTATCGTGGCTCTCGGTACGGGGGTTTCGCGACGAAGGCTATTTGTAGGCGGAAGGGTAGGTCAGAGGCGACGCGAGGGCCCTGCACGGCCGGCGCGGCCAGGGCCTGGCCGCGCCCTGTTGTCGGCGCCTCGTGGCCCCACTTCCTTTTCCCCGGTCTTCTGGAAGCTTCGTGTAAAAATAGGACCCCGGGCGTTAATTTTGTCCAATTCCGAGAATATTTCCTTACTAGGATTTCTGAAACCAAAAACAGCAAAAACAAGAACGCACTTCGGCATCTTGTTAATAGGTTAGTGCCGGAAAATGTATAATAATGTTGTAAAGTATGTATAAAACATTCAAGTATTGTCATAAAAGTAGCATGGAACATAAGAAATTATAGATACGTTTGAGACGTATCAAGCATCCCCAAGCTTAGTTCCTACTCGCCCTCGAGTAGGTAAACGATAACACAAATAATTTCTGAAGTGACATGCTACCAACATAATCTTGATCAACATTATTGTAAAGCATATGAGATGAATGGAGTGATCTGAATAAAAGATTGCTAACAAAGATAATGACTAAACAAATGAATCATATAGCAAAACTTTTCATGAATAGTACTTTCAAGACAAGTATCAATAAGACTTGCATAAGAGCTAACTCATAAGCAATAAATTCAAAGTAGAATGCATTGAAGCAACACAAAGGATGATTAAGTTTCAGCAATTGCTTTCAACTTGTAACATGTATATCTCATGGATATTTGTCAACATAGAGTAATATAAAAAGTGCAATAGGTAAACATGTAAGAATCAATGCACACATTTAACACAAGTGTTTGCTTCTAAGATAGAAAGAAGTGGGTAAACTGACTCAACATAAAGTAAAAGATGGCCCTTCGCAGAGGGAAGCATGGATTACTATTTTTGTGCTAGAGCTTTTATTTTGAAAACATAGAAACAATTTTGTCAACGGTAGTAATAATTCATATGTGCTATGCATAATACTTCCTACAAGTTGCAAGTCTCATGCATAGAGTACTAATAGTGCTCGCACCTTGTCCTACTTAGCTCGGAAAACACGGATTATCATCGCATAACATATGTTTCAACCAAGTGTCACAAAGGGGTACCTCTATGCCGCCTGTACAAATGTCTAAGGAGAAAGCACGCATTGGATTTCTCGCTTTTGATTATTCTCAACTTAGACATCAATACCGGGACAACATAGACAACAGATAATGGACTCCTCTTTTAATGCTTAAGCATTAAACAACAATTAATATTCTCATAAGAGATTGAGGTTGTATGTCCAAACTGAAACTTCCACCATGATACATGGCTTTAGTTGGCTGCCCAATGTTCTTCTCTAACATATGCATACTCAAACCATTTGATCATGAAATCGCACTTACTTCAAACAAGACGAACATGCATAGCATCTCACATGATATCCAACAAAGATAAAAAGTTGATGGCGTCCCCAGAAACATGGTTACCGCTCAACAAGCAACTTATAAGAACTAAGACACATAACTACATATTCATCATCACAATAGTTTTTAAGCTATTTGTCCCATGAGCTATATATTGCAAAGATAAAGGAATGCAATTTTAAAGGTAGCACTCAAGTAATTTACTTTGGAATGGCAGAAAAATACCACATAGTAGGTAGATATGGTGGACACAAATGGCATGGGTTTTGGCTCAAGGTGTTTGGATGCACGAGAAGCATTTCCTCTCAGTACAAGGTTTGGGCTAGCAAGGTTGTTTGAAGCAAACACAAGTATGAACAGGTACAGAAAAACTTACACAAGAACATATTGCAAGTATTATAAGACTCTACACTGTCTTCCTTGTTGTTCAAAACACTTTACCCGAAAATATCTAGACTTAGAGAGACCAATCATGCAAACCAAATTAAACAAGCTTTACGGTAGTTCTTCATTAATAGATTAAGCTACATGATGCAAGAGCTTAAACATGATCTATGAGAGCTCAAACAATTGCCAAATTTCCAAACCATATGCAGCATTTTCTGATTCCAACCAAATAGCAATTTAATGAAGCAATTTCAGCCTTCGCCATGAACATTAAAGCACAATTAAGAACACAAGTGTTCCATATGAAAAAGCGGAGCGTAATATCTCCAATATAAGAATGGTGGGATCCAACTTTATTCAAACCAAAACGAAAATAAAAGCAAACCAACGCTCCAAGTAAAGAACATAAGATGTGATGGAATAAAAATATAGTTTCACTAGAAGTGACCTGATAATGTTGTCGATGAAGAAGGGGATGCCTTGGGCATCCCCAAGCTTAGATGCTTGAGTCTTCTTAAAATATGCAGGGATGAACCACCGGGGCATCCCCAAGCTTAGACCTTTCACTCTTCTTGATCATAGTATATCATCCTCTTCTCTTGACCCTTGAAAACTTCCTCCACAACAAACTTCAAGCAAACTCATTAGAGGGTTAGTGCATAATTACAAATTCACATATTCAGAGGTGACACAATCATTCTTAACACTTCTGGACATTGCACAAAGCTTCTGAAAATTAATGGAACAAAGAAACTCATTCAACATAGCAAAAGCGGCAACGCGAAATAAAAGGCAGAATCTGTCAAAAACAGAATAGTCCGTAAAGACGAATCTGGCAGGGGCACTTAACATGCTCAAATGGAAAAACTCAAAACTAATGAAAGTTGCGTACATATATTAGGATCACGCTCGTAAATTTGCAGATGTTTTTGATTTTTTTACAGAGAGCTCTGCGAGAATTCGTGACAGACAGCAATGTTGTTTCTGCGCAGCGATCCAAATCTATCATCAACTTTAACATAGAAACTTTACTTGGCACAAAAACATGATAGGGAGAGGTTGCTACAGTAGTAAACAACTTCCAAGACTCAACAATACAGTAAAAAATAAAACATGGGTTATCTCCCAAGAAGTGCTTTTTTTAACGCCTTTCAAGGCGCAGAAAGTGCAATTCAAGTAACATCAAGAGAAGAAGCATCAACATCATAGCTTGTTCTAATAATAGAATCAAAAGGCAACTTCATTCTCTTTCTAGGGAAGTGTTCCATACCTTTCTTGAGAGGAAATTGATATTTAATACCTTCCCTCATATCAATAATAGCACCAACGGTTCGAAAAAAAGTCTTCCCAACACAATAGGACAAGATGCATTGCATTCGATATCCAAGACAACAAAATCAACGGGGACAAGGTTATTGTTAACCATAATGCGAACATTATCAATCCTCCCCAAAGGTTTCTTTTTAACATTATCGGCAAGATTAACATCCAAATAACAATTCTTCAATGGTGGCAAGTCAAGCATATCATAAATCTTTTTAGGCATAACAGAAATACTTGCACCAAGATCACATAAAGCATTACACTCAAAGTCATTGAATTTCATCTTAATGATGGGCTCCCAACCATCTTCTAACTTCCTAGGAATAGAAGCTTCAAGTTTTAATTTCTCTTCCCTAGCTTTAATGAGAGCATTTGTAATATGTTTCGTAAAGGCTAAATTTATAGCACTAGCATTAGGACTTCTAGCAAGTTTTTGTAAGAACTTTATAACTTCAGTAATATGACAATCATCAAAATCTAAACCATTATGTTCTACAGCAATGGAATCATTGTCACCAATATTTTGAAAAATTTCAGCAGTTTTATCACAAACAGCAGTTTCAGGCAATTTTGTACGCTTTGCACTAGGAGTAGAAACATTGCCAACACCAATTATTTTACCATTGATAGTAGGAGGTGTAGCAACATGTGAAGAATCAACATTACTAGTGGTGGTAATAGTCCATACTTTAGCTACATTATTTTCTTTAGCAAGTTTTTCTTTTTCTTCTCTATCCCACCTAGCATGCAATTCAGCCAACAATCTAATATTATCATTAATTCGAACTTGGATGGCATTTGTTTTAGCAAACCTAGCATCTTTAACTTCCTCAGGCATAACTTTCAATTTTAAAAGATCAACATCAAGAGCAAGACTATCAACCTTGGAAGCAAGAATATCAATTTTATCAAGCTTTTCTTCAACAGTTTTATTGAAAGCAGTTTGTGTACTAATAAATTCTTTAAGCATCACTTCAAGACCAGAGGGTACACTCTTATTATTGTTGTAAGAATTACCATAACCATTACCATTATTAGAAGGATATGGCCTATAGTTGTTGTTACCATAATTATTCCTATAAGCATTGTTGTTGAAATTATTGTTCTTAATAAAATTCACATCAACATTTTCTTCTTGAGCAACCAATGAAGCTAAAGGAACATTATTAGGATCAATATAAGATCTACCATTTGCAAGCATAGACATAATAGCATCAATCTTATCACCCAAAGAAGAGGTTTCTTCAACAGAATTTACCTTCTTACCTTGAGGAGTTCTTTCAGTGTGCCATTCAGAGTAATTGATCATCATATCATCAAGTAGTTTAGTTGCGGCGCCCAGGGTGATAGACATAAAAGTACCTCCAGCAGCTGAATCCAATAGGTTCCTCGAGGCAATTCTTTACCAAAGATTTCATTCTCTCCCATGCTTGAGCAACATGTTCATTATCAAATTGTTTAAAGTTCATTATGCTACTTCTCAAAGATATAATCTTAGCAGGAGGATAATATTTACTAATAAAAGCATCTTTACATTTAGTCCATGAATCAATACTATTTTTAGGCAAAGAAAGCAACCAATCTTTAGCTCTTCCTCTTAATGAGAAAGGAAACAATTTCAGTTTTATAATATCACCATCTATATCCTTATACTTTTGTATTTCACAAAGTTCAACAAAATTATTAAGATGGGCAGCAGCATCATCAGTACTAACACCAGAAAATTGCTCTCTCATAACAAGATTCAATAAAGCAGGTTTAATTTCATAGAATTCTGCTGTAGTAGCAGGTGGAGCAATAGGAGTACATATAAAATCATTGTTATTTGTGCTAGTGAAATCACACAACTTAGTATTTTCAGGAGTACCCATTATAACAGTAGTAAAGTAAACTAGGAAAATAAAATAAAGACAAGTAACTAATTTTTTTGTGTTTTGATATAGAACTAGTAAATAAGACAATAAGTAAAGTAACTAATTTTTTTGTGTTTTTAATATGTAGCAAACAAGACAGTAAATAAAATAAAGTAAAGCAAGACAAAAACAAAGTAAAGAGATTGGAAGTGGAGACTCCCCTTGCAGCGTGTCTTGATCTCCCGGCAACGGCGCCTAAAAAGTGCTTGATGCGCGTAGATGTACACGTCCGTTGGGAACCCCAAGAGGAAGGTGTGATGCAAACAGCAAGTTTTCCCTCAGAAAGAAACCAAGGTTATCGAACCATTAGGAGCCAAGAAGCACGTGAAGGTTATTGGTGGAGGAGTGTGCGTGCGCAACACCAGTGAAACCGGCGCCAACGGAACCTGCACAACACAATCAAGTACAATGCCCCAACGTAACAGTGAGGTTGTCAATCTCACCGGCTTGCTGAAAACAAAGGATTAAGTGTATCGAGTGGAAGATGGTGTTTGTTTGGAAAGAACAATAAAAACAATGATTGCAGTAGAATGTATTCAGATAAAAGAATGGACCGGGTCCACAGTTCACTAGAGGTGTCTCTCCAATAAGATAACTAACATGCTGGGTGAACAAATTACAGCGAGCAATTGACAAATAAAGATTCAATATATACCAATGATGATTACTATGTGATTTAATCAGGGCATTACGACAAAGTACATAGACCGCTATCCAAGCATGCATCTATGCCTAAATAATCCACCTTCAAGTTATCATCCGAACCCTTCCAGTATTAAGTTGTAAACAACAGATAATTGCATTAAGTATGGTGCGTAATGTAATCAACACAAATATCCTTAGACAAAGCATCAATGTTTTATCCCTAGTAGCAACAGCACATCCACAACCTTAGAACTTTCTGTCACTGTCCCAGATTAAATGGAGGCATGAACCCACTATCGAGCATAATTACTCCCTCTTGGAGTTACAAGTATCAACTTGGCCAGAGCCTCTACTAGCAACGGAGAGCATGCAAGAACATAAACAACACATATATGATAGATTGATAATCAACTTGACATAATATTCTATATTCATCGGATCCCGCCAAACACAACATGTAGCATTACAAATAGATGATCTTGATCATGTTAGGCAGCTCACAAGATCTAAACAATGATAGCACATGCGAGAAGACAACCATCTAGCTACTGCTATGGACCCATAGTCCAAAGATGAACTACTCACGCATCAATCCGGAGGCGGGCATGATGATGTAGAGCCCCTCCCGTGATGATTCCCCTCCCAGCAGGGTGCCGGAGGCGATCTCCGAATCCCCCGAGATGGGATTCGCGACGCGGCGTCTCTGGAAGGTTTTCCTCGTGGCTCTCGGTACAGGGGGTTTCGCGACGAAGGCTATTTGTAGGCGGAAGGGTAGGTCGGAGGCGACGCAAGGGCCTGACTACAGCCGGGCGCGCCGGGCCTGGGCCGTGCTGCCCTGTTGTCCGGCCGCCGGCCCCACTTCCTTTCCCCTCGGTCTTCTGGAAGCTTCGTGTAAAAATATGCATTGATTTCGTCCAATTCCGAGAATATTTCCTTACTAGGATTTCTGAAACCAGCAGAAAACAGGAACGGCACTTCGGCATCTTGTTAATAGGTTAGTGCCGAAAATGTATAATAATGCTGTAAAGTATGTATAAAACATTCAAGTATTGTCATAAAAGTAGCATGGAACATAAGAAATTATAGATACATTTGAGACGTATCAAGGCTACACTGGGTAAGTCCACCAGAAACCAAGAACTCAAGAACAGGAAGAACAGCACTGCTGTTCAACACCTCACCACCACAGCAACCAAGCACCACAGGCTTGCAAGGAGGAGCAGGGCAAGCATAAGCTCAACACTGAAGAAATCCTCTACACCAACAAACAATCTAGGAGCTGGAGTGAGGTATAAACCAAATCAACCTGAGCAAAACCAAGTTTTGCTCATAAATAAGCATACAATGCATCACAGGAGCACAGAAGGGTAGAATACCCTGTTTGTGTCATCATCTGGCTACAAAGCCATTTGGTGCAAGCAAATATGGGTAAGGCCATTAGGTAATCATCCTATGGGAACATCAGTTATGCAAATCAGTGCATAACTAAAGGAATCCAGCCAAGAATGAATTCACAGCTAGCCTAGCCACACACTTAGCACCTACAGCTAGTTAGGCCATCAGACTATAGACAAATCCTTGTCTATATAATTTCTCAACATCAAAAGCCACTGGAAGTCCAGTATTGGATCAAGCCAGTGAGCAGTTGTTCAAATCCAGCAAGCAATTACCAACTAGAGCAAGCCACAGAGAGGGGGAGCTACCCTTGACAGCATCAAAGAGCTGCCAGGGCCACCTCAACCCACAGCCAACACCTTAAGCCACCACATCATCACCCAGATAGGGTTCAGTAGTGGGCTAGGGTACCCAACCAGTGGTTGGCATCCATCTAGCCCTGTCTCAAATCATAGGATGATCACAACTGCAAGCAGTTCACATCATTTATCCATCTAATAAAGCCAGGAAATACAGATAAATGAAACAGACAAGTAATCAAAGCACAGGAGCCTTGCAGATGATCCAATGGATCATTGCAAGCAACACTGATGCTTACAAGCACCAGCACACACCAGGACAAGCCTGTGTGACACACACATCACAGGTTGAGCAGCAGTGGAGGCACGAAACAACACGGTAGCTTTTCCAAGCAACTGATGATCATATGATCATCTGGAGCTTGCTAGAGCATGCTAGGGCATTACTGGCATCAATTCATGAATCATATAAATGAAACAACCACAATTAAGCAACAATTGAATCACAGATAATCATATAAACCATTTTTATGATTGTATCCAGAAGCACATCATCAAGGAATTGATGCATATGAACAACAATTAAGCAAAGCAGAGCCTACCATGAGCCAGAACCTTTAATCATCACACAAACAACACTGGCACTTGCTAAACAGCAAGAATCACTCACAGTAGTGAACCAGGGGAGCCAGAGCATAGCATAGCACAAGCAAGCAAGCCACAGCAATGGCTAGGGATGCTCAAATGAGCATCTAGATCATAATCGCATGCATAACATAGGATTGAACAGAGACAGTAAACAAGAGCATGAATGCGCCACAGAAGGATGGCACAGCTAGGCCATGGAGAGTAGAGTAGCAGCAACTAGCACACAATGATAGCAACAGAGAGCATAGCCATAGCGCAGCAAGACCGCACATAAGACGGCACGCCACATCTCCACGAGGTGGAGCAGCCGTGGCCGAGGTAGAGGGAGGAAGAAGAACAGGCACAGGAGAGAGAAGGGTGGCGCACGTACACGAGGCGAGCAGACAGCAGACGCAGCCATGGCGGCCACGGCGGCGCGCGCCGAGTGCACGGCAGCACCTGGCCAGGCCAGGCCATGCTTCGACAAGCGCCGCAGCGCCCCGCACCAACACGACAAGGCCCACGGCGGCGCCATCGCGCCAGAACAGTGAGCAGCGGGATCGCCCGATCCCGTAACCCTAGCCGCCGCGAGAGGTCGAGGACGAGCGAACGGCGCCGCTCCAGATCGACGCGGAGGGATTGACCGCCGTCGTGCGGCGGTCGATTGCGCCCCATGGCGAGGGCCAAGACCGGCGGAGCTCGCCGGAATCGAGCGGCGACGGCGAGGCGACGCATGTCGCCAGAGAGGGGATTAGGGTTAGGGTTCGACGCGCGCGAGAGAAGAGTGAGCGAGCGGGTGGTCGGGCCGGACCGCCTAAACCAACCTGCCACACCGACAGTGGGCCCAGGGGCAATTGTGTCATTTCACAAATTCATAAAATGCTGAAACTTTGAAAATCAATAGTAAATGTTTAATAGCTCTAAAAAATAATTAAAAATATGAAAACCACTCAGTATAAAAATCTCTATCATAATAAAATATGCAATAGAATTTTTGAAGTTAAACAAGAATAAGTTCAAATTTGATGATTTAAATAATCATTTAAATCACACCTTTTATTTTCAATAATGAAAATAAGTCCATAAATTCTTTTGGACTTTAAAAACACCTTGACAACATTTCAAGGTTGTATTTTACACTAAACAGAGTATCCCTAAATTGTTCTTAGTATTAACCTCTCACATAAAATAATAAAACACCGGAAGGGGGGAACAAACCCTAAAATTGGAATGCATGCATAATTGCTTCTTTAACCATTGCCCTTATCGGACAATGATGCTATTTTTCAGCAACAGAGGACAAGGGTCAGTCCACACCATCCAACTGCAACACTTTGCAGTGTTCAGGCAAGTTCATCACTTGCTCATGTCATTTGAGTATTTTTACCAAATTACTTGCAAAGTACTATGTTTATCACTATTGCATAAAAGGCAAAACCACTATTTTCATAACTATGAATATGACTATGTGGTGGGCAATGGAACCATGGATTGTGTTGATATGGTGGAGGTTCCATTGCAAGGGTTTATACCCATATAGGATTAAACAACAAATGTCGTCCAGTGATTCTTGTGCCGTAAAACTCGTGTTCACCATAAGATCTGGAGTGGGACGGAGTAGCCAATTGTATTTCCACCTCTCGTACATCAACGGATGCGCTTACCGTAGCAGTTGTGTCTTGCGGAGCAACTTGAGGGTGGGGAGCCCCTTCTAATTCCCCACGGTATAGCAGTGCTTACCGTAGCGGTTGCGGCTTGCGGAACAACTTGAGGGTGGGGATCCCCTTCTAATTCCCCACGGTAATGTGGTCTATGATGGGTTGCATCTACCGGCGAAGGAGTTTGGTTAACTTGTCCCAAACTGTTGTCGTGGTCGGGGTCCATCCTTAATTGGTGTAAGAGGACCGGCGAGGACCCAGGGTCGGGGAATGCAACAAAGGGTGGGTGTGCGAGGTAGCGGAGGAATATGAACGGCTAAGACCTTATACCGGGCCTCACACCAAAGGAAGTGTGGACGGGAAAGCTGCCCGGTTGGCACCAAGGTTAAGATCTCTTATGGGTAAAGAAACACACCTCTGCAGAGTGTAATGAATCGTGACCAGTCACTCCTTGTTCCGGGATTTGGAACTGCGAACGCTGCCGGAAAGGAACTCCATGAAGTTCTAGTAAACCGGTGAAGGCTGACGGACATAGTTCTTATAAATAAAAGCAACCTTTTAAAGAAATGGTTATCAAAACCTGCATGGTATCAGACTTTCTGGTCTAGTATCGTAGATAGTGCATTAAACACCTCTTTCCTAATATGAACTTGTTGAGTACACTCGTACTCATACCACTCTTAAATCCCCTGCTTAGATTGTCTGAATCGATCTGGAGGAGGACAACGACAACCTGAAGGAGCCGAAATCATCGGCTATGATGAACCAGACCTCTCTGGAGGTGTTGAAGGCGTAGACTATCTCATAGTCTACGGAACCGGGGAGGGTTCCGGAGAAGAGCAAGTTTAGACCTACCAGCAGCAGTAGTAGTAGTAGTAGTAGTAGAACCGAGCAGTACGAACTCATAGTATTTAGCTGCTCGAGGAAATAAATGTATAATCTAGTAAGACTCTTATATTGTAAGTTAAGTTGGGTTCGCCTCGAACCCAGGAGTATCCCTCTTAGGACCCAAGAGGAGCTCCGAGATGATATGTACATGTTGCTTGTAATAATAAATGAATGAGTTATGGACCTGCTATGTTCTGTTGTACTACTCTGAGGGATGTAATATTTGCGGATTGGTACTTCGTGAATGTTATATCAACGACTGGCATACTACAACATGCAGTGGTATGCAGGGTCACCACAGTTGGTATCAGAGCAAAAGCTTTGACCTTAGGTTGGAACCTAGTAAATGGGACGAAAACGTTAGGAGTCAAATAGGATTAGTAAAGAATTCTCTAAAAATATGGTATCTATTCACTTGAGAATAAAACAATCATATCTTTTAGTGCGAAAATTCTTTATTATCTCTATTATGATGCATTATTACTAATATTATATTCTTTCTTTTCTACAGCCAACTATGGCAAGTTCACGTTCGGGACGTAACGTGAAAGTGATGGAATCAAACCTGAGTGAATATGATGGAGGACTCGCGGATATTCTTCGTGCTATGTTGCTTGAATTTGGGTGTGATCCCCAAATCCAAGTAACGAAATACATGTACTACGACGGTACAGTGTTAGCGAAGTGTAGGGTAGGATTAAGACTTCCAGAATCCCTAGGAATGAGTGTAGTGATGCCAGTAGGTGAGGCTAGAACTATCCAAACAGCCTACCATATAGCCATAATGAGAGCCATCACTGATATTCGGGAACATAAGACGAAGGAGCTTATTGGTTCCGAATTCTCTCATATTCCTCATATGGAGGAGGATGATGATCCTATGCTTAACCACCTCAAATTTGCAAAACGCAAACCAGTAGAAGCCGCTAAGTACATGGATAATAGTCGCAACCTACTGACATTGTTCTTTCAGTTGAACCGACATTTGTCGGGAGCAATTGACACAATGTTGGAAGAATTCACTGAGCCCAAGGAGGAGACAAAAGGAAAGGAACCCATGGAGGGAGTGGTTCACACACCAGTTTATTCAGCTGGTGACTTTATTAGTATTGACCATCCAGAACAACAAACCACACCTATTACACCTAGGTACTTTCCTAGTAATTCCTATGGAGGATACGAGGGTGGAGAGGAATCCGGAAACCATCAGCGTTCCGAGACTCCTATAGAGAACTCAACAGGTTGGCGTTGGGGGTCAGACACGGAAACCTATGGCAATCCAGCCAGAGGTAACTCTGAGATGGAGGAGGACGCCACAACCCAGTTCCAGAACAATCAGTATAATAGAGGAGATAATGAGGAGTATCCTATGCTGATTGAGTCTGATACTGATGGTGGAAATACCTATGGCGGAGTCACCGGGGAGTACACCCGATGGGTGGATTATGATGCACTGAATAACCAATTCATGAACACAGATTTCTCCCTGGGATCATCCTCCGATTCTGACTACAAGCCGACGGGAAGACCCTATGTTCCAGATTCTGTCAGGAGGACTACACGTTCGACCGGATGGAAGCCTGGGATGTATCGGGAGTGAAGCACGACTAGAGACCACCATGGGAGGCGAGACTACAATACAGTTGTACCACATGTATTGTAGTATGTAATATTTGTAGAAATTTGTACATATACTTTAATAAGTGAGTTTGCATACTCACATCGCTACTGAGTATTGTAATAAACCACTTAAGTATGTATATACATGGTATATGTTTTGTATGATTTGCATTTGCTTCTTGATTTCCATTGCATGACTAGTTCTGTGCACAAAGTTGAGCTCAGAAAACTTGCGCATGGAGTAATTATGAGTACCACTTTGTGTTGCAGAACTAGGGGGATATGTCGGGAGCGCCGAGTGAGGAGAGCGAAGAACAGCGCCTCGAGCGTGAGGCCAAGCAGAAGGCAGAGGCTGATGAAGCAGCCAGAAACCAGTTTCCACCACCACCACCACCGATGACGCAGCAGAACTTCCTCCAGTACATGCAGATGATGGAGGAAAGGCAAAGGATTACCATGGAGCAGCAGAATAAGTTCTTCCACGATCTGCTGCAACAGAACAAGGTGGATAGACCAGAGAATCAGGGAGTCACTCTGTCAGACTTCCAGAACACTAAGCCAATCTCATTTGCATATGCGCCCGAACCTATGGACGCAGAGGATTGGTTGATGGACACTGAGCGTAAGCTCAATACAGTAGGATGCAACGACCTGGAGAAGGTCAGGTATGCAACACACTTGTTGTGTGGACCCGCCGCATCATGGTGGGATAACATAGTAGCCGTTTATCCGGCTGATAAAGTATTCACTTGGGAGGAGTTCAAGAGGAAGTTCAGGGAATCTAATGTCCCTGAGAGTATTGTGGAATTGAAGCGTCGAGAATTTGAAAGTCTCGAGCAGAAGGATAAGGCTATCCTGACTTACGTCAGGGAGTTTTCTGGATTGTCCCGGTATGCAGTTGAGGAGGTCAACACCGAGGACAAGAAGAAGAAGAGGTTCATGCGAGGATTGAATCCTCAGTTCAAGGTACAGCTCAGGATGTTGAGAGCTACTGAATTCCAGGAGTTGGTGGATGCAGCCATCACTCTTGAGGATGACTTCAAGCAACTGCAAGATGAAAAGAGGAAGAAGGCTAAATTTGAGCCTAAGAGGTTTGTCAGCAACAAGCCAAACACTGGCTTGAGTTTCAAGCCCAGATTCAACAACAACTACAACAGCAGGAGGAACCAAGCGTTTCAGACTGCAAACCAGATTGTCTGTCGCACTTGTGGATTCCGAGGACATACCTCGAAGGATTGCAACAAGCCAAAGATAATATGCTTTGGGTGTCGCCAGGAGGGGCACATGTTGAAGGATTGCCCCAAGAGAAAGAATGGAGGAGGTCAGTCAGGAGGAGGAGGAAGCCGAGGCGGGAACACCGGAGGGAATTGGAAGAACAAGAAACCCTTCGGCAAGTTAAACTGCACCAGCTTGGAGGAGGTGGTGAACTCCGATCAGGCAGTGATAGCAATTTATCATCAAACATGGGATTAGATGCACTAAGTTAGATAAACCCATAACCATACTTTCTGCGGGGGGAACGATATTAGTAACCCACACCAAACCTGGACAAGTCATTATGATCAATAAGTGTGCGTTTGACGCAGACCTGTTCATTCTACCGATGAAGGACATTGATGTCATTCTTGGTATGAACTGGTTAGAGGAAAATGGAGCACTGATAGATTGTACCCATAAGACAGTGTCTCTGAAAAGCCCAGGTGGAGAAAGAATCATATACCAAGGAGATAAGCATACTCAGATTGAGGTTGAGTTAAAGTTGAATAGTATGAAACTAGAGGACATCCCAATTGTCAATGAATTCCAGGATGTTTTTCCTAAGGAATTACCTGGAATGCCACCAGATAGGGAGATAGAGTTTACTATCGACCTAATTCCAGGAACAGCTCCAATTGCTAAAGCACCATATAAGATGGGGCCTAAGGAGTTGAAAGAACTCAAGGAACAATTGGATGACCTGGAACAGAAAGATTCATTCAGGAGAGTATCTCACCATGGGGATCACCTGTGATCTTTGTGGATAAAAGAGATGGAGGTCGAAGGATGTGCGGAGATT
The DNA here is from genome assembly GCA_030979885.1 of Lolium multiflorum. Taxonomy (NCBI): domain Eukaryota; kingdom Viridiplantae; phylum Streptophyta; class Magnoliopsida; order Poales; family Poaceae; genus Lolium; species Lolium multiflorum. The sequence goes on from CM061749.1 coordinate 76,971,190, forward strand.
ACAGGAATTTGAATAATGTTACTATCAAGAACAAGTACCCACTTCCTAGAATACAAGATCTATTTGATCAAGTTAGAGGCGCGGGAGTCTTTTCCAAAATTGATCTAAGATCCGGTTATCATCAGATAAAGATCAAGAAGGAAGACGTTCCGAAAACAGCCTTTGTCTCGAGGTACGGACATCATGAATACCTCGTAGTACCTTTTGGACTAACCAATGCCCCAGCAATATTCATGAATCTTATGAATAAGATCTTCATGCCATGTCTAGACAAGTTTGTCATCGTATTCATCGATGATATCTTGATATACTCCAAAGATAAAGCTGAACATGCTGAACATCTGAGAATAGTGTTGCAAACACTAAGAGAACATCAACTATACGCCAAATTCAGCAAGTGTGAGTTTTGGCTAGATCAAGTAGAATTTCTTGGTCATGTCATTAGCAAGGATGGGATAGCAGTAAACCCAAGCAAAGTAGCATCAGTTTTGGATTGGGAAGCACCAAAGAATGTCAAGGAAATCCGAGGATTCTTGGGAATGGCAGGATACTACCGGAGATTCATTGAAGGATTCTCTAAGATAGCAGGGCCAATGACCAAGTTGTTAAGGAAGAACACACCATTCGTGTGGTCTGATGAGTGTGAGAAGAGTTTTCAAACTCTGAAAGAGAAACTCACCACAGCACCGGTGTTAGCAGTTCCGGAAGTTGGCAAGGATTACACCGTGTACTGTGACGCATCCAAACATGGATTGGGATGTGTACTCATGCAAGATCGGAAAGTAATATCCTATGGATCAAGGCAACTCAGACCTCATGAAGTGAATTATCCAACTCATGATCTAGAGTTAGCAGCAGTCGTATTTGCACTAAAAACTTGGAGACATTTTCTCTATGGAGCCAAGTGTGAGCTCTATACTGATCATAAGAGTCTCAAGTACTTCTTCACTCAGAAGGAACTCAATATGAGACAGAAAAGATGGCTTGAACTGATCAAGGATTATGATTTGACCATCAATTATACTCCAGGAAAGGCTAATGTTGTAGCAGATGCCTTGAGTAGGAAGAGTACTGGAGGAATAGAACAAGAAATATCACCGGAGTTGAAGAAGGAAATAAGCCAAGCCCAAATACAACTTTGGGAGAAAGAAGCTCATGAAGGACTATCGGCTTTACAAGTAGCCGATGAACTTAGTGTGAACTTAAAGAATGAGATAATCATGGGTCAATTGGACGATCCATTCATCGTGGAGGAGATGAGAAGGATTGATGAGGGAAGACCATCAGAATTTCACCGAGGAGAGATGGGATCATTATGGTTCCAGAAAAGGATTTGCGTTCCGGATATTGATGAGATCAAAGAAGTTATACTCCGGGAAGCACATCAAACACCATACTCCATACATCCAGGAAGTACAAAGATGTACATGGATCTCAAGGAATTATTCTGGTGGAATAACATGAAGAGAGAGATAGCACAATACGTGGCGGAATGCCATACATGCCAAAGAGTTAAAGCCGAACATCAAAGTCCGGCAGGAAAGTTACAACCTTTACCAATCCCAGAATGGAAATGGGAAGAGATAGGAATGGATTTCATCACCGGACTACCCATGACTAATAAAAAGAAGGACATGATATGGGTAATCGTGGACCGGTTGACAAAAAGTGCACACTTCTTAGCAGTAAACCAGCAGGATAAAGGGGAGAAACTCATCGATCTTTACATCAAAGAGATCGTGAGTAAACATGGAGTGCCCAAGAAGATCGTGTCAGATCGAGGATCCGTGTTCACATCAGCATTTTGGAAGCAACTACATGAAGCTTTAGGATCCAAGTTAGATTATAGCACCGCCTATCATCCTCAGACAGGTGGACAAACAGAGAGAACAAATCAGATTTTGGAAGATATGCTTAGGGCATGTGCCCTAGACTTCGGAGGATCATGGGAGGAGCATCTACCACTAGCAGAGTTTTCATACAATAATAGCTATCAAAGCAGCATCAAGATGGCACCATTTGAAGCACTGTATGGAAGGAAGTGTAGATCACCGATATGTTGGTATGAGGCAGGATCAAGCAAGGAGTTCAATCCTGATTATGTCAAGGAAAAGCAACAGATCATTGACATTATAAGAGATAGGCTGAAGATAGCTCAAAGTCGACAGAAGAGCTATGCAGACCAGAAGAGAAGGACTTGGGAGCCACAAGTTGGAGACATGGTATATCTTAAAGTAAGTCCGATGAAAGGTCTTCAGAGATTCGGATACATCGGACCTTTCAAGATACTGAGTCAGAACCGAGGGTTAGCCTTTGAATTGGATCTACCGGGAAGGTTAGCTCAAGTTCACAATGTATTCCATGTGTCGCAACTCAGGAAATGCTTAAAGACCCCAGATGAGCCAGTATCACATGATGAGCTCGAGTTACAACCAGACTTGACTTACATCGAGAAGCCAGCTAAGATTCTCGAGGAGAACTGGAAACAACTCAGGAATCGAGCTATTAAGTACTGCAAGATACAATGGAAGCATCACCCCGAGAGGGAAGCCACCTGGGAAAAGGAAGAAGACCTGAGGAAAACATACCCCGAACTCTTCAGGTATTACAACCACAACTTCGGGACGAAGTTTTCTTTAAGGGGGAAAGGCTGTAATGTCCCAGGTTTAGAGACGATCGAGGGGTAGATTTTAGAAAGGGATGTGCATTGCATCGTAAATTCTGGGGAAATTTCGCGCTTTTAAACAAAAACTACATCGAAGGGGGACAAGTTTCTCTCTCGACACCTTACAGGGTTAGGGTTCTGAGAGTGCGACAAACTTGTTTCTCATTCAACTAAATTAGGGTTTTGAGAAGAGTGAGGAGAATTGCATCACAACTTAAGTTGCATGATTGAATTCAAACTTAAGTTGCATGATTGAATTCAAACCTAAATTGAATTTGAATTTCAAATTCAAACATCAAATAAATATCTCATAATTCAATTGTGAGGAAATTCATTAAGTAAATTATAAATAATAAACAATATTGAACAAGACAAATAATAAGTAAAGCTCATTAGAGAAAACTTTGAGCTTTATTGATTAACACACAAGATACATTGTCATTTACAATATTCAGATTTGAATTATGAAATATTACAACATATTACAAGTATTGAACAAATGGAAAAAGAAAAAGAAAGAAAATTACAAGTAAATGATCTATCCTAAACTACATAAGATGAACTTGATCTTCATTTTGATCATTTCAATTGTCCCTGCACACACACAAAGATCAAATAAATGGATTATGCCAAGTGGCATTGCCACTTGGCAGGTTAGTGAAACAAATGAAATTGAGAGGATATGACCAAGATCAGCCGAGCTGATCCACTCACAGCCAAGTACCAAGCCAGGTACCAAGCACTTGGTACACACACACAGCCAAACTGCTCACCAGGCAGTGTGCATGCTCAACAGCACACACAGGCCAGTGAGTCACCACAAGCTGCAGGCCTTGTTGTCGACCAGAGAGGAAGGAGAAGGCCACATAAAAGCCTCCACAGTAAACCCTAAGCCATATCCATCGACAGGCTACACTGGGTAAGTCCACCAGAAACCAAGAACTCAAGAACAGGAAGAACAGCTCACCTGTTCTCACACCACCACAACAACAACTCAAGCACCACAGGCTTGCAAGGAGGAGCAGGGCAAGCATAAGCTCAACACTGAAGAAATCCTCTACACCAACAAACAATCTAGGAGCTGGAGTGAGGTATAAACCAAATCAACCTGAGCAAAACCAAGTTTTGCTCATAAATAAGCATACAATGCATCACAGGAGCACAGAAGGGTAGAATACCCTGTTTGTGTCATCATCTGGCTACAAAGCCATTTGGTGCAAGCAAATATGGGTAAGGCCATTAGGTAATCATCCTATGGGAACATCAGTTATGCAAATCAGTGCATAACTAAAGGAATCCAGCCAAGAATGAATTCATAGCTAGCCTAGCCCACACACTCAGCACCTACAGCTAGCTAGGCCATCAGACTATAGACAAATCCTTGTCTATATAATTTCTCAACATCAAAAGCCACTGGAAGTCCAGTATTGGATCAAGCCAGTGAGCAGTTGTTCAAATCCAGCAAGCAATTACCAACTAGAGCAAGCCACAGAAGAAGGGAGCTACCCTTGACAGCATCACAGTGCTGCCAGGGCTACCTCAACCCACAGCCAACAGCCACCAATCATCACCCAGAGGGTTCAGTAGTGGGCTAGGGTACCCAACAGTGGTTGGCATCCATCTAGCCCTGTCAAATAATAGGATGATCACAACTGCAAGCAGTTCACATCATTTATCCATCTAATAAAGCCAGGAAATACAGATAAATGAAACAGACAAATAATCAAAGCACCAGAGCCTTGCAGATGATCCAATGGATCATTGCAAGCAACACAGGAAGCAAGCACCAGCACACACCAGACAAACCTGTGTGACACACACACATCACAAGTTGAGTAACAGGAGGCAAACAACACAGCTTTTCCAAGCAAACGATGATCATATGATCATCGAGTGCTAGAGCATGCCAGGGCATGCTAGGGCATCACTGGCATCAATTCATGAATCATATAAATGAAACAGCCACAGTTAAGCAACAATTGAATCACAGATAATCATATAAACCATTTTTATGATTGTATCCAGAAGCACATCATCAAGGAATTGATGCATATGAACAACAATTAAGCAAAGCAGAGCCTACCATGAGCCAGCAACCTTTAATCATCACACAAACAGCACTGGCACTTGCTAAACAGCAAGAATCACTCACAGTAATGAGCCAGGAGGACAAGACATAGCATAGCACATGTGAGCAAGCTATAGCAAGGGCTTGGGATGCTCGATGAGTATCTAGATCAATAATCGCATGCACACATAGGATTGAACAGAGACAAGCAAGAGCATGAATGCGCAATGCAAGGATGGCACGGCAAGCTAGGCCATGGAGAGTAGAGTAGCAGCAACTAGCACAATGATAGCAGAGAGAGCACACGGCCATAGCAGCTAGCACCCAACGGCAGCAGAGACGGCACGGCCACATCTCCACGAGGTGGAGCAGCCGTGGCCAGTAGATGAGGAGGAAGAAGAACAGGCACGAGAGAGAGAAGGGTGGCGCACGTCCGAGGCGAGACCAGACACAGCCATGGCGGCCACGGCGGCGCGCGCCGAGTGCACGGCACACTGGCCAGCCGGCCATGCTCCGACAGCGCCGCAGCGCCCGCACCAACACGGCAAGGCCCACGGCGGCGCCATCGCGCTGGAACATTGGGAGCAGCGGGATCACCGTAGATACCGTAACCCTAGCCACGGCGAAGAGGGTCGAGGACGCGGGAGCGGCGCCGCTCCGATCGACGCGGAGGGATTGACCACCGTCATGCGGCGGCTCGATTGCGCCCATGGTGAGGGCCAAGGCGGCGGAGCTCGCCGGAATCGAGCGGCAGGCGAGGGCGACGCATGTCGCCGAGAGATGGGGGATTAGGGTTCGTCGAGGCGGCGCGGGGGAGGCGAAGTGTGAGCGACCGCTTGGGTCGGTTGGACCGAGCTGGCCTAAACCAACCCGCTGGGCTCTGATAACCCACAAGTATAGGGGATCGCAACAGTCTTCGAGGGAAGTAAAACCCAAATTTATTGATTTGACACAAGGGGAGGTAAAGAATACTTATAAGCCTTAACAACTGAGTTGTCAATTCAGCTGCACTGGAAAAGCACTAGTAACGGGGGTGATGTGAAAGCAACAGTAATATGAGAGTAGTAGTAACAGTATAGCAGTAATATGAGAGCAATGGCACCAGAAAATAGTTTATACTACTTCCAATGACATGTAGAACGGGTATATGATGATGAAAGATGGACCGGGGTTCCCAGCTATCTACACTAGTGGTAACTCTCCAATAACAAGTGTTGGGTGAACAAATTACAGTTGGGCAATTGATAGGATTGAAATAGCATTAAGACAGAACATCAAGTCTATTAATCATGTAGGCATGTTTTCCATATATAGTCATACGTGCTCGCAATGAGAAACTTGTACAACATCTTTTGTCCTACCAGCCGGTGGCAGCCGGGCCTCTAGGGAATCTACTGGAAATTAAGGTACTCCTTTTAATAGAGCACCGGAGCAAAGCATTAACACTCCGTGAAAACATGTGATCCTCATACCTACGCCTTCCCCTCCGGTTGTCCCAATTTCTGTCACTTTGGGGCCTCGGGTTCCGGACATAGACGTGTGCAAACAACTTGTAGATACAATCTAAGCAATAAGTATAGAGCTTAAATCTAAGATCATGCCACTCGGGCCCTAGTGACAAGCATTAAACACAACAAGATTGCAGCAACAATAACTTCACAAACTTACATAGATAGACTAATCATAATGTAACAATCCATCGGGTCCCAACAAACACAACACCGATTACATCAGATGAATCTCAATCATGTAAGGCAGCTCATGAGATCATTGTATTGAAGTACATGGGGAGAGAATACCAACTAGCTACAGCTAGAACTCGTAGTCCATGGGGGAACTACTCACGGAGCATGATGGAGGCGGTGGCGTTGATGGAGATGGCTTCCGGAGGCACTTCCCCGTTCCTGGCGTGCGGAACTTCTGTCCCCCGAATTGGAGTTTCGCGATGGCGGCGGCGCCCCTGGAGTCTTTTTGGAGTTTCGTCAATCCGTGTCGCGTTTTCAGGTCGAAAGGGCTTATATAGGCGAAGAGGCGACGCAGGAGGGTGCCTGGAGCCCCCACACCATAGGCTGGCGCGGCCAGGCCTGGGGCCGCGCCGCCTTATGGTCTGGTGGCCCCCTGGCCCCTCTCCGACTCTCCTTCGGTGTTCTGGATGCTTCCGAAAAAAATAGGTCTTCGTTTCGTCGAATTCCGAGAATATTGCCCGAACAGCCTTTCTGGAACTAAAAACAACAGGAACTGGCACGGTGGCATCTTGTTAATAGGTTAGTTCCGAAAACGCAAAAACATTATAAAGTGTGAGCAAAACATGTAGGTATTGTCATAAAACAAGCATGGAACATCAGAAATTATGGATACGTTGGAGACGTATCAGCATCCCCAAGCTTAGTTCCTACTCATCCTCGAGTAGGTAAACGATAAAAAGAATAATTTCTGAAGTGACATGCTACCAACATAATCTTAATCATACTATTGCAAAGCACATGAGATGAATGAAGTGACTCAAGGCAATGATCTATAGTTGCTAACAAATAGATAACATATAGCAAAACTTTTCATGAATAGTACTTTCAAGACAAGCATCAAAAGTCTTGCATAAGAGTTAACTCATAAAGCAATAAATTCAAAGTAAAGGCATTGAAGCAACACAAAGGAAGATATAAGTTTCAGCAGTTGCTTTCAACTTTCAACATGCATATCTCATGGATAATTGTCAACACAAAGTAATATGATGAATGCAAATAAGCAAGTATGTAAGAATCAATGCACAGTTGACACAAGTGTTTGCTTCTAAGATGGAAGGAAGTAGGTAAACTGACTCAACATAAATTAAAAGAAAGGCCCTTCGCAGAGGGAAGCAGGGATAAAATCATGTGCTAGAGCTTTTCATGTTTTGAGATCATATAGAGAGCATAAAAGTAAAGTTTTGAGAGGTGTTTGTTGTTGTCAACGAATGGTAGTGGGCACTCTAACTACCTTATCAACCAGACTTTCAAGAGCGGCTCCCATGAAGGACGTTATCTCTACCAGCAAGGCAGATCATCCCTCTTCTCTTTTGTTTACACATGTATTTTAGTTTCATTATTTATGGTTGACACTCCTCCCAACCTTTTGCTTACACAAGCCATGGCTAACCGAATCCTCGGGTGCCTTCCAACATTTCACATACCATGGAGGAGTGTCTATTTGCAAAATTAAGTTGCTTACTGATAGATCAGAGCAAAACACGTGAAGAGAATTATTAGTGAAAGTTGTAATTAATTGGGGCTGGGAACCCCATTGCCAGCTCTTTTTGCAAAATTATTGGATAAGCAGATGAAGCCACTAGTCCATTGTGAAAGTCTGTCAGAAGTAAATGACAAGATCGAAAGATAAAACACCACATACTTCCTCATGAGCTATAAAACATTGACACAAATAAGAGATAATAGCTTTTGAATTGTTTAAAGATAGCACATGAAGTATTTGCTTGGAATGGCAGGAAATGCCACATAGTAGGTAGATATGGTGGACACACATGGCATAGGTTTTTGGCTCAAGGTTTTGGATGTACGAGAAGCATTCCCTCTCAGTACAAGGCTTTGGCTAGCAAAGTTGTTTGAAGCAAACACAAGTATAAACCGGTACAGCAAAACTTACATAAGAACAAATTGCAAGCATTATAAAACTCCACACTGTCTTCCTTGTTACTCAAACACTTTTACCAGAAAATATCTAGACCTTAGAGAGACCAATCATGCAAACCAATTTCAACAAGTTCTACAGTAGTTCTACACTAATAGATTTAAACTACATGATGCAAGAGCATGATCTACTTGAGAGCTCAAAACAATTGCCAAGTATCAAATTATCCAAGACAATATGAAGCATTTTCTGTTTCCAACCAAATAACAATAAGTGCAGCGGTTTTCAACTCCGCCATGAACATTAAAATAAAGCGAAGAACACCAGTGTTCATATGAAAAAGCGGAGCGTGTCTCTCTCCCATACAAGGATTACTAGGATCCGAATTTATTCAAACATAAACAAAAATAAAAACACACAGATGCTCCAAGTAAAGCACATATGATGTGACCGAATAAAAATATAGTTTCAATAGAAGAAACCTGATAAGTTGATGAAGAAGGGGATGCCTTGGGCATCCCCAAGCTTAGACGCTTGAGTCTCCTTGAAATATGCAGGGATGAACCACGGGGCATCCCCAAGCTTAGGCTTTTCACTCTTCTTGATCATATATCATCCTCCTCTCTTGACCCTTGAAAACTTCCTTCACACCAAACTTTTCATAAACTTCATTAGAGGGGTTAGTACTCAAAAAACTTTAATCCACCTTGGTCCTGTAGTGACACATTGCAAGAACTCAATAAAACATTAGCTACAGCTCTCCACATCTAGAAAGCCTCACTTAAAGTCCACAAGAGACAATGCAAAAAACAGAGACAGAATCTGCCAAAACAGAACAGCCAGTAAACACGAATTTTAACGAGGTACTTCCGTTGCTCAAATCAGAAAAATCAAAACTAATGAAAGTTGCGTACATATCTGAGGATCACGCACGTAAATTGGCAGATTTTTCTGCGCAGAAATCCAAATCTAGCATCAACTTTACCATAGAGACTTTACTTGGCACAACATTGCAATAAAATAAAGATAAGGAGAGGTTGCTACAGTAGTAACAACTTCCAAGACACAACAAAACAGTAGCAAAATAAACACATGGGTTATCTCCCAATAAGTTCTTTCTTTATAGCCATTAAGATGGGCTCAGCAATTTTAATGATGCTCACATAAGGGTGAGAGTTGAAGCAAAAGAGAGAATCAAAAAGCAAGTTCAAAAAACATTTAAGTCTAACCCACTTCCTATGCATAGGAATCTTGTACACAAATAAATTCATGAAGAACAAAGTGACAAGCATAAGAAGATAAAACAAGAGTAACTTCAAAAGTTTCAGCATATAGAGAGGTGTTTTAGTACCATGAAAATTTCTACAACCATATTTTCCTCTCTCATAATAATTTTCAGTAGCTTCATGGATAAACTCAACAACATAACTATCACATAAAGCATGCTTTTCATGATTCACAAACACATAATTTTTATCAAGCTCAGAAATAATAGGATTAAAACTTTCAAACCCACTTTTATCAATAATATAACAAGATGATTGATCAATCTCAAAAGATATGGGACTCATAGATAAAGTCAAGAACTCTTCAATCCCATTTTCATTAGTAGTACAATTAATATTATCAAGTAACATAGGACCATCATCTAGAGATTTATCATAAACATTTGCTAAGCAAAACTCTTTAGTACCATGCATTTCGACATCAGGCACAAACAAAGCATTATTATAAAATTTATCAAAATAGCATGGATTATCATGAATAACAGTAGCATAATTACTCATAGGGAATATTTCAAGAGAATCCACAGGAACATAACATTCATCCTCTTTCGGTAAGCATGGAGGACAATCAAATAATGTAAGAGATAAAGAGTTACTCTCATTAGAAGGTTGGCATGGGTAGCTGATACGTCTCCAACGTATCGATAATTTCTTATGTTCCATGCTACTTTATTGATGATACCTACATGTTTTATGCACATTATATGTCATATTTATGCATTTTCTGGAACTAACCTATTAACAAGATGCCGAAGAGCCAGTTGCTGTTTTCTGCTGTTTTTGGTTTCAGACATCCTAGTAAAGAAATATTCTCGGAATTGGACGAAACTTTCGCCCAGGGTCCTATTTTTGCACGAAGCTTCCAGAAGACCGAAGAGATAACGAAGTGGGGCCACGAGGCGGCCAGGAGGTAGGGCGGCGCGGCCCACAGCCCCGGCCGCGCTGACCTAGCCCCTGGGCCCCTCGTGTGGCCCTCGCGTTGACCCTCCGCCCACTTAAAGCCTCCGTCGCGAAACCCCCGGTCGAGAGCCACGATACGGAAAACCTTCCGAGACGCGCCGCCGCGAATCCCATCTCGGGGGATTGGAGATCGCCTCCGGCACCTGCCGAAGAGGGGATTCATCTCCGGAGGACTCTACACCGCCATGGTCGCCTCCGGAGTGATGAGTGAGTAGTTCACCCCCGGACCATGGGTCCATAGCAGTAGCTAGATGGTCGTCTTCTCCTTGTTGTGCTTCATTGTTGGATCTTGTGAGCTGCCTAACATGATCAAGATCATCTATCTGTAATACTATATGTTGTGTTTGTCGGGATCCGATGGATAGAGAGTACTATGATTATGGTGATTATCAATCTATTGTTTATGTGTTGTTTATGATCTTGCATGCTCTCCGTTACTAGTAGAGGCTCTGGCCAAGTTTTTACTCTTAACTCCAAGAGGGAGTATTTATGCTCGATAGTGGGTTCATGCCTCCATTGAATGTGGGACAGTGACAGAAAGTTCTAAGGTTGTGGATGTGCTGTTGCCACTAGGGATAAAACATTGATGCTATGTCTAAGGATGTAGTTGTTGATTACATTACGCACCATACTTAATGCAATTGTCTGTTGCTTTGCAACTTAATACGGAGGGGGTTCGGATGATAACCTGAAGGTGGACTTTTTAGGCATAGATGCGGTTGGATGGCGGTCTATGTACTTTGTCGTAATGCCCGGATTAAATCTCACTATATTTATCATATCATGTATATGCATTGTTATGCCTTCTCTATTTGTCAATTGCCCGACTGTAATTTGTTCACCCAACATGCTTTTATCTTATGGGAGAGACACCTCTAATGAACTGTGGACCCCGGTCCTATTCTTTACATAGCATACAATCTACTGCAATACTTGTTTTATTGTTTTCTTTGCAAACATCTTCCACTCGATACGTTTAATCCTTTGTTACAGCAAGCCGGTGAGATTGACAACCTCACTGTTTCGTTGGGACAAAGTACTTGGGTTGTGTTGTGCAGGTTCCGCGTTGGCGCCGGAATCCCTGGTGTTGCGCCGCATCACATTTCGCGACCATCAACCTTCAACGTGCTTCTTGGCTCCTACTGGTTCGATTAAACCTTGGTTTCTTTCTGAGGGAAAACTTGCCACTGTGCGCATCATACCTTCCTCTTGGGGTTCCCAACGGACGTGTACATCTACGCGCATCAAGCACTTTTTCTGGCGCCGTTGCCGGGGAGATCAAGACACGCTGCAAGGGGAGTCTCCACTTCTCAATCTCTTTACTTTGTTTTTGTCTTGCTTTATTTTATTTACTACTTTGTTTGCTGCACCTAAACAAAACACAAAAATTAGTTGCTAGTTTTACTTTATTTACTGTCTTGCTCTCTATATCAAAAACACAAAAAAATTAGTTACTTGCATTTAATTTATTTTGTTATCATGTCTAGTCCTGTACTTGTTTTTATTTTCACTAGTTAGGCATAATGGAAAACAACAAAAATATGAGAGATCTTTATGAACTTTATCTTGAATTAGGACATGATGTGTTTGAAGAAAGAATTAAGAAACCCATGGAACTTTATATGCATGCTAATGAGAATGTTATTACTATGAATGCTTTGAACACCATTGTTGCTAATGCTATGGAAAATTCTAAGCTTGGGGAAGCTGGTTTTGATGAGCATGATATTTTTAGTCCCCCAAGCATTGAGGAGAAAATTTACTTTGATGATACTATGCCTCCTATATTTGATGATGAGAATAATAATGATAGCTACTTTGTTGAATTTGCTCCCACTACAACTAATAAAATTGATTATGCCTATGTGGAGAGTAATAATTTTATGCATGAGACTCATGATGAGAATGCTTTATGTGATAGTTATATTGTTGAGTTTGCTCATGTTGCTACTGAAAGTTATTATGAGAGATGAAAATATGGTTGTAAAAATTTTCATGTTACTAAAACACCTCTCTATGTGCTGAAATTTTGAAGCTACACTTGTTTTATCTTCCTATGCTTGTTACTTTGCTCTTCATGAACTTGTTTATTTACAAGATTCCTATGCATAGGAAGCATGTTAGACTTAAATGTGTTTTGAATTTGCCTCTTGATGCTCTCTTTTGCTTCAACTTCTATTTCTTGCGAGTGCATCATTAAAACTGCTGAGCCCATCTTAATGGCTATAAAGAAAGAACTTCTTGGGAGATAACCCATGTTTTTACTACAGCAATTTTTGTTTTATATTTGAGTCTTGGAAGTTGTTTACTACTGTAGCAACCTCTCCTTATCATGTTTTTGTGCCAAGTAAAGTTTCTATGTCAAAGTTGATGTTATATTTGGGATCGCTGCGCAGAAACAGCATTGCTGTCTGTCACGAATCTGGGCACAGTTCTCTGTAGAAAATTCGAAAAAATCTTCCAATTTACGAGCGTGATCCTCAGATATGTACGCAACTTTCATTAGTTTTGAGTTTTTCCATTTGAGCAAGTCTGGTGCCAGCTCTAAATTCGTCTTTACGGACTGTTCTGTTTTTGACAGATTCTGCCTTTTATTTCGCATTGCCTCTTTTGCTATGTTGGATTTATTTCTTTGATCCATTAATGTCCAGTAGCATTATGCAATGTCCAGAAGTGAAAATAATGATTGTGTCACCTCTGAATGAGTGAATTATTAATGATGCACTAACCCTCTAATGAGTTTGCTTGAAGTTTGGTGTGAAGGAAGTTTTCAAGGGTCAAGAGAGGAGAATGATATACTATGATCAAGAGGAGTGAAAGCTCTAAGCTTGGGGATGCCCCCGTGGTTCACCCCTGCATATTTTAAGAAGACTCAAGCGTCTAAGCTTGGGGATGCCCAAGGCATCCCCTTCTTCATCGACAACATCATCAGGTTCCCCCGAAACTATATTTTTATTCAATCACATCTTGTGTTCTTTACTTGGAGCGTCGGTTTGTTTTTGTTTTTGTTTTGTTTGAATAAAATGGATCCTAGCATTCACTTTGTGGGAGAGAGACACGCTCCGCTGTTGCATATGGACACATGTGTCCTTAGGCTTTACTCATAATGTTCAAGGCGAAGTTTCTTCTTCGTTAAATTGTTATATGGTTGGAATTGAAAAATGCTACATGTAGTAATTCTAAAATGTCTTGGATAATGTGATACTTGGCAATTGTTGTGCTCATGTTTAAGCTCTTGCATCATATGCTTTGCACCCATTAATGAAGAAATACATAGAGCTTGCTAAAATTTGATTTGCATATTTAGTCTCTCTAAGGTCTAGATAATATCTAGTATTGAGTTTTGAACAACAAGGAAGACGGTGTAGAGTCTTATAATGTTTACAATATGTCTTTTATGTGAGTTTTGCTGCACCGGTTCATCCTTGAGTTTGCTTCAAATAACCTTGCTAGCCTAAACCTTGTATCGAGAGGGAATACTTCTCATGCATCCAAAATCCTTGAGCCAACTACTATGCCATTTGTGTCCACCATACCTACCTACTACATGGTATTTCTCCGCCATTCCAAAGTAAATTGCTTGAGTGCTACCTTTAAAATTCCATCATTCACCTTTGCAATATATAGCTCATGGGACAAAATAGCCTTAAAAACTATCGTAGTATTGAATATGTACTTATGCACTTTATATTTTATTAAGTTGCTTGTTGTGCGATAACCATGCTTCTGGGGAACGCCATCAACTATTGTTGAATATCATGTGAGTTGCTATGCATGTCCGTCTTGTCTGAAGGATCTATCATTTTAGTGGTTGGAGCATGCAAAATTGTTAGAGAAGAACATTGGGCCGCTAACTAAAGCCATGAATCATGGTTGAAGTTTCAGTTTTGGACATATATCCTCAATCTCATATGAGAATAATAATTGTTGCTACATGCTTATGCATTTAAGAGGAGTCCATTATCTGTTGTCCATGTTGTCCCGGTATGGATGTCTAAGTTGAGAATAATCAAAAGCGAGAAATCCAAAATGCGAGCTTTCTCCTTAGACCTTTGTACAGGCGGCATGGAGGTACCCTTTGTGACACTTGGTTGAAACATGGCATGCGAAGATCCGGTAGTCCAAGCTAAGTAGGACGAGGTGCGGGCACTATTAGTATACCATGCATGAGGCTTGCAACTTGTAAGATATAATTTACATAACTCATATGCTTTATTACTACCGTTGACAAAATTGTTTCATGTTTTCAAAATAAAAGCTCTAGCACAAATACAGCAATCGATGCTTTCCTCTTTGAAGGACCATTCTTTTACTTTTATTGTTGAGTCGGTTTACCTATCTCCTTCCACCTTAAGAAGCAAACACTTGTGTGAACTGTGCATTGATTCTTACATACTTGCATATTGCACTTGTTATATTACTTTATGTTGACAATATCCATGAGATATACATGTTATAAGTTGAAAGCAACACTAAATTGAATCTGATTTATTTATGAGCTCTTATGCAAGACTTATTGCTTGTCTTGATGACTATTTGAGTCTTTTTTATGACATGCATGTCATTACCTTTGTGTCGCATTCATTACATATGTTTACAAATAGTATGATCAAGATTATGATGGCATGTCATGAAATTATCTTTGTTATCGTTTTACCTGCTAACTAACTTGGGGATGCTGATACGTCTCCAACGTATCGATAACTTCTTATGTTCCATGCTACTTTATTGATGATACCTACATGTTTTATGCACATTATATGTCATATGTACTTATTATAACATAAAGTAAAGATAGAACGAAATTCCAGGGAATTGACGAAGCTTCCGAAACCAGAGATAACGAAGTAAGGTAGAAACCTCGCTGACCCTGCTTAAAGCGTGGATCAAATGAGACAGACCCCGTGGACATTCATGGTCAGCCCGGAGTGGGCCTGAGTGATGAGTGAGTTTACCCTGGACCATGGGTCCATAGCAGTAGCTAGATGGTCGTCTTCTCCTTGTTGTGCTTCATTGTTGGATCTTGTGAGCTGCCTAACATGATCAAGATCATCTATCTGTAATACTATATGTTGTGTTTGTCGGGATCCGATGGATAGAGAGTACTATGATTATGGTGATTATCAATCTATTGTTTATGTGTTGTTTATGATCTTGCATGCTCTCCACTAGTAGAGGCTCTGGCCAAGTTTTTACTCTTAACTCCAAGAGGGAGTATTTATGCTCGATAGTGGGTTCATGCCTCCATTGAATGTGGGACAGTGACAGAAAGTTCTAAGGTTGTGGATGTGTTGCCACTAGGGATAAAACATTGATGCTATGTCTAAGGATGTAGTTGTTGATTACATTACGCACCATACTTAATGCAATTGTCTGTTGCTTTGCAACTTAATACTGGAGGGGGTTCGGATGATAACCTGAAGGTGGACTTTTTAGGCATAGATGCAGTTGGATGGCGGTCTATGTACTTTGTCGTAATGCCCGGATTAAATCTCACTATATTTATCATATCATGTATATGCATTGTTATGCCTTTCTCTATTTGTCAATTGCCCGACTGTAATTTGTTCACCCAACATGCTTTTATCTTATGGGAGAGACACCTCTAATGAACTGTGGACCCCGGTCCTATTCTTTACATAGCATACAATCTACTGCAATACTTGTGTTTTCTTTTTCTTTGCAAACATCTTCCACTCGATACGTTTAATCCTTTGTTACAGCAAGCCGGTGAGATTGACAACCTCACTTTCGTTGGGACAAAGTACTTGGGTTGTGTTGTGCAGGTTCCGCGTTGGCGGAATCCCTGGTGTTGCGCCGCATCACATTTCGCGACCATCAACCTTCAACGTGCTTCTTGGCTCCTACTGGTTCGATTAAACCTTGGTTTCTTTCTGAGGGAAAACTTGCCATGTGCGCATCATACCTTCCTCTTGGGGTTCCCAACGGATGCATCTACGCGCATCGTAGCTAATCCATTCTTCCTCCTTTTGTTCATCACTCTCCTCTTCTTTTTCATCCAATGAGCTTTCGGGTTCATCAATTTCCTCCTCTTTTTCATCCAATGAGCTTTCAGGTTCATCAATTTCTTCTTCCACCGGTTCCTGCAAATTGTGAGTGCATTCTTGTGCATTAATGAGTCTCTCTTTATAATCAATGATATAAGGATTATCGCTGTAACTTTCTATGCAAAAATTAAGGATAGAAGAGACATAATCTTTAAGGTCCTTACAAACAGCACAAGTTTCATAATTTTTAGACATGAATGATTCTATCTCAGAGGCTCCCATAAATAAGACAAATTGTTCTACCTCTTCGAACCCAAAATGAATATAGCTATTCCAATTATAGTTCTTAATTAAAATTTCCTCACTAAAGCCACATTGAAATTTAAGATGTTTAGTATCCTGTTTAGAGCAACAGTTTATATCATGGCGTTTAAGCAAGATTTTAGCAATTGTATTTAATTTTTCTATCACAGCACTCATAACTTTACCCTTTCTCGATTCTCTATAATTATTATATAATTCTATAAGCTCCAAATAGGTTGTGGGTTCTCCCATAATAGCAATTTTTAATTTTTAGGTTTTTCAAATTTTTATCGATTTTCGGATATATAGGGAAAATAAAACAAGACAAAAAGAAACTAGGCAAAAGTAAAATAGGCAGAATAATACTAGACAGAAATAAACTAGCAAGATAAAATAAAATAAAAGTAGAGAGAGAGGTAGAGTGTACTCCCCAGGTGAACTTATGAGTAGAGCTATGCCCCCGGCAACGGCGCCAGAAAATAGTCTTGATAACGATACGCGTAGATGCACACGTCGTTGGGAACCCCAAGTGGAAGGTATGATGCGTATAGAAGCAAGTTTCCCTCGTATGAAACCAAGGTTTAATCGAACCAGTAGGAGCCAAGAAGCACGTTGAAGGTTGATGGTGGCGAAATGTGATGCGGCGCAACAACAGGGATTCCGCGCCAACGTGGAATCTGCACAACAAAACCAAAGTACTTTGCCCCAACGAAATAGTGAGGTTGTCAATCTCATCGGCTTGTGTAATAAAGGATTAAACGTATCGAGTGGAAGATGTTTGCAAAGAAAACAGTAAAACACAATTGCATAAGATTGTATGCTATGTAAAGAATAGGACCGGGGTCTTCACTAGAGGTGTCTCTCCCATAAGATAAAAGCATGTTGGGTGAACAAATTACAGTCGGGCAATTGACAAATAGAGAAGGGCATAACAATGCATATACATGATATGATAAATATAGTGAGATTTAATCCGGGCATTACGACAAAGTACATAGACCGCCATCCAACTGCATCTATGCCTAAAAAGTCCACCTTCAGGTTATCATCCGAACCCCATTCAGTATTAAGTTGCAAAGCAACAGACAATTGCATTAAGTATGGTGCGTAATGTAATCGACAACTACATCCTTAGACATAGAATCAATGTTTTATCCCTAGTGGCAACAGCACATCACAACCTTAGAACTTTCTGTCACTGTCCCAGGTGTCAATGAAGGCATGAACCCACTATCGAGCATAAATACTCCCTCTTGGAGTTAAGAGTAAAAACTTGGCCAGAGCCTCTACTAATAACGGAGAGCATGCAAGATCATAAACAACACATAAACAATAGATTGATAATCACCATAACATAGTATTCTCTATCCATCGGATCCCGACAAACACAACATATAGTATTACAGATAGATGATCTTGATCATGTTAGGCAGCTCACAAGATCCAACAATGAAGCACAATTAGGAGAAGACGACCATCTAGCTACTGCTATGGACCCATAGTCCAGGGTGAACTACTCACTCATCCGGAGGCGATCATGGCGATGAAGAGTCCTCCGGGAGATGAACCCCTCCGGCAGGGTGCCGGAGGCGATCTCCTGAATCCCCGAGATGGGATTCAGCGGCGGCGTCTCGGGAAGGTTTTCCGTATCGTGGCTCTCGTCGGGGCGCGACGGAGCTATTTGTAGGCGGAAGGGTAGGTCGGGGGGCTCACGAGGGCCCGGATGACAGGGTGGCGCGGCCAGGGGGCCGGGCGCCGCCGTGGGCCACCTCGTGGCCCCACTTCTTATATCTCGGTCTTCCGGAAGCTCCGTGCAAAAATAGGACCCTGGGCGAAGATTTCGTCCAATTCGAGAATATTTCCTTACTAGGATTTCTGAAACCAAAAACAGCGAAACGACAATGGCTCTTCGGCATCTTGTTAATAGGTTAGTTCCGGAAAATGCATAAATATGACATAAAGTGTGCATAAAACATGTAGGTATCATCAATAAAGTAGCATGGAACATAAGAAATTATCGATACGTTGGAGACGTATCAGCATCCCCAAGCTTAGTTCTGCTCGTCCCGAGCAGGTAAAGCGATAACAAAGATAATTTCTGAAGTGACATGCCATCATAATCTTGATCATACTATTTTTAAACATATGTAATGAATGCAGCGATCAAAACAAAAGTAATGACATGAGTAAACAAGTGAATCATATAGCAAAGACTTTTCATGAATAGTACTTAAAGACAAGCATCAATAAGTCTTGCATAAGAGTTAACTCATAAAGCAATAAATCAAAGTAAAGGTATTGAAGCAACACAAAGGAAGATGAAGTTTCAGCGGTTGCTTTCAACTTATAACATGTATATCTCATGGATATTGTCAACATAGAGTAATATAACAAGTGCAATATGCAAGTATGTAGGAATCAATGCACAGTTCACACAAGTGTTTGCTTCTTAAGGTGGAGGAGATAGGTAAACTGACTCAACAATAAAAGTAAAAGAAAGGTCCTTCAAAGAGGAAAGCATCGATTGCTGTATTTGTGCTAGAGCTTATTTTGAAAACATGAAACAATTTTGTCAACGGTAGTAATAAAGCATATGAGTTATGTAAATTATATCTTACAAGTTGCAAGCCTCATGCATAGTATACTAATAGTGTCCGCACCTCGTCCTACTTAGCTTGGACTACCGGATCTTTGCATGCCATGTTTCAACCAAGTGTCACAAAGGGTACCTCCATGCGCCTGTACAAAGGTCTAAGGAGAATGCTCGCATTTTGGATTTCTCGCTTTGATTATTCTCAACTTAGACATCCATACCGGGACAACATGGACAACAGATAATGGACTCCTCTTAAATGCATAAGCATGTAGCAATGATTATTATTCTCATATGAGATTGAGGATATATGTCCAAAACTGAAACTTCAACCATGATTCATGGCTTTAGTTAGCGGCCCAATGTTCTTCTCTAACAATTTTGCATGCTCCAACCACTAAAATGATAGATCCTTCGGACAAGACATGCATAGCAACTCACATGATATTCAACAATAGTTGATGGCGTTCCCAGAAGCATGGTTATCGCACAACAAGCAACTTAATAAAATATAAAGTGCATAAGTACATATTCAATACTACGATAGTTTTTAAGGCTATTTTGTCCCATGAGCTATATATTGCAAAGGTGAATGATGGAATTTTAAAGGTAGCACTCAAGCAATTTACTTTGGAATGGCGGAGAAACACCATGTAGTAGGTAGGTATGGTGGACACAAATGGCATAGTGGCTAGGATTTTGGATGCATGAGAAGTATTCCCTCTCGATACAAGGTTTAGGCTAGCAAGGTTATTTGAAGCAAACTCAAGGATGAACCGGTGCAGCAAAACTCACATAAAAGACATATTGTAAACATTATAAGACTCTACACCGTCTTCCTTGTTGTTCCAAACTCAATACTAGATATTATCTAGACCTTAGAGAGACCAAATATGCAAATCAAATTTTAGCAAGCTCTATGTATTTCTTCATTAATGGGTGCAAAGCATATGATGCAAGAGCTTAAACATGAGCACAACAATTGCCAAGTATCACATTATCCAAGACATTTTAGAATTACTACATGTAGCATTTTCCAATTCCAACCATATAACAATTTAACGAAGAAGAAACTTCGCCTTGAACATTATGAGTAAAGCCTAAGGACATATTTGTCCATATGCAACAGCGGAGCGTGTCTCTCTCCCACAAAGTGAATGCTAGGATCCATTTTATTCAAACAAAAACAAAACAAAAACAAACCGGCTCCAAGTAAAGAACACAAGATGTGATTGAATAAAAATATAGTTTCAGGGGAGGAACCTGATGATGTTGTCGATGAAGAAGGGGATGCCTTGGGCATTGAGTTTCTTAAAATATGCAGGGGTGAACCACGGGGCATCCCCAAGCTTAGAGCTTTCACTCCTCTTGATCATAGTATATCATTCTCCTCTCTTGACCCTTGAAAACTTCCTTCACACCAAACTTCAAGCAAACTCATTAGAGGGTTAGT
This sequence comes from Lolium multiflorum, assembly GCA_030979885.1. Taxonomy (NCBI): domain Eukaryota; kingdom Viridiplantae; phylum Streptophyta; class Magnoliopsida; order Poales; family Poaceae; genus Lolium; species Lolium multiflorum. The sequence continues at coordinate 76,992,150 of CM061749.1, forward strand.
GCACAATTGATAATTCTCATATTCAGAGGTGACACAATCATTATTTTCACTTCTGGACATTGCATAAAGCTACTGGACATTAATGGATCAAAGAAATAAATCCAACATAGCAAAAGAGGCAATAAAAAGGCAGAATCTGTCAAAAACAGAACAGTCCGTAAAGACGAATTTAAAGCTGGCACCAGACTTTCAAATGGAAAACTCAAAATTGAAAGTTGCGTAGAGGATCACGCTCGTAAATTGGCAGATTTTTCGAATTTTCTACAGAGAACTGTGCCCAGATCGTGACAGACAGCAATGCTGTTTCTGCGCAGCGATCCCAAATATAACATCAACTTTGACATAGAAACTTTACTTGGCACAAAAACATGATAAGGAGAGGTTGCTACAGTAGTAAACAACTTCCAAGACACAACAAAACAAAAAATTGCTGTAGTAAAAACATGGGTTGTCTCCCATAAGCCTTTTCTTTAACGCCTTTCAGCTAGCGCAGAAAGTGCAAATCAAGTAACATCGAGAGTAGAAGCATCAACATCATAACTTGTTCTAATAATAGAATCAAAAGGAAACTTCATTCTCTTTATAGGGAAGTGTTCCATACCTTTCTTGAGAGGAAATTGATATTTAATATTACCTTCCCTCATATCAATAACAGCACCAACGGTTCGAAGAAAAGGTCTTCCCAACACAATAGGACAAGATGCATTGCATTCGATATCCAAGACAACAAAATCAACGGGGACAAGGTTATTGTTAACCGTAATGCGCACATTATCAATCCTCCCCAAAGGTTTCTTTTTAACATTATCGGCAAGATTAACATCCAAATAACAATTCTTCAATGGTGGCAAGTCAAGCATATCATAAATCTTTTTAGGCATAACAGAAATACTTGCACCAAGATCACATAAAGCATTACATTCAAAGTCATTGAATTTCATTTTTATGATGGGCTCCCAACCATCTTCTAACTTTCTAGGAATAGAAGTTTCAAGTTTTAGTTTCTCTTCTCTAGCTTTTATGAGATCATTTGTAATATGTTTTGTAAAGGCTAAATTTATAGCACTAGCATTGGGACTTTTAGCAAGTTTTTGTAAGAACTTTATAACTTCAGAGATGTGGCAATCATCAAAATCTAAATCATTATGAGCTACAGCAATGGGATCATTGTTCCCAAGGTTGGAAAAAATTTCAGCAGTTTTATCACAAGCAGTTTCAGCAGTTTTAGCAATTTCAGGCAGTTTTGTTCGCTTTGCACTAGGAGTAGTAACATTGCCAACACCAATTATATTACCATTGATAGTAGGAGGTGCAGCAACATGTGAAGAATTAGCATTACTAGTGGTGGTGATAGTCCAAACTTTAGCTACATTATTCTCTTTAGCTAGTTTTTCATTTTCTTCTCTATCCCACCTAGCACGCAGTTCAGCCATTAATCTTATATTCTCATTAATTCTAACTTGGATGGCATTTGCTGTAGTAGTAATCTTATTATCAATATCATTATTAGGCATAACTTTCAATTTTAAAAGATTAACATCGGAGGCAAGTATATCAACTCTAGAAGCAATAGTATCAATTTTATCAAGCTTTTCCTCAACAGATTTGTTGAAAGCAGTTTGTGTACTAATAAATTCTTTAAGCATGACGTCAAGACCAGAGGGTACACTCCTATTATTGTTGTAAGAATTCCCATAAGAATTACCATAACCATTACCATTAGCAAGGATATGGCCTATAGTTATTACCAGAGTTGTTCCTATAAGCATTGTTGTTGAAATTATTATTTTTAATGAAATTCACATCAACATTTTCTTCTTGAGCAACCAATGAAGCTAAAGGAAAATTATTAGGATCAACATTAGATCTACCATTCACACGCATAGACATAATCACATCAATCTTATCACTCAAGGAAGAGGTTTCTTCAACAGAATTTACCTTCTTACCTTGTGGAGCTCTTTCCGTGTGCCATTCAGAGTAATTTATCATCATATCATCAAGAAGTTTTGTAGCCGCCCCCAATGTGATGGACATAAAGGTACCTCCAGCAGCTGAATCCAATAAATTCCGCGAAGAAAAATTTAGTCCTGTATAGAAGGTTTGGATGATCATCCAAGTAGTCAGTCCATGGGTTGGGCAATTCTTTACCAAAGTTTTCATTCTCTCCCATGCTTGAGCAACATGTTCAGTATCTAATTGCTTAAAATTCATTATGCTACTTCTCAAAGATATAATTTTAGCGGGAGGATAATATCTACCAATAAAAGCATCCTTACATTTAGTCCATGAATCAATACTATTCTTAGGCAAAGATAGCAACCAATCTTTAGCTCTTCCTCTTAATGAGAAAGGAAACACTTTCAATTTAATAATATCACCATCTACATCCTTATACTTTTGCATTTCACAAAGTTCAACAAAATTATTGAGATGGGCAGCAGCATCATCAGAACTAACACCAGAAAATTGATCTCTCATAACCAAGTTCAGTAAAGCAGGTTTAATTTCAAAGAATTCTGCTGTAGTAGCAGGTGGAGCAATAGGTGTGCATAGGAAATCATTATTATTTGCATTTGTGAAGTCACACAACTTAGTATTTTCAGGGTATTCATTTTAGCAACAGTAAATAAAACAAACTAGATAAAGTAAATGCAAGTAACTAATTTTTTTGTGTTTTGGATATAGAGAGCAAGACAATAAATAAAGTAAAACTAGCAACTAATTTTTTGTATTTTGTTTAGGTGCAGCAAATAAAGTAGTAAATAAAATAAAGCAAGACAAAAACAAAGTAAAGAGATTGAGAAGTGGAGACTCCCCTTGCAGCGTGTCTTGATCTCCCCGGCAACGGCGCCGAAATTTAGCTTGATACGCGTAGATGCACACGTCCGTTGGGAACCCCAAGTGGAAGGTATGATGCGTATAGAAGCAAGTTTCCCTCAGTATGAAACCAAGGTTTAATCGAACCAGTAGGAGCCAAGAAGCACGTTGAAGGTTGATGGTGGCGAAATGTGATGCGGCGCAACAAGGGATTCGGCGCCAACGTGGAATCTACAACAAAACCAAAGTACTTTGCCCCAACGAAACAGTGAGGTTGTCAATCTCACCGGCTTGCTATAACAAAGGATTAAACGTATCGAGTGGAAGATGTTTGCAAAGAAAACAGTAACACAATTGCAGAATTGTATGCTATGTAAAGAATAGGACCGGGGTCCATTCACTAGAGGTGTCTCTCCCATAAGATAAAAGCATGTTGGGTGAACAAATTACAGTCGGGCAATTGACAAATAGAGAAGGGCATAACAATGCATATACATGATATGATAAATATAGTGAGATTTAATCGGGCATTACGACAAAGTACATAGACCGCCATCCAACTGCATCTATGCCTAAAAAGTCCACCTTCAGGTTATCATCCGAACCCCATTCAGTATTAAGTTGCTAAGCAACAGACAATTGCATTAAGTATGGTGCGTAATGTAATCGACAACTACATCCTTAGACATAGAATCAATGTTTTATCCCTAGTGGCAACAGCACATCACAACCTTAGAACTTTCTGTCACTGTCCCAGTGTCAATGAAGGCATGAACCCACTATCGAGCATAAATACTCCCTCTTGGAGTTAAGAGTAAAAACTTGGCCAGAGCCTCTACTAATAACGGAGAGCATGCAAGATCATAAACAACACATAAACAATAGATTGATAATCACCATAACATAGTATTCTCTATCCATCGGATCCCGACAAACACAACATATAGTATTACGATAGATGATCTTGATCATGTTAGGCAGCTCACAAGATCCAACAATGAAGCACAATTAGGAGAAGACGACCATCTAGCTACTGCTATGGACCCATAGTCCAGGGGTGAACTACTCACTCATCACTCCGAGGCGATCATGGCGATGAAGAGTCCTCCGGGAGATGAATCCCCTCTCCGGCGGGTGCCGGAGGCGATCTCCTGAATCCCAGAGATGGGATTCACGGCGGCGGCGTCTTTGGAAGGTTTTCGTATCGTGGCCTGTACTCGGGGTTTCGCGACGGAGGCTATTTGTAGGCGGAAGGGTAGGTCGGGGGCTCACGAGGGCCGGATGATGGTGGCGCGCAGGGGCCAGCCGCCGCTGTGGTCTGCCACCTCGTGGCCCCACTTTGTTATCTCTTCGGTCTTCCGGAAGCTCCGTGCAAAAATAGGACCCTGGGCGAAGATTTCGTCCAATTCGAGAATATTTCCTTACTAGGATTTCTGAAACCAAAAACAAGAAAACAGCAACTGGCTCTTCGGCATCTTGTTAATAGGTTAGTTCCAGAAAATGCATAAATATGACATAAAGTGTGCATAAAACATGTAGGTATCATCAATAAAGTAGCATGGAACATAAGAAATTATCGATACGTTGGAGACGTATCAATAACCCACAAGTATAGGGGATCGCAACAGTCTTCGAGGGAAGTAAAACCCAAATTTATTGATTCGACACAAGGGGAGGTAAAGAATACTTATAAGCCTTAACAACTGAGTTGTCAATTCAGCTGCACCTGGAAAAGCACTAGTAACAGGGTGATGTGAAAGCAACAGTAATATGAGAGCAGAGTGATAACACGGTAGCGTAATATGAGAGCAATGGCACCAGAAAATAGTTTATACTACTTCCAATGACATGTAGAAGTATATGATGATGAAAGATGGACCGGGGTTCCCAGCTATCTACACTAGTGGTAACTCTCCAATAACAAGTGTTGGGTGAACAAATTACACTTGGGCAATTGATAGGATTGAAATAGCATTAAGACAGAACATCAAGTCTATTAATCATGTAGGCATGTTTTCCATATATAGTCATATGTGCTCGCAATGAGAAACTTGTACAACATCTTTTGTCCTACCAGCCGGTGGCAGCCGGGCCTCTAGGGAATCTACTGGAAATTAAGGTACTCCTTTTAATAGAGCACCGGAGCAAAGCATTAACACTCCGTGAAAACATGTGATCCTCATACATATGCCTTCCCCTCCGGTTGTCCCAATTTCTGTCACTTTGGGGCTCCGGACATAGACATGTGCAAACAACTTGTAGATACAATCTAAGCAATAAGTATAGAGCTTAAATCTAAGATCATGCCACTCGGGCCCTAGTGACAAGCATTAAACACAACAAGATTGCAGCAACAATAACTTCACAAACTTACATAGATAGACTAATCATAATGTAACAATCCATCGGGTCCCAACAAACACAACACCGATTACATCAGATGAATCTCAATCATGTAAGGCAGCTCATGAGATCATTGTATTGAAGTACATGGGGGAGAGAATACCAACTAGCTACAGCTAGAACCCGTAGTCCATGGGGGAACTACTCACGGAGCATGATGGAGGCGGTGGCGTTGATGGAGATGGCTTCCGGGGCACTTCCCGTCCGGCGGCGTGCGGAACAGAGATTCTGTCCCGAATCGGAGTTTCGTGATGGCGGCGGCCCCCCTGGAGTCTTTTTGGAGTTTCGTCAATCCGTGTCGCGTTTTTAGGTCGAAAGGGCTTATATAGGCGAAGAGGCGACGCACGAGGGTGCCTGGAGCCCCCTCACCAGGCCGCGCGGCCAGCCTGGGGCCGCGCGCCTTATGGTCTGGTGGCCCCCTGGCCCTCTCCGACTCTCCTTCGGTGTTCGATGCTTCCGGGAAAAATAAGGTATTGGGTCTTTGTTTCGTCGAATTCCGAGAATATTGCCCGAATAGCCTTTCTGGAACCAAAAACAGAAAACAGGAACTGCACGTGGCATCTTGTTAATAGGTTAGTTCTGGAAAACGCATAAAAACATTATAAAGTGTGAGCAAAACATCTAGGTATTTTCTTAAAACAAGCGTGGAACACCAGAAATTATGGATACGTTGGAGACGTATCAGGCTCCACTGACAGGTGGGCCCAGGGGCAATTGTGTCATTTCACAAATTCATAAAAATGCTGAAACTTTAAAAATCAATAGTAAATGTTTAATAGCTCTAAAAAATAATTAAAAATATGAAAACCACTCAGTATAAAAATCTCTATCATAATAAAATATGAAATAGAATTTTTGAAGTTAAACAAGAATAAGTTCAAATTTGATGATTTAAATAATCATTTAAATCACACCTTTTATTTTCAATAATGAAAATAAGTCCATAAATTCTTTTGGACTTTAAAAACACCTTGACAACATTTCAAGGTTGTATTTTACACTAAACAGAGTATCCCTAAATTGTTCTTAGTATTAACCTCTCACATAAAATAATAAAACATCGGAAGGGGGGAACAAACCCTAAAATTGGAATGCATGCATAATTGCTTCTTTAACCATTGCCCTTATCGGACAATGATGCTATTTTTCAGCAACAGAGGACAAGGGTCAGTCCACACCATCCAACTGCAACACTTTGCAGTGTTCAGGAAAGTTCATCACTTGCTCATGTCATTTGAGTATTTTTACCAAATTACTTGCAAAGTACAATGTTTATCACTATTGCATAAAAAGGCAAAACCACTATTTTCATAACTATGAATATGACTAAGTGGTGGGCAATGGAACCATGGATTGTGTTGATATGGTGGAGGTTCCATTGCAAGGGTTTATACCCATATAGGATTAAACAACAAATGTCGTCCAGTGATTCTTGTGCCGTAAAACTCGTGTTCACCATAAGATCTGGAGTGGGACGGAGTAGCCAATTGTATTTCCACCTCTCGTACATCAACGGATGCGCTTACCGTAGCAGTTGTGTCTTGCGGAGCAACTTGAGGGTGGGGAGCCCCTTCTAATTCCCCACGGTATAGCAGTGCTTACCGTAGCGGTTGCGGCTTGCGGAACAACTTGAGGGTGGGGATCCCCTTCTAATTCCCCACGGTAATGTGGTCTATGATGGGTTGCATCTACCGGCGAAGGAGTTTGGTTAACTTGTCCCAAACTGTTGTCGTGGTCGGGGTCCATCCTTAATTGGTGTAAGAGGACCGGCGAGGACCCAGGGTCGGGGAATGCAACAAAGGGTGGGTGTGCGAGGTAGCGGAGGAATATGAACGGCTAAGACCTTATACCGGGCCTCACACCAAAGGAAGTGTGGACGAGAAAGCTGCCCGGTTGGCACCAAGGTTAAGATCTCTTATGGGTAAAGAAACACACCTCTGCAGAGTGTAATGAATCGTGACCAGTCACTCCTTGTTCCGGGATTTGGAACTGCGAACGCTGCCGGAAAGGAACTCCATGAAGTTCTAGTAAACCGGTGAAGGCTGACGGACATAGTTCTTCTGAATAAAAGCAACCTTTTAAAGAAATGGTTATCAAAACCTGCATGGTATCAGACTTTCTGGTCTAATATCGTAGATAGTGCATTAAACACCTCTTTCCTAATCCCCTGCTTAGTACGCTCGTACTCATACCACTCTTAAATCCCCTGCTTAGATTGTCTGAATCGACTGGAGGAGGACAACGACAACCCTGAAGGAGCCGAAATCATCGGCTATGATGAGCCAGACCTCTCTAGAGGTGTTGAAGGCGTAGACTATCTCATAGTCTACGGAACCGGGGAGGGTTCCGGAGAAGAGCAAGTTTAGACCTACCAACAATAGTAGTAGTAGTAGTAGAACCGAGCAGTACGAACTCATAGTATTTAGCTGCTCGAGGAAATAAATGTATAATCTAGTAAGACTCTTATATTGTAAGTTAAGTTGGGTTCGCCTCGAACCCAGGAGTATCCCTCTTAGGACCCAAGAGGAGCTCCGAGATGATATGTACATGTTGCTTGTAATAATAAATGAATGAGTTATGGACCTGCTATGTTCTGTTGTACTACTCTGAGGGATGTAATATTTGCGGAATGGTACTTCGTGAATGTTATATCAACGACTGGCATACTACAACATGCAGTGGTATGAAGGGTCACCACACAACCCCACTGGTCTCATTTGCAAATTAATTGTAGAATTTAAATAGCAAAAATAACAAGACAGAGCCTTTTCCAACTTCAAATAAATATTAAAAATTATCTATAAATGATTTTAAGTTGATTCCAACTCTCATAAATCACATTTGGTATACTCTAATTGTTTCTGCAAAAATATAACATAGTTGTTTTGTATGATCATGGACTAGAGCAATATAATGGCTATGTGGCCATTTCTAGTGCATTTAAATCACCCCAAATTAATTAGTTAAATAGTATGAGAGCTACGCTCTCATTTAAATGGTGATCCTAAGTAATTCAAATAGAGGTACTGACTTTGGTCTAATAAACCTCATGCTTGATTACTTAGAGATATTAAATCATTATTATGCTAGTAATAAAATGCATGAGGCTTAGCCCTCATTTAAATCACACTCTCAAATAATAGATATGAGGTGTTGACCTTGGTCAACATATACTCATACCTTATTATTATTTGAAGAGATTAAATCTTAATAAGATTCAATGAGAGGAAATTATTTCTCCAAAGAAATAAATAGAAATACTAATCAATATTTATAATGAGAGCTCCTTAGTTTTTCCTCAGTTTTCCCCAAGCCCTTGTCTGAACCCGCAGAAGGAGCTCGGATGGAAGGAATCCGTTAAGTTGACCGTTCCGTGCTGACGAGTGGGGTCGTGTCGTTTGTGGGGTCGCGTCGTGTGGGACCGCGTCGTGTGGGGCTGGTAGGAAGGGACCGCGTGGGACAGGACGAGACCGTGTTTGTGTGGCCGTAGCGTGTGGGGCCGTAGCGTGTGGAGCCGTGTGGGTCCGGGACGGGAGCACGAGTGGTTTCTGTCTCTTTCGCCCAGATTAGCAGTTTTCAATGTACCTTTTTCCTCTCTCTCGCTCGATCTCATTCATATTTGATAGCCCAAATTGGTAGCAAATCTAGAGCAGCTTGTCCTTCTATTTTTTAACGCCATTCATTTCTTTATGCCTTCGTTTTTACCCAATCAGGTAGGAAATCTAGGGCACAAATCCAGAGAGAAAATATAGGATAAGCTGCATACAGCAACCAACATAGCATAGATATATTCAGGACAGATCCAAAAGTAGTACCGATAGATCCAACATAAGCTACATTTTACATGAATTTAAGCTGCTCTACAGATAGAGCAGTCACATACAGAGAGTGCAGTAGGCACGTTCAACGCCTCCAGGTAGCGCGTGTGACTCGCTTGGAGGTTGCGCAGGTGAATCCCAAGTGCTTTGTGTTTGGCCATGTACGCATGCACGTTCACGGTCCTTCCAACTCTAGCGCCACATCTGCCAATGGATTCAGCATGGTTCACCAGGGAGTTGAAGTCGGTGGCGCGGAGCTTCCTGTTGCAGAAGGGGCACTTGTAAATGCCTCGAGCAAAGGGGCCATCGTAATGGCCGGACTGCAGCCTCCTGAGGACGTGACGAGTCTTGGTGTGGAAGGACTCGTCATCGCTGTCGACGTCGCTGCTCTGCACCTGTCACGTAGCACCAAAGATCGTGCAAAAAACACGGAGTCAATTGCAACGATGATGGAACAGAGAGTGAACAAAAAATCATGCATGATAATATGGGCTCGAAAAAAAGAGGTAGCCTCAGTTACATTGGACACACTTATATCCAGGATTTGAGTCAGCAAACCAAAGATCATGCACAACAAATTTGTACACACCAATTGTTTACTGACCAAACCCTGAATCAATTTATGCCCAAATATTCATCATCATCGGCACAAATCTTAAACAAAAGCAAATCACAAACACTAATAACGCAAGATCTAACACAAAAGGATCGAACTAGGAACAGACGAACAGTAATAACGCAAGATCTAACACAAAAGGATTGAACTAGGAATAGACGAACAGTAATAACGCAAGATCTAACACAAAAGGATTGAACTAGGAACAGACGAACAGTAATAACGCAAGATCTAACACAAAAGGATTGAACTAGGAACAGACGAACCGTAATAACGCTAGATCTAACACAAAATGATTGAAATGAGATAAGAACAAGGGAACAAAGGGTTACCTCCGGCTCGTTGTCGACGATGGTGGTGTCGTAGGGGTTCTCCGCGTCGTACTGCACTTGTTCGTATAGGTGCAGGGGTTCGCCGGCGCCGAAGCGGGGCCTGGACGGGGGTGGCGGCCGATCCGCCGGCTGCTACGTTGGAAGCAGCGACAGGGGCCTGGACGGGGCGGTGGCCGATGCGCGCGGCTGCTACGTTGGAAGCAGCGACAGGGGCCTGGACGGGGGCGGCGGCTGATGTGCCGACAATGGGCATCTCATTCTTCTCCATCGCCGGCGGTTTTCTTCGGGGTTTTTTCTTCGGTTGTGGAGAAGATGATGGGACAGGAGAGGCGGTTGCAGTGAGCCAGTGAGAACGTGCGTCGAGGGAGAGAAAGAGGGGCTCTATAAAGACGAAGGTGGCATGTACCGCAACACGCGTCCGCTATGCACGGCTGCAGCGTGCACCGCTACACGAGTCTAACCCTGGGACGTTTGGTGTACTCAGTTATAACCTCAGGCCTTATACAGAAATTTTATCTGTACTCAGTTTTCCCCTCGAGGACTTAGACCGGCAAGTGCAATATACTCAGTTTTACCCTCAAGTAGCTGGTCAACAGAGAGTCAACAAATGAGATTAACATAGCTAATTGAGTCATTTCATGCGCAAAAAAATACAAAAAAATAAAAACATAGTGGCAACTACTCATGGAGTCTTCCTACGCAACCTGCCACCTAGAAAACCTTAACAAACATATATAAATCAAGTTTTACCATAAATTGCCACTTCTCAGAATCACTAGTGTAGCTATGAAGATGCATGGTTTTCCACCCAAACCCCTTTGCAAAACATCTTTCCCAAAACATAGTTTGTCTAAATGATGCCATAATTGTCACACTCATGTATATTTGAATTGCAAATAATTTGATGTAGCCCAATATGAATTATATTGTACAAAACACACATTTTTCATTTTGTAATTCTTTTGTTTGAATCCCTTAGTCTATTTACTATTTATGTGCCCTTGGATTCTTAGTACTACTCAGTTTTGCCCTCAAGTACTGTCACAAATGCTCTGAGAAGCCCAAACTTATCCTGATTGGTTGAGCCGTTGTCACACGGATCGACTCCACGAACCGTTGATCAACTGATCTAACGGGCAGTATACCCCTATCCGTCTCTTCGTGGCACCTCTCTCTCTCTCTCTCTTCGTGGCCACCCCTCTCTCTCTGTCGGTGGAGAATGCAATAACGAGTTTGCCACTTAATATAGTTTGGGATATAGTATTGATATAAACATGAAGCATACATATTTGTGGATTTCGGTGATTGCATTATTTGTCACCCCTCTAAAAATTATCAACTATCTTTAGCTGTCCTTTTCTTTTAGGGAATATAGTTTGGGATATAGTATTGGTATTTTGAAATGGCCTAAAAGTGGTATAATTTTGTTATAAACATGAGGCATACATATTTGCGGATTTCGGTGATTGCATTATTTGTCACCCCTCTAACAATTATCAACTATCTTTAGTTGTCCTTTTCTTTTAGGGAATATAGTTTGGGATATAGTATTGGTATTTTGAAACGGCCTAAAAGTGGTATAATTTTGGTATAAACATGAGGCATACATATTTGCGGATTTCGGTGATTGCATTATTTGTCACCCCTCTAACAATTATCAACTATCTTTAGCTGTCCTTTTCTTTTAGGGAATATAGTTTGGGATATAGTATTGGTATTTTGAAACGGCCTAAAAGTGGTATAATTTTGGTATAAACATGAGGCATACATATTTGCGGATTTCGGTGATTGCATTATTTGTCACCCCTCTAACAATTATCAACTATCTTTAGTTGTCCTTTTCTTTTAGGGAATATAGTTTGGGATATGGTATTGGTATTTTGAAACGGCCTAAAAGTGGTATAATTTTGGTATAAACATGAGGCATACATATTTGCGGATTTTGGTGATTGCATTATTTGTCACCCCTCTAACAATTATCAACTATCTTTAGCTTTCCTTTTCTTTTAGGGAATATAGTTGGTAATTTCGGTGAATGCACACACTAACTTTGAAAACAACTACAAGTACATGTAACTGAATAATGGATTTGTAACAAGGTATCCCTTGTAACAACTTCTAGCGCCTGGTGAGCAATGATAAGAATCCGATCGTAATTATACAACAAAAAAACAACCAGCCATCAGATTAGCTTGCTTCTTCAACTCGATCAGCTGCCTTAACTGCTTGTTCATTTTCTTCAGTTCTCCCTTCACTTCCACCAGTTCTGCATTGGGAGCATTAGGCATAATCGGAACGGCTCCTCTCTCCGCCGCATTCTCTACAACAAGTCCCCCCTCCCAAATTGCGCCACCCAATAGCGCCAATTGATTCCTGCAACTGAAGCCTCTGAACGTACACATCGATCCACTCGAAATGCCTGCATTTCTTCAAGATCTGAAAACAACAACGTGAACCCTAAATCCCAAATTCGAGGGAATAACAAGAAAATCGAGAGAAAACAGAGAAATTGGAGCGAGATCTAACCTTATCCCCCTCTCTATATGGCAAGCTCTCGCATGCAATGAACTCACGTCCACGGTTGCCATTCTCGTCCATCTTACAGATCGACCGCTTCAGAGGCTCCTGGCGTGGGCAGTCAGGGCATCTTGTCAAAGGCACGGGTCCATACTGCGGCCATGAAGAACGGGAGGTCAAAGAGAAACTAGACATCACCCGCGTGCCGGAGAAGGGCTGCCGCTGGCGGAGAAGAAGAACAATGGGGCGCGGAGAAAGAAAGGGGAAGCAATGGCACGGGCACGGGCGCGGGGCTAGCTCGGGCTCCCATTTTGCAACGGTCACCTAGGTAAGCTGTGGGTCCGGCGCGCTAACGTGGACAAGTTGTGGGTCCCACGATGATCTGGATAAGTGGAGACGTGTCCACTGCGGGGCACCAACAGCGGCCCCACTTGCCAGCACCAACCAACGTCAACTAAACGGGATTCCTTCCGTCCGAGCTCTTTCTGCGGGTTACAGACAAGGGCTTGGGGAAAACTGAGGAAAAACTAAGGAGCTGGGGAAAACTGAGTACAACTAAGGACCCGAGGGCACGAAAATAGAAATCCCAAGAAATAAATAGGAATGATAATCAACATTTATAATGAGAGGAAATTATTTTTCTTTAACATAAAATTAAGTCCCTCAGCATGTTGATAAAGGTGTGATGCTAGCTTAGGTTTGTGTGAATCTTTGGTGTGTTTAGCTTAGCCCCTAAGCTTGTGTGGTGATTATATATACCTCGTATTCGTGTATAGACGCTAGTAACGAGGAGTATCAAGAGGAGGAGGGCTACTTCCCGGAGGAGGAGGAGAACTTTGACCACTACCCTGCTCAAGGCAAGCTAATACTCTTGTCAACCAACCTAAGGCCAAGCTCTTCATGAGCAAGGCACCATTACATATTTACCTTATGTTTAAGAATCCTATCCTATGTTTTACTTTACTATTATTTTACTTATTACATTTCAAAGTTTGCTTTTTGATTCATGATTCACTTGTCTAGAATAGAACAAGAATATCAAAGATAGCATAAGTAAATAAAGCTAGATAGCACCCCCTCATAATTAGATGCTAATGCTAAGTGAATAAAATTGACTACTCTAGATGGGAACAAAGGTGAAATGAAATGACTTTGAAAGATTTTGAAAGTGACTTGAATGACTTGGTGAAAGTTTGTGAAAACTGATGATTGGGTTCGGATGCGATACCTTTCCAATTATACAAGTACCCCCACAATACCGGAATATGGGTATGGCTTAACTGGAAGTTTATATATCTTAGTATGGGTTCCCTCTAAACAAGCGTCATAGGGGTTATGCCGAGGCTGCCTCCGTTGAAAGTGAATTGATATGAAATGACGTGAATGAGGTGAATTGTCCGGCCCAAGCCCTGTGCAGTTCCCAGGTGACGGTTTTTCTTCACTGGAGGCCAAGCTCATGGGGAGAGGTGCCTATACTAGGGTGTGTAAGTGAAAGGTTAGGGTTGATGATCCGCGTACTGAGTTACGATTATTCGGGGTTATCCCGACGGATGTAATCAAATGTTGTGGCACAAGTGTGCAACCTCTGCAGAGTGTTAAAACTATTCGAATAGCCACGTCCACGGTTACGGACGGTTGGAAAGGCCATACTGTTCCGTTGTCAGAACTTGTCTTAAAAAGGAATGGTGAATTTTGAATGGTGACTTGAATTTTGAAAACACAACTGATGTTGTGGGAATGACACTGATGTTCCCACTTGAGTTAGTCTAGTGATTCAAGCATCTTTACTCAATGTTTTATGAACTAAACTTGGCTTTATGCAAATAAACCTAGAGCTTAGCAACCCTTAAAATTGATAATTACTTACATTAGTAGTTTGCGAGTACTTAAAGTACTCATGGCTGTGTCCCTGGCTATTCCAATGCCAGACTATGAAGAGGAGCAACACTATGAAGATGACGGTCAGCAGGACGTCTACCAGAACTAGGATGCTTCTGACGTCAAGCGTTGCCCTGTGGATAGATAGTTCCACCTACTACGACGCTTCCGCTACTTATTACTGTTCGTTGATCATTAGATCAACTATTGGTGTAATATTGGATCAAGTGATCTATGGATGTAAGACATTATGTGTTGTAATAAATGATGACTCTATGGTATTCAACTGTTATGTCTCGCAACAACGATCTTCCTGGGATTACGATGTACGACATAATAGGTATCTGGACTTAAAAATCCGGGTGTTGACACTGTCCCCTCCCGGGAATTAGTAGCATGCTGGTTAGGACACGACCTAGGCCCATGTGATGGCCCAGGAGGGTAGCCCAGGTTGCGGATAGGATCCTAACATCCCTCCCTACTTGAATCTCGTTTTTACCTCAAGCCAATGCTACTGAGAATCCACCTAGGTCCCATTGCATACAACGTTTGTTGAGTTTCTAGGGGCCGCGGTAGTAGTCCACTTGGGTCCTGAGTGGCTGGTGATCGCTCATTAGGGGTACCAGTAACCATTGATCCTAAACGGATGAAAATATGATACTTTCTTCGATTCATATTAATTGTAGGTAATATGGTGTATCTAGAAATGCTAGATACATCTATATTAGCGACAATCAATATGGATCGGAGGGAGTATCAAGTCACCTTTGGCCACAGGCTGCAGCTACGTCAGCCGCTCCTTGGGTCGCTCCAAAACTGGCATATGCCTCCCTCATTGAAATGTTCCTTGTTTGCCACCAAATTCCACAATAAACACCTACCATTCTGAATTGGCATCTTGGAATTGCAGATTTGGCCACACAATCCACATTCGCATCATATCATGGTGGCTTAGTAGCCACCACTCACAGATTACAAATGTAGGTAATTCAACATTGCAAGACAGGTATTAAGCAAGATTCAATGGGTGGTGGCCAAGTTCGTAGCAACTGCTCCTCGAGCAAAGACATCAGAAGAAACCCTTGGATAACCAAGCATGACCTGCATCGACCCTGTGCTTTGAATTAACCAAGCTATGTACAACCTATTGATAGACACAAGCTCAATCGCGTCCTCGCGTCATCCCCTAGGGAGACGCCAGGGCAAAACCCTAGCGCCGCCAGCCGTCGCCCCTCCCTTGCATATCTCCCTCCGATGCTGCCGTCGGCAATGACCACGGTGGCGGTGGGCCCTGGCACCAAATTAAGGTGTTCGGGGGGTGGTGGTGGCGGCGATCCGTGGTGGCGGCTGCGTGGTAGGCGCGTATAGCGTTCAGGGGCGGAGGTCCCTGGATGTGCGGCGGTGGCTGCTCCCTCCATGGCCTGATCCGGTGATGGGTTGTGGTGGCTACAGGTCTAGTTCCCGCCTAGACCCGTCGTTGGTATTCAGCTGGCGGCGCGAGGAGGGGGTAGCGACCATGTGAGACGTGGTTGGCGTGGTACTGACGTCAAATACCACGTGGCGTGGCAGGCCCGATCTAATATCTGGGTCGCGTAGGTCTCGGATGTTGCGTCCACCGATTCCTCCTTTGTTGTCGCTCGTTAACAGATGGCGACGAGGGGTTTGCTCGTCCGTTTCGCAGAATAAAGGTGAAGGTCCTAGGGTTTCTCTTGTGCGAAGATGGAGACCTTCCTGACGTCTGCGCTTCTTGATCTGGCCGGAGTGTTGATTTTCGTAAGGCGCTGCCGGCGAATGTAACAATGCTTCTATTGCCTGGAGTTCGCTGGATCGTTTGGTATTCGGTCATGCGCACCATGTTTTTATTCCAACCGTTTGGTTCTGGAGGAAGTGACACGAAGCTCTATTCTGTGTTGACATCAAGTAACATTTTGATCCATGGTTAAGTCAGAAGAAGAGGATATCATGAAGACCGGATTGGAGGACTAGCTAAGGGAGGTTCAAGTCTCCGCATTGTTGAGGGACTTCCTTGGTGTTTCGGGCTTCGCAACAGTGGTATGAAAGTAGGGACGTCATAACAGGTGAAGTTCAGAGTCTTACCTTTCAGGGTGAAAACCCAAGGTCTGGCCTTAACTGGTTGTGCCTGGCAATGGCCTTGTTGAAGGCATTGTTTTGAGAGCGGGGGTGAAAACCTAAGATCTTTGATCGGGCGACGACGACATTGGTGCACTGTTCCATTCTTGGAGGCGTCGCTTTTGGAGAGTCTGTATTTCAGGTGTTGTCTTGGTGGTAGATGTATTGTTGTTGGGCTAGGATACTGTAGCGAAACTTTTATTTCTTAGTTTTCTAAGTTTTCTCCTTTTTAGTTGTGTGCATCCATACTGTTATTAGGATATTAAGTTGTTGCAGATGCTGAATATAATTAGTATCTTTTGATATTAATAATTTTCTTTATTAAAAAAAAAAGCGAAGTTCTTGTAGCTATGGCAACACTTGCAACCCGAGTGCCTATCCTTGTTGCTCCTTTCAGATTTATCCGTGCACCATTTCCGATGTGCCAATCAAGCATGGACTTAACAAGGAATCGTAATGTTGCCATTGTGAGCTGTCCGAACCATTTGCTCGCCAAAACTACTCAGCCATGCATGCGTCATCATCCAGGCAACATCACTTTGCACAGGAAACTCAACACAGATTATGCTCACGATTTCAGTGAAGATAGCAGTTGCAAACCACCTCGGGAAAACTAGGGAGTCGGGATAGAAGGTCTCAGTGAACATGCAACACTGGAATGCAGAAAAGGCTCCATACCACTTTCTTTGATAGCTAACTACAGAAAAACGGCCCAAGCCCAAGAAAATAAATAAGCCCAGTCTAGCCGAAAGAAAGAAAAAGGTCCCAAGTTTCTGAGCAACAAAAACGTTTCGTCCTCATCTCCACGGACGCGAGAATGAACTCCCGACTTCGCTCTAATGGCGCCTCCGCATAGGGCATTGCCGTCAGCCGCCGCTCCGATTGAGGCGTCGACAGTCGATTTCCGTGACAATGTGCCTGCACCAGGAACCAAGCGATGCCGTGACGGCCGCAGCTAATCGCCTTTGTCTTTGCGCGTGACACCACCGTCTAGTTCAGTAAATGTATCAGCCACCACCGGACCATTTTTTCAAGGTATATACGCGAACTACTTCTAATCGTCTTTCCTGCTATGTAATGCATACGTGCGTTCAGATAATAGATGTAGATCTAATTTACCTTTTGTTTCAGTTCAGGTATACTTCCGTAGTTTAATAACAATGATTGGAAAGAAATAGGACAGACTGCTTTTTACTAATTAAGCCACCTGATTCAGCCTCTAGAATTCTCGTCGAAATTTTAGATTCAACTATTGTAGGTTCAGTGTTAACTGCTATACATGTTATTATATGCGAGGCTTCATATGCGTGTATGTTATATAGAGTACGAGAGTGCCGTCTCCATCACCCTCCTATGTCCAAATCCTGGGTCCGCCCCTGCGAGTACACCCTAGCTTGCAATATAAATTTAATTATGGATAAAAATCTAAAATTACCATGTACAAAAACCACATAATGGGCACTGTGATGTTACTTTTTATGGTGACATTAATAGTCCGCACACAAATTTAAGATGATTAAAATTGTTTCTCGCACAAATGATATTTTATTTATCATAATACTTATAGTGAGCAGAGAATTATTTTTTTAGAGGAGAACTTTTTCAATTGTAATAGAGTAATATAACATAAGTTTATATAGTGCGATCCTAACAGAATAATATAAAATTTTATATAGTGCGATGCGAAATAAACTTCAGCCACTTTCCTTCGCATCTGCGAGTGGGCACTCTGCTAGTTAAACTAAAAATACATGAAATTTTTATTCAGTGCCCGTAAATAATTACTATAAAATATATGGGCATAGATAAGAAACAATAATGTTTTTCTTGAGATAACAATATTTTTTCCATATTCACATTTATTTAAAATAGAAATAAAATTGAAATTTATATCAAGGAGATTATACACCTAAGTTAATGTGCCGCGACAAATTCTGCCCATTTATAGGCAGCTCCAGGCCAAGAGTCAAGAGAGTGTTACTTCCTTCCTCGTTAAACTTGGGCCGGACCCGTTTCTCAATAACCAACCATGGTGGGACCGTGCATGCTGCCTGAAGACTACCAAGGATCAATCGTGGCAAATTATTTTTTGTGAAAATCCCGCCAATCTATTAATAGTTGTCAACAGTAGTACAAATAGTCTCAAAATAAATAAAAAATTACAAATAGAAAATAACGACTACAAACACTAATGCGAGCCGAAGGCGCGCCGCCGTCCTTGCCGACCATCAACAGATCCAGGCAAAGCTTGTCGTAGTAGGGCTTGTAATAGTAGACAAACAAGAAGTCATCGTACTAAGCCTCCAAAGGACCAGCACACCATATGTCAATACCCGGATTTTTAAGTCCCGGTGCCTATTATGTCGTACATCGCAATCCTAGGAATAATGTTGTTGCGAGACATAATAGTTGAATATCATAGAGTCATCATTTATTACAACACATAGAGCCTTACATCCACGGATCACATGATCCAATATTACACGAATAGTTGATCTAGTGATCAACGAACACAACAAATAGCGGAAGCGTAATAGTAGGTGGAACTATCTATCCACAAGCCAACGCTTGACGTTAGAAGTCTCCTAGTTTTGGTAGACGTCTTGCTGACCGTCATCTTCATAGTGTTGCTCCTCTTCATAGTCTGGCATTGGAATAGGGGACACGAGTACTTTAAGTACTCGCAAACTCATACTAATGTAAGTAATTATCAGTTTTAAGGGATTGCTAAGCTCTAGGTTTATTTGCATAAAGCCAAGTTAAATTCACAAACATTTAGTAAAGATGCTTGAATCAGTAGACTAACCCAAATGGGAAAATTAGGGTCATTCCCACAACATCAGTTGTGTTTTCAAACACCCTTCACATGTCATATTTTTGAAAAGAGCTTGATGACGGAACAATATGGCCTTTCCAATCGTCCGTTACTATGGACACGGCTATTCGAATAGTTCTACACTCTGCAGAGGTCGTACACTTGTGCCACAATATTTGCAATAATCCGTCAGGGTTAACTGGCCCTGATTTACCGCACTCCGTGCGCGGACTACCAACCATAACCTTTCACTTACCTACCCTAGTATAGGCACATCTCCCCATGAGCTTGGCCTCCCGGTGAAAACCAACTGTCAACCCGGGAACTGCACAGGGCTTGGGTCGTACATTCACCTCATATTCACATCATTTCACTTGTAACGGAGGCAGCCTCGGCATAACCCCTATGATGCTTGTTTAGAGGGAACCCATACTAAAGCACATAAATTTCTAGTTAAGCCCTTACCCATGTTGGGTATTGTGGGGGTACTTTCAAATTGGAATGGTATCGCATCCGAACCCAACCATCAGTTTTCGTAAAATTCACCAAGTCCTTCACAAGTCATATACACTTTAAAAATCTTTCAATAGAATGCTCCATCATTCCAAGGTTTTCAAAGTCGTTTCATTTCACAGGTTCCCATCTGGAGTAGTCAATTTTATTTGTTAGCGCTAGCAACTAGTCATGAGGGGTGCTAACTAGCTTGAAATGCTCTAGGCTACATTTGATACTCTTGTACTACTCTATAACTAGACCAAGTGAATCATGAATCAAAAAGTACCTTGATAAACAAAATTTAGTAAAGCTTGTAAAGTAAAAACTTGGGATACGAGCATTAAGCATAAAGTAAAAATAATGGTGCCTTGCTCTGGAAGAGCTTGGCCTTGGGGTTGGCTTGCAAGAGTATTAGCTTGCCTTGGTTGGGGTAGGAGTCAAAGTTTTCCTCCTCCTCTTGGGTGTAGTCTTCCTCCTCTGGATACTCCTCGTTACTAGCGTCTATACACGAATACGAGGTAGACAATCACCACACAAGCTTAGGTGCTAAGCTAAACACACCACAAATGCACACATACCTATACTAGCATCACATCTTATTAGCATGGTGTTTTACTTTGTTTATGCTACAGAAAAATAATTTCCTCTCATTATAATTATTTAATAGTATAGCTTTTTAATGCTTTGGAGGCAATAATTTCCTCTCATTGGATCTATTAAGATTTAATCTCTTAAAATAATAATAAGGTATGAATATTGGTTGACCAAGATCAACACTTCATATCTATTATTTGAGAGTAGAATTTAAATGAGATGCTACACCTCATGCATTTTAATACTAGCATGGTAAGGATTTAATGTCTCCAAGCAACCAAGCATGAGGCTTATTAGACCAAGGTCAGTACCTCTACTTGAATTACTTAGGATCACAATTTAAATGAGAGAGTAGCTCTCATACTATTTAAATTAATTTATGTGTAGGGGTTAAATGGACTAGAAATAGTTCCATAGTCATTATTCAGTTCTAGTTCATGATCATGTAAAAAAACTATACCATATTTCTGCATAAACAATTAGAGTATGTCAAATGTGATTTATGAGAGTTGGAATCAACTCAAAATCATTTGTAGATAATTTTTAATATTTATTTGAAGTTAGAAAAGGCCCTGCCTTGTTATTTTTGTCATTTAAATTTAATTACTAATTTGGAAAAGAGGCCAGTGGCATTGTTTAGATAATTTCATGAGCTTTCCAAATATATAAATTTGGCTAAATTTGGTGTAGTAGTTTGAAAGTTATTCAAATTTGAAGGGGGCACCAGTTTTTGAATTTAGCTGAACTAATTAAATAGAATTTGAATTATTTGGGCCGCGCGGGAAAAGCCTACGGGCCCAACGAGTTTAAACAGCGAAGCACGACCTAGCAACACGTGTGGCCGCCTGACGAGGTGGGGGCCACCCGTCAGTGGCTCTTAAACGAGCGAATCCGGCGCTATGTGATCCGTTGGATCAGAACCAGATCGAGCGGCCGTGGATCGTCGTCTTCTCCGACAAGAGCCCGACATGCTGGCGGCGTACCTAGGGGGTCGCGGAGCGCACCAGGCCGCCGGCGATCGCTGGCAAGGTACGAGGCGACGTTGGCAAGGGTGAAGAGGCTCCTGGTACAGTGGCGGAGCTTGGGGAGGCGCGGATCGATGGCGATGATCTCGGACTCAAGGCTCCGTCATCAAATTAGAGCTATTCCGGTGAGGTGGTGTCCAATTGGGTGTTTGAGTAGAGGCAGAGATGAGAGGAGAACATGTTGGTGTGAAGGAGAGGTGCTCTGGGCGCTTCTATTTATAGGGGAAGTGAGGTGCCGTGGGTGCCGTGGAGGGTCGACCATGGCGTGTCACATCCCGAAATTTTCTAAATTTCGGAATGAAAATTTTAAATAAAGTTAATGCTTGATTGTTTGAACTTGATTGAAAATTCACAAAGAATTAAATTTTTTTAAAGTTATTTACAAGTTAATTCTAAAATAGTATTTTCAAAGACTTTTGGTTTTAAAGTATTTTCAAAATCAAACATATAGGCCAAATGTATATAATGATTATTTTGTTTTCACAAAAGGATATTAAAAAGGTTTTTGCAAAATATAGAGTTTTCATAAAACTTGGTTTTGAAAAGATTTTCCAACAATGCTCTATTTTGTTCGGAGGTTTTGAAACTTATAAAAATATTTTATTTGAGAAAACATTAAACCCTAAAAGGCAATATAGCCACATAGACATGAATGTCAAATTTTGATTTTATAAAGTTTATATATTTGGTTCCAAATTTAGTCGCATATTGAAGTATTTTTCATGACGAATCCATCGGTATCTTATTTGCATTTTTATGATTATTTTTGATCCTTCAAAAGTATATTTAAAATTTCTGGAATTAAGAAAAAAAAAAGATCGGCCAGGCCGAACGGCCCACTCGGCCGAACGACCCAGCTCGCCCCGCGCGCCACTCCACCCGGCCCCGCTCGCTTGCCCCGGCCCAACGCCCGCCGCGGCCAACCGGCAGCCCAGCTCCGCGCGTGCGCGCTCGCGCAAGCCTGCCAGCGCCGCCGCCGATTTGCTGCCTTTTTTCCTTTTCGTTTTAGTCCCACATCGCCACGTTAAGAAAAACTGCTTCAATCTAAAGCCTATATAAAGACTCCAAGGGCAGCCATCAAAACACACCCAGCGCCCGGCCCTCTCTCCTCTCTCGCAGCCGTGCTCTGCGTTGAGCGACGCAGCTGATTCGCGGCGCACATTCGCAACGCAACATCCGCAATACAAATCCTCCGCCCGGTAATAATTTTAGATTTTCGTATGTAACTTTGCAATTTTATTTTCGTAGCTCTACACCTCCGTTTAGAATAGTGGTTCTTCCGTTAAGTTTCTTATTAGATCCTCTACAACTTTCGTGTAGGAAGTTTTTCCATCCGAGCAACTTGTTCGGACAACTTTTCGTACACCATTAGAACTATAACCACTTAGATCTAGTTTTGTAAAATTCATATCTTAAGTTCTATTCGTCGGATTTCGACAAACCTTATACCGTTAGAATCAGCAAATCACGTAGATCATGTTAGATATTTTGCGTGGCAGTTTCGCCCATTTTATTTCCGCGGTATCCCTTTGATTCGCAACATCGTCTATGAAACAAGTCCTACAAACTTTTTCCGAGAGATTCTTTTGGCGATACGCCTGTAATGGAATTCTCTACAACTTCCGTATAGAAAGTTCTTCCATCCGGAAAACTGCTTCTAATGACTTTTCACGAAAAGTGTAGTCCTATGACTGGTTTCGACATAGTTCCTTTAGCCTAAGTGATCCTTATGATCATACCCATCTTACAGGACCAGTTATAATTCTTTATCGTGTTCACAGATAATGCATAGCTTACCCCATGGTTGTCTAGTTCATATTATTCAAATAACAATTGAGTTATTTGAGTAAAGTGTGACATGTCCTAGTTTAGATTTTTACCTTGCTTTAGTAGGGTGGAGATACTCTACCCCATATCACATGTGATGAACCTTTGTTATCCATTAGGCTCCGCGAACCAAATCCCGATATCATTCATGCCTATACAACCTCATGCCATTCAACCCTTCCACTTAGTTGAACTATTCGAATTTCAAATGAGTTATTTGAATAGTTCAATATATCATTAGTTCATATCCAATGTGTGATCTTGTGCTACTTTGATAAGTGTTGTCACACTATGTCAATTGCATGAGCCTTGTTTTACAGAACTCCATCCAATAGCACCACCGTCCAAAATATTTGAATCACTTTGCAAATATTCAAATTCAAATATGAGAATTTGAGTATATCACTACAAGAAAAGTTCTGATAGACAACGTCCCAAAATCGTCAACTAAGGGGCATTTTTCGTCGCCTATGGGCCTAACCCGACGATATGGGTTCCGTTGTCGAAACTGCGTCAGCAAAGTCCAACGACGATTTTTTCGGTCCGTCGCGCTTGGGCGCCCTTCCGCCACGGAAAATCGGACCGTTGCGGAAGTGTTTCGGAGCCCGTTGATGCCGACGTCATGCAACCGACACGTGGCGTACGAGACCGGCATCGCCGCTAACGGCGTTAACCCAGCGAAACCCCGTGGTAGATGGTAGGCCCACACGAGGCCCGCCACGTCTTAAGCGGTGCCGGATGACATAGTTTGACCGGTCAACTATATAGTGGGCTGGTCCATTAGTTAAGGGCGGCTAACCTCTAAGGTTGATGGTCAAACTTAAATGGGCCCCATTTAACATGTGGGGTCCACCTTACAAGAAGGGCCGCCCAAAAAGCAAGTGGGCCGGCCAAAAACACAGGTGGGTCCCACTTTCCGTTAAAAGGCCGCCCATTTAGTGTGTGGGGTCCACCGTATAGCAAGTGGGCGGCCCAACAAGCTAGTGGGCCGGCCAAAACACGTGGGTCCCACTTTCCGTTAAAGGGTCGGCCCATTTAGTTCGTGGGGTCCACCATATAGCAAGTGGCCGGTCCAACAAAATAGTGGGCGGCCAAAAACACAGTGGGTCCCACTTTCCTGTTAAAGGGCGGCCCATTTAGTGTGTGGGGCCCACCATATAGCAAGTGCCCACCAAGATAGTGGTGGGCCAAAAACACAAAGGGTCCCACATTCCCGTTAATGGGACGGCCCATTTGGTATGTGGGGTCCACCATATAGAAAGGGCGGCCCAACAAGATAGGGGCCGGGCCAAAACAAGTGGGTCCCACCTTCCTATTAAAGGGTCACCATGTGTATGGGTCCACCATATAGAAAGTGGCCGGCCCATTTGGTATGTGGGGTCCACCATATAGAAAGTGGGCCCAACAAGATAGTGGGTCGGGCCAAACACAGTGGGTCCCACCTTCCTATTAAAGGGCGGCCCATTTACCATGTGGGACCACCATAGAGCAAGTGGGCCGGCCCAATAAGCATGTGGAGCCCATTATCGTGTAACCGGGCCGGCCTACTAAAGAAGTGGGCCGGCCCAAAATGAAAGTGGGTCCCACACTACTGTAAGTGGGCCGGCCCAATCTGTTGTAGGGCCCTACTTGTTTGACTAGTCAACTTGCATTAAATTTCATGAGCCTAAAATCTGATTTCAATGATACACACAATTACATACACAAATAAAACAAATAGGAAAATTACAAGGCAATTAATGTGCCCAAATAAAAAAATTACATAGAATCATTGAGGACTTCTATTAGCATCATCAATAACACGTTGACATTTGGCAATCGCCTTGATTGAATCTTGTGTACTCTTTGTCAACATATCAGCTACAGATCTTAAAGCAGCAATACCATGTCTTTTATAAAGTACAGCCTTGAGATATTTACTGTCTGATGAAAGAAATGGTCTAGGTTGACGGCTATGAGAAGATGCATCAGAAGAAAGATCAGAACTTTTTGTGGGCCTCACTGGTAATGAAGATTGCTTCATCACAACTGCATTCTGATAATAATGCAAAAAGAGTTAAACGATGAACTATGCAAACATTTATTATGCAATGTAGATATAAGATAATAACAAGTTGCATAAATAAGACATGTATGGAACTTGTACTAAGCACAAACTTACATCATAATGTTGCACAGGGTCGCTACAGATCCTTTTTTGGCGACTATCTTCTAATGATGACTGCTTCATTAAAACTGCATTCTGGTAACATTGTAAACATAGTTACAACAATTAACTATTCAAACATGTATTACGCAATGTAGAGATCAGATAACAACATGTAGCAGAAATAAGCACAAGATAAGATAAGATGCATGTACTAAGCACATACTGGCTCACTGCAGGTCCTTCTCTTGCGTGCACTAGTCGTGGTCAACATGCCTATCATTTTAGGTTCAGCCATCAAGTGAAATGCTAATCCTCCTGCTCCATTGTCCTTAATCTGTGTTTAGATATCACATTTAAGACCAAGTCAGCTGGTTTCAAATAACAAAAAACTTGAGCTGCCAAATGAATAAGCCAATAGTTACCAGATATCAGATTAAAACCAACTAGATGTTGCTTTGCATGAGATACGAATTTCAGACATTCAGATTTAGAGTAGGGTAATGCCAAGGTTTTACACATAAAGTAAACTGGCATTAAGAATGACCAAATGTCAGGTTCAAATCACCCTCGAAGTTTCTCCAAGACAAGCATATCAAATAGGCAGAAACATAGTAAAGCATGAATGGCATTGCTATGGCAGGGTTCCAAGTGTTAATATCTTGCATAAGGAACAATGCATATAGGTTATAGATAATAACGGAAGTAAACTGCCAAAATTACCAACCACGAACTCAGATTCCAACCTTACCTAGCGTCCCCGCTGTTAATGTTGGATGTTCTAATAAGTGGTTCGCATGATCAATCCCAAGGAAAAATAACATTGACAAGTCAGTCTACGATAATACAAAGACCAGACATGCACGCAGCAATAACTATATAAGCTAAAGACGAGGTATAAGAGCAAGCAGATTGGAAATGCACATAGCATGATTATAAAAGCAGTGTGAGAATAGCAGACACGAGAAAACAGCTAGCGGTGAGCTAATGACGTGGTATAAGAACAAGCAGATTGGAAATGCCCATAGCACGACTATAAAAGCAGTGCGACAATAGCATGCAGTACAAAAACAGTTGGCAGCAAATGAATGGGTACAAGGCTATAAATATGTGGATGCACACAGGTGTCAGTAGAATGAACAGGATGGTAGCGACCGGATAATGCTTTTGTACTGTACAACATTTAAACAAACTTCATGCGAAGCAACACATCAAGAAAGTTAACGGCATATGAGATCTGCAAATAACTACACAAAACATGGCTAAAGAAACACCGCGATCTAACGGGCCAGCGTACTAACCAAGCTGCGGCGGGGTGGACGGGGGCGGCAACTTGCATTCCAGCGGCGGCGAACGCGGGAGACGATGAATCGACCCTGTTTCAGTAGAAGCGGGCGTTAGTGAAGCAGATCTGGTTGGCTGGCAAGGTATTCGGTGAAGTTGATACAGCCGCTGCGGCGAGGTAGTCGGTGGCGAGGTCGGCGGTGAAGCAGATCCGTCGGTGGCGAGGTCGGCGGTGAAGCAGATCCGTCGGTGGCGAGGTCGGCGGTGAAGCAGATCCGTCGGTGACGAGGGCGGCGGGGGAGCGGATCAGGTGGGTGGACAGCCAACACGATCAAGGCTACGCTGTGGAGGAGTATGCCGGCGGCGAAGCAGATCTAGTACTGTAGAGAGTCAGAGCTTTGGCGTGTGAGAGTATTTTTGAGCTAATGGGGCGAATGGTTGGTGGGTGGGTGTGGGCCTGTGGGGAGGGTTCGGGATCTAGGCAAGATATTTCATTGTTACCGAATGAGCCCTCCATGGTCGGTGGGTTGTAGCTTCCGGACCAGGGTTAAAAGGGTAAAACTGGTCACGGGATTTTCGAATGGATGCGGCGGGATGATTTGGCGCGTGGCCGAAATTTTCAGTTTCAAGCTACGAGCAGAACGACAAAAATAATGTTCTTCCCCAGGGAGCTCTCATTTCTTCCTCTTCTCTTTCTCTCTCGAGTCTCTCCCACTCCCCCGGCTCCTCTCCCCCTTCTCTCCGGCGGCCTCGCCGGCCGGAGACGAGGCCGACTTCTCTCTGTATATTGTACACCCTCCGAACTAAATTAATTGATTCAACTTTCCTTAGACGTGTATGTATCTAGAGTAAAAACATGTGTGGATACATCCATATTTAGATAAGCAAAGTTGAGTCAGCTAATTTGGATCCGAGGGAGTTAGTGTTGTTGTAAGCTTAGATCCAGTGTTTCCCATGAGCAGAATGGCGCAATGGAGTCGGGGATCTCGTCATCGGCTTCAGATCTGGCCTATGGTGAATCTGGCGGATCTTGCCGGCCAAACCCCGATCTGGTGCCATCAATGTGATGGCGCTAACGGTGAGGCTTGCTTTGGTCAGTGCTTCAGATCTGGCCAATGGGGAAGTCAAGCTGCTAAAGTTCACAAGCTCGGGGCATACGACGGCGTCATCCGTCTTGCCCGTGCACATCTTGGACTTTCAGCGACCCTTCTCAGAGCCAATATGCCGTTGCTGAGGCCCTTCTTCTCCTTCGTCCTGGCGACTACCGGCGACACCGTCCCAAGTGGTGCGTCCCCGGCGACGGAGTTGCTGGAAAGGATGCGGAGCAGAGATCTGATGTGCGGTCGAGAAGGACTCGATTGATTTTCTTCTATATGTTTTGGGGTCCTTTTTGTAAAGTTGCAGGTTCTATTAGTTATTGTCTAGTACTTTTGGTCCTCTATGTAATTTTTTGGACTAGTTTCCATTGGCACTGATAAACTTGAATTTTGACAAGTTCACGAGGAAAAAAATTCCTTTGCACATATGGCCTATCATGTATAAACATTCTTGAGATTTAAACTATATGTAATGTGCCATGCATTAACCCTAAACCATATATATGTAACTAACCCTAGCTGATCAAACCCTACTTAATTAAAACAAATAACCCTAAACTATACGCATGCACTTTATGCGCAAAGGCGCGGGTGCCTCTAATAATGTGTGTGCGCACTCGATCGATGATCCCTAAACCTTATACAACCCTGAAACCCTAATCCCTAATCCCTAAACCCTAAACACCCTAAACCCTAAACCCTAACCCTAACCCTAAACCCTAATTAAACCCTATATATAGGCCAACGACACTTAATTGTGCATCAAGCAGGCCAGGGGTGCCTCGCGGTCCTCTAATTAAATTAAATGTGCCATGCATTAACCCTAAACCATATATATGTAACTAACCATAGCTAATCAACCCTACTTAATGAAAACACATAACCCTAAACTATACTAGCTATAACCCGATCTAATAAAAACATGCTCTATATATAGCAGCTAGCTAGCAAACCGTAGATTAACACCAATTAATATATACATGGCCTATATCGATCATGTTGTATAACATATCCCCGAGATTCATTAATTAATTATATAATTATCGTGATAAATTAATTAACTTTAATTTTGACAAGTTCTCTCGAATGAAAACACATTTGATTAAGTTGCCTCATATATATATATAATTAGTGTGCATGCATGGCCTACCATGCATTCGTGCATATATTTTAATGTATATTTGAACATATTCTTGGGGATTTCAATCTCTCTCTCGATCATCTATATATCGTTGGTGGCCAAAAAACACACATATATATATATGCATGCAATTTATGCGTAAAGGCGCGGGTGCCTCTAATAATGTGTGTGCGCACTCGATCGATGATCCCTAAACCTTAAACAACCCTAAAACCCCTAAATCCCTAATCCCTAAACCCTAAACACCCTAAACACTAAACCCTAAACCCTAGACCCTAAACGTACCCTAACCCTAACCCTAACCCTAAACCCTAGCTAATCCTAAACCCCAATTAAACCCTATGTATAGGCCAACGACACTTAATTGTGCATCGATCGAGCGGGTCATGGGTGCCTCGCGATCCTCTAATAAAATTAAATGTGCCATGCATTAACCATAAACCATATATATGTAACTAACCCTAGCTAATCAACCCTACTTAATTAAAACACATAACCCTAAACTATACTAGATATAACCCGATCTAATAAAAACATGCTCTATATATAGCAGCTAGCTAGCAAACCGTAGATTAACACCAATTAAAATATACATGGCCTATATCGATCATGTTGTATAACATATCCCTGAGATTCATTAATTAATTATATAATTATCGTGATAAATTAATTAACTTGAACTTTGACAAGTTCTCTCGAATGAAAACACATTTGATTAAGTTGCCTCATAATATATATATAATTAGTGTGCATGCATGGCCTACAATGCATTCGTGCATATATTTTAATGTATATTTGAACATATTCTTGGGGATTTCAATCTCTCTCTCTCTCTCGATCATCTATATATCGTTGGTGGCCCAAAAAACACACATATATATGCATGCAATTTATGCGTAAAGGCGCGGGTGCCTCTAATAATGTGTGTGCGCACTCGATCGATGATCCCTAAACCTTAAACAACCCTAAAACCTTAAATCCCTAATCCCTAAACCCTAAACACCCTAAACACTAAACCCTAAACCCTAGACCCTAAACGTACCCTAACCCTAACCCTAACCCTAACCCTAACCCTAAACCCTAGCTAATCCTAAACCCCAATTAAACCCTCTGTATAGGCCAACGACACTTAATTGTGCATCGATCGAGCGGGTCATGGGTGCCTCGTGATCCTCTAATAAAATTAAATGTGCCGTGCATTAACCCTAAACCATATATATGTAACTAACCCTAGCTAATCAACCCTACTTAATTAAAACACATAACCCTAAACTATACTAGCTAGCTATAACCCGATCTAATAAAAACATGCTCTATATATAGCAGCTAGCTAGCAAACCGTAGATTAACACCAATTAAAATATACATGGCCTATATCGATCATGTTGCATAACATATCCCTGAGATTCATTAATTAATTATATAATTATCGTGATAAATTAATTAACTTGAACTTTGACAAGTTCTCTCGAATGAAAACACATTTGATTAAGTTGCCTCATAATATATATATAATTAGTGTGCATGCATGGCCTACAATGCATTCGTGCATATATTTTAATGTATATTTGAACATATTCTTGGGGATTTCAATCTCTCTCTCTCTCGATCATCTATATATCGTTGGTGGCCCAAAAAACACACATATATATGCATGCAATTTATGCGTAAAGGCGCGGGTGCCTCTAATAATGTGTGTGCGCACTCGATCGATGATCCCTAAACCTTAAACAACCCTAAAACCTTAAATCCCTAATCCCTAAACCCTAAACACCCTAAACACTAAACCCTAAACCCTAGACCCTAACCCTAACCCTAACCCTAAACCCTAGCTAATCCTAAACCCCAATTAAACCCTATGTATAGGCCAACGACACTTAATTGTGCATCGATCGAGCGGGTCATGGGTGCCTCGTGATCCTCTAATAAAATTAAATGTGCCATGCATTAACCCTAAACCATATATATGTAACTAACCCTAGCTAATCAACCCTACTTAATTAAAACACATAACCCTAAACTATACTAGCTAGCTATAACCCGATCTAATAAAAACATGCTCTATATATAGCAGCTAGCTAGCAAACCGTAGATTAACACCAATTAAAATATACATGGCCTATATCGATCATGTTGTATAACATATCCCTGAGAATCATTAATTAATTATATAATTATCGTGATAAATTAATTAACTTGAACTTTGACAAGTTCTCTCGAATGAAAACACATTTGATTAAGTTGCCTCATAATATATATATAATTAGTGTGCATGCATGGCCTACAATGCATTCGTGCATATATTTTAATGTATATTTGAACATATTCTTGGGGATTTCAATCTCTCTCTCTCTCGATCATCTATATATCGTTGGTGGCCCAAAAAACACACATATATACGCATGCACTTGATGCGTAAAGGCGCGGGTGCCTCTAATAATGTGTGTGCGCACTCGATCGATGATCCCTGTTGGAGATATGCCCAAGAGGCAATAATAAATGGTTATTATATATCTTTGTGTTTATGATAATGTTTATATACCATGCTATAATTGTATTAACCGAAACATTGGTACATGTGTGATATGTAGACAACAAAGAAGTCCCTAGTATGCCTCTTAACTAGCTTGTTGATTAATAGATGATTAGTTTCATAATCATGAACATTGGATGTTATTAATAACAAGGTTATATCATTGTATGAATGATGTAATGGACACACCCAATTAAGCGTAGCATAAGATCTCGTCATTAAGTTATTTGCTATAAGCTTTCGATACATAGTTACCTAGTCCTTATGACCATGAGATCATGTAAATCACTTATACCGGAAAGGTACTTTGATTACACCAAACACCACTGCGTAAATGGGTGGCTATAAAGGTGGGATTAAGTATCCGGAAAGTATGAGTTGAGGCATATGGATCAACAGTGGGATTTGTCCATCCCGATGACGGATAGATATACTCTGGGCCCTCTCGGTGGAATGTCGTCTAATGTCTTGCAAGCATATGAATAAGTTCATAAGAGACCACATACCACGGTACGAGTAAAGAGTACTTGTCAGGAGACGAGGTTGAACAAGGTATAGAGTGATACCGAAGATCAAACCTCGGACAAGTAAAATATCGCGAGACAAAGGGAATTGGTATTGTATGTGAATGGTTCTTTCGATCACTAAAGTCATCGTTGAATATGTGGGAGCCATTATGGATCTCCAGATCCCGCTATTGGTTATTGGTCGGAGTGAGTACTCAACCATGTCCGCATAGTTCACGAACCGTAGGGTGACACACTTAAAGTTGGATGTTGAAATGGTAGTACTTGAATATGGAATGGAGTTCGAATATTTGTTTGGAGTCCCGGATGAGATCCCGGAGGAGTTCCGGAATGGTCCGGAGAATAAGATTCATATATAGGAAGTCATATTCCAAGTTTGGAAATGATCCGGTGCATTTATGGCAGGTTCTAGAAGGTTCTAGAAAAGTCCGGAAGAAATCACCATGGAAAGTAGAGTCCCGGAGGGACTCCACCTTGCATGACCAGCCAACCCTAAAGGGGAGGAGTCCATGGTGGACTCCCCTAGGGTGGCCGGCCAAACCCCCTCATGGAAAGGGGGAATCCCACCCCAAGTGGGATTCCCACCTTGGGTAGGTTTTCCCACATATGGGAGGTTTTAGTGTTGGGGTCTTATTCGAAGACTTGGACTAGAACTCTTGGTGCTTCCACCTATATAATGAGGAGGAGAGGGAGGGGGGCAGCCACTCTTTGGCTCAGCCTTGGCCGCACCCCTTAGAGGGCCGGCGCCCAACCCCCTCTCTCCCCAAACCCTAGCGGTCTCTCTCCTCCACCATATCCCGCACGCTTAAGCGAAGCTCCGCCGGATTTCTCCACCGCCACCGACACCACGCCGTCGTGCTGTCGGATTCAAGAGGAGCTACTACTTCCGCTGCCCGCTGGAACGGGAGGTGGACGTCGTCTTCATCAACAACCGAACGTGTGACCGAGTACGGAGGTGCTGCCCGTTCGTGGCGCCGGAACCGATCGTGATCAAGATCTTCTACGCGCTTTTGCAAGCGGCAAGTGATCGTCTACCGCAGCAATAAGAGCCTACTCTTATAGGCTTTGGAATCTCTTCAAGGGTTAGTCTCGATAATCCCCTCGTTGCTACCGTCTTCTAGATTGCATCTTGGCTTGGATTGCGTGTTCGCCGTAGGAAAATTTTTGTTTTCTATGCTACGTTATCCTACAGTGGTATCAGAGCCGTGTCTATGCATAGATGGTTGCACGAGTAGAACACAATGGTTTGTGGGCATTGATGCTCTTGTTATCTTTAGTTTGAGTACTTTGCATCTTTGTGGCATAGTGGGATGAAGCGGCTCGGGCTAACTTTACATGACCGCGTTCATGAGATTTGCTCCACGCTCGACATGCAACTTGTATTGCATAAGTGGCTTTGCGGGTGTCTGTCTCTCCTACTATAGTGAAGATTCAATTTACTCTTCTATTGACAACACTAGTATCACCGTTGTGGTTCATGTTCGTAGGTAGATTAGATCTCACTCGAAAACCCTAAACCACGTAAAATATGCAAACCAAATTAGAGACGTCTAACTTGTTTTTGCAGGGTTTGGTGATGTGATATGGCCATAATATGATGATGAATATGTATGAGATGATCATTATTGTATTGTGGCAACCGGCAGGAGCCTTATGGTTGTCTTTAAATTTCATGTTGAGTAGTATTTCAAAGTAGTTGTAATAGTTGCTACATGGAGGACGATCATGAAGACGGCGCCATGAACCTTGACGCTACGCCGACGATGATGGAGATCATGCCCGAAGATGATGGAGATCATGTCCGTGCTTTGGAGATGAAGATCAAAGGCGCAAAGACAAAAGGGCCATATCATATCACATATGAATTGCATGTGATGTTAATCCTTTATGCATCTTATTTTGCTTAGATCGCGACGGTAGCATTATAAGATGATCCCTCACATTAATATCAAGATAATAAAGTGTTCTTCCCTCGTATGCACCGTTGCATTGTTCGACGTTTTGAAGCATCTCGTGATGATCGGGTGTGATAAACTCGACATACAACGGGTGTAAGCCATGTTGCACACGCGGAATACTTGGGTTTGCTTGACGAGCCTAGCATGTACAGACATGGCCTCGGGACAATGGAAACCGAAAGGTTGAACACGAGTCATATGGATGATATGATCAACATGTTGATGTTCACCATTGAAACTACATCATCTCACGTGATGATCGGTTTTGGTGTAGTGGATTTGGATCGTGTACCACTTTA
Source organism: Lolium multiflorum (assembly GCA_030979885.1). Lineage (NCBI taxonomy): Eukaryota > Viridiplantae > Streptophyta > Magnoliopsida > Poales > Poaceae > Lolium > Lolium multiflorum. The sequence continues at coordinate 77,026,405 of CM061749.1, forward strand.
CAACTATGAGGGATGTTGTATTAAGTGGGAGTTCATTAGTAATTAGATTAAAACATGAACTAATTATCATAAACATAGTCTGAGTAGTATTTTGAATTAATTTTGTAGTATTGGCATCCGTTTACTACTATGCGCTAGTCTTATAATTGAGATAGAAATACTGTTAAAATCTGACTAGAAACTTTACGGATTAGTACCGTATTGTTAATGAATCAAGAAATGATTAAGTCCTATTGCAAACATTTAGTGAAACTCACTTTGTTGATTCAGAGAGCTATGGTTTCAATTAGTACCTAAAGTTATCTTGTCTCCGTGAAACTTGAAGTTCAAATCTGTTTGAAAAGTAAGGAGCTGAAAATTTAGTTTTCAGAAATAATCAAGGTATGAGATATATGTGATATCTAAGACCTTATTGCAAGATGATAGAATATAATTTGGTGAGACTACATAAACTCATAAGTTTTATGGGAATGTATGAAGGTTGAAGACGCCAGGCGTCACAATCCTCCAACTATTGGAGCACTAACGATATTCGCATATCCATGAAGTTATCATCCTTAGTATGCACCGTTGCTAAGACTCGTCGTATCGAAGCATCACGTGATGATCGGGTGTTATAGATTCTACGTGTGCTTACAATGGGTGCAAGCCAGATTTGCACATGCGAATACTAAGGTTAAACTTTATGAGCCTAGCATGTACAGACATGGTCTCAAAAAGTCGTCATGATATGATGGATAAAATTATGAGTGAAATTGTTCATCATATTAAAAGGTTACTAATAGTGAAATCCGGAACACTTGTCATATGATGATCAACTTCAAAGAACCTCAAGGTTATTGGTATTTGATCAACAAACCTAGAAGTTATTGATGTTGAAGTGTTTTTCTGAATAATGAGGAAAGCTAAAAGAGAAACTACAAAAGATTATTGGCAGAAAGAAAGAAAAGACTAGAAAGTCTAGCTCAGGTGTATATAAATGATATACATGTTATGGATGTATTCCTCATTTGGTCACACAATAAAATTCTTGGGTATTTGTACCACATTGGTTGGTATGAAGTGTCATACAAAACAACGCAATACAAGAGTACAATGGCCTAAGTGACTAACAAGGAATATGATAGGTATGCACGTCTGGAACAAAAATAAAGTGTTATTATGTTCATCGTTGGCATTCTATCTAGCCCTTAGAATTTATAATAAAGAACTTAATAATTGTTATTTTGCTCTGGTCAAATGAAAACAATGAGTTGTTCAAATTATGACATTACTCCATGTACGATGGATAAGTTATTATGAATCTTAATGGTGAAAACACACATACATAACACTGACGCTAAAATGCCATAAGGCAAATGATTTGAATTCCACTTATTTGTGGAACCGCCATTTAGGTCATATTAGAAAGGAACGCATGAAGGAACTCCATGCAAATGGATTTTTGGAGTCACTTGATTTTTGAATCATTTGACGCTTGCAAATCTTTTCTAAAGAGAATGATTAAAATACCGTTCATAGGCCAAAAGTTGAACGGGCAACTAACTTAGTGGAAAAATACATGATGATGTATGTGGTTCACTGGGCATAGTTGTGTGCGGGAGATTCTTCTACTTCATGAAAACTTTCAACAATGAATTGAGTATATATATGTGGATATATTCAATAAGGAAGAAGTTTGAAACTTTTGAATGGATTCAAATAAACTTCAACATGAAGTGGAAATCATCGTAATAGAAAAATCAAATATCTATGATTGGATCATGGTAAAAATATTTGAATTACGAGTTTTAGCGAACATCTAAGAGAGTTATGAAATTGTTCTACAACTCACATTTCTTGGAGTATCATAATGATGATATAGTATCCGAGATATGTATCCAAACCTTGTTGGATCAATGATGAGATAAAATATTGATGCCATTATATTTTTGTGGATTATGCTTTAGAGACTACCGCTTTTACACTGAATAGAGCATCATCATGATCCATTGAAATGACACCATACGAGTTATGGTATGGGTATAAACCCTAATAGTCTTTCTTTAAATTTTGGTCTAAGAGTTTACAACCAAAATCGGATGAATGTCTTTGTTGGTTATCCCAGAGATTTAATTGGGAATTCTTCCCACAAGACAAAGACAAAAGTGTTTGTCAATGTTTCTTATTTCCGAGAAATTGTTTCTAGTGAAGTTTTTGAGTGGGAGGACAATATAATTTGATAAGGTTTATGAACCTGAGCATAATGATCAGAGTAGCGCAGCATCGGAATTTGTTTCGGAAGCGGCCACGACGATCATGGCTCCCATGACTACAAAGTGTTTTAGCCATGGAGATCGAAGTACATATTGAACCTTGTAGGTATGGTTTACTTTGTGATCAAATAAATGATTTGTGAACAAAGGATTGATTTTGAATAATGATAAACCAACTACAAACAAAGAAGTTATGATGGGCCCTGACTCCGTTAAAATGGCCATGCGCCATGAAATCCATAATAGATGAATACTTTTTGAAAGTAAATGGATCTATAGACTTGGATGAAATATCCTTAAAGAAGCTCGACTTGTCGAAAAATTGTTTACGACAAAGTTCAAAGAGTTGACTACGATAAGATTAGATCTTCCGTAGCAATGCTTATAGTCTATGTGGATTATTCTAGTAATCACTACATATTTCTTTATGAGATATGCTAGTAGGATGGCAAAATACATTACTTATCAGAAGTATGTATTAAAGGTGTATACAAAATACAACCAAGAGTTTTGCCTGTCCGTAGAATACTAGATAGGTATACAAACTTCAATTGGATGAAGTGAGTATCGCGGAGTTGGAATCTTCACCAGATGAAATAGTCAAAGAGTTTTTGATTTCATCAAGAGACGATGAAGAGGCTTGTATTTGCAAGAAATTAAGTGGGAGCGCTGAGACATATTTATAATACTTTATGTAGGTGACATATAGTTGGTTATAAATGATGTAATTATATACTTGATTAAAAGGTTTCATTGAGAAATTAACTTCAATGAAAGAATATGGACTGAAACATATTTAGTGTCAATATCTATGAAGATAGATTGAAACACATAATAAGTTTAAGTCAAAGTACATAGAAAGGATATTGAAGTAGTTCAATATTAAGAAAATGTTCTTGTCATGTGAAGTTTTAACAAGACTTGAGTGTATCTGACACTCAATGAGTAAAAACACATGAGTGATTTTAAATCACAATTAATATGTACACAATCAGATGTCCTGAGCTCTAAAAGTTAGGAGCATATACCAAAATGATTCATGTGATGATCATTGACAAACAGTAAGAATATCCATGTGTGCTTTAGAAGGACCAAGGATATATATATATAGTTTTATATGGGTAATGACAAAACAAAATCGTTGTAAAGTGTTGCACCGATATTAGTTTGGTCATATATAAAATTAAATTTCAATCTCAATTAGGCTAAGTGTTATTAAAAAGGTAGCACAATGCTAGATTTAGAAGAGTTCTAAATATTGTGACGGATTCTACAAAAGAAGGCAGAGTATGTCATTGTTTTGACAATGATTGAGGATGTTGAGTTAAGAAGTTCTTTGAGAACTTGGTGTAGTTCCGATAGTGTCAGAACTTTGAAGCTATATTGTGTGTGACAATATTAGTGACATATTTCAGACCGCGGAATTAAGGTTCCACCAGAAGACCAAACATATTTAATGCCGACTCATTTGGAAAATGAGTGATGCGTGAAGACGCAAATGAATTGCAAAATACATACGTTTCTGAGTGTGTCAGAACCGTTGACTAAAACCTCTCCCGTGAGCAAAACATGATAAAACACCAGAAGGCCAAGGTGTTATATCTTTACATATGTAAACTAGATTATTGACTCTAGTGCAAGTGGGAGACTGTTGGAGATATGCCCAAGAGGCAATAATAAATGGTTATTATATATCTTTGTGTTTATGATAATGTTTATATACCATGCTATAATTGTATTAACCGAAACATTGGTACATGTGTGATATGTAGACAACAAAGAAGTCCCTAGTATGCCTCTTAACTAGCTTGTTGATTAATAGATGATTAGTTTCATAATCATGAACATTGGATGTTATTAATAACAAGGTTATATCATTGTATGAATGATGTAATGGACACACCCAATTAAGCGTAGCATAAGATCTCGTCATTAAGTTATTTGCTATAAGCTTTCGATACATAGTTACCTAGTCCTTATGACCATGAGATCATGTAAATCACTTATACCGGAAAGGTACTTTGATTACACCAAACACCACTGCGTAAATGGGTGGCTATAAAGGTGGGATTAAGTATCCGGAAAGTATGAGTTGAGGCATATGGATCAACAGTGGGATTTGTCCATCCCGATGACGGATAGATATACTCTGGGCCCTCTCGGTGGAATGTCGTCTAATGTCTTGCAAGCATATGAATAATTTCATAAGAGACCACATACCACGGTACGAGTAAAGAGTACTTGTCAGGAGACGAGGTTGAACAAGGTATAGAGTGATACCGAAGATCAAACCTCGGACAAGTAAAATATCGCGAGACAAAGGGAATTGGTATTGTATGTGAATGGTTCTTTCGATCACTAAAGTCATCGTTGAATATGTGGGAGCCATTATGGATCTCCAGATCCCGCTATTGGTTATTGGTCGGAGTGAGTACTCAACCATGTCCGCATAGTTCACGAACCGTAGGGTGACACACTTAAAGTTGGATGTTGAAATGGTAGTACTTGAATATGGAATGGAGTTCGAATATTTGTTTGGAGTCCCGGATGAGATCCCGGACATCACGAGGAGTTCCGGAATGGTCCGGAGAATAAGATTCATATATAGGAAGTCATATTCCAAGTTTGGAAATGATCCGGTGCATTTATGGCAGGTTCTAGAAGGTTCTAGAAAAGTCCGGAAGAAATCACCATGGAAAGTAGAGTCCCGGAGGGACTCCACCTTGCATGACCAGCCAACCCTAAAGGGGAGGAGTCCATGGTGGACTCCCCTAGGGTGGCCGGCCAAACCCCCTCATGGAAAGGGGGAATCCCACCCCAAGTGGGATTCCCACCTTGGGTAGGTTTTCCCACATATGGGAGGTTTTAGTGTTGGGGTCTTATTCGAAGACTTGGACTAGAACTCTTGGTGCTTCCACCTATATAATGAGGAGGAGAGGGGGGGGCAGCCACTCTTTGGCTCAGCCTTGGCCGCACCCCTTAGAGGGCCGGCGCCCAACCCCCTCTCTCCCCAAACCCTAGCGGTCTCTCTCCTCCACCATATCCCGCACGCTTAAGCGAAGCTCCGCCGGATTTCTCCACCGCCACCGACACCACGCCGTCGTGCTGTCGGATTCAAGAGGAGCTACTACTTCCGCTGCCCGCTGGAACGGGGAGGTGGACGTCGTCTTCATCAACAACCGAACGTGTGACCGAGTACGGAGGTGCTGCCCGTTCGTGGCGCCGGAACCGATCGTGATCAAGATCTTCTACGCGCTTTTGCAAGCGGCAAGTGATCGTCTACCGCAGCAATAAGAGCCTACTCTTATAGGCTTTGGAATCTCTTCAAGGGTTAGTCTCGATAATCCCCTCGTTGCTACCGTCTTCTAGATTGCATCTTGGCTTGGATTGCGTGTTCGCCGTAGGAAAATTTTTGTTTTCTATGCTACGTTATCCTACACCCTAAACCTTAAACAACCCTAAAACCCTAATCCCTAATCCCCTAAACCCTAAACACCCTAAACACACTAAACCCTAGACCCTAAACACCCTAAACACTAAACCCTAAACCCTAGACCCTAAACACCGTAAACCCTAAACCCTAAACCCTAAACCCTAAACCCTAACCCTAAACCCTAAAACCCTAAATCCTAAACCCTAAACCCTAAACCCTATAAACACCCTAAACACTAATTAAACCCTAAACCCTAGACCCTAAACACTAAACCCTAAACCCTAGACCCTAAACACCGTAAACACTAAACCCTAAACCCTAAACACCCTAAACACTAATTAAACCCTAAACCATAGACCCTAAACACTAGACCCTAAACCCTAGACCCTAAACACCCTAAACACTAAACCCTAGACCCTCTAAACACCGTAAACACTAAACCCTAAACCCTAGACCCTAGCTAAACACCCAAAACACTAAACCCTAAACCCAGCTAGCTAACCCTAAACCCTAATTAAACCCTATATATATAGGCCAACGACACTTAATTGTGCATCAAGCCAGGGGTGCCTCGCGGTCCTCTAGTTAAATTAAATGTGACATGCATTAACCCTAAACGTACCCTAACCCTAACCCTAACCCTAACCCTAAACCCTAGCTAATCCTAAACCCCAATTAAACCCTATGTATAGGCCAACGACACTTAATTGTGCATCGATCGAGCGGGTCATGGGTGCCTCGCGATCCTCTAATAAAATTAAATGTGCCATGCATTAACCCTAAACCATATATATGTAACTAACCCTAGCTAATCAACCCTACTTAATTAAAACACATAACCCTAAACTATACTAGATATAACCCGATCTAATAAAAACATGCTCTATATATAGCAGCTAGCTAGCAAACCGTAGATTAACACCAATTAAAATATACATGGCCTATATCGATCATGTTGTATAACATATCCCTGAGAATCATTAATTAATTATATAATTATCGTGATAAATTAATTAACTTGAACTTTGACAAGTTCTCTCGAATGAAAACACATTTGATTAAGTTGCCTCATAATATATATATAATTAGTGTGCATGCATGGCCTACAATGCATTCGTGCATATATTTTAATGTATATTTGAACATATTCTTGGGGATTTCAATCTCTCTCTCTCTCGATCATCTATATATCGTTGGTGGCCCAAAAAACACACATATATATGCATGCAATTTATGCGTAAAGGCGCGGGTGCCTCTAATAATGTGTGTGCGCACTCGATCGATGATCCCTAAACCTTAAACAACCCTAAAACCTTAAATCCCTAATCCCTAAACCCTAAACACCCTAAACACTAAACCCTAAACCCTAGACCCTAAACGTACCCTAACCCTAACCCTAACCCTAAGCCTAAACCCTAGCTAATCCTAAACCCCAATTAAACCCTATGTATAGGCCAACGACACTTAATTGTGCATCGATCGAGCGGGTCATGGGTGCCTCGTGATCCTCTAATAAAATTAAATGTGCCATGCATTAACCCTAAACCATATATATGTAACTAACCCTAGCTAATCAACCCTACTTAATTAAAACACATAACCCTAAACTATACTAGCTAGCTATAACCCGATCTAATAAAAACATGCTCTATATATAGCAGCTAGCTAGCAAACCGTAGATTAACACCAATTAAAATATACATGGCCTATATCGATCATGTTGTATAACATATCCCTGAGAATCATTAATTAATTATATAATTATCGTGATAAATTAATTAACTTGAACTTTGACAAGTTCTCTCGAATGAAAACACATTTGATTAAGTTGCCTCATAATATATATATAATTAGTGTGCATATGCATGGCCTACAATGCATTCGTGCATATATTTTAATGTATATTTGAACATATTCTTGGGGATTTCAATCTCTCTCTCTCTCGATCATCTATATATCGTTGGTGGCCCAAAAAACACACATATATACGCATGCACTTGATGCGTAAAGGCGCGGGTGCCTCTAATAATGTGTGTGCGCACTCGATCGATGATCCCTAAACCTTAAACAACCCTAAAACCCTAATCCCTAATCCCCTAAACCCTAAACACCCTAAACACACTAAACCCTAGACCCTAAACACCCTAAACACTAAACCCTAAACCCTAGACCCTAAACACCGTAAACCCTAAACCCTAAACCCTAAACCCTAAACCCTAAACCCTAAACCCTAAAACCCTAAACCCTAAACCCTAAACCCTAAACCCTAAACCCTATAAACACCCTAAACACTAATTAAACCCTAAACCCTAGACCCTAAACACTAAACCCTAAACCCTAGACCCTAAACACCGTAAACACTAAACCCTAAACCCTAAACACCCTAAACACTAATTAAACCCTAAACCATAGACCCTAAACACTAGACCCTAAACCCTAGACCCTAAACACCCTAAACACTAAACCCTAGACCCTCTAAACACAGTAAACACTAAACCCTAAACCCTAGACCCTAGCTAAACACCCAAAACACTAAACCCTAAACCCAGCTAGCTAACCCTAAACCCTAATTAAACCCTATATATATAGGCCAACGACACTTAATTGTGCATCAAGCAGGCCAGGGGTGCCTCGCGGTCCTCTAGTTAAATTAAATGTGACATGCATTAACCCTAAACCATATATATATAACTAACCCCTAGCTAATCAAACCCTAGTTAATTAAAACACATAACCCTAAACTATACTAGCTATAACCCGATCTAATAAAAACATGCTCTATATATAGCATGCAGCTAGCTAGCAAAAACGGTAGATTAAAACCAATTAATATATACATGGCCTATATATCGATCATATGTTGTATAACATCTCCCTGAGATTCATTAATTAATTATATAATTATCGATGATAAATTAATTAACTTGAATTTTGACAAGTTCTCTCGAATGAAAACACATTTGATTAAGTTTCCTCATAATATATATATAATTAGTGTGCATGCATGGCCTACCATGCATGCATTAATTCGTGCATATATTTTAATATATATTTGAACATATTCTTGGGGGATTTCAATCTCTCTCTCTCGATCATCTATATGTCGTTGGTGGCCAAAAAACACACACATATACGCATGCACTTTATGCGCAAAGGCGCGTGTGCCTCTAATAATGTGTGTGTGCGCACTCGATCGATGATCCCTAAACCTTAAACCCTAAATAAACCCTAATCCCTAATCCCTAAACCCTAAACACCATAAACATTAAACCCTAAACCCTAACCTCCTAACCCTAAACCCTAAACCCTAATTAAACCCTATATATATAGGCCAATGACACTTAATTATGCATCAAGCAGGCCAGGGGTGCCTCGCGGTCCTCTAATTAAATTAAATGTGCCATGCATATATATGTGTTTAATTTGGGGATTTCAATCGCTCTCTCGTATGTAGCTCTCTCTCTCTCTCTCTCTCTCTCTCTCTCGTTGGTGGCCAACAACACACACATGCACTTTGTGCGCAAAGGCATGCGCCTCTAATAATGTGTGCGCAGTCGATCGATCTAGTTTTGATTAATCATAGCACACAAATAAAGAAGTTGTATTTGAATCCACACAACCTAATCTAAAACACATAACCCCTAACATGGCCTAATTAATTAACCCTTCTCGATCTCTACCTAATTAGTGGAAATTGCACAAAATCAAAAGGGGTCCCTCACTAATTATGCATATCTGCTAGATTGTGATAAACTTTTGCCACATATATATTTGGTGGATGGGTGCATCTTGGCATGTAAACAATTAGTGTTTGCAAATGGCGTTGTCAAAATTTATGTACAAATGATTTCTTTCCATCCAAAGTGCATAAAATGGGAGTTTTAATGAAGAAAGTACAAATAAAACAGCTCAACATGCTTCCACACCCCGATTTTCACACGAAGTAGAGCATATTTAAAGGATAATTCCAGAGTTTTACTATTTTTCAAGCAACTTTGCTAATTTTCCCCCACTCACATGACTTTATGTCGATTTAACGAAAATATGGCGAATTTAAACTACATGGGCGGGATAGTTTGAATTGTGCGCGCGGCAAAGGGAACCGCCTATTCCTCAACCTTGTGCACGGCAAATTACACACGCAACTCCATTAAACGCCACCTACCGACCTTAATTATCACCCCGGCGGCCCGGCCGCATGACCCCCCACCCACCCGTACACAACTTATCCCCGTCCGTGCGAAGAGCTTCCCCTCCCCGTCCCGTCCGTGCGAAGAAGAAGCTTCCCCTCCCCGTCGTTCTTCTCGAGACGCACCGGCGGTCAAGTTGATCCACGGTAGGGCTGCTATCTCTAGCTCAATCATGTATCGGGCAAGACAGCCTAACGATTTATATTTTCTTGATGCTGCTAAAAAAATTCGTCAGTATGCTCGAACTAATTGGCACTTTATAGTTTTCCGCTCGATTTGTCATCGATCAATTTGTTCATTTGCGTGGGCATATAGAGTCAGTTCTGCACTCGATCCGTTAATTTGCTGAAATGCCATGGCAGAGTTTTGTACACGATCTGTTTGCTAAAATGTCGATGGGCATTTTTTGTTTTGTACTCGACATGATTGCTGAAATGCATAATCATGTAGTATAGTTTTGTACTCGATGGATATACATTTCCTACTTCGCCTTAAATTAATCACCAACCACTGTATCTCATAATTAAACAGATGGACAGAACTTGGAAACTGCATGGACACTTATGTTCCCCTTCATATATAAATGGTGTTCAACCCTTTATGGGGTTTATTAGAGCTCATGATGGTCACAACCTGGACGTGTATTGCCCGCGCTGCACATGTATGAATGGTGAGAAGAGGCCTCACCCTGTAGTGGCAGATCATTTACACATTTTTGGGATGGACCGCACATATGTTAGGCGGGTTTAGCATGGTGAACCATATAATGATCCTTTAGCAGGAGAAGCAGATCTTGCTCACACTGTATGTGTGCTGGCATATGTAGTTAATTATTTATATTGATGCTGCCGCTGTTTCAATCAATAGTTTGCATTGTTGTGCAAGGTTCTGTACTCAAATTTAACTTGTTGCAGATGGATGGACGGGAAGGAGAGAAAAAGCGCTTGCTTCAGGAAACGGGTTTCAGCTCTGGGACATGTGCTGTGCCAGATGAGAAGGTAAATATGTAAAACGACATTTGTTCAGGTTGCATCCCTTAGATGTTTGTCTAATCGGTTGATGTACTAATTGCAGAAGCATAGAGTTAAAGAGGTCTCTCAGTTTGATGGGAGATTTGAAGATGAATCTCAGTTTGATGCACCTGTGGATGGTACTGATGACGAGCCTTTCATAGACGAAGGTCCTGCACCTGAGATTATCCAGCCTACAGAAGGAGGCCGTGGACCGAGTACACAGCTTTGCGTTGAAGTGGATGCACGCCCGGAGATCATCACGGGCGTCCGGGTAGTCTCAAGACCACCCAGCCCTGATGCACCTGTGGATGGTACTGATGACGAGCCTCTCATAGACGAAGGTCCTGCACCTGAGATTATCCAGCCTACAGAAGGAGGCCGTGGACCGAGTACACAGCTTTGCGTTGAAGAGGATGCACACCCGGAGATCATCAGGGGCGTCCCGGTAGTCTCAGGACCACCCAGCCCTGATGCAAAATGTTGAGCTACTTTATGATTCGTACTCTTATGTTCTGGTGCTATAGTATGTTATGATTTGTACGCCTTTGGCGCTAGATTAAGCATTCAGTGGATGATCGCGTTGCAAAATTCGACACCCACACAATCAGTTCATCGTACGAGTAGTAGCACAATTACTTCTACAGCGATTCCTGCCAGCGCATTAGTTGGTAGCATGAAACACTTTCAGGTACTCCCCTCTGATTCATATTAATTGACTCAATTCTGTCTAGATATGGATGTATCTAGATGCATTTGTTAACTAGACTAACAAACTTGAGTCAGTTAATATGAATCCGTGTAAACCGCCCAAGTCCTCGAGCAGCTAGTTTATTGACTCTGGACTCCAAGCCTCTCGCGGCAAGCCATCGACGAAGCTTTGACCAGATCTTGGCCCGCAATTTTTTTTTGTGTGGCGAATAGCAAAGCTTTGACCAGTTCCTCTCGGGATACAGCACGCCGGTGAGCTTGCACGGTTGCCATGAGCACTTTCCGGTGGAACTTCCTCTTCAGCGCCCTCAAGCCGCTGCTGCGAGACAGCACGCAGTGCCTCGAGGTGGACGGAATTCTGGATCTCAGGGCGGGTGGTCCGCATCGTCCGGGAACGATCTCCAGCGGGTTAACGAGGACATGCATGGCGGCCAGGGGATTTTTTTTTTTGGTTTGAGCTTGGGATTTGGGGTTTTTCGGATAGGGGAGGAGGAACCGAGGAAGAGGAAGGAACAGCCGCGTGCTTGGCGCGTGGCGGTGTGCTTGAATTTCGAATTTTTGTGAAATGTTTCATTTCCCCGCTACAATTCGGGGGTTTCTTGACGCGCCAATGCGTCCCGCCGGGCAGCTTCAAGTAAATTTGGGGTGCCACACTATGGGCCCTAGTTTCAGTGAGACATGTAATGACTAGTCACATCAGTAAGTTCACTGTGTAATAAAATATGTTACCCCTCCCCTTTATGTAGCACCCCTTCTCTCCCGATCGAGTGCCGATTGCCGACGGATGCAAGCCGCTAGCTCGATCCCCTCCTTTCGCCTCCACCGTCCAGGCATCCAGCTTGGAGGGGCAAGCTGCATCTAGCCCAAGCGGATTAGGTAGGACTAGTAATGTTCTCTCCTTTCTCGAGATCGGTTCTTTTTTCCTCTCCTCGATATCTTGCGCATCTCTTTCCTATTCTGGGCAAAGGGGTGTCTTTCTGGTCACCCTCGAGCTGGGAGTGATTGATGGGGGTGGGGGCGGGGGCTACCTTTGCTTGGATTGGGGTGTTCTTCCTTTATTTGTCGACATTTGCAACCTTTGTAGTTTCTGCTGATCCTCACTGTATCTTTTGTCAGCTTGTACAGGAAAGGTAAGACCTCGGCGGTGGGGGCAATGGAGCGTAAGGCCACCACGCATGTGGGCAGTTGGCTGAGCCTGAGCTGCGTCCCCAGCCCCGCGAAGCAGGTACTCCGTTTGCTTATCCACTCTTTACCTTTTAAGTGTCTCTCTGGTCTCTGCATCCTCAATCTGTTCCTGTTCTGGAATATGCTTAAAGTAGCACATGTCTTCAGCTGTTTGTGCGTAAAGCCTCTGTGACACCATGCTCTATATTCTCTGTATCAGGTTGGTACCTCCAGGTTCCGTGCTGAGGCTATGGGGAACGAGAATAGCGCCCCACCTGCTGCAGGAGCATGGCCCGATCTGCAGCACAAGAAGCGAAATGCCACTGCCGAGCTGGGCAGGGACCGCCCAGGGGTAATTTTTTTAACCAACTTACCATGATGTAGTCTGAATCTGATACTCCCTCAGATCCAAATTAATTGACTCAACTATCTGTAGATACGGATGTATCTAGATGTGTTTTAGCTCTAGATACTACTGCCTCCATCCCAAAGCTTTGGGCTTATATTATTTTTAGAAAGTCAAACTATACCATGTTTGACTAAGCTTTTACCAAAAATCAGTAACATGCAAAATACAAAATTAATATCATTAAATAGATAATAAAATATATTTTCCTACGGTATCTACACAGTATTATATTTGTTGATAGAATGTTCTAAAATTTTGGTCAAACTTTGCTTGTTTTGATTTCTCAAAAATAAATAAGGCTTAAGCTTTTGGATGGTGGTAGTACATTCATATCTAGACAAAGCTGAGTTAACTAGTTTTTTGTCTGTCCATAGCTAGTGTTCACGCTGCAAAAGGCTAAGAGCATCCACTATATGCATCAGTCTATCTCATACAGTAATTCAATATCACTGCTGAGGTCTGCCTTTTGTTTTGCTATTCATATGCAGACTGAAACTTTAGGGCCTTTACTCAAAAGGAAGATCAAAACTGCGGCTGATCAGGCTGCCAGTATGTTGATGCCGCCCCATCTTCTAAATGCCTCTACAAGCACAAGGCCACACACCAGCTGGGTGGTGATCTTTTAATGAATATGGTATATTTTCTTAATCCACAAAACATGCCTTGATTTTTCTCTGTTTATTGTCGGTTTTTCTATGCTTGCCAAAAGTTTACAACAACAACAACAACAACCAAGCCTTTCAGTCCCAAACAAGTTGGGGTAGGCTAGAGTTGAAACCCATAAGATCTCGAAGCCAAAAGTTTAGAAACACCAAATTCGTTTGCTTACAATCATCATACAGTAATGTTCATCTACTCCAGTTCCCCTAACCCAACATAAAATGATGTTAATTTCGATTTTTAGATTAAAAGAGCACCATTAGGCGCTGTTAATTACGACTTTGAGATTAAAATGTCATTTGCAATTGTTAATTACAATTTTGAGACAATTGGTTAGTTTAACCTCGATCTCTTCTGCTCTCCATTTTTCCCAACCGAACAAAAATGTAACCATTCCATTCCTCTGAAATGGAACCATTCCATTCCATTCCACGCTGTTTCAGAACCGAACACACCCTTGCATTGTTGTGAACTGTTGTCCATACACGGCCATACCCTTCCACTTACATCTAGCACTATATGCATCAGTCTGTCTCAGAGTCATTCAATATCACTGCTGAGATCTGTTCCCATTCTTATGCAGGCTGAAACTGCTGCGCCTTTACTCAAGTGGATGCAAAATGGGGCTAATGAGGCTGCTGTGAGGACGATGGTGCCGGCACCATCTTCCGAAAACCTCTACAAGCACGAGGCCATGGGCCAGCTGGGTGGTGACCTTTTAATGAATCTGGTATATTTTCTTAATCCACATACATGATTTCATTATTATCTGTTTAATTACTGTTGGCTTTGTCTAATGCTTACCAAAAGTTCAGAAACACTGCGTTTGCTTACAATCATCATACACTAATTTTTCACTTTTCAGTCTGTCTCATCCAGTATATAAACTGTTGATTTCCATTGGCTTCTTTTGTAATCATTTGCATTGTTGTCAACTGTTCTCTATGCACAACCCTATTCTTCCACTTACACCCGCACTATTTGCATCAGTCTATCTCATAGATTTATTAAATATCAATGATGAGTTCTGTTGCTATTCATATGCAGGATGAAACTTCTGTTCCTCTACTCAAATGGATAAAAAATGATCCTGATGAGGCTGCTGTGAAGACGATGGTGCTGCCACCATCTTCTGAAAACCTCCTCAAGCACAAGGCCACGGGCCAGCTGGGTGGTACCCTTTTCAGTAAGCAGGTATATTTTCTTAATCCTCATACATGATTTGATTTTTGTCTGTTTATTGCCGGCTTTGTCTAATGCTTACCAATAGTTCAGAAACACACACACCTATTCTTCCACTTACATCCAGCACTATATGCATCAGTGTCTCATAGATTCATTTTATATATCACTGCTGATGTCTGTTGCTCTTCAATTTTTATATGCAGACTGAAACTGCTAAGCCTTCATTGGTCAAAAGGATTGCAACTGCTGCTGATGAGGCATCTGCAGAGGCTGCCACCAAGTTACTGTCAGCCCCACCTTCTGGATGCTTATATAAGCTCAAGTCCAAGGATCAGCCGGGCCGTAACCATCCAAGGGTTCGGGTATATTTTCTTAAGCCACATATACATGCCATGATTTATGTCTGATATTATCACTGGCTCTGTCTAATGCTTTTTGGAATTCGGAAACACCAAATTAGCATGCTTATATTCATCATACACTAATTTTTCACTGTTCAGTTTGTAACATAGTGTTATGCACTTGCTTGTCAACATTTGCATTGCTCTGAACTATGCACTTTACACAACCTAATTCTTCCACTTACGTTCAGCGCTACGCACCAGTAGTACCTCCCATGTTTCCTTCACCATCCCGATGCCGAGCTTGCGGGAATATGGCGGGCCCATGTACATACCCCGCATATAACACCTCCTATGGCTCTATCTACCTTTCTAGTAGCTCCTTCACAGAGTTACAGGTATGTATTCTCAGTGGTTTAGCATGAATTGGCATATAGTAAAGTCTTGTTTTTAGTCTTCCTGCTTCTTACATTTGTATCAATTTTCACATGCAGACTGTACCTTGTGAACTTCGTCCAATGATTAACCAGATGTGTCCGCATGAAGGATCTTTCACTATGCATGGCAATGGCAAATTGATGAACACCTACACGGTCTATGAGGTGTATGTCTACAAGACGCAGGCCATCACATATTTGTATGGACATGATTGGAGAAAGTTTGCTTTTGACTACGGTCTGAAGAAGGGCGACGAGCTGAGGATCAGAAACTCAAACGGGCAGATATACGTAACTGCTTACAGAGTTGGAGACACTTCCAAATATATAATATGTAACTTTTTTCTACTCATATCTTTTGATAACTGCATTCTGAGCAGTTGTTCTAAACCATTCCCTCTGTTCTAGCTTGCTGGGTTTAACATGATCAAAGCTGCAGATCCCCTGACGGAACAGGAGCGGATGTCACAAAGGGCAACCACACCAGCACCGGCACCGGCTTCCCACTCTCCTGCATCAGCACCGGTTCCTGTACCAGCTCCGTTTACTGCATCTACCCAGCAGTCCCCTACATCAGCATTGGTTCCTGTAGAGGCCCCATATACTACACATGCCCAGCAGGCTCCTGCATCAGCACTGGTTCCTCTAGCTGCACCGTTTACTGCACCTGCCCAACTCTCCTGCATCAGCACCGGTTCCTCTAGAGGCACCGTTTACTGCACCTGCCCAGCAGTCTCCTGCATCAGCACCAGCTCGTGTACCAGCCCAGGCTCATGCACCTGCCCCAGCCAGATCACCGAGGTCTCAGCTCATTGCTGTGGCCACCCGTGTGGTGACCAGGACGCATCTGAAGGCTATGTTCGTGAGTATATGACAGCATAACTGCTCTTATCTTGATGTCTTCTCTGCTCAAAGTCTCACATGGTTCAGTGCATTGGTGCCATTGACTAATTTTTGGTGGTATCTCTTGCTTTGAATCAGAAATTGCCTAAAAGTATCTCCAAGGATCTCAATGCTGGCCGAAGGGGCAAGATATCCCTCGTCATGGAGAGTGAAGGTCTCACCGTGGAGGGACGGTACTCTGTCAGTCCCACAGATGGCCGCTTGGCTGTTACTTCCAGGTGGAAAAAGTTCATTGATGGTGCCAAACTTCGCATTGGATCAAAGTTGAAGGTCAAGATCTTTCGATGCCGCTGTGACATGCTGGTCATAAAGTTCGCGGTTGTCTAGTTCTGTTGTCCCATGAGCCCTTAGCAAATGCATTTGTAGTTATACTTATATAAGGTTATCTTATCTGAACTGCTAATTAATTGTATGGGTGGTAAAACTCTGGCAAGCTTTTGCTCTTAGCAAGTATGTATGTATGATCAGCTATTATGATAACTAATGTTTGTGTTCATCTTAATTTGCATTTCCCTTTTAGAAAAAAACTTAATTTCTATTTTGGCTGACCTGTTAGAGAACTATCAGATTGAACCCACAACATGATTCATATAGATTCATTACACCGAGCCACATGTCTTGACCTTGCGATACACTACTTCCATTAATTAGTGCAAGAAGGCTTACCTGAGCTGCCTGAACCATGGCAGATTCGAATCCACCTTATCTATCTAGAAATACAACCTTTGCAGAAAGAGGATTTGCAGTATGGGGAGGCTGACATTGGGGACCCATGAGCCAGCAGCGTCGTCAACGTTTTAAAGGTGGCAGGAGATCGAAAGAAAAAATAAGCCAAAAATCAGTTGGTAAACAAATTCAAGAAAAGAAACATTTACCTTTCTGAGAGGATGACATGCGGGACCCATGAGGCAGCAGCATCCTCAACTATTTCAAGGCGGCAGGGGATCAAAATAAAAAAGGAAATAGCCAGAAATTAATTAGGGTCAAAAATAAATCCATCAAAGGAAACTTTTATTGTTCATAGAGGATGACATGTGGGACCGACTTGCCAGCTGCGTCGTCATCGTTTCAAAGGGGGCAGGGGATCAAAAGAAAAAGACAAATAGCCAGAAATTAGGGGAAAAAATAAATCCAACAAAGAAAACTTTTATTGTTCATAGAGGATGACATGCGGGACCCATGAGCCAGCAGCTTCCTCAACGTTTCAAAGTCGGCATGAGATTGAAGAGAAAAGTCAAGTGACATAATATCAGGAGCCAAAATAATCCAAGAAAAGAAACTTTATTGTACATAGAGGATGACATGCGGGTCCCATTTTGTAGCAGCGGTCTCAACGCTTCCAAGGCGGCACAGGACCGAAAGAAAAATGAAGTAGCCAGAAATCGGGTGTGAAAAAATCCAAGAAAAGAAAGATTTCAATTGGGCTGTATCTGGACATCTGGGCCTTCGAACTATCTTGGGCCTTTTGACTCGTACAATTTCAGCCCACTCCAAAACAGGAAAGGTCGGATTTTTCTCAAAAAAAAAACAGGAAAGTCCTATGCTTCGCAAAAACAAAAAACAAGGAGATTCAACATATAAGTTTGTTTATGTAGATATAAAGATTTAATTTATCCGTTTGCAATAGCTCAGAGCGAAATACAACGTTTATTGTCTGCAAAATAAAATATCACATGTTTCTTGTACGGGGAGGCTGACATCGGGGACCCATGAGCCAGCAGCGGAGTCAACGTTTCAAAGGCGGCAGGGGATCGAAAATAAAAAAAGCCAAAAATCAGTTGGTAAAAAAATACAAGAAAAGAAAACATTTATCGTTCTGAGAGGATGACATGCGGGACCCATGAGGCAGCAGCATCCTCAACGTTTCAAAGTCGGCATGAGATCGAAAGAAAAAGGCAAGTGACATAATATCAGGAGCCAAAAATAATCCAAGAAAAGAAACTTTATTGTACATAGAGGATGACATGCGGGTCCCATTTTGTAGCAGCGGTCTCAATGTTTCCAAGGCGGCACAGGACCAAAAGAAAAATGAGGCAGCAGCATTCTCAACAATTCAAGGCGGCAGGGGATCAAAAGAAAAATAAAGGAAATAGCCAGAAATTAATTAGGGGTCAAAAATAAATCCACCAAAGGAAACTTTTATTGTTCATAGAGGATGACATGTGGGACCGACCTGCCAACAGCGTCCTCATCGTTTCAACGGGGGCAGGGGATCAAAAGAAAAAGGCAAATAGCCAGAAATTAGGGGTAAAAAATAACTCCAAGAAAGGAAACTTTTATTGTTCGTAGAGGATGACATGCGGGACCCATGAGCAGCAGCTTACTCAACGTTTCAAAGGCGGCATGAGATCGAAAGAAAAAGGCAAGTGACCAAATATCAGGAGCCAAAAATAATCCAAGATTTATTGTACATAGAGGATGACATGTGGGTCCCATTTTGCAGCAGCGGTCTCAATGTTTGTAATGCGGCTTGAGATCAAAAGAAAAAGAAAGTAGCTAGTAATTAGGGGGTGAAAAAAATCCAAGAAAAGAAAGTTGATGGACATAGAGGATGACATGCGGGTCCCTTGAACCAACAGCTTACTCAACGTTTCAAAGGGGCAGGGGATCAAAAGAAAAAGGCAAGGCAAAAATCAGAGGGTGAAAAAAAATCCAACAAAGGAAACTTTTATAGCACACAGAGGATGACATGCGGGTCCATGAGCCAGCAGGTACCTCAACGTTTCAAACGTGGCATGAGATCGAAAGAAAAAGGCAAGTGACCAAATATGAGGAGCCAAAATAATTCAAGAAAAGAAAGTTTTATAGTACATAGAGGATGACATGCGGGTCCCATTTAGCAGCAGCGGTATCACCGTTTGAGAGGCGGCGGGATCAAAAGAAAAAAGAAATTGCCAAAAATCGAGGGTGAAAAAAAACCAAGAAAATGAACTTTTATAGTACATAGAGGATGACATGCGGGTCCCATGAGCCAGCAGGTTCCTCAACGTTTCAAACGTGGCATGAGATCGAAAGAAAAGGCAAGTGACCAAATATAAGAGCCAAAAATAATTCAAGAAAAGAAAGTTTTATAGTACATAGAGGATGACATGCGGGTCCCATTTAGCAGCAGCGGTATCACCGTTTGAGAGGCGGCAGGGGATCAAAAGAAAAAAGAAATTGCCAAAAATCAGAGGGTGAAAAAAACCCAAGAAAATGAACTTTTATAGTACATAGAGGATGACATGCGGGTCCCATGAGCCAGCAGGTTCCTCAACGTTTCAAACGTGGCATGAGATCGAAAGAAAAAGGCAAGTGAAAAAATATGAGGAGCCAAAAATAATTCAAGAAAAGAAAGTTTTATAGTACATAGAGGATGACATGCGGGTCCCATTTAGCAGCAGCGGTATCACCGTTTGAGAGGCGGCAGGGGATCGAAAGAAAAAGTCAAGTGACCAAATATGAGGTGCCAAAAAAATCCAAGAAAAGAAAGTTTTATAGTACATAGAGGATGACATGCGGGTCCCATTTAGCCAGCGGTATCACCGTTTGAGAGGCAGCAGGGGATCGAAAGAAAAAGTCAAGTGACCAAATATGAGGTGCCAAAAAAATCCAAGAAAAGAAAGTTTTATAGTACATAGAGGATGACATGCGGGTCCCATTTAGCAGCAGCGGTCACCGTTTGAGAGGCGGCGGGGGATCGAAAGAAAAAGGTAAGTGACCAAATATGAGGTGCCAAAAATAATTCAAGAAAAGAAAGTTTTATAGTACATAGAGGATGACATGCGGAGCAGCGGTATCACCGTTTGAGAGGCGGCAGGATCGAAAGAAAAGGCAAGTGACCAAATTTGAGGTGCCAAAAAAACTCCAAGAAAAGAAAGTTGATTGCACATAGAGGATGACATGCGGGTCCCGTTAGCAGCGGTCTCAACGTTTTCAAGGCGGCAAGGGATCAAAAGAAAAAGGAAGTAGCCAGAAATCAGGGGGTCAAAAAATCCAAGAATAGAAAGAATTTTGGTTCATAGAGGATGACATGCGGGACCCATGATCCTGCATCGTAAACGGCTCGATCGGAGAACGTTGAACGAGATGGCGCGATCTAGAAAAAACAATGCCAGAGAGGCTGCCATCTGGGCCCTACATCCCTCGGCGGTGCGGATTTGCGTTGACTCGGCCGGCGAACCCGAGATTTCGAGATGCACCACGTCCCGGGCCACCATACGCCACGTTTTGGCCGCTTTCGTCGGGCTAGGTGGCCTCAAAAACGAGAAAAAAAGTTTTGACATGCACCACGGAGGGACCAAAATCGTCGGCCATGGTACACCAGCAACCACGGCGCGACTTCAACTTCGTCGGCCATGGAACTTTTCTTGTAGTGTATATCCATTACTGTTTTCTATATTTCTTTCTCAACATGATTCTTTTGTGAAGGTGAAACTCATGATCACATCCATACACCAATACCACTAGACACTCTACCTTGAATCAATATCATTTCTATCCAAATTGTTTTTCATTCACTCCTTTGACTAGTTTAAAACTATTCAACTTACAAATGAGTAAATTGCGTAATTCTATATATCATTAGTTCAAACCCAAGCCTAACTGTAATATATACTATTTGGAGTAATTGTTGTCACACTTATTCAATAGTATTGTTGTTGCACTATTTGTCACTTATGTGATTCACATCACATAAGCCGTTCCGAATTCTTTTCATACTTTTGTAAAGCATAAAGATTCTTCTATTATATCTTGGATAGTTCATTACTTTCTAATCATGTGAATTTCCGTCCAAACTCTCACCGCCATATCTTGCAAGCCAAACCTCATGCCACACCTTAGTACCATAGAGCGATTTCCGATTGTTGTCTTGTTTGATTTTGTTGTTGTTGTTGAATGGTGTGTTTATGTTGTGCTATATTCTATGTTATAGTTTGTACGGAGAGACACGTATTTTGATTAAGAGAAGTGAACGCGCTTCGACTACCAAAAAGGCAAGTGACACTCAATTCCTACCTATTTTATTATGCATTAGTGATTTTCAAATTAGTATGCATGGTAGGATTTTGTTTTCGAAAGTTATGCTATGCTTAGAAAATCCTAGTAGTGTGTAGCTACTCCTGAACCTAATGATAGGATACTTTGTTTTTGCTCTGCAACATCAAATGCCAAATGCTGTTTCATTATTTCGATTGTGATGGTTTGAAAAGTGAAAATTAACAACCCTTAATGAATCACCTGGGTGGATTGTTTGAGTGGTGGGCGGCTGCTCAGGGCTCCGATCCCTGGGGATGGACCAGTGGACGGGTGGGTGCCTGAGAGTGCGCGGTTGAATAGGGGTTGCCACCCAGGATTAAAGAGATTATTATGTCGTCCATGTTTTAGATAGCTTCCAGTGCAACCACAATACATTATGGGCTCTGTCTTAGCTAAGTACTTAGTGGGAAACCTCGCCTAGGGTACCGCCAGCGGGTGGAGTTTCAGGGTACGGGCGGATCCGGTAGGTAGAGGGGCTGCTAAAGAAAGGCTTCGTAGTGACCTCGTCCTGGCCTTAATGAAGATGAAGAATTTTGGCAAAAGGGCTTGGTTGTTAATTGTGGGTAAAGAGCGCAACCTCTCGAGAGTTAAAAACCTAAGATCTTAGCCGTGTCCCCGGTTATGGACAATTTGAGCTTCTAGGCAAGGAATGTACGGAGGAATCTCATCATCTTTTCTGAATGTATTTAAAATTTGAATTAACCTTTGAAAACTCATGGGAGATGTAACCATGTGATTCTAAAACCCATGGAGGATTTAACCATGGTGTGATTTCATAATGTCATTCAAAGATTTTCAAAATGTTTTGTTTTAAACAAAATATAGGATAAAATTGGCTTTATGCAAATTGTGCCTAAACTCCACTAGCCAAATATCATGTAGATAGTCATGCCTAAAAACTGCCACCATATAAGTGTCATTTGCCAGTACATCATTGTACTGACCTCCATTCGTGGGGCTGCATATTCAAACGTGCAGGATTTTCTGAGGAGAAGTACGTGGTAGGATCTCGAGTCTACATTCCAACATGACTGCCTGTGGCACATGAAGATGATGAAGGCTCATTGCTGATTTACTTTCCGCTGTGTATGTTCTGAATATTGTTGAGCTAGTCCATGTGACTATGCAATTTGTAAGGTTTTACATTACCCTTTGGATCAACGATGTAGTAATTTGATACTATTGCAATGATTACTATATTTTGTAATGTGTGTGCTATCAGTGATCCCGGGAATAGCACTATACACAGGTATCTTACCTTTATTAAAAGGTAGGGTGCTACAGAATGGTATCAGAGCATAGTGTTGCCTGTAGGATCGAGACCCTAGGTTTGGATTAGAAATAGGAAGACCCTAGGATGAAAATTTTGTCTAATCCTATTTCAATTAAAAAGATGTTTGGATTTTGAACCTCTTGTATTCTCATCTACTCCATCTTCAAAATTGTTTTCCTCTTGCCTTAGATGACCTACCTTATGAAACCATCAAGCAAGTAGAGATGATGACCTTGTATCTGAAGTGAGGAACTGATTCTTCATGTGATATTCTTCGACTCCGCAAGAAGTGTTTCATGGAAGACCAATGAAGAACTTGAAGAAAGACTTCGATGCAGACTGCACAACACGTGAAGATACACCGAATGATTAGAATAGAAACTTGATGCATCTAATATAGAAATAGAGTAGACCACCATTAGTTCTCTTTTAGCGAACCAACGATAAAGTAACAAAGTATTGATCTTACCAAAATGTGGTATGACCATGCTATTTTGTTTGTGTTTGAAACATATTGCTTGATGCTTGTTAGATGTTGTTTGCAAGATGTTTTGCTTTGATTTGATTTGTTTGGGTAGGAAATCTTCTTTAGACCTTTCTATCTATTCTTATCTATACCCATGATGACCCACAAGTATAGGGGGTGTATCGTAGTACTTTCGATAAATAAGAGTGTCGAACCCAACGAGGAGCAGAAGGTGTTGGCAGCAGTTTCGATGAAGGATTCACTGTAAATGCTCACAAACAAGTATTCAAGGGGTTTTGATATTGCAGATAAATAAAGTACGAGTAAGTAAAATGCGAGAGAAATAATTGCAGCGAGTGGCCCAATCCTTTTTAGCACAAAGGACAAGCCGGTTTGTTTACTTATAATGACCAAACGTTCCGAGGACACATGGGGATTTTAGTCTAGTGCTTTCGCTTCATGTAGCTAAATAATCTTCATTGTTTTGATAAGTGTTGTGTGGGTGAACCTATGCTAATGCACCGCCCTTCCTAGGACTAATACATACTTGTGATTATACCCCTTGCAAGCATCCGCAACTACAAGAAAGTAATTAAGATAAATCTAACCACAGCCTTAAACTCTGAGATCCTGCGATCCCTCCTGCATCGATATACTAACGGGGGCTTAGGTTTCTGTCACTCCGGCAACCCCGCAATTAGCAACCGAATACAAGATGCACTCCCCTAGGCCCATAAATGGTGAAGTGTCGTGTAGTCGACGTTCACACGACACCACTAGAAGAATGACACCACAACTTAAATATCATAACATTGAATATTACTCAACCATAATTCACTACTAGCATTTAGACTTCACCCATGTCCTCAAGAACTAAACGAACTACTCACGAGACATCATATGGAATACAATCAGAGGTGATATGATGATGAATAACAATCTGAACATAAACCTTGGTTCAATGGTTTCACTCAATAGCATCTACAACAAGTATAGAATAACACCGGGAGAGTTTCCCCTATCAAACAATCAAGATTTAACCCGAATTGCTACAGCGATGACGAGGTGCAGCGGTGGTGATGGCGGTGTAGATGGTGGAGATGATGATGATGATGATGGAGATGATGTCCCGCTCGATGACGATGGCGATGGCGTCGATTTCCCCCTCCGGGAGGGAATTTCCCCGGCGGATTCCTGCCCGCCGGAGAGCTCTTTTCTCTCTGGTGTTCTCCGCCCCGCAGAGGCGGCTGTAACCCTTCGTGAGGTCCCTCTGTGGCTTAGGTTTTCGGGACGAAGGAGTACGCGAAGAAAAGGAGGCGAAAGGGGCTGTGGGGCCCCCAGAGGGTGGCGCGGCCAGGCCTTGGGCCGCGCCGCCCGTGGTCTGCCCACGATGGCTCTTCTCTTCTCCCCTTCTGGCTCCCTCCGTCATCGGAAAAATAGGAATTTACGTGAAATTCCCTTCCACAGTTGATCTTCCGAAATAT
The DNA here is from genome assembly GCA_030979885.1 of Lolium multiflorum. Classification (NCBI taxonomy): domain Eukaryota; kingdom Viridiplantae; phylum Streptophyta; class Magnoliopsida; order Poales; family Poaceae; genus Lolium; species Lolium multiflorum. The sequence goes on from CM061749.1 coordinate 77,051,345, forward strand.
TGCGTTCTGACGGTGCTTTTTCCAGCAGAATCCTGGCTCCGGTGCTTGATCCTCCAATGATGATGAAACATGCAAAATAGATGAAATAACATAAGTATTTTGTCCCAATATGAAATATATCAATGAATAACAGCAAATTATGATACAAAATAGTGATGCAAATTGGACGTATCAACTCCCCCAAGCTTAGACCTCGCTTGTCCCCAAGCGAAACTGAGCTCGATAAACAAGACCACGTGTTTATGGAGTGAAGAGTCGATAAATAAAATACGGACAAGAAGCATCATATTCATTCACACAAGACATTCTAGTAAACAACTTCCTCATATAACTCATCTCGAAATAAGTAAAGAGAAATCACAAGTAAAGGTGCATAAGAAATCATAATTGGTGATGGCAAACTTTGTTCTTGGTCAGAGAACTACTAACGGATTGTACTTCTAAGCAAAGCTTTCATATTAGAATTTATAGCTGAGCCTTCATATTTAAGCATGACAATCTCTTCATAATCATTGATAACTTCAAAGTCATATTCATTCAGATAAAATTGGTACTAAACAAGAAAGTATAAAAGACATGATTAACTGAATCATAGCATAAATGATTGGTTCACAACAACTCAATTGCTTGCTTGAGATAGAGGGAAATAGGTTTACTGACTCAACATAAAAGTAAAAGATTGGCCCTTCGCAGAGGGAAGCAGGGATTAAATCATGTGCTAGAGCTTTTCAAGTTTTGAAATCATATAAAGAGCATAAAAGTAAGATTTTGAGCGGTGTTTGTTGTTGTCAACGAATGGTAGCGGGTACTCTAACCCCCTTGCCAAACGAACCTTCAAAGAGCGGCTCCCATGAGGGATGGCATCTCTACCAGCAAGGTAGATCATCCCCCTTCTCTTTTGTTTACACATGTGTTTTAGTTTTATTAAGGATGACACTCCCCCAACCTTGGCTTTCTCAATCCATGGCTAACCGAATCCTCGGGTGCCTTCCAACATTCACATACCATGGAGGAGTGTCTATTGCAAAATTAAGTTGCTTACTGATAATCAGAGCAAAACATGTGAAGAGAATTATTAATGAAAGTTATTAATTGGGGCTGGGAACCCCGTTGCCAGCTCTTATTGCAAAGTTATTGGATAAGCGGATGTGCCGCTAGTCCATTGGTGAAAGTCCGCCCAACAAGATTGAAAGATAAAACACCACATACTTCCTCATGAGCTATAGAACATTGACACAAATAAGGAGTAGTATAGTTTGAATAATTTAAAGGTAGCACATGAAGTATTTACTTGGAATGGCAGAAAATACCATGTAGTAGGTAGGTATGGTGGACACAAATGGCATAGGTTTGGTCTAAAGTTATGGATGTATGAGAAGCATTCCCTCTCGATACAGGTCTTTGGCTAGCAAGGTTTGATAGCAAGCATAAAGGTTGAGGGAAACAAACAAATATACATATGATAGAAACAATCATGCATCTTTCTCATAAGCACAAGCAATTTTAACTTTAGAATACTAAGCATAGAGATAATAGAATAATGTATCTAAGTGTATTTCTCTCTTTTATTAAACATCAGGATGTTGTTGCTATTGACCAATGCTAAGTTTGCCAAAACCAAATAGATTTACTTAATGCTCCCAAAGTGATATTAATACTCATGTCAAGAGTAATCATATAATAGAGATTGCAAACTAAAATAAGGTGTGCAAAAAGTAAATGATAAGACTTCTCATTAATATTCCATAACGATAACTCACACCAACGGATACATAGATAACTAACTAAGAGAGATACTTCCACATTGCATACTATTCCATATGATAACTTCCCTACTCATGATATGACACTACTTGATAGTAAAAGATAAAGGTGGTGATGTGATACCGCGGCACTCCCCCAAGCTTGGAACAAACCAAGGGGATGCCAATACCGATGATGAATTACTCCTTCGGTGATGATGGTGATGGATTCTTCTCGACAAGCTTCCTGACAAGCTCCTGTAAACCTTCAATCTCATAGGTGAGGTTGCGAATCATCTCCGAGTTGTGCTCAACGCGGCTCATAATCATGTCCGGTGGTGAATCCCAACTCTTAGAATTGTTTCCCCATCCTTCAGCTTCAGATTTCATCTCTCCTGCATTGTCAGAACGATTTATATCCCAATTACTCGGCAACACTACCTTGGGGGTTCTTTCAGTTTGACGATCGTAGATTAGATTGCGGTAAGGGTTGTAATGGCTCGGAGAAGATGTCCTTGGAGCCAAGTAATGACGTGGAACCGCTCCTCCGGTAGTGATTCGTGCACTCCTCTTGACGTTGGATGGATTTGATATCACGCCAATACTTGCAACGGTGGCTTGCTGGTGTTCCTGCGGAGCTTCCTCCACTTCTTCCTCATCCTCTCTTGCATCTTCTTTCTTCAGCTCCGGGTCTTGAATATTTTCCTTCAAAGGTTCCTTGTCCTTGTTGTTGGAGGCCATGGTGCTTCTAGATCAAAACAAATCTGGCAGAAAACAGCTCGAAACAAAACACGACGAGAAAACGATATTACGGACCTCCAGGGGTCCGGGGGATTATATAGCAAATATTTTTACGACAAAAGGAAGGTTCCAGGCCGAAAACGAGTGGAAACGAGACGAGGCGGCCAGACCATAGGTCGGCGCGGCCAGGGTGGGGCCCGCGCCGGCCTATGGTGGCACGCCCTCGTGCGTCCTTTCCACTCCGTTTCGAACTCGTAATTTTTCATATTTTCTAAAAACAGCAGAAATAATGTTCGGAAGGGTAAACGCGGACTTTTTATTACCTATACTGTTACCTATTCAAAGTCGAGTTCTGGCGGACTGTTAATTTGTCCTTTGATGAAAGCCTCCGGTGTTTCCACTTGAATAATATCAACATCAACATTATAGGAATCACCCGAGATATAATGCTTGAGTCTTTGTCCATTCACCACTTGTGTGGCATTGCCTTGGAGAGAGCTAATTTTAATTGCTCCTGAACGATACACCTCCTCAACAACATATGGTCCTTCCCACTTCGAGAGTAATTTCCCTGCAAAGAATCTGAGACGAGACCGATACAATAGAACTTGATCTCCAACATTAAATTCTCTTTTGATGATCCTTCTATCATGCCATTTCTTAACTTTTTCTTTAAAGAGTTTAGCATTTTCATAAGCTTCATTTCTCCATTCATCTAGAGAACTTAATTGCAACAACCTCTTATTACCGGCTAATTTAGGATCTTTATTTAGTTCTCTAACAGCCCAATAAGCTTTGTGCTCTAGTTCTAAAGGTAAATGACAAGCTTTTCCATAAACCATTTTATAAGGTGACATTCCCATAGGATTTTTATAAGCAGTTCTATAAGCCCATAGTGCTTCTTTCAATTTGCTAGGCCAATTCTTTCTAGATTTATTAACAGTCTTACCTAAGATAGCTTTAATCTCTCTATTTGATAATTCTACTTGACCACTAGTTTGAGGGTGATAAGCAGAAGCAATTCTATGATTAATACCATACTTAGCAAGAGTTTTTCTAAAACCTCCATGAATAAAATGAGAACCTCCATCAGTCATAATATATCTAGGTACTCCAAATCTAGGAAATATAATATCTACAAGCATTTTTATAGAGGTCTCACCATCAGCACTTTTTGTAGGTATAGCTTCTACCCATTTAGTAACATAATCAACAGCGACAAGTATATGAGTATTACCGTCTGAAGAAGGGAAAGGACCCATGAAGTCGAATCCCCAACAATCGAATGGTTCAATAACAAGAGTATAATTCATAGGCATTTCATTGCGTCTAGAGATATTACCAACTCTTTGACATTCATCACAAGATAAAATAAATTTCCTTGCATCTTTGAAGAGTGTTGGCCAATAAAAACCTGATTGTAGAACCTTTTGCGCGGTTCTATCTCCAGCGTGATGTCCTCCATAAACACTACCATGACATTTATTCAATATCTCCTGTTGTTCATATTCAGGAACACATCTTCGCATAATACCATCCACTCCTTCTTTATATAAGTGTGGGTCATCCCAAAAATAATGCCTCAAGTCATAAAAGAATTTCCTCCTTTGCTGAGCTGAAAAGGTTGGAGGCAAATACTTCGAAACAATAAAGTTAGCATAATCTGCATACCAAGGGCTCTCTCGCGAGCTCACCTTTATTACAGCCAATTGTTCATTTGGAAAACTATCATTAACAGGAACAGGATCATAAGCAATATTTTCCAATCTAGACAAATTATCAGCAACAGGATTATCAGCACCTTTCCTATCTATAATATGTAAATCAAATTCTTGCAACAGAAGTACCCATCTAATAAGCCTTGGCTTAGCATCTTTCTTTGTCATAAGGTATCTAATTGCAGCATGATCAGTATGAATTGTAACTTTCGAATCAACAATATAGGGTCTAAACTTATCACAAGCAAAGACTACAGCTAACAATTCCTTTTCAGTTGTAGCATAATTTCTTTGAGCAGCATCAAGAGTCTTACTAGCATAATGAATAACATTTAATTTTTTATCTACCCGCTGTCCAAGAACAGCGCCTACAGCAAAATCACTAGCATCACACATAATTTCAAAAGGTAAATTCCAATCAGGAGGTTCGACTACAGGAGCAGTTGTTAAGGCTTTCTTTAGAGTTTCAAAAGCTTCCTTACAATCATCATCAAAAACAAAAGGTACATCTTTTTGAAGAAGATTAGTAAGAGGCTTTGAAATTTTAGAGAAATCTTTAATAAATCTCCTATAAAACCCAGCATGACCAAGAACACTACGAATACCTTTAACATCCCTCGGATAGGGCATCTTCTCAATTGCTTCAACTTTAGCTCTATCAACTTCAATACCTCTCTCGGAAATTTTATGTCCCAATACAATTCCTTCATTAACCATAAAGTGGCATTTCTCCCAATTAAGAACAAGGTTAGTTTCTTCACATCTCTGCAAAACTTTATCGAGGTTTCGCAAGCAATTATCAAAAGAATTCCCATAGACAGAAAAATCATCCATGAACACCTCTACAATACTTTCGCAAAAACCATGAAAAATAGCAGACATGCATCTTTGAAAAGTAGCAGGAGCATTACATAAACCAAAAGGCATACGCCTATAAGCATAAGTTCCATAAGGGCAAGTAAAAGTGGTTTTCTCTTGATCTTTAGCTTTAACAGCAATTTGTGAAAACCCAGAATATCCATCAAGAAAGCAAAAATGAGTATTTTTAGATAACCTTTCTAGCATTTGATCAATAAAGGGTAAAGGGTAATGATCTTTCTTAGTAACTTTATTAACTTTTCGAAAATCAATGCACATTCTATAACCTACAACTATTCTTTGAGGAATAAGCTCATCATTATCATTAGGCACAACAGTCATTCCTCCTTTCTTAGGAACACAATGCACAGGACTAACCCATCTACTATCAGCAATAGGATATATAATACCAGCTTCAAGAAGTTTTAATACCTCGTTCCTTACCACTTCTTTCATCTTCGGAATTAGACGATGTTGATGTTCAACAACAGGCTTTGCATCTTCTTCCATATTAATAGCATGTTGGCAAATAGAAGGAGAAATCCCTTTCAAATCATCAAGAGTATAACCAATAGCTCCTCGGTGTTTCTTCAATATTTCCAATAACCTTTCTTCCTCAATTTCTGAAAGCTTAGAACTAATAATAACAGGATATATTTTCTTATCATCAATATGAGCATATTTAAGATTATCAGGTAAAGGCTTTAAATCAAAAACAGGATCTTCCTTTGGTGGCGGTGTTGTACCCAAATCTTCCACCGGTAAATCATGCTTGAGAATAGGTTGGCGAAGAAAAATTTCCTCAAGCTCATCTCTTTCTTTCCTAAAAGCTTCACTTTCACTATTCTCCAAATGTTGCTGCAAAGGATTATTAGGAACAAGAACAATAGATGCACACTGCTCCATTTTAAAATCATTACTAGGCAAGTCAACTTTATAAGGAGTTTTGGTAAATTTAGAAAAGTTAAATTCATAAGGTTCACCAGCAAATCTAGTCAAAATTTTCTCTTTCTTACAATCTATAATAGCTCCACAAGTATTTAGAAAAGGTCTACCAAAAATGATAGGACAATGATCACTAGCAGCAGAACCAAGTACCAAAAAGTCAGCAGGATATTTAATCTTACCACATAGAACTTCCACATCTCGAACAATACCAATTGGAGAAATAGTTTCTCTATTAGCCAGATGAATAACCACATCAATATCCTCAAGTTCACAAGAACCAATTTCGTGCATAATCTCCGTGTAAAGCTCATAAGGAATAGCACTAACACTTGCACCAATATCACATAAACCATAATAGCAATGATCACCAATTCTAACAGATAGCATAGGAACACTAACTTGTTTGGATTTATTAGGATGTGAAACAATATTAGAAGCATCTTCACAGAAAATAATATGACCATCCTCCACATTTTTAGTCACAAGATCTTTAACTATTGCAACAGCAGGTTCAATTTTAATTTGTTCTTCAGGTTCTTTAGGTTTCTTTTCACTTTTATTAACCGCACTAGATATGACAGAGTACTCCTTCATTTTAGCAGGGAAAGGAGTTTTTTCAATGTAAGCTTCAGGAATAACATTATCAACAGTTTCAACCACTACACATTTGTTTACAGATGAATCAACTTTATCCTTATACGGTTCATGATACTTATCAAAATTCTTCTTAGGCAGTTCATAATGAGAGGCAAAAGCTTTATAAAGATTTGCAACAACTTGGGAATCAAGACCATATGTAGCACTCATATTACGAAATTTATCAGTATCCATAAAAGCTTCAATGCATTTATAATCATAAATTATACCTGATTCTCTATCTTTGTCATTCTCCCATCCTTCAGTATTTTCTTGGATCCGATCAAGAAGGTCCCTTTTAAACTCTTCATTCTTGCGTGTAAATGATCCAGAACAAGAAGTATCCAGCAAGGTCTTGTCTTGAAAAGAAAGTCTTGCATAGAAATTATCAATAATAACATTACCAGGAAGCTCATGAATGGGGCATTTGAGCATTAAAGACTTCAATCTCCCCCAAGCTTGGGCAATACTTTCTCCATCATGAGGCCAGAAATTATATATGCGGTTCCGATCTTTGTGAATTTCACTTGGAGGATAAAATTTGGAATAAAATAAAGGCACAATGTCCTCCCAATCAATAGAATCACCATTCTTCAGCAATTTATACCAGTGCGCCGCTTTACCAGACAGCGATATAGTGAATAGTTTCTTCCTAACTTCATTCATAGAAATACCTGCACATTTGAATAACCCGCATAATTCATGCAAAAACAATAAATGATCACCAGGATGGACAGTTCCATCCCCTTCATAGCGGTTATCCATAACACGTTCAATAATCTTCATAGGTATTTTATATGGTACTACTTCCTCACCTGGCGCTTCATCCACTACCGTTGCAGTAGTAGTAGATTTCCCAAATAGAAATTGAAGAGAAGATCTCTCCATAATGATTTATAGCAGCAGGCAGAAATAAAATCAGCACAAACAGTAAAGGTTTTCCTTACCAATTCCACTTACCAATAGCGCTTCACTCCCCGCCAACGGCGCCAGAAAATAGTCTTGATGACCCACAAGTATAGGGGGTGTATCGTAGTACTTTCGATAAATAAGAGTGTCGAACCCAACGAGGAGCAGAAGGTGTTGGCAGCAGTTTCGATGAAGGATTCACTGTAAATGCTCACAAACAAGTATTCAAGGGGTTTTGATATTGCAGATAAATAAAGTACGAGTAAGTAAAATGCGAGAGAAATAATTGCAGCGAGTGGCCCAATCCTTTTTAGCACAAAGGACAAGCCGGTTTGTTTACTTATAATGACCAAACGTTCTGAGGACACATGGGGATTTTAGTCTAGTGCTTTCGCTTCATGTAGCTAAATAATCTTCATTGTTTTGATAAGTGTTGTGTGGGTGAACCTATGCTAATGCACCGCCCTTCCTAGGACTAATACATACTTGTGATTATACCCCTTGCAAGCATCCGCAACTACAAGAAAGTAATTAAGATAAATCTAACCACAGCCTTAAACTCTGAGATCCTGCGATCCCTCCTGCATCGATATACTAACGGGGGCTTAGGTTTCTGTCACTCCGGCAACCCCGCAATTAGCAACCGAATACAAGATGCACTCCCCTAGGCCCATAAATGGTGAAGTGTCGTGTAGTCGACGTTCACACGACACCACTAGAAGAATGACACCACAACTTAAATATCATAACATTGAATATTACTCAACCATAATTCACTACTAGCATTTAGACTTCACCCATGTCCTCAAGAACTAAACGAACTACTCACGAGACATCATATGGAATACAATCAGAGGTGATATGATGATGAATAACAATCTGAACATAAACCTTGGTTCAATGGTTTCACTCAATAGCATCTACAACAAGTATAGAATAACACCGGGAGAGTTTCCCCTATCAAACAATCAAGATTTAACCCGAATTGCTACAGCGATGATGAGGTGCAGCGGTGGTGATGGCGGTGTAGATGGTGGAGATGATGATGATGATGATGGAGATGATGTCCCTCGATGACGATGGCGATGGCGTCGATTTCCCCCTCCGGGAGGGAATTTCCCCGGATTCCTGCCCGCCGGAGAGCTCTTTCTCTCGGTGTTCTCCGCCCAGAGGCGGCTGTAACCCTTCGTGAGGTCCTCTACGTGGCTTAGGTTTTCGGACGAAGATGCGCGAAAAGGAGCGAAAGGGGCTGTGGGGCCCCGCACGGTGGCGCGGCCGAGGCCTTGGGCGCGCCGCCTGTGGTCTGGGCCCCGATGGCTCTTCTCTTCTCCCCTTGGCTCCCTCAGTCATCGGAAAAATAGGAATTTACGTGAAATTCCCTTCCACAGTTGATCTTCCGAAATATTGCGTTCTGACGGTGCTTTTCCAGCAGAATCCTGGCTCCGGTGCTTGATCCTCCAATGATGATGAAACATGCAAAATAGATGAAATAACATAAGTATTGTGTCCCAATATGAAATATATCAATGAATAACAGCAAATTATGATACAAAATAGTGATGCAAATTGGACGTATCAACCCAATCCAGAGAATGTTTTCTCGGCAACCCGCCATGAAGACAACTTTAGTGAAGCCAACCTAGATGTTTCCTAACAAGATAAAGAAGTATAGTTTGTGAGATACGCAAAACCCCAGTTAGGGATCGATATAAATGTTTTCAAAACAATTCAATAATGGAGATTGAAACATTGATTCAATTCTCCATGGAAATTTTTATCAAACTTGTGAGGTTGACCAAGTGTTAGAATACGAGATTCAATAAATCAAATACGGAGTAATGATTTGGGTGCAGGATGGATTGATCACCATTCCTACTACTCTTATTATTCGCTTTCGTAATATTGACTTTGCGAATCTAGAGAGACATACCTACAAAAGAGATGTCGGCGAATAAGCCTAAACCCTAGGGTGGATAAATATTATACCCTTATAGTAGGCAAGTGCTGCCAAGCGTAGGACTACGTTTAGTTTGAAGATCTAGCCACTAGATGAAGAGTGGTGGAAAGTTGTCGAAGACACCAACATACAAAGGATGAAGGATGTTAAGAAGTGGATCATCTTGGTTCCTTTTGACCCAAAGAGTGACCCATCAGTATCAAAATTTGTTCAACCAACCATTTGGATTAGAAGCCCTACTATGAAGGAACCTATTTGACTCACCTTGGAGAGATATGTTGTTCACTATATGTGAATAAACATTCGCCTATTGGATATTAACTCAGAAGCCCTAAGCCATAGATGTTTTCCAAATATGACCTGTTGTCAAGTCATATCCTCGGATGTGCCAAGTCATATCCAGGATGATCTTAGCCTAAACCCAAGACCGAAGACTACCTAACAAAAGTTTCTTTTAAGGGTGGTAGAAGCCGTACCCTTGGATTTTGGATTTACATCAGATACTTCATGAGAAGGTATCGTAAGAAGTTCCCCATGATCGAGTATACTCAAGTACAAGATAATACCCATGGGATGAGTACCCCCATATGAATGGATACAGTAGATGGTATGATCGCATATGGTATATTGTAAAGTTTTCAAAGCTCAAGGTTAACACCCGAAACATCCTTGGATAAGTTCGAAAAAGAAGGAACAATGAAGACGAACCTTCTAGAAGACATGAGCCCAAAATCCTTTTATTTCTAGCCTTTCTCAAATCCCGAGGACGAGATTTCTTTTAAGGGTGGTAGTCTGTCACATCCCGAAATTTTCTAAATTTCGGAATGTAAAATAAAAATAAATTTAATGCTTGATTGTTTGAACTTGATTGAAAATTCACAAAGAATTAAAACTTTTTAAAGTTATTTACAAGTTAATTCCAAAATAGTGTTTTCAAAGACTTTTGGTTTTAAAGTATTTTCAAAATCAAACATATAGGCCAAATGTATATAATGATTATTTTGTTTTCACAAAGGGATATTAAAAAGGTTTTTGCAAAATATAGAGTTTTCATAAAACTTGGTTTTGAAAAGATTTTCCAACAATGCTCTATTTTGTTCGGAGGTTTTGAAACTTATAAAAATATTTTATTTGAGAAAACATTAAACCCTAAAAGGCAATATAGCCACATAGACATGTATGTCAAATTTTGATTTTATAAAGTTTATATTTTTGTTCCAAATTTAGTCTCATATGAAAGTATTTTTCATAACGAATCCAACGGTATCTTGTTTGCATTTTTATGATTATTTTTGATCCTTCAAAAATATATTTAAAATTTCTGGAATTAAGAAAAAAAGATCGGCCAGGCCGAACGGCCCACTCGGCCGAACGACCCAGCTCGCCCCGCGCGCCACTCCACCCGGCCCCGCTCGCTTGCCCCGGCCCAACGCCCGCCGCGGCCAACCGGCAGCCCAGCTCCGCGCGTGCGCGCTCGCGCAAGCCTGCCAGCGCCGCCGCCGATTCCTGCTGCCTTTTTTTCCTTTTCGTTTTAGTCCCACATCGCCACGTTAAGAAAAACTGCTTCAATCTAAAGCCTATATAAAGACTCCAAGGGCAGCCATCAAAACACACCCAGCGCCCGGCCCTCTCTCCTCTCTCGCAGCCGTGCTCTGCGTTGAGCGACGCAGCTGATTCGCGGCGCACATTCGCAACGCAACATCCGCAATACAAATCCTCCGCCCGGTAATAATTTTAGATTTTCGTATGTAACTTCGCAATTTTATTTTCGTAGATCTACGCCTCCGTTTAGAATAGTGGTTCTTCCGTTAAGTTTCTTATTAGATCCTCTACAACTTTCGTGTAGGAAGTTTTTCCATCCGAGCAACTTGTTCGGACGACTTTTCGTACACCATTAGAACTATAACCACTTAGATCTAGTTTTGTAAAATTCATATCTTAAGTTCTATTCGTCGGATTTCGACAAACCTTATACCGTTAGAATCAGCAAATCACGTAGATCATGTTAGATATTTTGCGTGGCAGTTTCGCCCATTTTATTTCCGCGGTATCCCTTTGATTCGTCTATGAAATAAATTCTACAAACTTTTTCCGAGAGATTCTTTTGGCGATACGCTTGTAATGGAATTCTCTACAACTTCCGTATAGAAAGTTCTTCCATCCGGAAAACTGCTTCTAATGACTTTTCACGAAAAGTGTAGTCCTATGACTGGTTTCGACATAGTTCCTTTAGCCTAAGTGATCCTTATGATCATACCCATCTTACAGGACCAGTTATAATTCTTTATCATGTTCACAGATAATGCATAGCTTACCCCTGGTTGTCTAGTTCATATTATTCAAATAACAATTGAGTTATTTGAGTAAAGTGTGACATGTCCTAGTTTAGATTTTTACCTTGCTTTAGTAGGGTGGAGATACTCTACCCCATATCACATGTGATGAACCTTTGTTATCCATTAGGCTCCGCGAACCAAATCCCGATATCATTCATGCCTATACAACCTCATGCCATTCATTCATTCCACTAAGTTCGAACTATTCGAATTTCAAATGAGTTATTTGAATAGTTCAATATATCATTAGTTCATATTCAATTCTAGGTGTGATCTTGTGCTACTTTGATAAGTGTTGTCACACTATGTCAATTGCATGAGCCTTGTTTTACAGAACTCCATCCAATAGCACCACCGTCCAAAATATTTGAATCACTTTGCAAATATTCAAATTCAAATATGAGAATTTGAGTATATATCCATTATTGTTTTCTATATTTCTTTCTCAACATGATTCTTTTGTGAAGGTGAAACTCATGATCACATCCATACACCAATACCACTAGACACTCTACCTTGAATCAATATCATTTCTATCCAAATTGTTTTTCATTCACTCCTTTGACTAGTTTAAAACTATTCAACTTACAAATGAGTAAATTGCGTAATTCTATATATCATTAGTTCAAACCCAAGCCTAACTGTAATATATACTATTTGGAGTAATTGTTGTCACACTTATTCAATAGTATTGTTGTTGCACTATTTGTCACCTATGTGATTCAATTCAGCCGTTCCAAATTCTTTTCATGCTTTTGTAAAGCATAAAGATTCTTCAATTATATCTTGGATAGTTCATTACTTTCTAATCATGTGACTTTCCGTCCAAACTCTCACCGCCATATCTTGCAAGCCAGACCTCATGCCACACCTTAGTACCATAGAGCATTACCGATTGTTGTCTTGTTCGATTTTTGTTGTTGTTGTTGAATGGTGTGTTTATGTTGTGCTATATTCTATGTTATAGTTTGTACGGAGAGGCACGTATTTTGATTAAGAGAAGTGAACGCGCTTCGACTACCAAAAAGGCAAGTGACACTCAATTCCTACCTATTTTATTATGCATTAGTGATTTTCAAATTAGTATGCATGGTAGGATTTTGTTTTCGAAAGTTATGCTATGCTTAGAAAATCCTAGTAGTGTGTAGCTACTCCTGAACCTAATGATAGGATACTTTGTTTTTGCTCTGCAACATCAAATGCCAAATGCTGTTTCATTATTTCGATTGTGATGGTTTGAAAAGTGAAAATTAACAACCCTTAATGAATCACCTGGGTGGATTGTTTGAGTGGTGGGCGGCTGCTCAGGGCTCCGATCCCTGGGGATGGACCAGTGGACGGGTGGGTGCCTGAGAGTGCGCGGTTGAATAGGGGTTGCCACCCAGGATTAAAGAGATTATTATGTCGTCCATGTTTTAGATAGCTTCCAGTGCAACCACAATACATTATGGGCTCTGTCTTAGCTAAGTACTTAGTGGGAAACCTCGCCTAGGGTACCGCCAGCGGGTGGAGTTTCAGGGTACGGGCGGATCCGGTAGGTAGAGGGGCTGCTAAAGAAAGGCTTCGTAGTGACCTCGTCCTGGCCTTAATGAAGATGAAGAATTTTGGCAAAAGGGCTTGGTTGTTAATTGTGGGTAAAGAGCGCAACCTCTCGAGAGTTAAAAACCTAAGATCTTAGCCGTGTCCCCGGTTATGGACAATTTGAGCTTCTAGGCAAGGAATGTACGGAGGAATCTCATCATCTTTTCTGAATGTATTTAAAATTTGAATTAACCTTTGAAAACTCATGGGAGATGTAACCATGTGATTCTAAAACCCATGGAGGATTTAACCATGGTGTGATTTCATAATGTCATTCAAAGATTTTCAAAATGTTTTGTTTTAAACAAAATATAGGATAAAATTGGCTTTATGCAAATTGTGCCTAAACTCCACTAGCCAAATATCATGTAGATAGTCATGCCTAAAAACTGCCACCATATAAGTGTCATTTGCCAGTACATCATTGTACTGACCTCCATTCGTGGGGCTGCATATTCAAACGTGCAGGATTTTCTGAGGAGAAGTACGTGGTAGGATCTCGAGTCTACATTCCAACATGACTGCCTGTGGCACATGAAGATGATGAAGGCTCATTGCTGATTTACTTTCCGCTGTGTATGTTCTGAATATTGTTGAGCTAGTCCATGTGACTATGCAATTTGTAAGGTATTACATTACCCTTTGGATCAACGATGTAGTAATTTGATACTATTGCAATGATTACTATATTTTGTAATGTGTGTGCTATCAGTGATCCCGGGAATAGCACTATACACAGGTATCTTACCTTTATTAAAAGGTAGGGTGCTACATGGCGTGGCCGCTCCGGTGTGCGAAAGGGCATGCCGAGGACGCTCTGGTGGCGTCGTCTGCGATGCTCAGGTGGGAAGAGAAAGACGACGGATGGCTCGCGCATGCGATGATCGCGCGGTGGCGGTATGATTCCGACGAGGACGACGGTGATAGGCGGCCGCAATCGTTCGAGTGTGTCTATGCGGTAGAGGTGAGGTGGCGGTGCTCGTTGGGCCTAGGGATGCAGGGGGAGGACGACGGCGATCGGGCGCGAGATGCTCTGGCGCGTTCCAGAGCACGCTCACCGCGTGCCTGGCATGCCCTGGCATGGTGATGGGCGCGCGCGTTCTGGCCAATGCCGTGCATGGGTGAGCTCGGGCGTGCTTGGCATGCTCCTGGTGATGAGTAGATGCTCTGGGACAAGGTGGTGCTGAGAGAGGGAGGCCAGAGAGATCAATGGCCAAGAGGACGGCATGGTACTTGGCATGAGGTTTTCTCCCCTTTTTTCCACTTTAATCGACCATGGCAAGGACAGGCCTTGATGCAGGGGTTGGGAGGGTCTAATGATCACAAGTTAAAGTGGGTTTAGGAAGAAACCCTGGACAATTGAGTGTAACTCAAAACCTAGATGCTGCCTGCCATGTGTTCGACACAATGGCCGCAAGAACATTTTTGTTGAATTTTGGAAATCTTTTTGGTGCACTTCATTCTTATATTTAATGTGATGTAATGGTGGTGGTGGTGTCCATTTTGATGAAGGTTTGCAAGAATTCAAAATGGGGGTCATCTTCTCTTTGTTTCAAAGTCTCCATTTGTCAAATCATTTCTGGTCAACCTGGTCAACTTCAGCAGTGATGGTCAACAGAGAAGTTGTTCACCTTGACTTGGTCTTGGATGAGGTGTCAAGGTTTGACCAAGTTTAGTTTAAGAAAATTTAAATACAGGGGTGCCAAGAGGTGAAGATTTTATAAATGTGTCATATGACCATTATCATATGTATGTTTAAATTTGAGTTTTCCTTTGATTTGAATCTGGTTTCTTTTATGCATTTGTGTTTGTTTTTGTTATATAAGAGTTTTAGAAACCTTAGGTCAAGCAATGGTGGCTTTTGGTGATGCTTTGCATAATTGATCCAAATTGTATGTGAGTGAGAGATGAGTTATTTTCTATTTCCTTCTTCTTCTCAAATTAGGGTTAGGTGATCTTGTGTTAGGGTTTAAGCACACTTGATCAACACAAATCACTCATCATGGCCATTGCACAAAAGAAAAGCACCCTATGCACAAAACTATATGTAGCACTATATGCATGAGAAAAGTTTTTGTTTGTTGTGAAATTTGAGTAATTGAAATATCTCTCTTCTTTATTTATTACTGAAAACTTGGGATGTTACAAACCCTTCCCCCTTACAAAAGATCTCGTCCCGAGATCTTAAAGAAAACTAGGTGCTAAAGAGATTTGGGTACTCAGTCTTCATGAAGTCTTCTCTTTCCCAAGTGGCCTCTTCTTCGGTGTGATTACTCCATTGGATCTTCAGAAACTTGATACTCCTGGTACGAGTGGTTCTGAAAGCTTCTTCTAGAATGCGAATCGGCACTTCGCGATAGGTCAAGTCTGAGTTGAGGTCCACAGATCTGTGATCGATGTTCTTGAAAACCTCGGTCTTCTCCGGCACTTCCAAGCATTTGCGAAGTAGAGAGATGTGAAACACATTGTGCACAGCTGCCATTTCTTCCGGCAATTCCAATTGATAAGACACTTCTCCTCGGCGACTCAGGACTTTGAATGGTCCAACATAGCGGGGTGCAAGCTTTCCTCTAAGATGGAATCTCTGCATTCCTTTAAGAGGGGACACCTTGAGATATACGAAATCTCCTATCTCGAAGGTCATCTCTCGGCGTCTTTTGTCAGCGTAGCTCTTCTGTCTTGACTGGGCTGTCTTGAGGTACTCTCGAATCTTGTGTACCTTCTCTTCAGCTTCTCTCACAATATCTGGTCCAAAGACTTGACTTTCTTCGACTTCCGACCAGTTCAGTACGGCACTTCCTTCCGTACAAGGCTTCAAAGGGGCCATTTGCAAGCTGGCCTGGTAGCTGTTGTTATACGAAAATACTGCATAAGGCAGACAGTCTTCCCACTTGGATCCATACTCTAGTACATACGCTCTCAACATATCCTCCAGTATCTAGTTGACCCTTTCAGTCTGTCCATCCGTCTGCGGGTGGTATGCGGTACTGAAATTTACACAGGTTCCTAGTCCTTCATGTACTTTCTGCCAGAACCTTGAGGTGAATTTGGATCCTCTATCTGACACGATTGACTTTGGGGTTCCGTGCAGGCTGACTATCCGTGAGATATACAACTCAGCTAGCTTTGGTCCTTGGTAGGTGGTCTTGACGGGGATGAAATGGGCGACTTTGGTCAATCTATCAACCACTACCCAGATAGAATCATTTCCTTTGCTAGATTTGGGCAGTCCGGTGATGAAGTCCATTCCCACCGAATCCCACTTCCACTCGGGAATCTGCAGGGGCTGTAGTAGTCCTGCGGGTCGTTGATGCTCGGCCTTGACTCTCTGACATATGTCACACTTGGCAATGTAGCTCCCGATTTCTCGCTTCATTCCATGCCACCAAAACTGTTCTTTTATGTCCTGGTACATCTTGGTACCTCCGGGGTGAATGGAATAGAGGGTGTCATGGGCTTCCTTCAGGATGACTTGCTTCAATTCCGAATCTGACGGCACGCACAAGCGTCCGTTGTACCAAAGTATTCCTTCTTCATCCACGGTGAATCCTGGTGCTTTTCCCGCAGCTAGTTGGTTCTTGATTCCGTCAATACTAGCATTTCCCTTTTGGGCTTCTTTGATCTGGCTAATCAAAGTAGGTTGTAGCTCTATCTTGTAGAAATCCTTCACTAACCAGTTCTAGTCTAAACTTTCAAACTCTTGGTGCAGGCTAGGTTGCTCTTCGGCGATCATGGAGTTTAACTGACACGGCAGTCTACTTAAAGGATCCGCTACCACATTGGCCTTGCCGGGGTGATAGTGGATTTCCATATCGTAATCCTTGATTAACTCTAACCACCTTCTTTGCCTCATATTCAGCTCCTTCTGAGTGAAGATATACTTCAAACTCTTGTGATCCGAATAAATCTCGCATCGATTACCCATGAGGTAATGACGCCAAACTTTCAAAGCTAACACTACTGCCGCAAGTTCTAAGTCATGGGTCGGATAATTCTGCTCATGTGGCTTCAATTGCCTAGACAGGTATGAGATCACCTTGCCTTCTTGCATCAACACACATCCAAGACCAATCTTGGAGGCGTCACAGTACACATCAAATGGCTTGGTGATGTCCGGCATGATCAGTATTGGGGCTGTGGTCAACTTGGTCTTGAGCTTCTGGAAGCTCTTGATACGTCTCCAACGTATCGATAATTTCTTATGTTCCATGCTACTTTATTGATGATACCTACATGTTTTATGCACACTTTATGTCATATTCGTGCATTTTCGGAACTAACCTATTAACAAGATGCCGAAGTGCCAGTTCCTGTTTTCTGCTGTTTTTGGTTTCAGAAATCCTAGTAACGAAATATTCTCGGAATTGGACGAAATCAACGCCCAGGTTCCTATTTTGCCCGGAAGCATCAAGAACACACGAGAACCGCCGAGAGAGGGGGCACAGGCCCACCAAACCACAGGCCGGCGCGGCCGGGGGCCGCGCCACCCTATGGTGTGGGCACCCCTTCGACCCTCGAGCCGCCTCTTCGCCTATTTAAAGCCCCTGCGTCGAAAACCCTTACGGAAGAAGAAGCCACGCGAAACCTTCCAGAGCCGCCGCCATCGCGAAGCCAAGATCTGGGGGACAGGAGTCTCTGTTCCGGCACCTGCCGGACGGGGAAGTGCCCCTGGAAGGCTTCTCCATCGACACCGCTGCCATCTCCACCGCCATCTTCATCACCGCTGCTGCTCCCATGAAGAGGGAGTAGTTCTCCATCGAGGCTCGGGGCTGTACCGGTAGCTATGTGGTTCATCTCTCTCCTATGTACTTCAATACAATAATCTCATGAGCTGCCTTACATGATTGAGATTCATATGAGTTTTGTATCACTATTCATCTATGTGCTACTCTAGTGATGTTATTAAAGTACTCTATTCCTCCTCCACGTGTGTAAAGGTGACAGTGTGTGCACCGTGTGAGTACTTGGCGTAGGCTATGATCATGATCTCTTGTAGATTGCGAAGTTAACTATTGCTATGATAGTATTGATGTGTATTATTCCTCCTACATAAGCATGAAGGTGACAGTGTGCATGCTATGCTAGTACTTGGTTTAGTCGTATCGATCTTTCTTACACTCTAAGGTTATTTAAATATGAACATCTAATTGTGGAGCTTGTTAACTCCGGCATTGAGGGTTCGTGTAATCCTACGCAATGTGTTCATCATCCAACAAGAGAGTGTAGAGTATGCATTTATCTATTCTGTTATGTGATCAATGTTGAGAGTGTCCACTAGTGAAAGTCTAATCCCTAGGCCTTGTTCCTAAATACTGCTATCGCTGCTTATTGTTTTTTTCGAGTTACTACTGCTGCGTTACTACTGCATGTTTACTTCCGCAATATTACTACCATCAAGCGCACGCCAGCAAGCTATTTTTGGCGCCGTACTACTGCTCATATTCATTCATACCACTTGTATTTCACTATCTCTTCGCCGAACTAGTGCACCTATTAGGTGTGTTGGGGACACAAGAGACTTCTTGCTTTGTGGTTGCAGGGTTGCATGAGAGGGATAACTTTGACCTCTTCCTCCCTGAGTTCGATAAACCTTGGGTAATCCACTTAAGGGAAACTTGCTGCTGTTCTACAAACCTCTGCTCTTGGAGGCCCAACACTGTCTACAAGAATAGAAGCACCCGTAGACATCAAGCACTTTTGGCGCCGTTGCCGGGAGGAAAGGTAAAAGGTACTCACACCCAGGTAAAGTACTTTTCTGGCGCCATTGTGTGTGTGCTCGAAGCTATTTCCTTCAGACTCTGCAATTGCGACATTTGGTTTCTTGTTTACACTAGTTAGGCATAATGGACAACAATGAGCTTCTTATTCTATTTCCTGATTTAAGACATGGATGTTTTGATGCGAAAATTAAAAAACCCATGGAACATATTAATATGAATGCTTTGAACACTATTGTTGCTAATGCTATGGAAAATTCTAAGCTTGGGGAAGCTGGCTTTGATGAGCATGATATTTTTAGTCCCCCAAGCATTGAGGAGAAAATTTACTTTGATGACACTTTGCCTCCCATTTATGATGATTATAATGATAGTAGTCTTTTGTTACCACCTGTTATGGAGGATAAATTTGATTATGATTACAATATACCTCCTATATTTGATAGCTACTTTGTTGAATTTGCTCCCACTACAATTAATAAAATTGATTATGCTTATGTGGGGAGTAATAATTTTATGCATGAGACTCATGATAAGAATGCTTTATGTGATAGTTATATTGTTGAGTTTGCTCATGATGCTACTGAAAGTTATTATGAGAGAGGAAAATATGGTTGTAAAAATTTTCATGTTACTAAAACACCTCTCTATGTGCTGAAATTTTTGAAGCTACACTTGTTTTATCTTCCTATGCTTGTTACTTTGCTCTTCATGAACTTGTTTATTTACAAGATTCCTATGCATAGGAAGCATGTTAGACTTAAATGTGTTTTGAATTTGCTTCTTGATGCTCTCTTTTGCTTCAACTTCTATTTCTTGCGAGTGCATCATTAAAACTGCTGAGCCCATCTTAATGGCTATAAAGAAAGAACTTCTTGGGAGATAACCCATGTGTTTTTTTACTACTTTGTTTTATATTTGAGTCTTGGAAGTTGTTTACTACTGTAGCAACCTCTCCTTATCATGTTTTTGTGCCAAGTAAATTTTCTATGTCAAAGTTGATGTTATATTTGGGATCGCTGCGCAGAAACAGCATTGCTGTCTGTCACGAATCTGGGCACAGTTCTCTGTAAAAAAATCGAAAAAATCTGCCAATTTAAGAGCGTGATCCTCAGATATGTACGCAACTTTCATTAGTTTTGAGTTTTTCCATTTGAGCAAGTCTGGTGCCATCTTTAAATTCGTCTTTACGGACTGTTCTGTTTTGACAGATTCTGCCTTTTATTTCGCATTGCCTCTTTTGCTATGTTGGATTCATTTCTTTGATCCATTAATGTCCAGTAGCTTTATGCAATGTCCAGAAGTGAAAAGAATGTTTGTGTCACCTCTGAACATGTGAATTTTTGATTATGCACTAACCCTCTAATGAGTTTGCTTGAAGTTTGGTGTGATGGAAGTTTTCAAGGGTCAAGAGAGGAGGATGATATACTACGATCAAGAAGAATGAAAAGTCTAAGCTTGGGGATGCCCCGGTGGTTCATCCCTGCATATTTCAAGAAGACCCAAGCATCTAAGCTTGGGGATGCCCAAGGCATCCCCTTCTTCATCGACAAAGTATCGGGTTCCTTCTCTTGAAACTATATTTTTATTCGGTCACATCTTATGTACTTTACTTGGAGCGTCTGTATGTTTTTGTTTTTGTTTTTGTTTGAATAAATGATTGTTTGGGAGAGAGACACGCTCCGCTGGTTCGTATGAACACATGTGTTCTTAGCTTTTAATTTTCATGGCGAAGGTTGAAACTGCTTCGTTAATTGTTATATGATTGGAAACGGGAAATGCTACATGTAGTAATTGGTGTAATGTCTTGAATAATGTGATACTTGGCAATTGTTGTGCTCATATAGATCTTGTTTAAGCTCTTGCATCATGTACCTAGTACCCATTAATGAATAATTACATAGAGCTTGTTAAAATTTGGTTTGCATGATTGGTCTCTCTAAGTCTAGATATTTTCTGGTTGAGGTGTTTGAACAACAAGGAGACGATGTAAAGTCTTATAATACTTACAATATGTTTATATGTGAGTCTTGCTGCACCATTTTATACTTGAGTTTGCTTCAAATAACCTTGCTAGCCTAAATCTTGTATCGAGGGGGAATACTTCTCATGCATCCAAATACTTGAGCCAATATTCATGCCATTTGTGTCCACCATACCTACCTACTACATGGTATTTCTCCGCCATTCCAAAGTAAATTGCTTGAGTGCTACCTTTAAACAAATTCAAAAGTTATTACCTCTTATTTGTGTCAATGTTTTATAGCTCATGATGAAGTATGTGGTGTTTATCTTTCAATCTTGTTGGGCAACTTTCACCAATGGACTAGTGGCTTCATCCGCTTATCCAATAATTTTGCAAAAAGAGCTGGCAATGGGATTCCCAGTCCCAAATTAATTAACAAAAATAGACACTCCTCCATGGTATGTGATTGTTGGACGGCACCCGAAGGATTCGGTTAGCCATGGCTTGAGAAAGCAAAGGTGGGGAGGAGTGTCATCATAATAAAACTAAAATAAAAAGGCACTCCTTCATGGTATGAGATTGTTGGCACCCGAGGATTCGGTTAGCCATGGTTTGTGAAAGAAAGGTTGGAAGGAGTGCCACCCAAAAATAAAATAAAATGGGAGCCGCTCTTTGAAGGTTTGTTTGGCAAGGGGGTTAGAGTGCCCACTACCATTCGTTGACAACAACAAACACCTCTCAAAACTTTACTTTTATGCTCTTTATATGTTTTCAAAATCAAAGCTCTAGCACAAATATAGCAATCGATGCTTTCCTCTTTGAAGGACCATTCTTTTACTTTAATTGTTGAGTCAGTTCACCTATCTTTCTCCACCTTAAGAAGCAAACACTTGTGTGAACTGTGCATTGATTCCTACATACTTGCATATTGCACTTGTTATATTACTTTACATTGACAATATCCATGAGATATACATGTTATAAGTTGAAAGCAACCGCTGAAACTTAATCTTCCTTTGTGTTGCTTCAACACCTTTACTTTGATTTATTGCTTTATGAGTTAACTCTTATGCAAGACTTATTTATGCTTGTCTTGAAGTACTATTCATGAAAAGTCTTTGTCATATGATTCATTTGTTAACTCATGTCATTACAATTGTTTTGATCGCTGCATTCATTACATATGCTTACAATAGTATGATCAAGGTTATGATGGCATGTCACTTCAGAAATTATCTTTGTTATCGTTTTACCTGCTCGGGACGAGCAGAACTAAGCTTGGGGATGCTGATACGTCTCCAACGTATCGATAATTTCTTATGTTCCATGCTACTTTATTGATGATACCTACATGTTTTATGCACACTTTATGTCATATTCGTGCATTTTGGAACTAACCTATTAACAAGATGCCGAAGTGCAGTTCTGTTTCTGCTTTTTTTTGTTTAAATCCTAGTAACGAAATATTCTCGGAATTGGACGAAATCAACGCCCAGGTTCCTATTTTGCCCGGAAGCATCCAGAACAAACGAGAACCGCCAGAGAGGGCACAGGCCCACCAAACCACAGGCCGACGCGGCCAGGGGGGGCCCGCACCACCCTATGGTGTGGGCACCCCTTCGACCCTCCAGAGCCGCCTCTTCGCCTATTTAAAGCCCCTGCGTCGAAAACCCTTACGGAAGAAGCCACGGTACGCGAAACCTTCCAGAGCCGCCGCCATCGCGAAGCCAAGATCTGGGGGACAGGAGTCTCTGTTCCGGCACCCTGGACGGGGAAGTGCCCCGGAAGGCTTCTCCATCGACACCGCTGCCATCTCACCGCCATCTTCATCACCGCTGCTGCTCCCATGAGAGGGAGTAGTTCTCCATCGAGGCTCGGGGCTGTACCGGTAGCTATGTGGTTCATCTCTCTCCTATGTACTTCAATACAATAATCTCATGAGCTGCCTTACATGATTGAGATTCATATGAGTTTTGTATCACTATTCATCTATGTGCTACTCTAGTGATGTTATTAAAGTACTCTATTCCTCCTCCACGTGTGTAAAGGTGACAGTGTGTGCACCGTGTGAGTACTTGGCGTAGGCTATGATCATGATCTCTTGTAGATTGCGAAGTTAACTATTGCTATGATAGTATTGATGTGTATTATTCCTCCTACATAAGCATGAAGGTGACAGTGTGCATGCTATGCTAGTACTTGGTTTAGTCGTATCGATCTTTCTTACACTCTAAGGTTATTTAAATATGAACATCTAATTGTGGAGCTTGTTAACTCCGGCATTGAGGGTTCGTGTAATCCTACGCAATGTGTTCATCATCCAACAAGAGAGTGTAGAGTATGCATTTATCTATTCTGTTATGTGATCAATGTTGAGAGTGTCCACTAGTGAAAGTCTAATCCCTAGGCCTTGTTCCTAAATCTGCTATCGCTGCTTGTTACTATTTCTTGAGTTACTACTGCTTGCATTACTACTGCATGTTTACTTCCCGCAATATTACTACCATCAGCGCACGCCAGCAAGCTATTTTTGGCACCGTACTACTGCTCATATTCATTCATACCACTTGTATTTCACTATCTCTTCGCCGAACTAGTGCACCTACTAGGTGTGTTGGGGACACAAGAGACTTCTTGCTTTGTGGTTGCAGGGTTGCATGAGAGGGATAACTTTGACCTCTTCCTCCCTGAGTTCGATAAACCTTGGGTAATCCACTTAAGGGAAACTTGCTGCTGTTCTACAAACCTCTGCTCTTGGAGGCCCAACACTGTCTACAAGAATAGAAGCACCCGTAGACATCAGCTCTCTTCACATTTGTCGGTCCATTTAAACTTCTTGTCATTCTTCAGCAGTTGAGTCATGGGTCTTGCTATGCTTGAGAATCCCTCAACAAATCTGCGGTAGTATCCGGCTAATCCAAGAAAAGCACGGACCTCAGTCTGAGTGGTTGGGGTTTTCCATTCTGCAACGGTCTTAATCTTTGTGGGATCCACAGCAATTCCTCCTGCTGATAAGATGTGTCCCAGGAATCCTACTTCCTTCAACCAAAACTCGCACTTGCTGAACTTGGCATACAACTTGTGCTGTCTAAGGGTTTCTAGGACGATCTCTAGGTGGTGCTCATGTTCCTCCTCGGACTTGGAGTAGAGTAGGATGTCATCGATGAAAACGACGACAAACTTGTCCAAGAAGTTCATGAAGATTTTATTCATCAGGTTCATGAAGTAAGCAGGAGCATTGGTCAGTCCAAATGACATGACGTTGTATTCATACAACCCATATCTGGTGGTGAATGCCGTCTTTGGGATATCCGTTGCACGGATCTTCAGCTGATTGTAACCTGTCCTAAGATCAATCTTAGAGAACACGGTGGCACCGGTCAACTGGTCAAACAGGTCTTCTATCTTTGGCAAGGGATATTTGTTCTTGATGGTGACATCGTTAAGCTTGCGGTAATCCGTACATAAACGACTGGCACCGTCTTTCTTATCCACAAACAAAACTGGGGATCTCCAAGGCGACGCACTTGGTCGGATCAGACCTTTGGCTAAAAGTTCATCCAGCTGTTTCTTCAGTTCCACTAGTTCTGCCGGGTTCATGCTGTAAGCTCTCTGGGCTATGGGTCCTGTTCCAGGGATTAACTCAATGATAAACTCGATATCCCGATCTGGGGGCATACCGGGTAGATCATCAGGAAACACATCAGGGAATCGACAGACGACCCTGATCTGATCCAAGGTGGGCTTGGCTAAACTCTGGTTGCAGGTAAACTTTCTGGGCAGTCTTTCTGAGATATGTTCTACTAACACTCCGGTGCTACTAGTCATGGTGATGGCCTTCTTGGCACAATCAATCAGTCCATGATGCTTGGACATCCAATCCATACCCAGTACTACTTCCAAACCCTTTGTTCCCAGAACAATCAAATTTGCATAAAACTCTATTTCATGAATTCTGATGGGTACATCTTTGCAAATTTTTCTAGCTTTTGTAGTTGAACCGGGTATTTGAACTATCATGACATGCTTCAAACTGATGGGTTGAATCTTACTAGTGCATGCAAAATCTTCGGTGACAAATGAATGCGATGCTCCAGAATCAAACAACACTCTTGCCAGTACTGAGTTAACAGAGAACATACCCAGCACGACATCTGGCGCTTCCTGGGCTTCTTCCGCACTCATGTGAAAGAGGCGGCCGCTGCGGTTGTTGGGGTTGTTGGGGGCGAACTTCTTGCCATTGGTGACACGGCGTTGCTGCTGAGCAGGTGCAGCGGTGTTGGCGGCGATCTTGGAAAGTCTCTTGGGGCACTCATTGGAATAGTGTCCCACTACACCACACTCGTAGCAGGTGATGGTGGACTTGTCCTTGGGGGTGACGGGGATAGCATTGCTCCCAGTCCTCGGAGCAGTGTTGGGGTTGGTGGTGTTGGCGGGAGCTCTCATCGGGGCGCGGTTGAAGTTGTTGTTGTGGTGGACATAGTTGTTGTTGTTGTGGTGGTGACCTCCTGGCCTGGGGTTTCCTCCACTCCGGTTCTGATAACCGGGGCGTGACATCTGTGCTGGTGGCCTGTTGTTCCTGGGGGTGAATCCTCCGCTTGAGCTAGGGCGAAACTTGGGGGTATTACTGGGCCCACTCTGGGGCATCATTCGGCGCTTGCGGTTCTCATTGGCCTGGTTCAGCTTGCCCTCCATCTGGATGGCGGAGTCAACCAGGGCTTCAAGATCAGCGAAGGGAATGTTGACCAACACGGTGCATCTCATCGTGCGTCCGTTCAGGAACCTCTCATTCCTCTTCTCGGTGGTATCGGTCTCATCAGGGGCGTACCTTGACAAGGTAAGGAACTTGTCGCGGTACTCCACTACAGTCATTCTGCCCTGTTTGAGTTCACGGAACTCATCCCTCATCTTTTTGATCAAGCCCGGGGGCACATGGTATTTGCTGAAATTGAGCTTGAAGTCGGCCCAAGTCATCATTTGCCCTGCGTTCAATGCGCGGGCACTAGTCCACCAGGCACGTGCAGGTCTGGCCAGATAGTGCGTGGCGAACAGAACCTTGTCATTGGCCTCCACTCCGGCCACTTCCAGATTGTTCTCCATGGTATGGAGCCAATCGTCCGCATCAAGGGGTTCCTCCGTCTTACTGAACACTGGTGAGTTGGTGTTCTGGAAGTTCTTCAACTTTGAGCCCGGATGATCATGGTTTCCATGTCCTTGGTTATTCTGGGCAATCTGTTGCAGTGCAGCGATGTTGGCTTGCCTTTCAGCTCTTTCAGCCTCTCTATCTGCCATGAGGGTCTGCAGCAGTTGCATCATAGCATCCTGCGATGCACGGCCGGGAGGTGCCATCTGAACATTGATATAGATCATGAGATGAGAGGGAAATTTCTATGGCTTATTTTGGGTAAAGTTCAAAATTTAAAACTTGAGTTCTTGACATGTTGAAACTAAACACACTTTTATTTCATTCATGATGCAAACAGTACAAGGTAACACATCGGAGGGTTTGAAGAACCCTTTCACCAAGCTACGATACATTGGGACCGATACAACTCACACCTACGCAAGGTGCACAAGTGACTACTCTCCATCAACGTTGATCGGGGCGGTGTCATCTCCATAGGGGTAGAAGTCCAGATCATTATTCTCCTCGTTGCTCGCATAGGAGTAGCCATCCCCTGGGACGTCTTCCCCTTATCCTTCTCCTTCTCCTTCGAGGGCCCGGAGTTGGTCCTCTTGGGTCTTGATGGTCTCCTTCATTGCGGCGACCTTGGCCTTGAGGCGGTGGATGGCGTAGTCCTTCTTCGCGTTCTCACGACGAAGAGTCCTGTGTTCCTTGGTGATGACCTTGATGGTCTCATCCTTCTGAATCATCTGGAGGTAGGCGTAGTTGGTGAGGCCGCGGGAGTTGTCCAGCGCGGTGCGAGTTTCGCACAGCATGAAGTCGAGGTGGTCCACATGGTGCCTCAGCACGGGGTGGAACGGCAGGTTCAGGGGTACTCCAAGGGAGTTGTGCCTTGCGAGGTGAGCAAAGCGTCCTCCTTGGAGGGCCATGGCGTTCTGCCCGCACAGACGTGCGAGTGCTTCTTGCATGGCGCGGGTGAGTCCATCCGCCCAGTTGTTCTCCCTGAGAGAGAACTGGATCCTGCCGAACATGGGAGACTCAGGCTTCCCGGGGAGATCAGCCATGATCACCCACTGTAGCTGTCCACCGGGCTGGTCATTGACCTGTCCCCCGTAGAACACGGGTGGCGAGCGTCCAAGGGACTCCGAGAGGGCATGAAGGTCCCTTTCGAAGATCAGGTCTCCGCCATTCCCTAGCTGGTACA
This sequence comes from Lolium multiflorum, assembly GCA_030979885.1. NCBI lineage: Eukaryota > Viridiplantae > Streptophyta > Magnoliopsida > Poales > Poaceae > Lolium > Lolium multiflorum. The sequence goes on from CM061749.1 coordinate 77,078,783, forward strand.
CCTCAGTCTGGACAAAGGGCTCCATCTGTAGAGGCATGGATGAGTAAGTTAGAAGTGTAAGTGTGCAAATTGTTAAGTTACTTGTACTTAAAACCTGAACTTATTGTTTTGCAAAAGATCCTCGAGGTAAGAATGTGAATATGTTTTCATAACTATACCTTTTGTTAGTTTTAAATCTAAGTGTTTCAAACGTCCATTCTAAACTAGGGGCTTCTAAGGTCAAACAATGGCTCTGATACCAACTTGTCAACACCCGGATTTTTAAGTCCCGGTGCCTATTATGTCGTACATCGCAATCCCAGGAATAATGTTGTTGCGAGACATAATAGTTGAATATCATAGAGTCATCATTTATTACAACACATAGAGTCTTACATCCACGGATCACATGATCCAATATTACACGAATAGTTGATCTAGTGATCAACGAACACAACAAATAGCGGAAGCGTAATAGTAGGTCGAACTATCTATCCACAGGCCAACGCTTGACGTTAGAAGCCTCCTAGTTCTGGTAGACGTCTTGCTGACCGTCATCTTCATAGTGTTGCTCCTCTTCATAGTCTGGCATTGGAATAGCCAGGGACACAACCATGAGTACTTTAAGTACTCGCAAACTCATACTAATGTAAGTAATTATCAGTTTTAAGGGATTGCTAAGCTCTAGGTTTATTTGCATAAAGCCAAGTTTAATTCACAAACATTTAGTAAAGATGCTTGAATCACTAGACTAACCCAAATGGGAACATTAGGGTCATTCCCACAACATCAGTTGTGTTTTCAAACACCCTTCACATGTCATATTTTTGAAAAGAGCCTGATGACGGAACAGTATGGCCTTTCCAATCGTCCGTAACCGTGGACACGGCTATTCGAATAGTTCTACACTCTGCAGAGGTCGTACACTTGTGCCACAATATTTGCAATAATCCGTCAGGGTTAACTGGCCCTGATTTATCATACTCCGTGTGCGGACTACCAACCATAACCTTTCACTTACCTACCCTAGTATAGGCACCTCTCCCCATGAGCTTGGCCTCCCGGTGAAAACCAACTGTCAACCCGGGAACTGCACAGGGCTTGGGTCGTACATTCACCTCATATTCACATCATTTCACTTGTAACGGAGGCAGCCTCGGCATAACCCCTATGATGCTTGTTTAGAGGGAACCCATACTAAGGCACATAAATTTCTAGTTAAGCCCTTACCCATGTTGGGTATTGTGGGGGTACTTTCAAATTGAAATGGTATCGCATCCGAACCCAACCATCAGTTTCGTAAAATTCACCAAGTCCTTCACAAGTCATATACACTTTCAAAATCTTTCAATAGAATGCTCCATCATTCCAAGGTTTTCAAAGTCATTTCATTTCACAGGTTCCCATCTAGAGTAGTCAATTTTATTTGTTAGCGCTAGCAACTAGTCATGAGGGGTACTAACTAGCTTGAAATGCTCTAGGCTACATTTGATACTCTTGTACTACTCTATAACTAGACCAAGTGAATCATGAATCAAAAAGTACCTTGATAAACAAAATTTAGTAAAGCTTGTAAAGTAAAAAACTTGGGATAGGAGCATTAAGCATAAAGTAAAAATAATGGTGCCTTGCTCTGGAAGAGCTTGGCCTTGGGGTGGCTTGCAAGAGTATTAGCTTGCCTTGGTTGGGGTAGGAGTCAAAGTTTTCCTCCTCCTCTTGGGTGTAGTCTTCCTCCTCTGGATACTCCTCGTTACTAGCGTCTATACACGAATACGAGGTATACAATCACCACACAAGCTTAAGTGCTAAGCTAAACACACCACAAATGCACACATACCTATACTAGCATCACATCTTAATTATTAGCATGGTGTTTTACTTTGTTTATGCTATAGAAAAATAATTTCCTCTCATTATAATTATTTAATAGTATAGCTTTTTAATGCTTTGGAGTAAATAATTTCCTCTCATTAAATCTATTAAGATTTAATCTCTTCAAATAATAATAAGGTATGAATATTGGTTGACCAAGATCAACACTTCATATCTATTATTTGAGAGTAGAATTTAAATGAGATGCTACACCTCATGCATTTTAATACTAGCATGGTAAGGATTTAATGTCTCCAAGCAACCAAGCATGAGGCTTATTAGACCAAGGTCAGTACCTCTACTTGAATTACTTAGGATCACAATTTAAATGAGAGAGTAGCTCTCATACTATTTAAATTAATTTATGTGTAGGGGTTAAATGGACTAGAAATAGTTCCATAGTCATTATTCAGTTCTAGTTCATGATCATGTAAAACAACTATACCATATTTCTGCATAAACAATTAGAGTATGTCAAATGTGATTTATGAGAGTTAGAATCAACTCAAAATCATTTGTAGATAATTTTTAATATTTATTTGAAGTTAGAAAAGGCCCTGTCTTGTTATTTTTGTCATTTAAATTTAATTACTAATTTGGAAAAGAGGCCAGTGGCGTTGTTTAGATAATTTCATAAGCTTTCCAAATATATAAATTTGGCTAAATTTGGTGTAGTAGTTTGAACGTTATTCAAATTTGAAGGGGGCACCAGTTTTTGAATTTAGCTGAACTAATTAAATAGAATTTGAATTATTTGGGCCGCGCAGGAAAAGCCTACGGGCCCAACGAGTTTAAAATGTGAAGCACGGCCTAGCAACACAGCCAGTGTGAGTGGGCCGCCTGATGAGGTGGAGGCCACCCGTCAGTGGCTCTTAAACGAGCGAATCAGTACGCGCTATGTGATCCGTTGGATCAGAACCAGATCGAGCGGCCGTGGATCGTCGTCTTCTCTGACGAGATCCCGACGTGCTGGCGGCGTACCTAGGGGGTCGGGGAGCGCACCAGGCCGCCGGCGATCGCTGGCGAGGTACGGCGACGTTGGCGAGGGTGAAGAGGCTCCTGGTACAATGGCGGAGCTTGGGGAGGCGCGGATCGATGGCGATGATCTGCGGACTCCGGCGGTCTCCTTCTTCGAATTAGAGCTATTCCGGCGAGGTGGTGTCCAATTGGGTGTTTGAGTAGAGGCAGAGATGAGAGGAGAACAGGTTGGTGTGAAGGAGAGGTGCTCTGGGCGCTTCTATTTATAAGGGAAGTGAGGTGCCGTGGGTGCCGTGGAGGGTCGACCATGGCGTGGCCGCTCCGGTGTGCGAAAGGGCACGGCGAGGACGACTACAGGTAGGCGTCGTCCTGGCGATGCTCAAGGTGCAGCGGGCGCAGAGAAAAGACGACGGGATGGCTCGGGCGCATGCGATGATCGGCGGTACCCGCGGTATGATTCGACGGGACGACGGTGACGAGGCCACGTCGTTCGAGTGTGTCTACGCGGTAGAGGTGAGGGTGGCGGTGCTCATTACAGGCGTAGGGATGCAGGGGGAGGACAACGGCGATCGGGCGCGAGATGCTCTGGCGCGTTCCAGAGCACGCTCACCGCGTGCTGGCATGCCCTGGCATGGTGATGGGCGCGCGCGTTCGGCCAATTCCGTGCATGGGTGAGCTCGGGCCGAGCTGGCATGCTCTGGTGATGAGTAGATGCTGGGGACAAGGTGGTGCGAGAGAGGGCGGAGAGATCAATGGCCAAGAGGCCGGCATGGTACTTGGCATGAGCTTTTCTCCCCTTTTTTCCACTTTAATCGACCATGGCAAGGACGAGCCTTGATGCAGGGGTTGCAGGAGGGTCTAATGATCACAAGTTAAAGTGGGTTTAGGCAAGAAACCACTGGACAATTGAGTGTAACTCAAAACCTAGATGCTGCCTGCCATGTGTTTGACACAATGGCCGCAAGAACATTTTTGTTGAATTTTGGAAATCTTTTTGGTGCACTTCATTCTTATATTTAATGTGATGTAATGGTGGTGGTGGTGTCCATTTTGATGAAGGTTTGCAAGAATTCAAAATGGGGGTCATCTTCTCTTTGTTTCAAAGTCTTATTTTGTCAAATCATTTCTGGTCAACCTGGTCAACTTCAGCAGTGATGGTCAACAGAGAAGTTGTTCACCTTGACTTGGTCTTGGATGAGGTGTCAAGGTTTGACCAAGTTTAGTTTAAGAAAGTTTAAATACAGGGGTGCTAAGAGGTGAAGATTTTATAAATGTGTCATATGACCATTATCATATGTATGTTAAATTTGAGTTTTCCTTTGATTTGAATCTGGTTTCTTTTATGCATTTGTGTTTGTTTTTGTTATATAAGAGTTTTAGAAACCTTAGGTCAAGCAATGGTGGCCTTTGGTGAAGATTTGCATAATTGGCCAAAGTTGTATGTGAGTGAGAGATGAGTTATTTTCTATTTCCCTTCTTCTTCTCAAATTAGGGTTAGGTGATCTTGTGTTAGGGTTTAAGCACACTTGATCAACACAAATCACTCATCATGGCCATTGCACAAAGAAAAGCACCCTATGCACAAAACTATATGTAGCACTATATGCATGAGAAAAGTTTTTGTTTGTTGTGAAATTTGAGTAATTGAAATATCTCTCTTCTTTATTTATTACTGAAAACTTGGGATGTTACACCATAGCAACAACAATTGTCAATGATGATAATCATAGATCGGAATAGAAGGACCTCAAACCATACCAATGAACACAAAAACCAACCGGAACCTAGGAGATCTCCCAGGCACACAACTTCATGCGCCCTCCGCCGGCGCTAGATGCCCCACCAGAGCGAGTATATGACGGGGAGGGCTTTATTCTGACTTCAAGATTTAGCCGACGCCTCACCATCCTGGAAAAAAAACAAGATGATGTAAATAAAGAACGAGAACCCTCCCGCTGGCAAGAGGCACTACTAGGAAAAAGCTTATAGGTGGAGGAAAAACGTGCCGGCGCACCACCTAGGACGTGCGCCGGTGGAAGGTGTTGCCGGCGCACCAGGAAGTCGCCGCGCCGGCGATGCAGGCATACTGCCGGCGCACCTCCGGAGAAGACGCGCCGGGGCAAATTCCTGGCATGGGCTCGGCCGATTCGGGCCAGGCCCAGGAAACACTGCCGGCGCACCAGCCCTCGCCGGCGGTAATTGATATTGCCGGCGCGCCTGGGCTGGTGCGCCGGCAGTGTTTCCTGGGCCTGGCCCGGAGCAACTATAGCCGGATGGGGTATATATTGCCGGCGCACCACGGCCCAGGTGCGCCGGCAATAACCTGGGAGTTATTTCAGCCACCAACCAGCACACTCACTCACACACTCACTACACTCCACTTATCCACACAACCCGAGCCTTCTCCCAACCCAGCTCATTTTTGCCTATTTCTATCCCCAATTTAGCTAATTTGACCAAACAAAATCATATTTTTTGAGCAAATCTTCCCTTCCTACATGCATCTCCCACATCCCCCTATGTAGATCTAGATCTACTATCCCGCGTTGACCGCTCAATCTAGATCTAGATCTAGAAAGTCGGCTTCCATACGCCATTGTCGCGGCGCGTCGTCTCGATCTCGTCGACAATTATATCAAACAAATAGGTGATTAATGAACAAATTGAGGAATGAAATCGACGTATGTTGGACATTTGAAGCAAAGCTCTCGTGTGTGGCATATATATATATGTTGTGCTTGTGCTTGTGTGTGTGTTGGCGTTGAAAATGAGTTGCCAACGTTGCGCCGAAATGTTGATTCTTCAAGTTTCCGTTTCGGCACATTTCTGGCGCTCCTATGTCCTACCGTGTAGGAAGGTCATGCCGAAATTTTCCGTGAAAACTACCGACGGATGCATGGTTCTAATCAATTATGTAATCTTACCATGCAGGCGATAATGGTTATCGAGATGAGTGAAAGCATCGTGATGAGATATCTGAAACACGCGATCATCGACATGTATGAAAATAAACGCACGGAGGTATTGTGTCCGTGCCGGAGATGCAAACGAGGGAAATGGTTTGACCCGTATTCAGGAAAATTGCAGGGGCACCTGCTCACTAATGGTTTCATGCATGGACACACTCAATGGATGAGCGATGATGGCGCGGAGGTCAATGGGGCGACGGCAGCAGGTGGTAATAATGGCCGGCAAGAAGGAGGGCATCATGACATTGATGACGATGAAGAGTTTGTCGCAGAAGACGATAACCTTGACGACGATAATAACCTTGACGATGACAATAACCTTGACGACGACGAAGAGGTGCCGCTAGCTTCAGTCGTGCGGGACCCTCATCTTCAAGATCTGCTTCTCGAAAAGACGAAAGGCGCCAAGCGGAAATCAAAGCTTGAGCAACTGGAGATAGACTCGAATACTCCGTTGTACGACTCAGGTCGCGGGTTGGGGGAGTCTCGCTTGAGAGTAGCTCTCGATGTGCTGCAGATGAAGGCGAAACACGGATGGACGGACACAAGCGTCGACGACATCCTGGAATACGTGAAAGATCTCCTTCCTGCCGGGAACACGTGTCCTGGTAGTCTAGCCGAGGCCAAGAGAATCACGTGCCCTCTCGACTTACCCCACGAAAAGTATCACGCCTGCATCAACGACTGTATCATGTATCGCAAGGAGCACGTGGACAAGACCAAATGTCCTGTGTGTGACGCTGAACGGTACAAGAAAGGGAAGAAGAAAGCTCCTCGGAAAGTTGTGTGGTACTTCCCGCTCGCCCCCCGGCTGCAACGGTTCTACGCGGACCGCAAGGAAGCAAAGCTCATGCGCTGGCACGCTGAAAGAAAGGAGGCAGTGTTGAATGATGAAGATCGGATTGAGCACCCAGTGCTGACACACCCTTCGGATGCAAGCCAGTGGAAAGCATTAGACAATGAATTCGGAAGTTTTGGGGCAGAACCCAGAAACATCAGGTTGGGTGCGAGCACGGACGGATTCAATCCGTTCGGAAACCAGAGCAGCACACATAGCACATGGCCCGTGTTTGTATGGATCTACAACCTCCCGCCCTGGCTGTGCATGAAGAGGAAGTACATACAGATGAGTATGCTAATTCAAGGGCCGACACAGCCAGGAAACGATATCAACATGTATCTCGAACTATTAAAGGAGGAGCTTGAAACGTTGTGGGCGGAGGAAGGGGTAGATACATGGGACGCCGTCGCGGAAGAATATTTCCCTTTGAGAGCCGCGTTGATCACGACGGTGCAGGACTACCTCGGATACGGTTACATTTCGTGCCAGGTGTGCCATGGACACAAGGCATGTGTCAGGTGCATGGAAGAGACGATGTTTTTGCAGCTTGGTAAGGATCCCGGCTCTTCGAAAACAGTTTACATGGGGCATCGAAGGTGGCTACAGAAGACTGACCCGTGGAGAAAGCGTGGAGATCTGTTCGATGGTACAAATGAACCCCGAGGACCTCCACGGAAGAAGAGCGGCGAAGAGATCGATACATTACTGAAAGGTTGGAAGGAGTGCCCTCCGCCGGGAAAGATACGTCAAAAGCCTGGAGAGAAGAAGAAGAAAAAGGCAACGGCGACGCCGCTCATTGGTGTATGGAAAAGGAGGTCCGTGTTTTGGGACTTGCCGTACTGGAAAATTCTCGATACACCTCACTGCCTTGATGTCATGCATATTACAAAGAACGTGTGCGAGAGCTTGCTTGGCACTCTTCTCAACATGCCGGACCGGACCAAAGATGGGCCGAAAGCAAGACACGACCTGAAAGTTTTGGGCATCAGGGAAGAGCTTCAGATCCCGGCGGCCCAAGAGGGACAGTCGGAGGAGGAGGCGGACGGCGGTCAGAAGCGCAAAAGGATTAAGCAGCCAGACTATTACTGTCCCCCCTCCTGCTTCACTTTTAGTCCGGCCGAGGTCGATCAATTTTTCAATTGCCTTCTAGGAGTCAGAGTGCCCTTCGGTTACTCCGGGCTAATAAGCAGATACATGGACCCCAAGAAACGAAACTTCAGCGGCATGAAGTCTCATGACTGTCACGTGATGATGACGCAGATTCTTCCGGTTGCAATCCGAGGTATAATGGATGACCATGTCCGTGCAACGCTGACTGGGCTCTGTAACTTCTTCGACGTCATAACTCGGAAGTCGATAAGCGTGAAGAAACTCGCAAGGCTCCAGGAAGAGATCGTGGTGATCCTATGTGAGCTTGAGATGTACTTCCCGCCTGCATTCTTTGACGTGATGGTCCATCTGTTGGTCCATATCATGGATGATATCGTCAGTCTAGGGCCGGCATTCTTACACAACATGATGTCGTTTGAAAGAATGAATGGGGTCATTAAAGGATACGTTCGTAACAGGTCACATCCGGATGGAAGCATCGTACAGGGCTGGCTCACCGAAGAGTGCATCTCTTTCTGCACGAATTATCTAGACATCGAGGACCCTGTTGGTTTGCCTCAAAACAAGCACCTCCGCAGGTTCGAGGGAGTAGGCCACAAAAATGGAAGGAAGGAACTGCACGTGCACATGTCTGGTCGGACTTCCGACTTTGACAGGGCCAACTTAGTAGCGCTACAACACATTGACTTGATCGATCCTTGGTTGAAAGAGCACAAAACCATGATAGAGAACAGTGGCAAGCCGATGATGACGGAAGCAGAAATATACAGAGAGCACAACTCCTCTTTCGCGCGCTGGTTCAAAGACCACATTGATGCTAATCCCCCACCAATGGATTCTGACAAGGATAAACTAGTATTGGCCTTGTCACATGGCCCCGCGCCCAACCTCATGACTTACCAAGCGTACGATATCAACGGGTACACATTCTACACGGAAGAAAAAGACAAGAACAGTGTTTACCAGAACTCAGGGGTAACGATGGATTCCTGGACGGGTGACGTAAAGACTAGATACTACGGCCGGCATTGAGAACCCCTGGCTCAAGTACAAGGACCCGCTTGAAAGAAGATTCATCAGGTCCCGGTACCATAAGAAGAAACTAACCGGGGAACTTGTCACGGACCCGAAGGTCGTAACCGACATAATTTGGTTCACGAACGACAAGAAGGTCCTGGCGTTGGAGAAAAAACTGGTAAGCAATTTACCGGTTTAATTAGATCAAGTATCGTTCATATAATAGTAGCAACATTTCTAAATGGTTCGCGTTTCTTCCGCAGGAAGAAGAAAGACAAAAACTTTCTCAATGTGACGAAGGCTCCTCCTCCCAGGCGTCGACGGGCAGGGTAGCCTGGGACAAGCCTCTCGTACGGGCGCTAAACATCGTTAATGAGCATTCACCGACGAGAAGGCCGCATAGAGGCCGTGTGGCTGGCGCCGGTACAGGCTACAAGCATGGTCACTATGGCTTGTCGTCTGCGGACGATAAAAATGCGCGCAGTGAGAGGAAGCAGCGGGAGGCGGAGGAAATGAGGGAGTCAATCCTAGCCGAAGTCCAAGCTGGTTTGGTACCGCAACTGGTACCGCAACTCAAAGCTACGCTCGTACCTGAAGTCAAAGCTGAAGTCGCCGCTTCAGTCCAAGCAGATTTCAACGCTCTACACGCGTGGTATGAGGGTGGCAAACAAGGCCCCCCCCCGAAAATGCAAGTGGTTAGCTTCGACGGCAGCAACTCGATGGCGCCGCCGTCCGCCGGCAATGACAATGTTATAATGGAGACTCCTCCGGCCGCCGGCAATGTCGCTGGTGCTAGGGATTCACCGTCCATGCCGGGTAGCAGCCCCTCCGTCACTTGCACGCCCGCCGCCGCATGTGCCGGCCCGTCGACATTAGCCGAGCTCAACGCCCTCACGGTAATTAACCCATGTGTACATCAAGTTAATATATTAGTTTCGTCATCCTTGCCCTCTCTCTAACGCCATACACATGTTCTCGCAGGCGCTCTCAACGCCATGCACCTTCCTGATGAGAGTAAACGGCGAACTCAAAGACGTCGCGAGGGGGTCCATCCTTCGGCCCCTGGATAAGAAGTGGCACACACGAGATATGGAGGATGACGTTTACCGGGTTGAAGTGGATCGGGCGTTACCGGGCTATGAGGATTTGTTTCCTCCTAATCAACCGCATGGTGCCGATGACGAAGACCCGTTGAATCTTGCCTCACTGAAGGGTTGGGTACTGCTATGGCCGAAGACCCTAATTAGGATCAACACCTACTCGGGGTCGACGGCAAGCAAAGACAAGCACCTTGCGGCGCCACAGGTCAGCGTCCCTCCACGACAGCCAGCGGCGCCGGTGGTCAGCGCCCCACCACAACGGCCAGCTGCACAAGAGGTCAGCGCCCCACCACAACGGCCAGCGGCGCCGGTGGTCAGCGCCCCACCACAACAGCCAGCGGCGCCAGAGGCCGAGGAATACGAACGTGACGACTTCCAATGGGATATTCCTACGTCTTCACAAGTTGTCCATGAGGATGAGCCGGCCTCAAAATATGGGTGCTCCAAGAAGCTGTTCGATTCTCAAGAAACGGCTGAGGAGGAAAATCCTGAGGAGGTCGCCGCCGCCGCCGTCAAGAAGATGCTGAGCCCTAACACACTCCGTGCTACGGTTACGGCGGTGGGAGATGGTCCAGTACTACAACCCAAGAAGAGGAAGAGGCCAGCTAAGAAGGACGCCAAAGACAAGGCGGCGGCCAAAGACAAGGACAAGGTGGCACTCCTTGACAAGTTGCCAAACAATTGGCGACCTCTGCATCACTTGGGTGAACCGATGCTGCCGGAGCATGTCCTCAAGTTACTCACCGGGGATATGGCGAGCTTGCATAACCAAGTCCAGTATTTGGAGAGGCAGCTTCTCAAATCAAAAAATCCTAGTTACCCTCTCTTCGTGGCGAAGGTGCCAACTGGCATGAACTTCGTCGAGAAGTACCCCGCGGACTTGTGCTTCATCCGGTTCAATGACATCTTCAGCATCTATCGCATGCAAATGCTCCACTTTAGTGTGGTTCGCCTAGTTGCTCTTAGCTTGTCTTCCCAGATCGTTAAGGAGGGGACGCCGACCATCGCGATAATGGACCCCTTCTATATGCGGGAGAGCATCATCTGCAACGCTGGGGATCGGGCGATTGCCACCCGGCAGGTCGAGGATTTCATGCTGGCGAACATTAAGAAGGGCGCAATTCTCATCCCTTACTTCCCCGAGTAAGTAATCACTCGCTAGTCCCCATCACCATTCTATCATATATCTCCATTTGCATTTCCAAAGGTTAATCCGTGTGTTTTCCGCAGAGACATGTACTGCACCCTCATCGTCGTGCACCCGCAACACTCGCATGCAGTCTATCTCGACTCGGGTAGGGACAAGAAGAAAGACTACACCAACATCAGGGCCCTTCTCAATGATGCTCTCACCGGCTTCGCCAACAAGGCAGGCCCCCTCAAAGTAGAGAGGAAATCCCGAGGAGGCTTGGTCTTAACCCACACAACCAACTTCCCCTGCCTCAGGCAGTCGAATGAAGACAATGGGATGGACGCGTGGTACGCCATCCTTCAGATGCAGGAGTACATAAAGTACGCAGATGACATGTTGCTGCCAGAGAGTCTCAGAGAGAGGTTTTTAAACATGGCGGATGCCCCTGATAGAGAGATTAGAAAGAACTGGGGTCGCATCCAGCAGTTCATTTGCACGGTAATCGTGCATGATGTCAACAATAGGTCTGGCGAGTTCTTCTACGGCTACGGTCTACCACCTAATGACGAGATAGAACTCCGCTTGGAGATGTCGCGTGATGAGAGGCCGTTCAACACGCTTGAGGGCTGCCGTCCATTCCCCCTAGGCGTACAACCTGATCCTACGACGGGAACACTATTGCTAAAGCTTGAACGATATGTCTTTGAACTTCCGTATTGTAATACTTGCTACATATTCCCATAGAATCGACTTGTTGCTTTTATTTAGTTGTATGGATGTGCATGTGAACAGGTGTCTATAGTTTCATTTAGTTTGCTATATATTTCAAGATTATGCCGTAGATACCTTAATAATTATTTGCATTTACTCGACCCCTACTTGCCTCGTATTTGGAGTTCGCCGATGATTAGAATGTTCGGTCACTAGTACACTCGGGGGTGGAGCCAGTGAGCCTTGGTGCGATGGCCACAAGTATCAATCTATTGTGCATCCTACCTAGCCTCACTGACTCCATCCCTGGATGTTAATATGTGTTTCGACCGACAAATTATGAGGCACGCTATTTAAGTCGTACTACTTGTCTTTTATTTGAGTTCGCACTTCTTAATTGCATTGGCCGATGATTAAAATGTTTGGTCACTTGTACACTCCGGGGTGGGGCCAGTGAGGCTTGGTGTGATGGCCACAAATATCAATCTATTGTGCATCCTACCTAGCCTCGCTGACCCCATCCCTGTATGTTATTATTTATTTCGACCAACAAAGTATGAGGCACATGCTATTTAGTTCATACTACTTGTCTCTTATTTGAGTTCGCACTTGTTCATTGCGTTGGCCGATGATTAGAATGTTTGGTCACTTGTACACTCTGGGGTGGGGTGAGTGAACCTAGTGTGATGGCACAAATATCAATCTGTTGTGCATCCTACTTGGCTTCACTTACCCCATCCCTGAATGTTACTATTTGTTTCGACCGACAAAGTATGAGGCACATGCTATTTAGTTCATATTACTTGTCTCTTATTTGAGTTGGCACTTGTTAATTGCATTGGTACTAACGTTTTATTTGTCTTGTGCATGGAGATGCCGACGACATATGTCGTGTACAAGGGGAGGGTTCCTGGAGTCTACGACGACTGGGAGGACTGTCGGAGACAGGTGCACCGCTTCAGCGGCAACAGCTACAAGGGATACCCCACTAGGGTGGAGGCGGAAGGAAGATACGCCCGTTATCTAGCGGGAGAGATGAGGGACATGAGGAGGAACCGGATGAAGACCATGGCCTTCGTGATGATGGTCATCGTGACCATGTTGGTCATGTTCTATGTGATTGTAGTTTAGGTTAGTAGCTACATTGTGAGGTGTATGACGACACTTGTGACGACTATGTACCGAGACTTCTAACTTTGTGAAACTTCGTCCTTCGGTGTTGCATATGCACATGTGTTGTATGAATCAACATTCCGGAACCAGACTTGCGTATTTGTGTATTGATACCGAAATGAGACTTGGCTCTCTATGTGCTTCTCATATTGCATGTTCTGCTGTATAAATATGAACTGTGTTGTAAATATATACTGCTGTCAAATATGTATTCTAATATGCTGGGAAAAATCTGAAAAAAGAATTTTCGAATATTATTGCCGGCGCACCTACATGCCCTACTGCCGGCGCACGTGGCATGCGCCAGTGCTGCAAGCACTACTGCCGGCGCAGCTGCTGGTGCGCCGGTGGAACTTGCCCTTTGCCGGCGAAGCTACGATGGCGCGCCGGCAGTACATGACCTATCGCCGGCGCACTGCCTGGTGCGCCGGCAGTGGCCAGTTATCACCGGCCCGTTCGCAGCGGCGGGCTCGTGGTGCGCCGGCAATGGGCCTTTTAGGTGCGCCGGCAATAGGCCTTTCCCTTGTAGTGAGGCCTAGGACTGCCACACCTCCAAGGCCCTAAAGCCACGAGAGGCGAACTCGGTGGCATCGCACACGAGGGGGACGGAAACCCTAGATGTGTTTACTTTGCCTAACATCTCCGGCCCGATTGCCCGTGTCCCTAGACACGTACCGGTTCGTGGTTCGTTGTTCCATCACGGGAATATTGACCAATGTAGGTTGAAGAAATCTATTAGACATGCATATCCATGTGAATGTGCATATAGGTTTTGCAGATGTAGGTGTGAAGTTAGTCTCTCCAGTATTCTTAAACGCTGGCAAGAATTTGAAGGTAGGTTTGACGGAATGGAATGTAGTACATTCTAAGTTGGCAAGTAACACTGCAGTTTAATGTTCAATAAGAGCATGTATAATGGTAGAGAAGGCACGCCTTCTCTTAGCTATCCACATCATCTAGAGAGGACACTAACGATAACGTGTACAATGCATCGTCTCTTTATGTTATCTCTTGCAATTAGTAAGAATTAATTAATTTTGGTAGGAAAATAGGCTGCTAAGGGAAGACATGTGGTACAATGGAGCAAATTGTCTTCTCTTATTTTCTAAGGGATCATCCCTTAACTAAGGGAAGGCAACCTTCTTTTTCTCTATTCTCTCTCCTCCAACTCAGCAAATATCGTACATGGCAGCTCTAAGGGAAGACTGACGTCATCCCATTGTACATGCCCTAATAATTTAAAGGTAGGATTGACGGAATGGAATACATTCTAAGTCTTCTTCTGATCCGCATGCGCTTTGACTTCATTAGGTTACAACTATTTTTATCATGCACCATGCAACTAAGTGCCATGACATGCAAGTTACGTTATACATTCGCTGCAGGCCTGAAAGGCTACTTGCGAGTTATACATTATGCAAGTTATTTTGCTCTGTTTTAGGGCCTATTTGCAAAAAAAGGTGTTCCTTTTTGCAAAAAACTACTGTTCTAGTTACATACTAGTACAGAGAGTGTGTATTTTATGGAATATTGAATTACTGTGTATTTTATTAAGTTTGTATTGTATACTTACATATAGTTTAACTTTGTTTGAATATTGAATTAGTGCTAAAATCAATTGAGGTGGTATCCTCACTATCTCATCTCATACATGTCCTACCAAACAACATCTCATCTCATCTCATCTCAGCTCATACATGTGCTATCAAACAACATCTTATCTCACTACAACTTGGCTAGGGTCAACATGTATGAGAAGAGATAATTATTCTCGGTTCACCCGGGCTACCAAACACACCCTTAATCGACCGAAGAAGAAACAAAAATGCCAAACAGGTTGACTTCACATGCCAACATGGATCCTAATTGGGCGTAGTGGTATACCAGATCAGCGAGCCAGCATAAACCCTTGCCAACTAATTGTACCATAGCACGTCCTCTCATGATGCTGCACGTATGTTGTATAATTGTCCTAATTGTTTGTTTGTTGTCGAAATAATAACTCATGCGGAGCAACTGTTTCCTTGCACTAGTGGAAAACAGGGCTTTCGTGGGAGCCTTTTGTCGCGGGCGCGACTGCACCCGCGACAAATGGCGTGGCCACGTCGCCCCGAAATCATTTGGAGCGAGCCGAGCCTTTTGTCGCGCCCTTTTGTCGTGGGCCGTCTCACAACCCGCGACAAAAGGGTTCTGAGTCCTGGCGCCTCCTGCCGGCACCCCTTTTGTCGCGGGTCGTAACACGGCCCGCGACAAAATGGTCATGCCTATATATACACGCAGCCAGCCCCCCCCCCCACTTCCCTACATTTTTTTTCCTTGGAGGTCAAAGGTGGAGGTGTATGCTACCTCATTTTTTCTTCATGTGCACAAGAGGTGTTTGATGGAATGCTTGTGAGGGATGCCACTTGATTTTATTTGATAAGATTTCTCCTCTTTTTGATCCTAAAAGGTTAGCAACTATTTTCTCGTATATACATAGTCCGTACAATACTAATTTTAGCAAGGTGATTGCATCTGATACATAATTGTACTTATGATGCAGATGAGTCATCCATGGATGTACGGTAACCGATGTGCTCCCGCTTTCAGAGAGGGCGTGAATTCTTTCCTGCTTGTGGCCGAGGCCAACAAGTCGAAGCAAGGTTTTATGTGCTGTCCATGTCTGAAATGTAAGAACGAGAAGGATTACTCTTGCTCAAGAGATATTAAGAGCCACCTGCTTCGGTTTGGATTCATGTCCAGCTATAATGTTTGGACCAAGCACGGAGAAGAAGGGGTTATGATGGAAGACGGCGATGAAGAAGAAGATAACGATGACCAGTACCGATCTATGTTCTCTGAATGCGATGATACCGCAATGGAAGACAATGAAGAAGAAGGAGGTGAAGAACAGGCAGCAGATGATCCTGTTGATGATGATCTTCGTCGGGCCATTTCTGATGCAAGAAGAGACTGTGGCACGGATAAGGAGAGGTTGCAGTTTGACAAGATGTTAGAGGACCACCACAAATTGTTGTACCCAGGTTGTGAAGATGGGCAGAGAAAGCTGGGTAGCATATTGGAATTGCTGAAATGGAAGGCAGAGGTCGGTGTGAAGCACACTCCATTTGAAAGTGGAAGGATGATGCGTATAGAAGCAAGTTTCCCTCAATGAAACCAAGGTTATCGAAGTAGGAGTCAAGGAACACGTGAAGGTTGTTGGTGGAGGAGTGTAGTGCGGCGCAACACCGGTGCCGGCGCCAACGTGGAACCTGCACAACACAATCAAGATACTTTGCCCCAACGTAACAGTGAGGTTGTCAATCTCACCGGCTTGCTGAAACAAAGGATTAAACGTATAGTGTGGAAGATGATGTTTGTTTGCAAAAACAGTAGAGAACAATGATTGTAGTAGATTGTATTCAGATGTAAAAGAATGGACCGGGGTCCACAGTTCACTAGTGGTGTCTCTCCAATAAGATAAATAACATGCTGGGTGAACAAATTACAGGCGGGCAATTAACAAATAAAGATTCAATACATATCATGATGATCACTATGAGATTTAATCAGGGCATTACGACAAAGAACATAGACCGCCATCCAGCATGCATCTATGCCTAAATAGTCCACCTTCGGGTTAGCATCCGCACCCCTTCAGTATTAAGTTGCAAACAACAGACAATTGCATTAAGTATGGTGCGTAATGTAATCAACACAAATATCCTTAGACAAAGCATTGATGTTTTATCCCTAGTAGCAACAGCACATCCACAACCTTAGAACTTTCTGTCACTGTCCCAGATTCAATCGAGGCATGAACCCACTATCGAGCATAAATACCCCCTCTTGGAGTTACAAGTATCAACTTGGCCAGAGCCTCTACTAGCAACGGAGAGCATGCAAGAACATAAACAACACATATATGATAGATTGATAATCAACTTGACATAATATTTTATATTCATCGGATCCCGCCAAACACAACATGTAGCATTACAAATAGATGATCTTGATCATGTTAGACAGCTCACAAGATCTAAACATGATAGCACAAGAGGAGAAGACAACCATCTAGCTACTGCTATGGACCCATAGCCCAAGGATGAACTACTCACGCATCAATCCGGAGGCGGGCATGATGATGTAGAGCCCTCCGGTGATGATTCCCCTCTCCGGCAGGTGCCGGAGGCGATCTCCTGAATCCCCGAGATGGGATTGGCGGCGGCGGCGTCTCTGGAAGTATTTCCGTATCGTGGCTCTCGATACGGGGGTTTCGCGACGGAGGCTTTAAGTAGGCGGGTAGGGTTGGAGGGGGCACAGGGGCCCCACACCATAGGCCGGCGCGGCCAAGGGCCAGGCCGCGCCGCCCTATGGGTACGGGCCCTCGTGGCCCCACTTCATATACTCTTCGGTCTTCTGGAATCTTCATGGAAAAATAAGACCCTGGGCGTTGATTTCGTCCAATTCCGAGAATATTTCCTTTGTAGGATTTCTGAACCAAAAATAGCAGACTCACGGCGCTTCGGCATCTTGTTAATAGGTTAGTGCCGGAAAATGCATAATAATGATGTAAAGTATGTATAAAACATGTGAGTATTGTCATAAAAGTAGCATGGAACGTTGGAGACATATCACTCGGGTTTTGAAAAATTGATGATAATATTAAAGAAGCTGTTTCCAAGAAATAACGAATTGCCCGTCAGTACATATGAAGCAAAGAAGCTTGTCTGCCCTCTAGGATTAGATGTGCAGAAGATACATGCATGCATTAATGACTGTATCCTCTACCGTGGTGAGAAGTACGAGAATTTGAATAAATGCCCGATATGCGGTGCATTGCGGTATAAGATCAGAAAAGATGACCCTGGTGATGTTGAGGGCGAGCCACCCAGGAAGAGGGTTCCTGCGAAGGTGATGTGGTATGCTCCCATAATACCACGGTTGAAACGTTTGTTCAGAAACAAAGAGCATGCCAAGTTGTTGCGATGGCACATGGAAGAACGTAAGAAAGACGTGATGTTGAGGCACCCCGCTGATGGTCGGCAGTGGAGAAACATCGGGAGAGAGTTCCCGGATTTTGCAGGTGAGGCAAGGAACTTATACTTTGGTCTAAGTACAGATGGCATGAATCCTTTTGGGGAGCAGAGCTGCAGTCACAGCACCTGGCCCGTGACTCTATGTATCTACAACCTTCCTCCTTGGTTGTGCATGAAGCGGAAGTTCATTATGATGCCAGTGCTTATCCAAGGCCCAAAGCAACCGGGCAACGACATTGATGTGTACCTAAGGCCATTAGTCGATGAACTTTTGGAGTTGTGGGGCAAACCAGGTGTACGTGTGTGGGATGAGCACACCGAGCAAGAATTTAACCTACGAGCGTTGCTATTCGTAACCATCAATGATTGGCCTGCTCTTAGTAACATTTCAGGACAGACGAACAAAGGATACAATGCATGCACACACTGTTTAGATGAGACTGAAAGTAAATATTTGGGAAAAAGCAGAAAAGTTGTGTACCCGTTCAATCGTCGTTTCCTTCCGCACAAGCATCCCTTAAGGAAAAAAGGCAAGCATTTCGATGGCGAGGCAGACCGCCGTCCGAAGCCTGTCCCCCGTAGTGGTGCTGATATATTTGACATGGTCAAGGATTTAAATGTTATCTTTGGAAAGGGTCCAGGCAGTCGACCTGTTCCGAAAGACGCCGACGGACACGCGCCCATGTGGAAGAAGAAATCTATATTTTGGGAGCTAGAATATTGGAAAGCCCTGGAAGTCCGCTCTGCAATCGACGTGATGCACCTGACCAAGAATCTTTGTGTGAATATTCTAGGTTTTCTGGGCGTGTATGGGAAGTCAAAAGATACAACAGAAGCACGTGAGGACCAGAAACATCATAAAGGACGAGACGGCAATCATCCAGGGAAGTTTGAAGGGCCTGCCAGCTACGCTCTTACCAAACAAGAGAAGGAAATATTTTTTGAAGCCCTATTCAGTATCAAGGTTCCGTCTGGTTTCTCATCGAATATAAAGGGAATAGTAAATATGAAGGAGAAAAAATTCCAGAACCTAAAGTCCCATGACTGCCACGTGCTTATGACACAATTGCTTCCGGTTGCATTGAGGGGACTTTTACCAGAAAATGTTCGACTAGCCATTGTGAAGATATGTGCATTCCTCAACGCAATTTCTCAGAAGGTAATGGATCCAGAAACTTTGTCAGGATTACAGGAAGATGTGGTCGAATGTCTTGTCAGCTTCGAGTTGTTGTTCCCACCATCCTTCTTCAATATTATGACGCACCTCCTCGTTCACCTAGTTGAAGAGATTAGAATTCTCGGTCCTGTATTTCTACACAATATGTTCCCCTTCGAGAGGTTCATGGGAGTCTTAAAGAAATATGTTCATAACCGCGCTAGGCCGGAAGGAAGTATCTCAAAGGGCTACGGAACTGAGGAGGTCATTGAGTTTTGTGTTGACTTTCTTCCTGACCTTAAGCCGATTGGTGTTCCTGAATCTCGGTATGAGGGGAGGCTGACTGGAAAAGGCACACTAGGAAGGAAAGCAACGGTGTGCAGGGACAAGATTTCTTTCAATCAAGCACACTACACAGTTCTATACAATTCCATCTTGGTGGCTCCGTACATCGAGAAACACAAGAATGTTTTACGAGAAATAAACCCGGGGCAGCCCGAGTCCTTGATTACACGTCAACACATGAATACCTTCGGCAGTTGGTTGCAAAGACATCTCATGAATACCACTGTTGTAGAGCAGCTGTACTTGTTGGCCAAGTTACCATCTTCAAACATATGTACATTCCAAGGGTACGAGATAAATGGGAATACATTTTACACGATCGACCAAGATAAAAAGAGTGATGAGCGTAGATGTACACGTCCGTTGGGAACCCCAAGAGGAAGGTATGATGCGCACAGCAGTAAGTTTCCCTCAGTATGAAACCAAGGTTATCGAACCAGTAGGAGCCAAGAAGCACGTGAAGGTTGTTGGTGGAGGAGTGTAGTGCGGCGCAACACCAGTGAAACCGGCGCCAACGTGGAACCTGCACAACACAATCAAAGTACTTTGCCCCAACGTAACAGTGAGGTTGTCAATCTCACCGGAAAACAAAGGATTAAGCGTATCGAGTGGAAGATGGTGTTTGTTTGCAAAGAACAGTAAACAGTAGAATGTATTCAGATGTAAAAGAATGGACCGGGGTCCACAGTCACTAGAGGTGTCTCTCAATAAGATAACTAACATGCTGGGTGAACAAATTACAGGCGGGCAATTGACAAATAAAGATTCAATACATATCAATGATGATTACTATGTGATTTAATCAGGGCATTACGACAAAGTACATAGACCGCTATCCAGCATGCATCTATGCCTAAATAATCCACCATCAGGTTATCATCCGAACCCCTTGATACGTCCAAAACGTATCTACTTTCCCAACACTTTTGCTATTGTTTTGCCTCTAATTTGTGTATTTTGGATACAACTAACACGGACTAACGCTGTTTTCAGCAGAACTGCTCTGGTGTCTCGTTTTTGTGCAGAAATCCAACTTTCGGGAAAATCCTCGGAATTTATGCAGAAGGCCCTATTTTACCAAAATATTGGCGGAGCCAGAAGGGCAAGAGAGGTGGAGGCCCGAGGGCCCCACACCACATGGCGGCGCGGCCCCGGGGGGCCGCGCGGCCATGTGGTGTGGCCTCGGCCGGCCTCGACGCCCCCGGACTACTTATTGGTTTCGACCTGAAAACGCACGGGGAGAGGTCGAAGTCGCCAGAAGCCGCCATCGCGAAACTCCATCTCGGGAGTCGAAGTCTCGTTCGGCACTCCGCGGGACGGGGAATTGGAGGAGATCTTCACCGCCATCATCGCCAACGCCTCTCCATCGACCAGCAATGTTTCCCCCATCCATGTGTGAGTAATTCCCCCGCTGTAGGCTGAAGGGGATGGTAGGGATTGGATGAGATTGGTCATGTAATAGTCATAAGATTGTTAGGGCATAGTGCCTAGTATCCGTAGATGTCACTTTTATGATATTGTTGCAACTTGTTATGCTTAATGCTTGTCACTAGGGCCCGAGTGCCATGATCTCAGATCTGAACATGTTATTGATTCATGAAGATATTCGTTGTTTATGATCTTACCTGCAAGTTGTATACACATGTCGCTGTCCGGAACCAATGGCCCCGAAGTGACAAGAATCGGGACAACCGGAGGGGATGGTAGTGATGTGAGGATCACATGTGTTCACGGAGTGTTAATGCTTTGCTCCGGTACTCTATTAAAGGAGTACCTTAATATCCAGTAGTTTCCCTAGAGGCCCGGCTGCCACCGGCGGACAGAAGATGTTGTGCAAGTTTCTCATTGCGAGCACGTACGACTAAATATGGAACACATGCCTATTGATTGATTAGTACTTGGATACCGTTTATTATTATCTGCAAATGCCCATGCTTTGATTGTTACATGAGTTTCTCTCATCCATGCAACGCTCGTTAAATCCGTCCCTGTGCCTACAGTATTTTAATCCTGCTGTTTACTATAATCACTACTGCTGTCTTTATTTCACCGCTGCTGTTATTTCGCTATTTCCACTGCCATAAAACTGTTACTACGATAAACTCTTGCGAGCAAGTCTGTTTCCAGGTGCAGCTGAATTGACAACTCCGCTGTTAAGGCTTACAAGTATTCTTTGTCTCCCCTTGTGTCGAATCAATAAATTGGGTAATACTTCCCTCGAAGACTGTTGCGATCCCCTATACTTGTGGGTCATCAAGACTATTTTCTGGCGCCGTTGCCGGGAGCATAGCTTTATTTGGAAGTTCACTTGGATTGATATTGTTCGCTGCAAATTCTCCATTATGGGTAAACCTCGCGATACTAAGATCGCCATATTACCATCCACTACAAGAAAAGGTACAACTCTGAGTACCTCTGCTGCTCTTGATTCACCCTCTGTGATTGATAAACTTGTTTCACCGCCACATGCTTCACATGCTGGTACTTCTGCTGAATCTGAAAATTCTCATAATATTGATAATGTTTCTGCTGTGCTTGATGATAGTGGTTCATTGGGATCTTTTCTAGATGCTACAATTGCTAAGTCTAGACAAATTGAAAATACTGAAACTCCTAATGCTACTACACCTGTTAAATCACCTGAACTTGATTATTCTAGTGATGATCTTGATGAAGATTATGTAGAGCTTGATGATGATTTTATTGAAAAATGCAATGCTACTACTGATGCAAGAAAAATTAAAAAGTTGCTTGCAGAACATGCTGTTAGATATAAACCATCTCCTGATCCTAAATTTGCCACATCTCCTATAAACATTAGGGATAAAGATTATGATTTTTCTCTTGATCTATCTCATATAGCTATTGTTGAGAAAACACCCTTTTGTGGTACTGAAAAAGAAAGTGCTGTTGAACACATGACTGAGTTATCTACTCTTAGTGGCGTGTTTTCTGATGATGTCAAGATGCGTACTTATTTTGTCGCTAAAATTTTTCCGTTCTCATTAAAGGATGATGCTAAAACTTGGTATAATAATTTGCCTCCTGGTTCTATTAAAAGTCCAACTGACTTGCGTGATGTTTTCTTTCGAAAATACTTTCCTGCTAGTGCTCAACATGCTGCTTTGCAGAGAATTTATAATTTTGACCAGGAAGATGGAGAGAAATTGCCTGAGGCTTGGGCTAGATTTTGCTCTCTTATT
The DNA here is from genome assembly GCA_030979885.1 of Lolium multiflorum. Taxonomy (NCBI): domain Eukaryota; kingdom Viridiplantae; phylum Streptophyta; class Magnoliopsida; order Poales; family Poaceae; genus Lolium; species Lolium multiflorum. The sequence goes on from CM061749.1 coordinate 77,101,387, forward strand.
AGAGCTCAGCCTGACCATGATTTGGAAAAGCATGATTTACTTGATATATTTTATAGTGGACTAACCATTGAGTCTAGGGCATACCTAGATAGTTGTGCTGGTTGTGTTTTCAGGAAAAGAACTCCAGACTGAAGAATTATTGGCTAAAATAGGCCGAAATCATGATGATTGGTCTACACCTGAACCAACCCCGACACCGATAGTGAAGAAGAGGGGTATGATTAAATTGAATGATGAAGATATGAGGGAAGCCAAGAAGTCTCTTAAAGAGAAGGGTATTAAACCTGAAGATGTGAAGAATTTACCTCCTATAGAAGATATATGTGAGACGATTCCCCCTTCATCCATGATTGAGGTACACTCGCTTCAACACTTTACTAGGGAAGATATTCCGTATTCAAAACCTCCTGCTCAATGCTTAGATGAGTTTGATAATTATATTGTTAAGCAAGAAAACTTTAATATGAGAGTAGAGAATCATTTAATGGAAAATTCTCGAGCTATTAGTGAATTGCATGGTATTGTGGAGAGAACCTCCAATGATGTTAAGATACTTGTTAAACATTTTCAAATGGTTCAAACTCAAATTGATCAACTTACTAAAGTGCAAAATGACTTGTTGGGAAATAATTCTAAAGAAAAACATGCTTATGAAGTAACAACTAGAGGTGGTGTTTCTACCCAGGATCCTCTATATCCTGAAGGGCATCCCAAAAGAGTTGAACAAGATTCTCAACTAATTAAAACTAGTGCTCCATCTAAGAAAAAGAAAAAGAAACATAAGAATGTTGTAGAATCCTCTGAACCTGTTAATGATCCTAATAGTATTTCTATTTCTGATGCTGAAACTGAAAGTGGTAATGAACATGAGGAAGATAACGATAAGAATGATACTCCTGATAAAGAAGAAATTGAAAAAGAACCTGAAAAGCATGCTAAAAATAAAAAGTACACTAAAGAAGATTTTATTACTGAGAAACATGGTAATGAAAGAGAACCTTGGGTTCAAAAGCAAATGCCTTTTCCTGCTAAGAAACTAAAATCAAAGGAGGAGGAACATTATAATAAATTTTTTGATTGGATGAAACCTTTATTTTTGCAAATCCCTTTGACTGATGCTATTAAATTGCCTCCTTATTCAAAGTATATGAAAGATATTGTTACTAACAAAAGGAAAATCCCCAATGAGGAAATTTCTACTATGCTCGCTAATTACTCCTTCAATGGTAAGATTCCAAAGAAGCTTGGAGACCCAGGTATACCAACTATTCCTTGTTCCATCAAGAATAATTATGTTAGAACTGCTCTATGTGATTTGGGAGCAGGTGTTAGTGTAATGCCTTTTTCTCTTTATAAGAGACTTGATTTAGATAAATTGATACCAACTGATATATCCTTGCAAATGGCTGATAAATCTACTGCTATTCCTGTTGGTTTATGTGAAAATGTTCCTGTTCAAGTTACTCAGCATTGCTTGATATTAACTGACTTCGTTGTGTTGGAAATGCCTGAAGATGATAATATGTCCATTATTCTTGGAAGACCCTTTCTTAATACTGCAGGGGCTGTTATTGATTGCAATAAAGGCATGGTTACTTTCAATGTTGATGATAAGGAAACACACTGTCTATTTTCCCAAGAGGATTGATAAAGTATGTGGAGTCAATACAATTTTTAATGTGAAAACTATCAAAGTGGGATCCATTGATTGTCCTATATATGAGCCCAAAGAAGAATATCAAACTCTTGTGATTGGATCCATATCAATTCAATATAAGGTAACATGATTGATTTGAGGTTTATTTCTTCTTATGTCATATAAAATTTATTTGGTAGCAAGACTTGATCAACCTTGTTAACAAGTATATTTTATTGCATAAAAGAGCTAAACAACACTTCTTTCTTTCTTTCTCCCTCCACCTATTTTACTTGCTGTAGCACTTTTGTTTTGCAATATGCTTTAGTCATTTAAGATTTTAGAAATCATTTTCCTGCGCAGTAATCATTAATTTAATACCCAGAAATGTGCATTTTTCGAAGTTCTCTAAAAATTACACCGTTGGTCCTATTTTTCGACGAGGCACCTGGGAGCACCAGAGGATGACCTGTGGGGCACCAGGGGGTGCCACACCATAGGCCGGCGCGGCCAGCAAGGGGGCCGCGCCACCTTGTGGTGTGGGCCACCCCTTGCCCCACTACATCATCTCTTCCTCCCAGCACCTTCTCTCTCCCGAAAAAGCTCGTACCAAGTTCCTCTCACTCGTGTTTCTGCTCAAGAACTCGCGATTTTTCGATCTCCTTGCTCAGCCCAGATTTCTGTCTAAAATTTGGCACATTTACTCCTTGGTATGTGACTCCTTTGATTGTCCAATTAGAATTTCATTTGGTTGAGTATATCTTGAATATTTTGCTGCTGTAGATAACATGTTTAGTGAGCTTGCATGCTTGTTCTAAGTGGAAGAAACTAGTTTTGATGCATGTTTAGTACTCTAGCAAGTTCCTATAGTAGTTCCCTTCAATTATATACCTTGAAATCAAATTTTATAATGATTGTTGAAAAATTTCAGAAAATGGAAGGGAGTGTGCACCAACTTAACCAAGAAGAGTTGGAGGTACAGCAAGTTATGAGAGTCCATCGTGAAGAGGGAGTATACCCCTCTTATTACCCATGCACGGACTTTATGCGGAATGCAGGAATCCTGCAAGATGTGCAAACACTAATTTCCAATGCAGGATTGGGAGATTTTGCTGTTGGTGAACCTCACCAATATGCTAAACTAACGGTGTCGGTTGTGCAGGATTTCGAATTTCACCGGTCTCGAACTGACCCCATGGTCCGGTATAAGATTTATAACAAAACTATTGACTTGCCTTTCAGTGATTTTTGCACAGCGATTAGAGTGCCGCAGTGGGGATCCTGCGAGAAGATCAGGGGAACACCGCGGGAGCTCTCAAATCTTTATACAAGGATTTGTAATGGGAGGAGCTTCTCCAATGATGGTGGTAAGATTAGTAGCATTCAACATCCAGCCATCCGCTACTTTGCCTATTTCATTACAAAGTGCGTTCTTGCGAGAAGGACTGGAGGTAAATTATCTGTCCAAGATTTGGCTTTCTTAGCTGCTGCTTTGCAACAGGATAGGACTTATAATTTGGGTGCTTTAATAGCTTGTAGACTTGCTACTAACCGTGAGAAAGGAGGAATTTGTGGAGGTCTTATCGCCTCTCGCTTATTAGCTATGCATGGTGTAGGTCCTCACCATTTAGATATTCCGCTTTCTATAGAGAAACTTGATGTTTTCTCCATGATCAGGCATGAGTTTATTTCAGATGCATCTAATTTGAACAACCTGCATTATAGGATAACTTTGTATAAGAAAAGTTGGAGTATAACTAAGAAAATTGAAAAATTAGTACGCTTGCCTGCACCTGCTTTGTTTAACCTTGATGCCAGGGACGGGTGGTCGATCACAGAAAATGAGCTAAACGCATACATAGAAAGGGAAAGCCGTCGTGCAAGGGAAGATGTGGAGGAGGCCGAGGAGCATCCCGACTCTTCATCCGATGCAGCGAGCTCCTCATATCAACATCATGGGCATGTGGAACCTCCACGATATTCTTCTGCGCAGGGGCCCTATTACCACTCCATGTATGATCCACCGGCGTGGAACTCCGACCCTCGTTGGGAATGAACTCCACTTAGGCCAAAAGCCTAAGCTTGGGGGAGGTATACCGGCATCACTCATTCTTTGCATATTATGGTTGCTGGATACTTGTACATACTTGTTTAGTCTCTTAGAGTGGTTTTCTAATGAGAGAGAGATGATATTTGGGGAAGTGCTGTCCAAAAACAGATTCTGGGCTGTTACCAAAAAAATTCGTACGCACAGCCAGAACGTTATTTTGAGTTGCCAATTTTTGAGCATGTGCCCCAGGTTGTTATCTAACTTTCATTAGTTGAACACTTTTTGGTCTGAGCAATGGAAGATTTTTGTTATTTTCGATTTCTGTACTGCTGTCAGGATTTGGCAGATTTCTGTCATCCTGCTTTTCTGTGTTTCTGTTAGTTTGCATTCTTTTGTTTTCGCTTTGTTTCTTTCCTAAAACACAAAAAGACCAAAAATATTCCTGTTGTTTCTCTTCACCATTTGTTTATTTGGTTCCTTGCTCTTAGTTTACTTTATTTGCTATCGTTGGTTTGCTATGAGAAAACCCAAAAAGATTTTGCTTTGTTTGCTTGTTTTCTTTCGTTCTTGTTTCTAATTCAAAAACACCAAAAATATTTGCTGTTCTTCTTTGGTTTGTAAAGTTCATCATGAGTTCAATGGTCTTCGGTGGCTGGAGCGTGGTTTTCATTTCATATTATCCAAGCTACACAAGTGAAAAGGCAATAATGACGATCTACGACAATCTGATTGTGGTGAGAGGCTGGTATGAACTCTATTTGCTTTCATTTTTGTACATATACTCATCCATATGAGCATGCTTAGTTGGTTCATGTGAGGTATATGTTATTTGAGAAAGTCTAGTAGTTCATGATCTCTCATGTTTAGTTCCAATTTATTAATATGAGTAGCATGTCATGGATGTTTGCTTGCATTGTTTTATTCATAAGTAAGTATGGCATTGTGGTATCCTCCTCTGAATAATTCATTTATATCGACTTGGCACATGCTCACGCATGCATATGACTAAACAAAAAGTCAATTAAGCCTCGATGATTTATATTGCTTCAGAGTTCTTGTATCACTTTTATGCCTCCGTTAATTTATTTTGCCGCAAGCATGATTATGACAGTTACTGCTCTCTTGATTTGTCGCTCCCTAATCTTTTGCTAGCCTTCACTTGTACTGAGCGGGAACGCCGCTCGTGCTTCCAAACACCTGAAAACCAAGTTGTTCCAAAGTGTCCACCATAAATACCTATGCATGGCATTTCAAACCATTCCAAGTAAATTCTCATGCGCTACCTTTAAAACTTTCAAAATGCTTCTCAATTTGTGTTAATGTTTCATAGCTCATGAGGAAGTATGTGGTGTTTAGCTTTCAACCTTGTCATTTACTTTTGACGGACTCTCATATGGACTAGTGGTACATCCGCTTATCCAATAATTTTGCAAAAAGAGCTGGCAATGGGATTCCCAGTCCCAAATTAATTAACTTAAATAGACACTCCTCCATGGTTTGTGATTGTTGGACGGCACCCGAAGGATTCGGTTAGCCATGGCTTGTGTAAGCAAAGGTTGGGGGGAGTGTCATCATCATAATAAAATTTAAATAAAAAGGCACTCCTTCATGGTATGTGATTGTTGGCAGGCACCCGAGGATTCGGTTAGCCATGGTTTGTGAAAGAAAGGTTGGAAGGAGTGCCAACCAAAAATAAAATGGGAGCCGCTCTTGTGAGTCCGGTTGATGAGGTAGTTAGTGTACCCATTACCATTCGTTGACAACAACAAACACCTCTCAAAATAATTTTACTCCTGCTTTACAAATGAAAAGCTCTAGCGCATGTTAATCCCTGCTTCCCTCTGCGAAGGGTCAATCTTTTACTTTTATGTTGTGTCTCCATTCTTTCTTTGAGCACTATCTTGAGAGCACAACTGTCATTCTTAGTATAATATGCTTGTCTCAAAATATAATTGATTGTGGTATAACTTTGATGCTTTTATCTTTGACAATTACTACTTCTAGTCTTTCTATGAACTCCAGAGGTGCCTCGGCATTTATGTTTTGCCGATCAAATACGGGCAAGCGAGATACCACTTTATCATATTCTCTTATGAACATTGCAATCCTGCTTATATACATGATTCATGGTGCTTATTATTAATTGTTGGTACCTCTCCATGATTGACATAGCTGTTGGATGATCTTATTTGCATGTATCTCATTATGAACTGCTTAAGTATTAGCCATAGCATGAGAATATATACATCATATGAGCAAATGTGTTCGTGAAAGTTCTTTTATCGCTCAGTTGTTAACTGAATTGCTTGAGGACAAGCAATAAGCTAAGCTTGGGGGGAGTTGATACGTCCAAAACGTATCTACTTTCCCGAACACTTTTGCTATTGTTTTGCCTCTAATTTGTGTATTTTGGATACAACTAACACGGACTAACGCTGTTTTCAGCAGAACTGCTCTGGTGTCTCGTTTTTGTGCAGAAATCCAACTTTCGGGAAAATCCTCGGAATTTATGCGAAGGCCCTATTTTACCAAAATATTGGCGGAGCCAGAAGGGCAAAGGAGGTGGAGCCCGAGGGCCCCACACCACATGGCGGCGCGGCCTAGGGGGGGCCCGCGCGGCCATGTGGTGTGGCCCCCTCGGCCGGCCTCCGACGCCCCCCTTCGGACTACTTATTGGTTTCGACCTGAAAACGCACGGGGAGAAGTCGAAGTCGCCAGAAACCCTCCAGAGAGCCACCACATCGCGAAACTCCGTCTCGGGAGCCAGAAGTCTCCGTTCTGGCACTCCGCCGGGACGGGGAATTGGAGGAGATCTTCACCGCCATCATCGCCAACGCCTCTCCATCGACCAGCAATGTTTCCCCCATCCATGTGTGAGTAATTCCCCCGCTGTAGGCTGAAGGGGATGGTAGGGATTGGATGAGATTGGTCATGTAATAGTCATAAGATTGTTAGGGCATAGTGCCTAGTATCCGTAGATGTCACTTTTATGATATTGTTGCAACTTGTTATGCTTAATGCTTGTCACTAGGGCCCGAGTGCCATGATCTCAGATCTGAACATGTTATTGATTCATGAAGATATTCGTTGTTTATGATCTTACCTGCAAGTTGTATACACATGTCGCTGTCCGGAACCAATGGCCCCGAAGTGACAAGAAATCGGGACAACCGGAGGGGATGGTAGTGATGTGAGGATCACATGTGTTCACGGAGTGTTAATGCTTTGCTCCGGTACTCTATTAAAAGGAGTACCTTAATATCCAGTAGTTTCCCTAGAGGCCCGGCTGCCACCGGCTGGTAGGACAGAAGATGTTGTGCAAGTTTCTCATTGCGAGCACGTACGACTAAATATGGAACACATGCCTATTGATTGATTAGTACTTGGATACCGTTTTATTATTATCTGCAAATGCCCATGCTTTGATTGTTACATGAGTTTCTCTCATCCATGCAACGCCCGTTAAATCCGTCCTGTGCCTACAGTATTTTAATCCTGCTATTTACTATAATCACTACTGCTGTCTTTATTTCACCGCTGCTGTTATTTCGCTATTTCCACTGCCATAAAACTGTTACTACTGATAAACTCTTGCGAGCAAGTCTGTTTCCAGTGCAGCTGAATTGACAACTCCGCTGTTAAGGCTTACAAGTATTCTTTGTCTCCCCTTGTGTCGAATCAATAAATTGGGTAATACTTCCCTCGAAAACTGTTGCGATCCCCTATACTTGTGGGTCATCACCCCTTCCAGTATTAAGTTGTAAACAACAGATAATTGCATTAAGTATGGCGCGTAATGTAAACAACACAAATATCCTTAGACAAAGCATTGATGTTTTATCCCTAGTAGCAACAACACATCCACAACCTTAGAACCTATTGTCACGATCCCAGATTCAATGGAGGCATGAACCCACTATCGAGCATAATTACTCCCTCTTGGAGTTACAAGTATCAACTTGGCCAGAGCCTCTACTAGCAACGGAGAGCATGCAAGAACATAAACAACACATATATGATAGATTGATAATCAACTTAACATAATATTCTATATTCATCGGATCCCCAAACACAACATGTAGCATTACAAATAGATGATCTTGATCATGTTAGGCAGCTCACAAGATCTAAACAATGATAGCACAAGCGGAGAAGACAACCATCTAGCTACTGCTATGGACCCATAGTCCAAGGATGAAATACTCACGCATCAATCCGGAGGCGGGCATGATGATGTAGAGCCCCTCCGGTGATGATTCCCCTCTCCGGCAGGGTGCGGAGCGATCTCTGAATCCCGAGATGGGATTCGCGATGGCGGCGTCTGGAAGGTTTTCCGTATCGTGGCTCTCGGTACGGGGGTTTCGCGACGAAGGCTATTTGTAGGCGGAAGGGTAGGTCGGGGGCGACGAGGCCCACACACTAGGCGGCGCGGCCGGGGCACAGGCGCGCCTGGTGTGTGGCTACCTTGTGTCCCCACCGTTTCCCTTTCGGTCTTGGAAGCTTTGTGTAAAAATAGGACCTGAGCGTTGATTTCGTCAATTAGAATATTTCCTTACTAGGATTTCTGAAACCAAAAACAGAAAACAGCAGCGGCGCTTCGGCATCTTGTTAATAGGTTAGTGCCGGAAAATGTATAATAATGCTGTAAAGTATGTATAACACATTCAAGTATTGTCATAAAAGTAGCATGGAACATAAGAAATTATAGATACGTTTGAGACGTATCAAGCATCCCCAAGCTTAGTTCCTACTCGCCCTCGAGTAGGTAAACGATAACACAAATAATTTCTGAAGTGACATGCTACTAACATAATCTTGATCAACATTATTGTAAAGCATATGAGATGAATGGAGTGATCTGAACAAAAGATTGCTAACAAAGATAATGACTAAACAAATGAATCATATAGCAAAACTTTTCATGAATAGTACTTTCAAACAAGTATCAATAAGACTTGCATAAGAGCTAACTCATAAGCAATAAATTCTAAGTAGAATGCATTGAAGCAACACAAAGGATGATTAAGTTTCAGCAATTGCTTTCAACTTGTAACATGTATATCTCATGGATATTTATCAACATAGAGTAATATAACAGTGCAATAAGTAAACATGTAAGAATTAATGCACACAGTTAACACAAGTGTTTGCTTCTAAGATAGAAAGAAGTGGGTAAACTGACTCAACATAAAGTAAAAGAATGGCCCTTCGCAGAGGGAAGCATGGATTATTATTTTTGTGCTAGAGCTTTTATTTTGAAAACATAGAAACAATTTTGTCAATGGTAGTAATAATTCATATGTGCTATGCATAATACTTCCTACAAGTTGCAAGTCTCATGCATAGAGTACTAATAGTGCTCGCACCTTGTCCTACTTAGCTCGGAAAACACGGATTATCATCGCATAACATATGTTTCAACCAAGTGTCACAAAGGGGTACCTCTATGCCGCCTATACAAGTGTCTAAGGAGAAAGCACGCATTGGATTTCTCGCTTTTGATTATTCTCAACTTAGACATCCATACCGGGACAACATAGACAACAGATAATGGACTCCTCTTTTAATGCTTAAGCATTCAACAACGTTAATATTCTCATAAGAGATTGAGGTTGTATGTCCAAACTGAAACTTCCACCATGATACATGGCTTTAGTTAGCGGCCCAATGTTCTTCTCTAACATATGCATACTCAAACCATTTGATCATGAAATCGCACTTACTTCAGACAAGACGAACATGCATAGCATCTCACATGATATCCAACAAAGGTAAAGTTGATGGCGTCCCCAGAAACATGGTTACCGCTCAACAAGCAACTTATAAGAACTAAGACACATAACTACATATTCATCACCACAATAGTTTTTAAGCTATTTGTCCCATGAGATATATATTGCAAAGATAAAGGAATGAAATTTTAAAGGTAGCACTCAAGTAATTTACTTTGGAATGGCAGAAAAATACCACATAGTAGGTAGATATGGTGGACACAAATGGCATGGGATTTTGGCTCAAGGTGTTTGGATGCACGAGAAGCATTTCCTCTCAGTACAAGGTTTGGGCTAGCAAGGTTGTTTGAAGCAAACACAAGTATGAACAGGTACAGCAAAACTCACACAAGAACATATTGCAAGCATTATAAGACTCTACACTGTCTTCCTTGTTGTTCAAACACTTTACTAGAAATATCTAGACTTAGAGAGACCAATCATGCAAACCAAATTAAACAAGCTCTACGGTAGTTCTTCATTAATAGATTAAACTACATGATGCAAGAGCTTAAACATGATCTATGAGAGCTCAAACAATTGCCAAGTTAATCCAAACCATATGCAGCATTTTTCGATTCCAACCAAATAGCAATTTAACGAAGCAATTTAGCCTTCGCCATGAACATTAAAGCACAATTAGGAACACAAGTGTTCCATATGAAAAAGCGGAGCGTAATATCTCCAATATAATAATGGTGGGATCCAACTTTATTCAAACCAAAACAAAAATAAAAACAAACCGACGCTCCAAGTAAAGAACATAAGATGTGATGGAATAAAAATATAGTTTCACTAGAAGTGACCTGATAATGTTGTCGATGAAGAAGGGGATGCCTTGGGCATCCCCAAGCTTAGATGCTTGAGTCTTCTTAAAATATGCAGGGATGAACCACCGGGGCATCCCCAAGCTTAGACCTTTCACTCTTCTTGATCATAGTATATCATCCTCTTCTCTTGACCCTTGAAAACTTCCTTCACACAAATTTCAAGCAAACTCATTAGAGGGTTAGTGTATAACCAAAATTCACACATTCAGAGGTGAAACAATCATTCTTAACACTTCTGGACATTGCACAAAGCTTCTGAAAGTTAATGGAACAAACAAACTCATTCAACATAGCAAAAGCGGCAATGCGAAATAAAAGGCAGAATCTGTCAAAAACAGAATAGTCCGTAAAGATGAATCTGGCAGGGGCACTTAACTTGCTCAAATGGAAAAACTCAAAACTAATGAAAGTTGCGTACATATATGAGGATCACGCTCGTAAATTTGCAGATTCTTTCGATTTTTTTACAGAGAGCTATGCGAGAATTCGTGACAGATAGCAATGCTGTTTCTGCGCAGCAATCCCAAATATAGCATCAACTTTAACATAGAAACTTTACTTGGCACAAAAACATGATAAGGAGAGGTTGCTACAGTAGTAAACAACTTCCAAGACTCAACAATACAGTAAATAAAATGAAACTTGGGTTATCTCCCAAGAAGTGCTTTTCTTTAACGCCTAGGCGCAGAAAGTGCAAATCAAGTAACATCAAGAGAAGAAGCATCAACATCATAGCTTGTTCTAATAATAGAATCAAAAGGCAACTTCATTCTCTTTCTAGGGAAGTGTTCCATACCTTTCTTGAGAGGAAATTGATATTTAATATTATCTTCCTTCATATCAATAACAGCACCAACGGTTCGAAGAAAAGGTCTTCCCAACACAATAGGACAAGATGCATTGCATTCGATATCCAAGACAACAAAATCAACGGGGACAAGGTTATTGTTAACCATAATGCGAACATTATCAATCCTCCCCAAAGGTTTCTTTTTAACATTATCGGCAAGATTAACATCCAAATAACAATTCTTCAATGGTGGCAAGTCAAGCATATCATAAATCTTCTTAGGCATAACAGAAATACTTGCACCAAGATCACATAGAGCATTACATTCAAAGTCATTGAATTTCATTTTAATGATGGGCTCCCAACCATCTTCTAACTTCCTAGGAATAGAAGCTTCAAGTTTTAATTTCTCTTCCCTAGCTTTAATGAGAGCATTTGTAATATGTTTTGTAAAGGCTAAATTTATAGCACTAGCATTGGGACTTCTAGCAAGTTTTTGTAAGAACTTTATCACTTCAGTAATATGACAATCATCAAAATCTAAACCATTATGTTCTACAGCAATGGAATCATTGTCACCAATATTTTGAAAAATTTCAGCAGTTTTATCACAAACAGCAGTTTCAAGTTTCAGGCAATTTTGTACGCTTTGCACTAGGAGTAGAAACATTGCCAACACCAATTATTTTACCATTAATAGTAGGAGGTGTAGCAACATGTGTAGAATCAACATTACTAGTGGTGGTAATAGTCCATACTTTAGCTACATTATTCTCTTTAGCAAGTTTTTCTTTTTCTTCTCTATCCCACCTAGCATGCAATTCAGCCAACAATCTAATATTATCATTAATTCGAACTTGGATGGCATTTGTTTTAGCAAACCTAGCATCTTTAACTTCCTCAGGCATAACTTTCAATTTTAAAATATCAACATCAAGAGCAAGACTATCAACCTTGGAAGCAAGAATATCAATTTTACCAAGCTTTTCTTCAACAGTTTTATTGAAAGCAGTTTGTGTACTAATAAATTCTTTAAGCATCACTTCAAGACCAGAGGGTACACTCTTATTATTGTTGTAAGAATTACCATAAGAATTACCATAATAATTACCATAACCATTACCATTATTAGAAGGATATGGCCTATAGTTGTTGTTACCATAATTATTCCTATAAGCATTGTTGTTGAAATTATTGTTCTTAATGAAATTCACATCAACATTTTCTTCTTGAGCAACAAATGAAGCTAAAGGAACATTATTAGGATCAATATGAGATCTACCATTTGCAAGCATAGACATAATAGCATCAATCTTATCACCCAAAGAAGAGGTTTCTTCAGAATTTACCTTCTTACCTTGAGGAGTTCTTTCAGTGTGCCATTCAGAGTAATTGATCATCATATCATCAAGTAATTTAGTTGCGGCGCCCAGAGTGATGGACATAAAAGTACCTCCAGCAGCTGAATCCAATAGGTTCCTTGAGGAAAAATTCAATCCTGCATAAAAGGTTTGGATGATCATCCAAGTAGTCAGTCCATGGGTTGGGCAATTCTTTACCAAAGATTTCATTCTCTCCCATGCTTGAGCAACATGTTCATTATCAAATTGTTTAAAGTTCATTATGCTACTTCTCAAAGATATAATCTTAGCAGGAGGATAATATTTACTAATAAAAGCATCCTTACACTTAGTCCATGAATCAATACTATTCTTAGGCAAAGATAGCAACCAATCTTTAGCTCTTCCTCTTAATGAGAAAGGAAACAATTTCAGTTTTATAATATCACCATGTATATCCTTATACTTTTGCATTTCACAAAGTTCAACAAAATTATTAAGATGGGCAGCAGCATCATCAGTACTAACACCAGAAAATTGCTCTCTCATAACAAGATTTAGTAAAGCAGGTTTAATTTCATAGAATTCTGCTGTAGTAGCAGGTGGAGCAATAGGAGTACATATAAAATCATTATTATTTGTGCTAGTGAAATCACACAACTTAGTATTTTTAGGAGTACCCATTATAGCAGTAATAAAGTAAACTAAACAAATAGAATAAAGACAAGTAACTAATTTTTTTGTGTTTTTGTTATATAACAAGTAAACAAGACAGAAAGTAAAGTAACTAATTTTTTGTGTGTTTTTAATATGAAGCAAACAAGACAGTAAATAAAAATAAAGTAAAGCAAGACAAAAACAAATTAAAGAGATTGGAAGTGGAGACTCCCCTTGCAGCGTGTCTTGATCTCCCCGGCAACGGCGCCGAGAAATTATGCTTGATGCGCGTAGATGTACACGTCCGTTGGGAACCCCAAGAGGAAGGTATGATGCGCACAGCAGTAAGTTTCCCTCAGTATGAAACTAAGGTTATCGAACCAGTAGGAGACAAGAAGCACGTGAAGGTTGTTGGTGGAGGAGTGTAGTGCGGCGCAACACTAGTGAAACCGGCGCCAACGTGGAACCTGCACAACACAATCAAAGTACTTTGCCCCAACGTAACAGTGAGGTTGTCAATCTCACCGGCTTGCTGAAAACAAAGGATTAAGCGTATCGAGTGGAAGATGGTGTTTGTTTGCAAAGAACCAAAAACAGTAGAATGTATTCAGATGTAAAAGAATGGACCGGGGTCCACAGTTCACTAGAGGTGTCTCTCCAATAAGATAACTAACATGTTGGGTGAACAAATTACAGGCGGGCAATTGACAAATAAAGATTCAATACATATCAATGATGATTACTATGTGATTTAATCAGGGCATTACGACAAAGTACATAGACCGCTATCCAGCATGCATCTATGCCTAAATAATCCACCATCAGGTTATCATCCGAACCCCTTCCAGTATTAAGTTGTAAACAACAGATAATTGCATTAAGTATGGCGCGTAATGTAATAAACACAAATATCCTTAGACAAAGCATTGATGTTTTATCCCTAGTAGCAATAGCACATCCACAACCTTAGAACCTATTGTCACGATCCCAGATTCAATGGAGGCATGAACCCACTATCGAGCATAATTACTCCCTCTTGGAGTTACAAGTATCAACTTGGCCAGAGCCTCTACTAGCAACGGAGAGCATGCAAGAACATAAACAACACATATATGATAGATTGATAATCAACTTAACATAATATTCTATATTCATCGGATCCCGCCAAACACAACATGTAGCATTACAAATAGATGATGTTGATCATGTTAGGCAGCTCACAAGATCTAAACAATGATAGCACAAGCGGAGAAGACAACCATCTAGCTACTGCTATGGACCCATAGTCCAAGGATGAACTACTCACGCATCAATCCGGAGGCGGGCATGATGATGTAGAGCCCCTCCGGTGATGATTCCCCTCTCCGGGGTGCCGGAGGCGATCTCCTGAATCCCCAGAGATGGGATTCGCGACGGCGGCGTCTCTGGAAAGTTTTCCGTATCGTGGCTCTCGGTACAGGGGGTTTCGCGACGAAGGCTATTTGTAGGCGGAAGGTGTAACACCTCAAGTTTTCAAAAATAAATAAAGAAAGAGGAATTTCAAATACTCAATTTTTACAACAAACAAAAACTTTATTTACTCATATAGTGCTATATATAGTCTCATGCATAGTATGTGTTTTTGGTGTGCAATTGCCATGATGAGTGTATTAGTATGGATCAATGGTACTTAAACCCTAAACCATGATCATATCATCTCAAGTTGAGAGAAATTCAAGAAATGCAAAATAACCAAAAACCCTCACATACACCTTAAGCCAATATTTCAAATCTTCAACCAAGGCCACCAAGGCTTGATCCAATGATTGTAAAACTCTTATATAACAAAAACAAACATAAATGCATATGAGAAACTAAATTCAAATCAAAGGAAAATTCAAAATTTACATACATATGATAATGGTCATATGACCACTTTATAAAATGTTGCCTTCTTAACACCTCTGGTTTGGAAGAATCTTAAACTAAACAACCCTAACTTTCTTCACCTCATCCAAGACCAAGTCAAGGTGAACACTTCTCATGTTGACCACCACTGCTATAGTTGACCAGGTTGACCAGTATAGGTTTGACAAGAGGAGACTTTGAAACAAAGTGAAGATGATCACTTTTTGGAAACTTTGCAAACCAGCACTAAAATGACCACCACCACCATCATTAGCTCACATTAATTATACCAATGAGCTCCACCAAAAATATTTCAAAATTTCAAATGTTTTTCTCTTGCGGCCATTCTGTCGAACACTTGGCAGGCACAAACTGAATTGATCAAACCTTGCAATATCCAACAGATTTTCCACTGAACCCTTGGTGAATCTTGATGATCATTACCCCTCTAGTACCCCTGCATCATTGCCAGTCCTTGCCCGTGCTGTTTGAAGGGAAGAAAAACCCTAAACTACACCATGCCATGCCCATGCCGGCCACCATGCTCTCTCTCTCTCTGGCTCTCCCCTTGATCGATCACCATGTCCTGGAGCACGCCCTGTACCTGGTGATCATCGCACAGCACGGCCCGAGCTCGCCAAGGCACAGCATTGGCTGAACCAGCCGCGCCCATGCACGCCCAGTACCATGCCGTGGCATGCCAGGCACGCGGTGAGCGCGCACTGGCCGCGCCAGAGCATGGCGCCGCACCGTCGCCGTCGTCCTCACCTGCAAGCCTACCCCCTGCGTCGAGCATCGCCACCATCACCCCTAGCTGCTAGACACACTCGAGCACCGCCGGCCGCCTTGTCGCCGTCGCCCTCGTCGGAACCATGCCGCGGGTACCGTGGCATGATGAGCAAGAGCTCGAGCAATCCCATCGTCCCCTGGACGCGTCCGCTGTACCCAGAGCCTCGCCATGCCGTCGCCACTCAAGTGCTGTCCTCCGCTTGCCCCTTCGAGCACCGGAGAGGCCACGCCGTCGACGAACCCTTGCAGCACCCACGGCACCATCACCGCCCTATAAATAGAGACCTCCCGCGTCCAATTCCTTCACACCATCACGATCGCCTCACCTCACTGCTTCGCCTCGACCAAACCACACACCAAATCGTCGCCGGAGCAGCTCCAATTTGAAGCCGAAGCTCGCCGGAGCCCGCAGATCACCGTCGTCGATTCACGCCGCCCCGAGCCTCGCCACTGCTACCAGACGCTTCCTCACCGTCGACAACGCCGCCTCGCACCCACCAGAACCCCGCGGGAACGCCGGTACGCCCTCCGACCCCCTAGGCTCGCCGCCAGAACCTCGGCCTCTCGCCGGAGAAGACGATGATCGTGCACCGCACGATCGCGTTCTGATCCAACGCATCACATTAATCCATACCGATTCGGCGTTAAACGCCACTGACTGGTGGAGCCCACCATGTCAGGCGGCCCGCGCGTGGGCGACACGCCGCTGGGCCGGCCCACCTCTTTTTCACCGTGTAGCCCATCTAGTCTTCCCGCCAAGCCCAGTTAATTCAAATCCAATTTTTCTGTTTAATTTGAATATGCTTGCAGATGCTTTTTCAAATTCAAATACAACAAAATCCACTAAACCAAATTTCATAAATTTTATATATTCAGAAAGCCCATGAAATTATCTAAACAATGTCACTAGCCTCACTTGCAAATTGTTTGTAGAATTTAAATAGAAAAAATAACAAGGCAGAGCCTTTTCCAACTTCAAATAAATATTAAAAATTATCTATAAAGGATTTTAAGTTGATTCCAATTCTCATAAATCACAATTGATACCCTCTAATTGTTTATGCAAAAATATAGTATAGTTGTTTTGCATGATCATGGACTAGAACTAAATAATGGCTATGGAGCCATTTCTAGTCCATTTAACTCATACAAATAAATTGTTTAAATAGTATGAGGGCTATTCTCTCATTTAAATTGGGGTCTTAAGTAATTCAAATAGAGGTACTGACTTTGGTCTAATAAACCTCATGCTTGATTACTTAGAGATATTAAATCATGAGCATGCTAATATTAAAATGCATGAGGTGTAGCACCTCATTTAAATTTCACTCTCAAATAATAGATATGAAGTGTTGACCTTGGTCAACTAATACTCATACCTTATTATTATTTGAAGAGATTAAATCTTAATAAAATGCAATGAGAGGGAATTATCTCCTCCAAGACATTAAAGAGAAATCTTAATAAATAATTATAATGAGAGTAAATTATTTTTCTTTAAAACAAGGAATTAAATCACCATGCTAATAAAGTGTGATGCTAGCATATACTTGTGTGCAATTTTGGTGTGTGCTTAGCTTAGCACTTAATTGTGTGTAGTGATCGTTATACCTTGTATTCGTATATAGACGCTAGTCTCGAGGAATACCCGGAGGAGGAAGGCTACAACCAGGAGGAGGAGGAAAACTTTGACTCCTATCCCAACCAAGGCAAGCTAATACTCTTGCAAGCCACCTTAATGCAAAGCTCTTCATGAGCAAGGCACTATTACATATTACTTTATGCTTAAGGATCCTATCCCATGTTTTTACTTTGTTATTATTTCAAGTATTGTATTTCAAAGCACTTTTGATTCATGTTTCACTTAGTTTAGAATAGAACAAGAGTGTCAAGGTTAGCATAAGCAAATCAACTTAGATAGCACCCCCTCATGACTAGATGCTATTGCAAAATAAATAAAATTGACTACTCTAGATGGGAACAAGGTGAAATGAAATGACTTTGAAAGAATTTGAAAGTGAAAGAGAAGTGAATGACTTGGTGAAGGTTTGTGAAAACTGATGATTGGGTTCGGATGCGATACCCTTCCAATTATACAAGTACCCCCACAATACCTGATTATGGGTAGGGCTTAACTAGAAGCTTATGTAGTTTAGTATGGGTTCCCTCTAAACAAGCATCATAGGGGTTATGCCGAGGCTGCCTCCGTCGAAAGTGAAATGATGTGAATATGAGGTGAATGTACGACCCAAGCCCTGTGCAGTTCCCGGGTTGACGGTTTGTCTCCACCGGGAGGCCAAGCTCATGGGGAGAGGTGCCTATACTAGGTTATCTAAGTGGAAGGTTATGGTTGATGATCCGCGTACTGAGTTACGATGATTCGGGGTTATCCCGACGGATGTAATCAAAAGTTGTGGTACAAGAGTACAACCTCTGCAGAGTGTAAACCTATTCGAATAGCCGTGTCCACGGTTATGGACGATTGGAAAGGCCATACTGTTCCGTTGTCAGAACTTGTCTTAAAAAGGAATGATGATTTTGAACGGTGACTTGAATTGTGAAAAACACCACTGAGGTGGTGGGAATGACACTAATGTTCCCACTTGAGTTAGTCTAGAGATTCAAGCATCTTTACTAAATAATTGCAAAATAAACTTGGCTTTATGCAAATAAACCTAGAGCTTAGTAACCCTCATTTTTGATAATTACTTACATTAGTGTTAGTTTGCGAGTACTTAAGTACTCATGGCTGTGTCCCTGGCTATTCCAATGCCAGACTATGAAGAGGAGCAACAGTACGAGGATGACGGTCAACAAGACGTCTACCAGAACTAGGATGCTTCTAACGTCAAGCGTTGGCCTGTGGATAGATAGTTCCACCTACTACGACGCTTCCGCTAGCTATCTATGTTCGTTGATCGTTTAGATCAACTATTTGTGTAACATGGAATAATGTAATATATGGTGTAAGACATTATGTGTTGTAATAAATGATGACTCTATTCAACTGTTATGTCTCGCAACAACACTATTCCTGGGATTGCGATGTATGACATAATAGGCATCTGGACTTAAAAATCCGGGTGTTGACAAGTTGGTATCAGAGCCATTGTTTGACCTTAGAAGCCCCTAGATTAGAATGGACGTTTGAAACACATAGATTCAAAACTAATGAAAGAAATAGTTATGAAAACCTACTCACACTCTTACCTTTGAGATCCTTTGCAAAATAACAAGTTCATGTTTTCTTCTTACAATGAAATTAAAATTTTGAACACGTGCACTTCTCTAACTTACTCATCCATGTCTCTACAGATGGAGCAATTCGCTCAGACGGAGTCTTACCGGCTAGGCAACGCTGGAGGCCTAATCTTCGAGCAGGACCTGACTGAGCTCTCCCTGTTTCTCGGACGCCCCTTCCCGGAGTTCTTCGGGGGACAGGTCACCGACCAGCTCGGAGGACAGATGCAGTGGATCATCTGCGCTGACCTCCGCGGGACGCCCGAGTCACCCCCGACCAGCAGGATCCAGTTCTCCTTCCGAGAGAACAGCTGGATGGACGGCCTTGCTCGGGCCATGAAGGAAGCACTAGCCCGTCTGTGCGGGCTGGAGCTGCCCCGAATCCGGGGAACCCGCTACTTCCACATGGCAAGGCACGACTCCATGGGGGCACCGATGGACCTCTCGCCCCACCCCGAGTTGAAGTCCCACGTGGACCACACCGACTACATGCTGTGCGAGACCTACGTCCAGCTCGACAACGCTCGCGCCCTCGCCAACTTCGCCTACCACCAGATGGCTCAGAAGGACGAGATCACCAAGATCATCGCCGCAGAGCGCAGGACCCTTCGCCGTGAGAACGCGAAGAAAGACTACAAAATCTCCCGCCTCCGCGACCAGATCGCCAACCTCAAGGAGACCATCAAGACTCAGGAGGACCAGCTCAAGGCCCTCGAGAGCGAAGGAGAGGGGGAAGACATCCAAGGGGATGGCTACTCCTATGTGAGCAACGACAACGACTATGAAGAGGATGATGATGACCTGGCCTTCTATCCTTATGAGGATGGCCATGAGCACCTGACAGCCGGGATGGATGACACCGTCCCGATCCATGTCGATGAAGCTTAGTTTCACTTGTGCACCTTGCGTAGGTGTGAGTTGTATCGGTCCCACTGTATCGTAGTTTGTTGAAAGGGTTCTTCAAACCCTCTTATGTGTAAGCTTGTAATGTTTGCATCATGAATAAAATAAAAGTGTGTTTAAATTGCAATATATCAAAGAACTCAAGTTTTCAAATTTAGTCCAAAAATAAGCCATAGAAATTTCCCTCTCGTCTCATGATCTATCTCCCTGTTCAGATGGCCCCTCCCACTCGAAGCGCCAATCAAGATGCATTGATGCAGATGCTGCAAATCTTGATGGAAGACCGAGAGGCTGAACGTGCGGAACGCCAAGCCAACATCACTGCCCTACAGCAGCTTGTGCAGAACAACCAGGGCCACGGAAACCACGAGCATCCGGGCTCAAAGTTGAAGAACTTCCAGAACACCAACCCACCGGTGTTTAGCAAGACGGAGGAACCTCTTGATGCAGACGATTGGCTCCAGACAATGGAGAACAATCTGGAAGTGGCCGGAGTAGAGGCCAACGACAAGGTTCTGTTCGCCACACACTATCTGGCAGGACCTGCACGTGCCTGGTGGACGAGTGCCCGCGCATTGAACGCGGGGCAAATGATGACTTGGGCTGACTTCAAGCTCAAGTTCAGCAAGTACCATGTGCCTCAGGGCCTGATCAAGAAGATGCGGGATGAGTTCCGCGAACTCAAGCAGGGGCGGATGACAGTGGTGGAGTACCGTGACAAGTTCCTCACCTTGTCAAGGTACGCACCTGATGAGACGGACACCACCGACAAGAGGAAGGAGAGGTTCCTGAACGGACTACATGATGAGATGCAGACCGTGCTGGTCAACATTCCATTTGCTGACCTTGAAGCCCTTGTCGACTCCGCCATCCAGATGGAGGGCAAGCTGAACCAGGCCAACGAGAACCGCAAGCGCAGGATGATGCAACAGAGTGGGCCCAGCAATACCTCAAGGTATCGCCCCAGCTCAAGCGGAGGATTCCCTCCCAGAAGCAACAAGCCACCAACCCCGATGTCACGCCCCGGTTTTCAACACCGGAGCGGAGGAAACTCCAGGCCAGGAGGCCACCACAACAACAACCACGGCAACAGCAACTACGTCCACCACAACAACAACTTCAACCGCGCTCCGATGAGAGCCCCCGCCAACAACAACAACACCAACACCGCACCAAGGACCGGGAGCAACGCTGTTCCGGTTACCCCCAAGGACAAGTCCACCATCACCTGCTACGAGTGTGGTGTAGTGGGACACTTTTCCAATGAGTGCCCCAAGAGACTCGCCAAGATCGCCGCCAACACCGCTGCACCTGCTCAGCAGCAACGCCGTGTCTCCACCGGCAAAAAGTTCACCCCCAACAACCCCAACAACCGCGGCGGCCGCCTCTTTCACATGAGTGCGGAAGAAGCTCAGGAAGCGCCAGATGTTGTGCTGGGTATGTTCTCTGTTAACTCCGTACTGGCAAGAGTGTTGTTTGATTCCGGAGCATCGCATTCTTTTGTCACCGAAGATTTTGCATGCACTAGTAAGATTCAACCCATCAGTTTGAAGCATGTCATGATAGTTCAAATACCGGGATCAACAACCAAAGCTAGAAAAATTTGCAAAGATGTGCCCATCATCATACATGAAATAGAATTTTATGCAAATTTGATTGTTCTGGGAACAAAGGGTTTGGAAGTAGTACTGGGTATGGACTGGATGTCCAAGCATCAAGGAATGATTGATTGTGCCAAGAAGGCCATCACCATGACTAGTAGCACCGGAGTACTAGTGGAGCACATATCGGAAAGGCTACCTAGAAAATTCACTTGTAACCAGAGTCAAGCCAAACCCACCTTGGATCAGATTAGGGTCGTCTGTAGATACCCTGATGTGTTTCCTGATGGTTTACCCGGTATGCCCCCAGATCGGGATATCGAGTTTATCATTGAGTTAATCCCCGGAACAGGACCCATAGCCCAGAGAGCTTACAGCATGAACCCAGCAGAGTTAGTGGAACTGAAGAAGCAGCTGGACGAACTCTTAGCCAAAGGTCTGATCCGACCAAGTGCGTCACCTTGGAGGTCCCCAGTTTTGTTCGTGGATAAGAAAGACGGTGCCAGTCGTTTATGTACGGACTATCGTAAGCTTAACGATGTCACCATCAAGAACAAGTACCCATTGCCGAAGATAGAAGATCTGTTTGACCAGTTGACAGGTGCCACCGTGTTCTCCAAGATTGACCTCAGGACAGGTTACCATCAGCTGAAGATCCGTGCAACGGATATCCCGAAAACTGCATTCACCACCAGATATGGGTTGTATGAGTACAACGTCATGTCGTTTGGTCTAACCAATGCCCCGGCATACTTCATGAACCTCATGAACAAGATCTTCATGAACTTTTTGGACAAGTTTGTCGTTGTTTTCATCGACGACATCCTAATCTACTCCAAGACCGAAGAGGAACATGAGCAACACCTGGAGATCATCCTAGAAACCCTTAGACAGCACAAGTTGTACGCCAAGTTCAGCAAGTGCGAGTTCTGGTTGAAAGAAGTCGGATTCCTGGGACACATCTTGTCCGCAGGAGGAATTGCCGTGGACCCCGCAAAGATCAAGACCGTTGCAGAATGGAAAGTCCCAACCACTCAAACCGAAGTCCGCGCTTTTCTTGGATTGGCGGGCTACTACCGCCGATTCGTTGAAGGGTTCTCGAGCATAGCAAGACCCATGACCCAACTACTGAAGAAGGACAAGAAGTTTGATTGGACGGACAAATGTGAAGAGAGCTTCCAGAAGCTCAAGGCAAGACTGACGACAGCCCCAATACTAATCATGCCGACATCACCAAGCCTTTTGACGTTTACTGTGACGCCTCCAAGATTGGTCTTGGATGTGTGTTGATGCAAGGAGGGAAAGTGATATCGTATCTGTCAAGGCAACTGAAGCAGCATGAGCAGAATTACCCAACTCACGACTTAGAACTCGCAGCAGTTGTGTTAGCTTTGAAGGTTTGGCGTCATTACCTCATGGGTAATCGATGCGAGATTTACTCGGATCACAAGAGTTTGAAGTATATCTTCACTCAGAAGGAACTGAACATGAGGCAAAGAAGATGGATCGAGTTGATCAAGGATTACGACCTAGAGATTCATTACCACCCCGGAAAGGCCAATGTGGTAGCCGATGCTTTGAGCCGACAACCATGTCAGCTCAACTCCATGATCGCGAAAGAGCAACCTAGCCTGTATCAAGAGTTTGAACAGTTTAGACTGGAGCTGGTTAGCGAAGGTTATCTCGCCAGCATAGAGTTACAACCTACCTTGGTTAGTCAAATCAAGGAAGCACAAAAAGGGAATGCTAGCATCGACGGAATCAAGAACCAGATAGCTGCAGGAAAGGCACCGGGATTCACCGTAGATGAAGAAGGAGTACTTTGGTACAACGGACGCTTGTGCGTGCCGTCAGATTCTGAGCTAAAGCAGGTCATTCTGAAGGAAGCCCATGACACCCTTTATTCCATTCATCCCGGTGGTACCAAGATGTACCAGGACTTGAAGGAACAGTTCTGGTGGCATGGAATGAAGCGAGAAATCGGGAGCTACATCGCCAAGTGTGACATTTGCCAAAGAGTCAAGGCCGAGCATCAACGACCCGCAGGACTACTACAGCCCCTAGATTCCCAAATGGAAGTGGGATTCGGTAGGAATGGACTTCATCCGGACTGCCCAAGTCTAGCAAAGGAAATGATTCTATCTGGGTAGTGGTCGACAGGTTGACCAAAGTCGCCCATTTCATCCCTGTCAAGACTACATATCAAGGACCCAAGCTGGCAGAATTGTACATCTCCCGAATAGTCACCCTGCACGGAACCCCGAAGTCAATAGTGTCAGATAGAGGATCTCAATTCACCTCGAGGTTCTGGCAGAAGGTACATGAAGGGCTAGGCACCCGCCTGAACTTTAGCACAACATACCACCCCGCAGACGGATGGACAGACTGAACGAGTCAATCAAATCCTTGAAGATATGTTGAGAGCATGTGTACTAGAGTATGGATCCAAGTGGGAAGATTGCCTGCCTTACGCAGAGTTTTCGTACAACAACAGCTACCAGGCCAGCTTGCAGATGGCCCCCTTTGAAGCATTGTACGGAAGAAAGTGCCATACCCCTCTGTTACCCTCCAAAACCCCCCGACGGGCTTTGGTTAAGCAACACGAAGAGCCGGGAAGCTCCCAGGGCCGCTTAGTGGATCCCTGGCACCTCGCGTCGTCCCGCAAATCTTCGGCAAAACGTCTGGCGGTTGCTAGGGCGTGCCACCTGACCTAGACCTGGTCAGGAAGGTGTTAGTGCTTCGATTGTTCCTGCATGGTAGACACGTGCACATTAAATACGAGCCTTATCGGCTCTCAGGTTTCCCTGTGGATCGGCTCAAAGAGCCGATCGCCCCATGGTCCTTGATGGATTAGCAATGGCATGGGGATCCTGCTTGATCAGGACAAAGCTAAAGCGATCCACGACAGTTTAGGGTTTTCACCGCATAATCGGAACGTCCTACGTGCGATCGGGCCTAGCAGCTACGAGAGGTGATGTAAACCATCCCTACGAGAGGCCTAAAAACCAACATGTGTTGATTCCCGGAACATCCCTCGCAGGGACGGTAAACAACACCTAACGCACTACCGGATCGTCCGACCCCAGCATAAGGCCTAACTATGCAGATATTAAACTAATCCTTGCAGATGCAAGGAGCAACTATAACGGATCGGATCTACTAAGCATGATCAAGCAAGATGCTGCCCTTACGTCTAGATAGACGTAAGGGCAGCTAGATATGCAAGAGTTGCACTACGGTAGCATATTACGTGAAGAACAATGCTAACCCTAACATATCTATGATAACTACGTTGCTCGCCATCAAAAGGCTTCAGTACGAGCAACGCATGAACAATATGAAGCTTATGCTGCCTAGATCGCAAGATGCGATCTGGCAGCATGATGCTTACCGGTAGAAACCCTCGAAGAGAAGGGGTGGCGATGCGCCGTATTTTGTGTTGGTTGAACGATGATTGTCCTCCTTTTCCGATAACCCTAGATACATATTTATAGTCCAAGGGACTTTCTAATTGAGGCGTGCACCTAACCGTGCACGGGCCCGACTCTATCTCTTTAATCTACATTACAACGCGATCTAATATGTTACAGATACATGGGCCACTTAGCCCAAACTCTTAGCGCAAGGCCGCTTCACAGACGCTCCACGTGTAATCTTCTAAGCCCATCTTCACTTGCGGCCCAATTCCTGATTTGGCCAAAATCGGGTGGTAACACATGCCCCCCTGGTTTTGATAATGATAATTGCAAAACCATATGTCTTTCCTTCGAGAGGTCATGTCGTGGCAGAGCAGAACCGTCGCAGTATTCTTCATGATGACGTCTTGCTTTCTCAACTTCTCTGCATGATTTGACAATTTTGGCCCTATACCGTCGAAAACTGTTCGAGCATTGATCTCCAATATATCCCCTTTATTTAACCGCATCGAACAGTTCTCTTCCTCATCCTCCTCGCTCCAAACCAGCCGTCAGCCAAAAAACCCTCTTCCTTCATAGCCATGTCTTCTCCTTCCTCTTCCCAATCCTCTTCCGCAAGCGAGGGAGAGCCGGAGGTCGATCAGACGGAAGCATAGAACCGGCGCGCCCCCAAGCATTGGGATGAGCAGGAGGTGACTTCGACTTCGTGCCGAAGGCCGACCCGAAGACCTCGTCTGGTCGGATGGTGACATGCCCCTGACTGACGGGGAAGACGATCTTCGGTTCTTGATCGATGGAGAACTAGAAGCGGAGAGCGACAGCAACGACCCTCTCTTCGGGGTAAATTCACTTCCTCCACCAAAGAGGAAGAAGAGGAAGAAGAGGACGACGAAAACGAAGATATTTCCTCCGACACGAGGAAGGAACAGAGGGACGACACCTCCTCCAGAGGAACCGCCGCCAGCGCATCGTGGCGGGCCTGGTCAGATGAGGATGATGATGATGACGAGGAGGAGGCCCCCGCTGAAGGTCACAGTAGCAGCGACGAGGAATTCGTCAACAGTAGCGATGAGGGCGGCTACCCCAGCGATGACGAAGACGGCAACAGCCCTTAGAGTAGGGATTCACTAGTATAAGACTAGCAGTAGCAATCTATTCCCCTTTTGTTTGAGTAATCAGCTCTTCCTTGTAAGAAATCCCCTTTTTAATCAATGAAGATGGATAGATTCCTCCTTTTGAGGGCAACCAGCTCTCCCATGTAAGAAATCTGACTTATCAATGAAGAATTTCCCCCAATTTGACTTTGTCGATTTTCCTCAAATTGATTTAGCCGATTCTCCCTCAACTGATTTTGCCGATTCTTCTTAACCAATGCTTAATAAGCCGATGTTAACGCATCGGTCCTACGTAGTCCATCCTTCCATTCCTCAACTGACGACTTTGAGACCTGGTAATCTTCAAGAATTCATCATTTGTTGAAGAAAGTTGCGGCGAAGGATCAGCCGATGATATCCCAATCGGCTTCTAAAACAGAACATCCATCAGACCAGCTGCCCCCCGAGCCCCAGTCAGGGTGAGAATGAAAGTGCACCAACCGCATTGGGCCACTACCGACTTCTCAACTGTGGTGCGGCATCGGCCGATTCTGACCAAATCGGTTGTTAACAGCAGAGAACCTCCCAGGTGAGCTGCCCCCCAGTCTCCTTGGTCCAATGAGGCAACCTCTGGTGAGAATGAAGTTCAGATCCGACTGGATGATCGTCGGTTGTTCTCATGATCCTGGCCTGATCTGCACGTGCGATCTTCAAACTTGCCGGCAAACACCAAAGGCTTAAATGAGAAAAAGGGCCGTCTTGGACGCCCAAACTGATCTTCTGTTGGTGCTGCCGAGCTTGAAGTCTTGCAAAAGGAGTTGGAAGTCCCTGAAGAGCGGGCCCGAGTCGCCAAGCAATCCCAATGAGGGTTCCTCCAGTAAATGACTGCTCTATTAGGCTTCCGCTTATATCCCTTGAGTCGATGGCCGTGCATCGGCTTTGAATCCTTAAGTCGATGTTTTCGATTTTTTGTGGCCGAATTGTTTATGTCTCGGCCCCCATACTTGAGCTGCTCTGTTGGACATTTGACATTCGTTCCCAGCTCCGTATCCTCGTATTCATCCATCTATGTGCCCCCCGAGCCGATTCTGTCAAGTAATTGATGGTATCGGCTCTTCAGGCATCTGTTGGATCAATGCTGAACACAGACGAAGGTACGTTGAGGATAATTTTGGCCGATTGCAGGAATCGGCCTCCTTTTCCGTTGCAAGGCTTTGGCGATGATTTGCAACTTCTTGGATTTCCATTGTAGCTACGTGGCATGCTGGAGATAAGATCCCTGCTTTTCATTTTTTGAGGGCCGATCTCGGGGATCGGCCTTGCCACGTACGTCAGCCTTGGACTTGCTACTCCGTCCGGGTCACGGATATCATGTTCGTATCGGCCGATGTCTCTGCCTCGGCATCCAGCGATGCACATGCATCGGCTTTCGCCTGTTCGGGCGCCATACTTTCTTTGGCGGGCGCGCCTTTGTCTCCAACGTTCTTGGATTTTTGCGGCCAGATCGGGCCGTGCTCTTCTCAACGTATACAACTGTGCCTCGGCCTCTTCCAAGTTTCGCGCCGTTCCCTGCGCACTGAAATGGCTGGTCCATCGGGCACCACCTTGGTCGGTGATACCTATCTTCTTCTCCATCTAACTCCTCAAAGTCTTCTTCTTGAGATGACTCGGCTCGTTTACTCAGATGTGGGAGAGGTCCTAGACGCTCAAACACTGAAACTTCGTTCGTCCTTCTCCTGTGTGTATGGGCAGTTCTCGATTGTTGGCAATCGGCTCATTCTGATCCAGCAATGTTTGAAGAAGGGACAGTTTCAGTACTGTCCACGTTGTCTTGCTCCTTGACCTCCCAGCAGCGCGACGTTCGTACCCGTCGTTGTTGTCGCCGTTCCCGACGATACCTCTTTGTTCTGCGCATCGGGCCAGACGGTATCTTTCATCGTCTTCGTCGTAGCGCCGACGTCGGTCGTACTGCTGCTCATATTTGTTGAGGAGATGCACGGATAGTGGGCGCTGATACCGTATGCTTCTCACCTCCTCCTCGGTTAGGTACCGTCTATCGTCGTCTTGGGGCCGGTCGCGTGGAACGGCCTCCTCTTTATCCTTGCCACGAGAGTGGCTGCTCTCTGCTTTGTCCATGCCATGGCGGATCACAAACCCTGCCATATTGATATTCGAAAGAGAACCACTGGCTCTCTTATGAGTGGCTTAGGTCCACCATGACGTCCGGAAACGGACGCATGTCTACCTTCATGGCAAACTGTCCGAAAGTTAATCGGCCTGATTCTATCGCCATCTGAATTTGTGCGCGCAACACTTTGCAGTCATTGGTGGCATGCGTGAACGTATGATGCCATTTGCAGTATGGCCTCTTGTTCATCTCCTGTGCCGTAGGGATCTTGTGGCCTTCGGGTAGCTTCAACTGTTTCTCTTTCAGTAGCAGATCGAAGATCTGTTCAGTCTTGGTCACGTCGAAGTCCAACCCTCTTGGAGGCCCTGGCGGGTTCACCCATTTGCAGGACACAGGTACTGGCGTCCGAGTCCACTCGGCTACTGCAACTTCCTGATCTTCCGCGGAATCTTCATCCTCATCAGCATTGACCAGGGTTATCGCGCGCTTGAACTTGTCCTGGTGAGTTCTGGATGGCGCTGTTCATATAAGGTCAGTCTATTGACCAGGTGCGTCAACGAGTTGTACTCAACACTGGAACGTCAGGTCTTTGAACGACGCTGCAAGGCCTGCCACGGCCAGCTCGACTGCCTCTTTCTCAGTTAAGTGAGCCGAATAGCATCGGTTCTTGACAGTTCTGAAACGTTGGATGTATTCGAGAGGCTGTCTCTCCTCGCTTCTGCCGAACACGAGCTAGTTCGGCAATACCGGCTCAGTACCTTCAGATAGTGTTGGGTGTGGAGCAGTTCCTCAGTGCTTCCATGATTGCCATTAATTTGGTGGCAACAAGGTATACCATCCAAACGCTGGACCGGTGAGGACTGAGAAGAACCTCACCGTAGCTGATCCGAATCTGAAACCATGCCAGTGCAGGAATGTCGGCTCACATGTTCGATGGAGCTGGACCCATCTGATTTGTTGAAGTCCGGAAGCCGGTACTTAGGCGGTAGTGGGATCAGGTCGAACTCATTAGGGTACGGCTTGGAATAGCCGTTATCTTCTTCTTCGACAAGATCTTGCAGACGATCTCTCGGGGCTGCGGCGATTTGATCTGCGGTGGAAGTGCTTGCGGCTGAGCTTTCTGGGTGGTGCGGTGGTGTACTTGGCTAACCACGCTTGTTTCTCAGCTTCCGCTCCTAGACTCCCGCTCTTTGCGGTCGTTCTTCTGCCGGAACAATCGCTCCCTGCTCGGCAACCCCTCCTGGTGGAGCCTGGATCGCCTGCATCCAGTTGTTGCAATCCGGCACATATGCGCACACGTATCCGTGTGGGATTTCCTTGGGCGGGTCATGCAAGAACTGATAGTCGCCCGGGTCACCCCCAACTTTGTAGACGACGTATGCCGGTGAGCCTTGTTGTTGTGGAGCCGCCATTGTGTACGGCAGAGGTGGCCTGGTGTGGAGTTGCATCTCTCCCTGGTGAGTCCCTAGAACAGGTCCTGAAGGGGAGTATCGACGCTCCATGATCTCTTGCACCACACGGAGCGCAACGCGCTCCAAAGTGTTCACCAGGCTCTCAGAGTGCCGATGCAGTGAATGGGCCACCATGTAGTTGATTTCCTGTCGCAGGGCTCTGGTACGTTCCTCTGAAGGGAGGGACAGATCCAACCCATCGAGGATGCCTTGTGGTGCGAATCCTTTGAACCTGACGCCGTGCGATCGGGTCTTCTCAAAGGAGCCGATGAGTTCGGCTTCAATGATGGCCTTCAGCTCATCGTATTTCTTCTTATGATCAGGAGGAAGGTCCTCGTACGTGACCTGTTCCTCCGCCATCTCGACATGGATGTTGATGTGGGTGTCGCAGAAGATGTCGACGTGGATGTCGACGTGGATGTCCCACCGGGCGTGCCGAAATGTGTTACCCTCCAAAGCCCCCGACGGGCTTTGGTTAAGCAACACGAAGAGCCGGGAAGCGCCCAGGGCCGCTTAGTGGATCCCTGGCACCTCGCGTCGTCCCGCAAATCTTCGGCCACGTCCTGGCGGTTGCTAGGGCGTGCCACCTGACCTAGCCTGGTCAGGAAGGTGTTAGTGCTTCGATTGTTCCTGCATGGTAGACACATGCACATTAAATACGAGCCTTATCGGCTCTCGGGTTTCCACTGTGGATCGGCTCAAACGATCGCCCCATGGTCCTTGATGGATTAGCAATGGCATGGGGATCCTGCGATCAGGACAAAGCTAAAGCGATCCACGACGTTTAGGGTTTTCACCGCATAATCGGAACGTCCTACGTGCGATCGGGCCTAGCAGCTACGAGAGGTGATGTAAACCATCCCTACGAGAGGCCTAAAAACCAACATGTGTTGATTCCCGGAACATCCCTCGCAGGGACGGTAAACAACGCCTAACGCACTACCGGATCGTCCGACCCCAGCATAAGGCCTAACTATGCAGATGTTAAACTAATCCTTGCGAGGCAAGGAGCAATATAACGGATCGGATCTACTAAGCATGATCAAGCAAGATGCTGCCCTTACGTCTAGACGTAAGGGCAGCTAGATATGCAAGGGTTGCACTACGGTAGCATATTACGTGAAGAACAATGCTAACCCTAACATATCTATGATAACTACGTTGCTCGCCATCAAAAGGCTTCACGAGCAACACATGAACAATATGAAGCTTATTCTGCCTAGATCGCAAGATGCGATCTAGGCATGATGCTTACCGGTAGAAACCCTCGAAGAGAAGGGGTGGCGATGCGCCGTATTTTGTGTTGGTTGAACGATGATTGTCCTCCTTTTCATAACCCTAGATACATATTTATAGTCCAAGGGACTTTCTAATTGGCGTGCACCTAACCGTGCACGGGCCGACTCTATCTCTTTAATCTACATTACAACGCGATCTATGTTACTACATGGGACTTAGCCCAAACTCTTAGCGCAAGGCCGCTTCACAGACGCTCCACGTGTAATCTTCTAAGCCCATCTTCACTTGCGGCCCAATTCCTGATTTGGCCAAAATCGGGTGGTAACACCCTCTGAATTGGTCGGAAGTCGGAGAGAGCCAAGTGTTTGGACCAGACGTTCTCCGAGAAGTCGAAGAGAAGGTACACAAGATCGAGGGAATACCTTAAGACAGCCGGTCCATGCGAGAAGGGATTACGGCAGAGCAAAAGACGTCGGAAATGACCTTCGGGATCGAGACTTTGTGTATCTCAAGGTATCCCCTCTTAAAGGAATGCAGAGATTCCAAGGAAAGCTTGCACCCCGCTATGTTGGACCCTTCAAAGTTCTTAGTCGCCGAGAGGTATCTTATCAACTGGAATTACCGGAAGAAATGGCAGCGGTACACAATGTGTTTCACATCTCTCTACTTCGCAAATGCTTGGAAGTACCAGAAAAGACCGAGGTCTTCAAGAACATTGATCACAGATCTGTGGACATCAACTCAGATCTGACATACAGAGAAGTACCAATTCGCATCCTGGAGGAAGCTTTCAGAACTACTCGCACCCGGAGTATCAAATTTCTGAAGGTCCAATGGAGTAATCACACCGAAGAAGAAGCTACCTGGGAGAGGGAAGACTTCATGAAGACTGAGTACCCCAATCTCTTTAGTACCTAGTTTTCTTTGAGATCTCGGGACGAGATCTTTTGTAAGGGGGAAGGGTTTGTAACACCTCAAGTTTTCAACAATAAATAAAGAAAGAGGAATTTCAAATACTCAATTTTTACAACAAACAAAAACTTTATTTATTCATATAGTGCTATATATAGTCTCATGCATAGTATGTGTTTTTAGTGTGCAATTGCCATGATGAGTGTATTAGTATGGATCAATGGTACTTAAACCCTAAACCATGATCATATCATCTCAAGTTGAGGGAAATTCAAGAAATGCAAAATAACCAAAAACCCTCACATACACCTTAAGCCAATATTTCAAATCTTCAACCAAGGCCACCAAGGCTTGATCCAATGATTGTAAAACTCTTATATAACAAAAACAAACATAAATGCATATGAGAAACTAAATTCAAATCAAAGGAAAATTCAAAATTTACATACATATGATAATGGTCATATGACCACTTTATAAAATGTTGCCTTCTTAACACCCCTGGTTTGGAAGAATCTTAAACTAAACAACCCTAACTTTCTTCACCTCATCCAAGACCAAGTCAAGGTGAACACTTCTCATGTTGACCACCACTGCTATAGTTGACCAGGTTGACCAGTATAGGTTTGACAAGAGGAGACTTTGAAACAAAGTGAAGATGATCACTTTTTGGAAACTTTGCAAACCAGCACTAAAATGACCACCACCACCATCATTAGCTCACATTAATTATACCAATGAGCTCCACCAAAAATATTTCAAAATTTCAAATGTTTTTCTCTTGCGGCCATTCTGTCGAACACTTGGCAGGCACAAGCCAAATTTAATCAAACCTTGCAATATCCAACAGATTTTCCACTGAACCCTTGGTGAATCTTGATGATCATTACCCCTCTAGTACCCCTGCATCATTGCCAGTCCTTGCCCGTGCTGTTTGAAGGGAAGAGAAACCCTAAACTACACCATGCCATGCCCATGCCGGCCACCTTGCTCTCTCTCTCTCTGGCTCGCCTCTCCCTCTCTCACCATGTCCTGGAGCACGCCCTGTACCTGGTGATCATAACGCAGCACGGCCCGAGCTCGCCAAGCACAGCATTGGCTGAACCAGCCGCGCCCATGCACGCCCAGTACCATGCCGTGGCATGCCAGGCACGCGGTGAGCGCGCACTGGCCGCGCCAGAGCATGGCGCCGCACCGTCGCCGTCGTCCTCACCTGCAAGCCTACCCCCTGCGTCGAGCATCGCCACCATCACCCCTAGCTGCTAGACACACTCGAGCACCGCCGGCCGCCTTGTCGCCGTCGCCCTCGTCGGAACCATGCCGCGGGTACCGTGGCATGATGAGCAAGAGCTCGAGCAATCCCATCGTCCCCTGGACGCGTCCGCTGTACCCAGAGCCTCGCCATGCCGTCGCCACTCAAGTGCTGTCCTCCGCTTGCCCCTTCGAGCACCGGAGAGGCCACGCCGTCGACGAACCCTTGCAGCACCCACGGCACCATCACCGCCCTATAAATAGAGACCTCCCGCGTCCAATTCCTTCACACCATCACGATCGCCTCACCTCACTGCTTCGCCTCGACCAAACCACACACCAAATCGTCGCCGGAGCAGCTCCAATTTGAAGCCGAAGCTCGCCGGAGCCCGCAGATCACCGTCGTCGATTCACGCCGCCCCGAGCCTCGCCACTGCTACCAGACGCTTCCTCACCGTCGACAACGCCGCCTCGCACCCACCAGAACCCCGCGGGAACGCCGGTACGCCCTCCGACCCCCTAGGCTCGCCGCCGGAACCTCGGCCTCTCGCCGGAGAAGACGACGATCGTGACCGCACGATCGCGTTCTGATCCAACGATCATTAATCCATACCGATTCGGCGTTCATGCGGCCAGTGGAGCCACCATGTCGGGCGGCCCAGCGTGGGCGACACGCCGCTGGGCCGGCCCACCTCTTTTTCACCGTGTAGCCCATCTAGTCTTCCCGCCAAGCCCATCAATTCAAATTCTATTTTTCTGTTTAATTCGAATATGCTTGCAGATGCTTTTTCAAATTCAAATACAACAAAATCCACTGAACCAAATTTAGTAAATTTTATATATTCAGAAAGCCCATGAAATTATCTAAACAATGTCACTAGCCTCACTTGCAAATTATTTGTAGAATTTAAATAGCAAAAATAACAAGGCAGAGCCTTTTCCAACTTCAAATAAATATTAAAAATTATCTATAAAGGATTTTAAGTTGATTCCAACTCTCATAAATCACAATTGATACCCTCTAATTGTTTATGCAAAAATATAGTATAGTTGTTTTGCATGATCATGGACTAGAACTAAATAATGGCTATGGAGCCATTTCTAGTCCATTTAACTCATACAAATAAATTGTTTAAATAGTATGAGGGCTATTCTCTCATTTAAATTGGGGTCTTAAGTAATTCAAATAGAGGTACTGACTTTGGTCTAATAAACCTCATGCTTGATTACTTGGAGATATTAAATCATGAGCATGCTAATATTAAAATGCATGAGGTGTAGCACCTCATTTAAATTTCACTCTCAAATAATAGATATGAAGTGTTGACCTTGGTCAACTAATACTCATACCTTATTATTATTTGAAGAGATTAAATCTTAATAAAATGCAATGAGAGGGAATTATCTCCTCCAAGACATTAAAGAGAAATCTTAATAAATAATTATAATGAGAGTAAATTATTTTTCTTTAAAACAAGGAATTAAATCACCATGCTAATAAAGTGTGATGCTAGCATATACTTGTGTGCAATTTTGGTGTGTGCTTAGCTTAGCACTTAATTGTGTGTAGTGATCGTTATACCTTGTATTCGTATATAGACGCTAGTCTCGAGGAATACCCGGAGGAGGAAGGCTACAACCAGGAGGAGGAGGAAAACTTTGACTCCTATCCCAACCAAGGCAAGCTAATACTCTTGCAAGCCACCTTAATGCAAAGCTCTTCATGAGCAAGGCACTATTACATATTACTTTATGCTTAAGGATCCTATCCCATGTTTTTACTTTGTTATTATTTCAAGTATTGTATTTCAAAGCACTTTTGATTCATGTTTCACTTAGTTTAGAATAGAACAAGAGTGTCAAGGTTAGCATAAGCAAATCAACTTAGATAGCACCCCCTCATGACTAGATGCTATTGCAAAATAAATAAAATTGACTACTCTAGATGGGAACAAGGTGAAATGAAATGACTTTGAAAGAATTTGAAAGTGAAAGAGAAGTGAATGACTTGGTGAAGGTTTGTGAAAACTGATGATTGGGTTCGGATGCGATACCCTTCCAATTATACAAGTACCCCCACAATACCTGATTATGGGTAGGGCTTAACTAGAAGCTTATGTAGTTTAGTATGGGTTCCCTCTAAACAAGCATCATAGGGGTTATGCCGAGGCTGCCTCCGTTGAAAGTGAAATGATGTGAATATGAGGTGAATGTACGACCCAAGCCTTGTGCAGTTCCCAGGTTGACGGTTTGTCTCCACCGGGAGGCCAAGCTCATGGGGAGAGGTGCCTATACTAGGTTATCTAAGTGGAAGGTTATGGTTGATGATCCGCGTACTGAGTTACGATGATTCGGGGTTATCCCGACGGATGTAATCAAAAGTTGTGGTACAAGAGTACAACCTCTGCAGTGTAAACCTATTCGAATAGCCGTGTCCACGGTTACGGACGATTGGAAAGGCCATACTGTTCCGTTGTCAGAACTTGTCTTAAAAAGGAATGATGATTTTGAACGGTGACTTGAATTGTGAAAAACACCACTGAGTGGTGGGAATGACACTAATGTTCCCACTTGAGTTAGTCTAGAGATTCAAGCATCTTTACTAAATAATTGCAAAATAAACTTGGCTTTATGCAAATAAACCTAGAGCTTAGTAACCCTCATTTTTGATAATTACTTACATTAGTGTTAGTTTGCGAGTACTTAAGTACTCATGGCTGTGTCCCTGGCTATTCCAATGCCAGACTATGAAGAGGAGCAACAGTACGAGGATGACGGTCAACAAGACGTCTACCAGAACTAGGATGCTTCTAACGTCAAGCGTTGGCATGTGGATAGATAGTTCCACCTACTACGACTTATCTATGTTCGTTGATCGTTTAGATCAACTATTTGTGTAACATGGAATAATGTAATATATGGTGTAAGACATTATGTGTTGTAATAAATGATGACTCTATTCAACTGTTATGTCTCGCAACAACACTATTCTGGGATTGCGATGTATGACATAATGGGCATCGGACTTAAAAATCCGGGTGTTGGAAGGTAGGTCGGGGGCGGCGGGGCCCACACACTAGGCCGGCGCGGCCGGGGCCGCGCCGCCTGGTGTGTGGCCACCTCGTGGCCCCACTTTCCCTTTCGGTCTTGGAAGCTTCGTGTAAAATAGGACCTGGGCGTTGATTTCGTCAATTCCGAGAATATTTCCTTACTAGGATTTCTGAAACCAAAAACAGTAGCAACACGGCGCTTTGGCATCTTGTTAATAGGTTAGTGCCGTAAAATGTATAATAATGATGTAAAATATGTATAAAACATTCAAGTATTGTCATAAAAGTAGCATGGAACATAAGAAATTATAGATACGTTTGAGACGTATCAAAGAGCACCAACCAAAACAGTGGTGTCCGCTTCGATGCAAAAGACGAGAATGGGAAGACCACCACATATTATGGGTACATAGAGGAGATATGGGAACTTGACTATGGACCCACTTTTAAGGTCCCTTTGTTCCGGTGCAAATGGGTGAAGCTCAACGGTGTACAGGTAGACGATAAGTACGGTATGACAACAGTGGATCTCAACAATCTTGCGTACATGGACGAGCCATTCGTCCTAGCCAACGAGGTGGCTCAAGTTTTCTACGTGAAGGACATGTCTAGCAAATCGAGAAAAAGAAATCAACAAAAGAATACATCAACCGAGGAGCCAAAGCGCCACATAGTTCTTTCGGGGAAAAGAAACATCATGGGAGTGGATGACAAGACAGACATGTCAGAAGATTATAATAAGTTTAAAGAAATTCCGCCCTTCACGGTGAAAATTGACCCAAGCATCTTGCTAAATGATGAAGATTCTCCATGGCTACGGCGTAGAAGATCACAACAATAGATGGCGATGTAATAATGTATTTTTCATATATATTTACCAAGACAATCTCTACATTTATGTAATAATGAGAACCCTTTCCCCAAGACTGTTAGAGGAGATGGAGTCTTTCACGGGCTTGTAGGGAAATTTTTCCGAGGAGCAGCTTCCGAAGATGCCGTAGGGCGTGTGCACCAACGACATCTTCGAGAAGCTGCGCCACGGGAGATTTCCCAACCCTTTCCCCAAGACAGAGGAGATGGAGTCTTTCACGGGCTTGCAGTGAAATTTTCCGAGGAGCAGCTTCCGAAGATGCCGTAGGGCGTGTGCAACGACATCTTCGAGAAGCTGCGCCACGGGAGATTTCCCAACCCTTTCCTTCATCCATGGGAACGAAACTCTGCTTGGCTTGTGCTTGGCAAGGCGTATCGATGCTCCTTTTATAGGCACGGCACCGCTTCTACTTTGTCTTGTTCCTTCGACAGGGCGTCGTGCGCTACATGCTTTATCTCATCGAGCAATGCGTCCACCCACGCATCCTTATCCTGCCGACAGCTTTAGTCCCGGTTGCACCCACCAACCGTGACTAAAGGTTACCGACACATCCTTATCCTGCCGACAGCTTTAGTCCCGGTTGCACCCACCAGCCGTGACAAAAGGTTACCCGCACGTCAGCCCCCCAGATAAGGCCCTCCTAGATAAGCCTCCCCCAGTTAAGGCCCACTATCATTTGTCCCGGTTTGAGCCTCCACCCGGGATGAAAGTTTCGCGC
Organism: Lolium multiflorum; assembly: GCA_030979885.1. Taxonomy (NCBI): domain Eukaryota; kingdom Viridiplantae; phylum Streptophyta; class Magnoliopsida; order Poales; family Poaceae; genus Lolium; species Lolium multiflorum. The sequence continues at coordinate 77,139,011 of CM061749.1, forward strand.
CACTGCGTTCCCGCCTATTTTCTTCCCGCGTTCCCGCCTCCATCTTCCCGCCATTTTTTCACTATATATATGTAGGCTTGACCTCCATTTACATATCACATCTAGACTCATATCTACAAACCTCATCACTCTCTCCCATGGCTTCCATCGTATGTCTAACACCCCGGGAGGCGGAGGCGCTTTGCGCCTCGAACTACCCCTGCCCGCCCGGCTACCGCGTCCCGACCGGCTGGTTGCTGAGCGTCGGAGGCGTACCGGTCCCTCCTATCCCTCTAGGTGTGCCACGCAAGATGGCCATCACGAACCACTACTATTTCGAGCTCACGCCTGAGCAGCGGAGGAATCCCCAGTGGCATCCCGACTACAGCCTGACTTGGGACAGCTTCTTCATCAATCGGTGTGAGAGGGCGGTTGCCAGGTACGAGGAGGACGGCCCGCCTCCTTCAAACTTCAACGAGGCCGGCCCGGCTGTGGTGGCGCGGCCGGACTCTCCAGGGCGTCATGGCCTACCGTGGCCCCCGCCTGCGCTATCCTCAATCCCAGCCCACGCGTGCTCACCCGCCGAGGTTCGACAACCGCGACCCCGATGGTAGCGACGATGACGTCGGCGACTATGATGACTACAGTGGCGAGTATTATAGGGCTAGGCACGACTATGACTGAATGGCTCCAACATTCGAATCTGGCCATGTATCTTAATTTTTCAGTTGAGCTCTGTACTTTAATTCCAGTTCAATCGTAATAAAATTTCGTAACAACCACTTTATTGAACAAAAACAACCGACAACGACTTTATAAACTAAATTTAAACTAAAAGAACCGACAACGACTTTATTGAAATTACAATAAAATAGATAAATGACTAGTCTAGTCTCTACTCGTCGTCGGAGGTTGTCTCCGTCCAAATGTCATCCCACCGAGGGTCGTTTTCGGTCCAAGTTGTATTCGGGTTCTCGAGCTCGAACTCGGCGACGGCCCGACGGTGGCGCCTGTTGAACCTGCGTTGTGCCCTGAGGTCAGCGAAGAACGCGTCGGTGTTGACGACGTCATTGGGGAACTGCGCCCTCCACTGGCGCATCAACTGCTCGTCGTGCTCGGCGATGGCAATCCTGCGCTGCACCTGGCGGTGCCGGCGACGGTCCTCGTCGTCGACGAGGCACGGCGGCGGCGCGAGGAACTCCGCCTCCTCTAGCGATTCAACATCCGGGAAGTTCATGTCGTGCCCTGGCCGCCGAAAGCGCCACGCCGCCGCGTCGTAAGCGCGCGCCGCCAGCTCCGGCGTGTTGTATGTGCCGAGGGTGAGGCGGAAGCCACCGGCGCGTATCTCGGCATAGAACCTACCTCTCGGACGCACTCGAACGCCACGGAAACCGGACGACCCTCGACGACGTGGAGGCATCCCGGAGATGAATGAGCGGAGGCGGTGGCGACGTGTGGTTGCGCCCGCACGCGTCGCTCTATATAGCGCACGCGGGGCATGGCACGTGTAAGCCACGGCTACACACGTCGCACGCCAGCGACGGGTCGAGGCACGTGGAAGCGGCGGCGACACGTGCCACGGGGAAACCTTAGTCGGTGTCACTCCGCATATCATTAGGGTGACAGATACACGACTATCAATGTTCTCATATTCATGTTTATTGGATTTTTCTGATCAATTTTCATATATAAAACTTTTCTATTAGAGTTACCATTTAAAAGTTATTGAAATAATAGTTTTATTAAGTTAAAATAGATAAATAAGGGTTTATTTTGAAAACAGAAAAAACAGCTCCGATCCGCGTCCAACGGTTGCGGCCGTTGGATTCAAGCCGGAGCCGTTGGATGCACTTGGCGCGGATCAGCACCCACCACCTCCAACCCTTTTGTCGCGGGTTGTGCACGGCCCGCGATAAAAGGCCCCCCCTTTTATCGCGGGTGGTGGCACGACCCGCGATAAAAGGAGCCTTTATGTGGGTCGTGGATAAAGGGGTAGGTATAAAAGGCGGGCGCCGCGGGCGGTGCCTCCACCCGCGACACCCGGAGGCCAAACACTTACGATTTGCGCCGCAGTGCCGGGGCCCGCCGGCGCGCCATCGCCGCCTCGAGCTCCTCCGGCGCCTCTCCCGCACTGTCCGCGCCCGCTCGAGCCGCCGCGCCGTCCATGTTGTCGAACCCGCGTCGCGGGGCCTGCCCGCGCGCCGCCGCCAGTGCTCTTGCCCGCGTCCCCCGCCGTGCCGACCTCGGCGCCGCCCTCGTGCCGTCTGCCCCGCCGCCGCGCCCCTCCGCCCACTGCGCGCGGTAGCCAACCGTCGCTGGCCGGCGCCAGCCCTCTGTTTTTTTTAATTTTTGAGTTAATTAGTTAGTGGGTTAATTAGTTAGTTCAATTTTTTTGTAAGTATTTTAGTATATATATAGATAATTAGGTAGTTTAAATTTTGTTGTACAAGTTTTTGTAAGTATTTTAGTATTTTAGTAAGTATTTTTTTGTAAGTATTTTAGTATATATATAGATTATTTTAGTTTTTGTAATTAGTTAGTTTAAATCTTTTTGTAAGTATTTTAGTATATATATAGTTTTTGTAATTAGTTAGTTTTAGAGTTTAAGTTTTAGTTTAGTAAACACCCGCCGACCCCCCCGCTCGCGAACAATGACGTCGCCCTCCCCCCTCGCAAAAACCCGTCGCCGACACCCTCCCCCTCTCGCAAACACGCGCCCTCTCCCTCTCGCAAACACGCGCCGACACCCCTCTCCCTCTCGCAAACACGCGCCCTCTCCCTCTCGCAAACGCGCCGACACCCCTCTCCCTCTCGCAAACACGCGCGCCACTCTCTCCCTCAACAAACACCCTCTCCCTCTCGCAAACACAGGCCGACACCCCTCTCCCTCTCGCAAACACGCGTCGCCGAGACCCTCTCCCTCTCACAAACACGCGACGCCGACACCCTCTCCCTGTCGCAAACACGTGATTAGGGTTAGGGTTTGGTTAGTGTTTGATTAGGGTTAGGGTTAGAACATGTACTTATCGATTTAATTTTTTGCAGAAACAATGGATCCATTCGAATGGGACTTGGAACAGGAAGACATTTTCGAGAACATAATCCACGATGGTGAAGACCGAGACCGGTGATGGAGAAGACCGCGGCTCCGGTGATGGAGAAGCCGGCGGCTCCGGTCATGGAGAAGCCGACGGCTCGGGTGATGGAGAAGCCGACGGCTCCGGTGATGGAGAAGCCGACGGCTCCGGTGATGACGAGGTATACGATTAGTATAGAGGCATTAATGGAATTCTATATGTACATATGTATATAAATTAATTAATTTTTATTCTCTTAGGCCTCCGAAGATAAGTTGGACAAACGAGGCCCGGCAAAGAAGCTGACCAAAAAAGACCACTTCACAATTGAAGCTATATCACCGAAAGGCCAACCTGTGGCACCCCCAGCTGTCAGAACGAAATTTAAAAATCAGTGCGGAGTTCTGGTTAGGGATTCTCTCCCGATCACTATTAGAGAATGGAACAAGACCAAGAAGGTGTCCGAAAATCAGGTTGCCGATAGGTACAAAGACACACTTTTTGACGACCTCATGGCACATTTCACTTTGCCAGATTTGGGATCGGAGTCTGAGAATGCTAAGCAGCGAGCGCTAGTGAAGAAATGGGCTCTTAAGAAGATGGGGGAACTTTTCCGGGCGTATAAGAACCGGTTATGGGCAACTTATAAGGCCGAGAAGAAGCCTCCAGTATTCGAGAACTATCTAGCGAAGCAGGAGCATAATTGGGAAGAATTTGTGAAGTACAAACAATCAGAGGAGGCTGTGAACCTGTCCAAGAAAAACCAGAAGAATGCAAGCGAAAAGAAATATCACCATCATACGGGGCGAGGGGGCTACGAAGTAGCCATGCCTAAGTGGGATGCACAAGAGGCTGAGATGGAGCGGAATGGGATCACTCCAGAACCCACGCGAGAAGGATGGGACATTAGGGCTCGAAATTGGTTCCTTGCGCATGGCTGTGAGTATGACATGAAGACAGGGAACATTGTTGAAAGTGACAGCAGGGTTAGGGTACCCAGGGAAAAATGGATTGAAGTGACGGCAGATATAAAGGCGGGAAAACTAAAGTTTGCTCCCGATAGAGAGAAAGACTTGCTGACGCTTGTCCTCGGTAATCCTGAGAAGGGAGGACGAACAAGAGGCTTCGGCCCTAGTGTTCCGTGGTCGCTTGGGTTTCCGGCCGACGCGGAGACTTATAGAAGCCGAGCGAGAGCTAAACAACGCGAGCTGGAGGTGCAGAATGACCGGATGGCCGAGTTCCAACGCCGACTTGACCAGCAGCAGCGGGAGATTCAGCAGCAACAGCTGGAGATAAATGAACTAAAAGGACAGCGCCAGCCAGATAATACCGCCGGCATATCTCAGCAGCGAGACAGCAGCGTTGCCGACTCGGAGGTGGCACCGCCTTTAAAGATGATAGATGGCGGTCCTGGCGACCCCGTGGATGGAATCAAGGAGCAAACACCTTGTGATCTCCATGACGTGTTCAGGAACGTATCTGTTAAGGTGGCGGTCGGCTATGTCTTACCTGCATTTGGAGCTGAAGGTGAGCCGGCAACATGGCATGGCAATGAGATTCCAGCTGGCTATGCTCGTGTCGGGGTGGATTCAGTTGTACCATCGTGGGAGACATTGCAGCTCGATATCCCTGGAGGTGATGGGGGGTTACACTCCGAGAGGTGCTGGGAGAAATCATTCTCTGGGAAAAGAAGAACATCAAGCTGCCAGGCTGGGTAGCCCCTAGTACCAGTCGTCCCAGGTCACCATCACCTCCTCCAGGTGATCGCAGGCCACCATCACCTCCTCCAGGTGATCGCAGGCCACCATCACCTCCTCCTACTGATCACATGTCGCCACCATCACCCCATGGGTACGACGTCGACCACGACATCCGTAGTCCATCTCCATCTCCAGCGCCGCCGCCTCCGCCCACTAAGACTCGGAATGCACCCGGCCGGAAGCGTTTCAAGAGTCCTATCCGCAAGATGTCGCCCCTCCCAAAAGTACCAAAGGTTCCTCCCCCCCGTCCTTACGATCGTACTGAAGAGGAAAATGCGATCATTGTTGCGAAACACAACTATGATCATTTTCATAAGCCAAAACCTCCAGCGCCAGAGCCATACACCGAGAAGCAAAAAGCATATGCTATTTCTTTTCTGAACACACCATCGCAATATGACTTACACGAGAAGAAGGATGACTATACATGCTACCTTGCGAGGGTAATTGATCACAAGGCTAAGAAGAAGGAGGATGACAAGGCTAAGAAGAAGGAGGATGGCAAGGCTAAGGAGAAGGATAGTGCTAGCACAAGCAAATCATCAGCCGGGAAGAAGACAAGTGCACCCCTCAAGGCGCCCAAGCAAACGACAAAATGCAAAAAAAGAAAGGGAGTTCCCTTGCTCGGAGAACATGGTGAAGGTTTCAAATCGAATCCCAGCACTCGGCTTCGATGGACTGTACCGTGGAGGAATTGCTGACTGCCGCAGATGTTGCACTACCCTTTGCTGACATAGCTCCTACATTTGTCTACGGGGCCGACTTGGTCAGCAGAGAGCGGCTGCAAAAAATGCCAACGCATATGCGGAATTTGCATCAGTGGTACCTTGATGCGTGCAAGGAGAACCAAAGGTACATCGTGGCGAAGATCCCATTTGAATATTACTACCGAAAGGAGGAGATCCATATTGAGATCAATGAACTCTGGCAGTTATTCAATTTAGAAGCCCTCGACAAATCTCTCATGAGCTGCTATTGCTTGTAAGTTGTTAACTACATCTAAGTTCATTTTCATTCAGTTCATGTTCGTTTTCATTGCATATACTCATTATATCTTATGTGTTCTCTTATGCAGACTGAAGATCAGTGAATGCAAAAGTAATAATATTATCAATATTGGGTTTGTTGACCCAGATAAAGTACATGTTCAAACGGTAAAGCATAAAGGCGAAGAAACGGGGGGAAACCTACTAAGGTTTTTGGGGGAGCAAAGTTTCTGTGATTCAATACTGTTTCCTTACAACTACGAGTGAGAGTCTTAATGATCTTTTATGCACATTCAATTTTGCTTACTCGATGTTAAGTGTAATTCCTGACGTATATACATAAACATGTGCAGCTTCCACTGGATTCTACTAGACATTCAAGTTGATAAGGGAATAGTTGAAGTAAGGGACCCAATGAGTAGAGGCCTGGACGGGTTCCGCGACTTGCAGAAGTTGCTCCAAGTGTAATTTCCTTCATCGCCGCGCTATATCTTTCGTGAGATATCAATTAATTATCCACTCATTCAATCATTCTTTTGCTTGGCAGGGCTTGGATAGCTTTCAAGAAAAACATTAAGGGTACCTGGGCAGAGAAGCTAACATTTACTCCTGTACCGTGCGCCCAGCAGCCACAAGGGACGCATCTATGTGGATACTACGTTTGCGAGTCCATTCGCATGTTAACCACTGAGAAGCAGAACAATAATAAATTCAACGTAAGCAATAACATTCACAACTTTATTTATTTTCGTCAATATTTCGTTATCAACATTGATATAGTCATACTCATCTCATTTTCCTATATAGGTCGACTACATGCGGGACACACTCCAACCAAAGGAACACCTACTAGGAATTGCGGAGGAAGTGGCGGGACTTTTGCTTAGAGAAGTAATAGACAACAACGGCTTGTTTAGTCCAAATAGGCGCTCTCCCTCTCCCGGTGTTTAGTCCCGGTAGTCGGATATATATATATATATATATAGTATGAGCTCATGTATATATATATATGTAAGGGGAATCTACGAATATGTAAGGGGAATCGACTTTTGTTTCCAATATTTGGTTGATCAATCTATATATAAATGAACGTGTGTACAACTTCTAGTAGCGTATAAATATATGCAACTTTTATTTCGAATAAAAGGGGGCGGTGGCGGGGGGGCGGCATGCCCCTAAACCCAGCTTTTGCGCGCGTCACGTGAGGACCCGCGACAAAAGGGCCTATCCCCAGCGCGCCCCGTGCCTGCCACGTGGTCGACCATATGTCGCGGGTGGTAAGAGACCCGCGATAAAAGGTGGACCTTTTATCGCGCCTTCGTTGTCGCGGATGGCCGCCCGCGACATTAGGCCTCTTCTCCACTAGTGTTTCTTATTTTTGAAGGGTGGAGAGTTATTAAAGCGAACAAAAGAATTATTAATTCATTATACAACTATACGTCCTACTGTACGTTATCATGATAGTGCACATTTGGTGAGGAATTGTAGCCTGGCGTGGACGTATTTTTCAAGCAAGGGCTGGAAGATATAGACAGGCTGTGCATGCAAGGTGCAATTACGAATTAGTTGCAAAAGGAGATCACACTGAATCCTGTCCTGTGAGTAGACAGATGCTAGATTATTTTTCTGCGGATAGATGAAAATACATGTGGAGTGATACCCTCCTGAATGAACAGATCTCAGCAAGCATAAATATACATGTGCAAAGCAACTTGCTAACTGTCTGTGACTGTACGCAAGAGATCAATGGATCTCCGCAGATCGCTCGCTATACCTGAAGATGCATATACCAATACAATGGGCCATTTTACGTACTCGAAGATATAATGGAAACAAAGGACACTAAATACAACTAATCACGGGCAGCGAAACCTGAACAAATCTGGTCGACACTTGGTCAAAACGTCCCATCTTGGAATGACAGGAGTGCTAGACCTGCATGCAGGCTTGCTCCGGGCATGCCATCATTGCGCTAGCAGCGACCTCCTCGCCGACGCATCCGCCGCCGGTAGTTTTTGCCGGTGCGGGATCCGACACGGCCACCGCCGGGACAGTGAACTGCTGCTTGGAGGCGGCGGCGCCCCTCTTGCAGATCGGCGTGGGCACGAGGGGGATGACGGGGAGGTTGTCGCAGGTGCAGACCTCGACCATGAAGCCGTCGGGGTCGTGGAAGAAGAGCTGGTCCACGTAGATACCGCCCTCCTCCACCCGCCGCTGCACGTACCGGATGCCCATCTCCTTGAGCCGCCGCTGGACCACCTCCAAGCTCTCGCACTGCACGGTAGACATGACATGTCATCGCATGAACTAATTAACCATCCACAGCCACAGATGAAACCTATCGTCATTGGATAGACCGTGTCGCAAGCTATCACATCACAGATCCTATTGGACATTTAAAACACAAGGCACTATATGCCGAGAGGTGTTTGTGCATGTGACTTGTCACATTGGCCAGCTCATCCGTGCGATCCGCCGTGGCACCGTGTGTCACGGGTGCTATGGATGGAGCATCGTTTTCGAGTGCATGCAGACAAGAGAATTATGTATCTGCAGTTCTACACACCGCCGATCCAACTATACAGGCCGGTACCACTACCAGAGCAGACAGTGACACGGTACTGCATTCACTACCTGAACAGGTACTAAACAGGATATATACAGTTAACTCATGATGGAGTGCCGCACTGTGCATGGATCAAGGCAGAGACTTCTTTGTTATTATCTGTGAGGTCAAGCTAGGTTGGACATGCATGGAAGCATGAGTACCTCCTGCCTGCGTGGGAAAACTTAATTTTATTTTAAAATCCAGATCTCCCGGTCCTATGCATTCAGCTATGTTGATATCATGCCTTGTGTAGCGTGTATAGGTTACTTGTTCAGTTGAGCTGGAACCAATGATCACTGGATCGAGATATGTTGGACACATGCATTCAGAAATACTATCAGAACGGAGACACACATCTGCAAGTTGAACTAAGCAGTAGAATAAAAAGAGAAATCTCTCCCAACGATATATGGAAGATTCAGGGCGTAAAGGGCTATTAGGTGGCAACCGTGATTTGGCACTCCCTTCCAATTAGTAGAGTATTCCCAGATGGGGTAGCATGCATATACCATATAGCATGTGTGCCCTGGGTACCAACTCCATTGCGTCACATGGACTTTGTTTCTACTTTCTACAAGAGTTTACATCTCAGAAACATGGCTAGCGAGTCGCCAATGTCCACCCCGTAAAAAGGAAGGGATTTGCCATTGCCCACTGTCTAGTTTTCTTTTGTCTATCACTTACGAACATGCATCTAGCCGTGAATAGGGGTATAAGAGCTGAACAAGTGCATGGGTAAAGGCATGGTATTGCTTATATGTTGGTGCTTACAGTGAAGGAGATGTGGTTGTCCTTGGGGTCGATCTCGGTCTTCTTGGGCGGCATGCTCTCTGGGTCCTCCGCCTGCAGCAGATGCACGCCGATCCCGAAGTTGAACAGCCTGGGTAGACAAATCAATCCACCATTTCATCAGATCGATCGAGGACAGTGGTATAGGTATGTACTTCACCGATCGAGACCGACGGTGATGAAAAACGAGCCTATATACGGACGCACGTACATACCATGCCCCGTCGAAATCGAAGGATCCTGGTCGGCGGATGGGGAAGAAGCCGAGCACGTCGCAGTAGAACGCCAGCGAGCTCTCCAGGGACCGGCACACCACCGAGATGTGGTTCAGCGACGCCAGCCGCAGCGCCCCGCCCTGCGCCGCCGCCTTGGTGTTCACCATATCGTTCTCCTGGATAACGTACGTACGTGTTTCTTCTTCTCCGACGAGACGGCGCCGACCCAACAAGGTAAGGGCCAAACTCGTTGCAAATCGACCAACGCCGCCGAGACCAGGTCGAGAGTCGAGACTCGATGGAAATGTGACCGTCCGGTGCGTCGGCGCACGATAACTTCTGTGAAGACGCGCTCGCCGGAGGCGAGGGAGGAGAGTGTGGGAGAAAACAAACGAATGTACGGCACCGACGGAGAGTGAGATACGAACTATGTGGATGGATGGAAGCTAGCTAGTGGCTGTGTGGCCTGTGGGTGTGATCTGCGAGATACCTAGAGCAACGTATATATAGCGATCGAGAGAGCAGCGAGCGCATGTGCACCAGCTGGTAGTGGTCGGAAGGGTTCAGATGACTAGGCTGAGATAAGAGCACTCTGCTACAGGACAAGCCTGTGAGCTGCGTATAAAATACGCGAAGGTGCCAGAAGCCGAAATTAACCACATCTTGTTCACCCATGAAACAAAAGGAAAACACAGACCTCGCCAGTAGAAACCTCGCCACAAACATGGAAGCAAAAGATTGTTTCTATTGTATCAAAACCGACCTCGTCAAGGACACTAGTGGAGACAAGGCATTCAGTCACGGCCCGTAACGGGCACTATACATGCGGGACTAAAGGCGCCTTTAGTCCCGGCCACGTTACCAGCTGGGATAAATGGCCCTCCACGTGGCCGCGATACAGGGTTTAGGCTAGAGAACCTTTAGTCCCGGCTCGTAATCCCAACCGCGACTAAATATTATTTTCAATAATTATGTTTTTCTTTTTTCTAATTTTTTTCCTATTTTCTTTTTTCTTATTTTTTCATTTTTTATTTTTGTTTGACTTGTTACTCTCTCACTTGGACCATTTTTAATACTAATTACGCTTAATTTGTAGTCAAATTGTAGACTTGGTCATCACTTCTCGGTCTGTCACCCATCCGCACACTACTCCACCCTCAGCACGCTTAACTCTTCGGTTCTTTCCTGCTGCGCTACCGCGAATGTGATTGTACCTTCTTATTAATACTACCATATCAATCCTATTAACTTTTATACCATTGTGTCACATTTTTCTATTTTTTGAAACCAAAAACAATCTGTAAACCGCAATTGGACAAATAATATATGATTTATTATTAGAAAAATGTGAGTGATTTGAATATGAAATAATTATGTTTATATTCATTTATTATTATTATTATCAAATAATATATGCATTATTCATATAATATGGCCAAATAATTAATATCTTGAAATCTATAAACCGCAATTTGACAAATAATATATGCTTTATTATTAGAAAAATGTGGGTGATTTGAATATGAAATAATTATGTTTTTATTCATTTTATTATTATTATCAAATAATATAAGCATTATTCATATAATATGGCCAAATAATTAATATATTCAAATCTGTAAACCACAATTGGACAAATAATATATGATTTATTATTAGAAAAATGTGGGTGATTTGAATATGAAATAATTATGTTTCTATTCATTTATTATTATTATTATCAAATAATATATGCATTATTCATATAATATGGCCAAATAATTAATATCTTGAAATCTATAAACCGTAATAGGACAAATAATATACTCCATCTGTTGCATTCTATAGTGCCTATAGTTTTTTGGCATGGAAATTAGCACAATAGTATTTTTTACACAAGACCTCCTAGCTGAACGATTTGAGATCAGCGTAAAATTTGGGAAATCCATATCTTCCTAACTTACCATAACAAATTCCACAAATCTCTCTTGTTGATTCTCCATATATGTGCAACCAAGTTCAATTAAAGAAAGTAAAACATTGCTGCCTAATTTTAAGGAATCGTTGGGCCATGCATTACGAATTTTAATTAATTGTTTCCAATTTTATATGGATTTTTTCTGATGTATATTGTGTGGGAGCTGAACGTGGAGGGGGTAATTAAAAAAAGTCAAGCTATAACCTTATATTCTGAAACAAATGCCAAAAATCCATAGGCACTTAGAAAGGAATGGAGGAAGTATGATTTATTATTAGAAAACTGTGGGTGATTTGAATATGAAATAATTACGGTTTTATTCATTTATTATTATTATCAAATAATATATGCATTATTCATATAATATGGCCAAATAATTAATATCTTGAAATATGTAAACCGCAATTGGACAAATAATATATGATTTATTATTCGAAAAATGTGGATGATTTGAATATGAAATGATTATGTTTTTATTCATTTATTATTATTATTATCAAAAAAAAATGCAGAATTCATATAATATGGACAAATAATTAATATCTTGAAATCTGTAAACCGTAATTGGACAAATAATATATGATTTATTATTGAAAAATGTGGGGAATTTGAATATGAAATAATTATGTTTTTATTCATTTTTTATTGAAAGACACATAGTTCATATATATTGAAAGACACATATAGTTCATATATATTGAATGACACATATAGTTCATATATATTGAAAGACACATAGTTCATATATATGAAAGACACCTAGTTCATATATATTGAAAGACACATAGTTCATATATATGAAAGACACATAGTTCATATATATTGAAAGACACATAGTTCATATATATGAAATACACATATATATTGAAAGACACATAATTCATATATATGAAAGACACATAGTTCATATATATTGAAAGACACATAGTTTTTTAAATGTTGAGACGGTCAACATGGCTATTGTAGCCAGCTAGCTGCCAATAACTCCTAGCCATCTCAAAGCCCAGACGAGCGTCTAGCGCGGCATAGCGCACTTGCTCAAAGCTCAGTGGAACATTGGCCCACCCAAATATGAGTTCATCGTCTTCTTTTTCTTGCGCGGCGTCCTTCTTCTTGTAGTTCTTCCTCTTCTTCTCAAGATTTATCCCAATGAGATAATTCGCCAGATCATATAGACTCGGAATGGGATTAGTTGTGGGATTCAGGAGTATCTGCTGGAGGTCGTACGCAGAAGAAATGTGAATACCATACGGACTCAGCATCTCCACGTCCTTGCCGATAGCCGCGCCGCAGAATTTGATGGAGCCGTCGTGCAAGAACTCCTTGAGAGCTTGTGGCACTTCATCGGCGCGACAAATCTGGAATACCAGATTCTCGGACGCCAACGGGAGTTGCAGGACGGCGGCGCGTTGAACACCGCCGTGAGGGTTGGTGAACTCTCAATCCAACCCTACGCACTTGATTGGCGCGTTGTCGAGATAGTCTCTCTTCACGCACTTTATCCACTTCTCCACCCTTCTTGCACGGAGCGCGACCGTGACCTTGAAGGACATCCCCTCGGCCATGAGGTGGTACACCCGAGTCAGAGGAGCCGGGTCACGCGCGAGGTGCTCCATCAACGAAGAGGGAGAGAGAGCTTTTGCAAATGGTGGAGGAGAGGAGGATGGAGAGAGTGTATGGCAATGGTGAAGAATGGTGGAGCATATAAAGCAGTGGAAGATGAAGATGAACATGGCCAGCCACCGGTGATCGATTCCCGTGGCTGGCCGTGCCAACGCTGGCGGCTCAGATTCCACGCTATGCTTTATTTCGATGCTGGCCAGTAATGGCGATGCATGATCGGCTTCCACGGGAACAAGGCGTTTGACTTTAAGTCACGGTTTGGGATACGCGCCAGGACTAAAGTGGGTACCGCAGGCACCACGTGCCGCAAAACCCTTTAGTCCCGGTTTAGAATACGAGCCGGGACAATTGGTTCCTAACGAACCGGAACCTTTAGGTGCCGTACGCTGTAGCGTTTACAAGGCGACGTGGCCAGGCCTTGGGTCCCGGTCCAGGACACGGCCGGGACCAAAGGTGCCTGACCAAAGGCCTTCTTTCAACTAGTGGGACATCGCCGGAGAAAATAAAATTATGCCGAAGTAGCAAAACAGATTTCGTCGGAGACATAGTTGGAGACTATCGCTGGGAGATATCGTAGCAAAACATTTGTACTACCGTAGCAAAAGCACAAAACTATTTCGCCAAACCCTATTTCGCCAAAAGCACAAAAGCACAAAAGCACAAAAGCACAAACCCTATTTCGCCAAAGACTCACTAGAGACCTCATAGTAATAATTTTGCTACTTTGTGGCAAAAATAATTTACTACTATGATGCAAATCCACAGAACATATGGTGCAAAATAGTTGTAAAGTTGTAGCATTTTTTAGATATTAATGTTAGCAACATATAAAAAATTATGCAAAAAAAAAAGCCTGCTCCGCCCCATGGTAGCATCGCCGTTCAGCCATGGTAGCACTAGTCGAACCTTTTGGTAGCATAACACGACTGCGCTGGGAGCATCTATGTGACATGGTTTGGCAACACCCACGGGATCGGAGATTTGATCCTCCGTTGACTCTCACCCCTTTTATAATCTCCTACAATGGTGCAAATATTCTAACTTGAAGTTACTTATATTGAGCATGTCTCCGTGCCAATGATGTATCATACTCCCTCCGTTTATAAAACAATGTCACAAGTTTGTCTAAACTTACATGCATCTGGACATGGACATTATTTAGTGTATAAATACATCCAAATTTAAACAAATATCTGACATCTTTTTATGAACATAGGTAGTACATAAATATGGAAAAAATCTTACAAGTTATATAATATTGAAATGTGCACACATTTGTCATTGGCTACATCAAGAATTGCTATTTTTGTAACTTTTTAAAACTTTCAAATATAATTTTCGATATTTTAAAAGTAAAGGGCTGGCTGGGCCTCCATTTATAGTTTCCGCGAGCATACATAGTCGCTGGGATGTTGCTATCATTCTCGAGAAAACAGAAGTATGGCTATCATGGCATCAATCTGTGCCTCCCACGCCAAGCCTACGCGTTGTATGGAGTTGGCTCAATTTGCTGACTGGGTTTGATATCATTGAGACAGCGCACGTTTTTGTCGTTGAGGCTATATATGTACGCACGTGAACCACGTGGAAGTCTTATCGAGTATGTCTCCCTGCCTCGTCAGGTCACTCCATGGCACCCAGCGCACAAAAGCTTGAACATCGGCTACTTGCCAACAAGCACTTGAAAGTATACTAAACAGCTGTTTCAGGCCCTGAAGGTTTGGTATCCAATCATTCCAAAATTGAACCTTCTGTGAGAAAAGAAAACAAACTTCTGATTTCTTTTAGTTTATGGGGTAAAAATAATTAACTACAGTATTTTATAACAACTAAAAATGTTTGCCCCATAAAATAGAAACATCCACGATTGAGAATCTAGCGGAAATTCTCGTGAATAATACACAGGAGGATACATATATATATTCGATAAAAGAAATATATTAATATCGACAGATAGCAATATCTAGCCCCTGCAAGAACGCAATGCTCTAATTGCAGAACGGATACACATATCCAAAAAATAGGAAAAGGAACTAAGAAAACAAAAGTCCCGCTAAGATATTCCAGCCTTACCATGAACAATACATCCACCACTAAGATAACACATGAACTTCAGGCTCTTCAAAAGCGACGCCTCCAAGAAACGAGCAGTGTGTGCACAAGCGCTGCCGTCGCCCAATCAAAGATTTTAGGTTTTCACCATGAAAATAGTCCCTGCTCTCAAAATAATGCCTCCAACAAAGCCATTGTCAGGCACAACCAGTTAAGGCCAGACCTTGAATTTTCACCCTGGAAGGTAAGACTCTGACTTTCACCTGAGTTACCGCCCCCACTTTCATACTGTTGTTGCGACACCCAAAACCAAGCAAGTCCCTCAATAGCATAGGGAATTGAACTTCCATTGCTAGTACTCCAATCCGGCACTCATGGTATATTATCCGCCTCTAACTTTTTCATGGAGAAAATGTCTCCAGATGGAAAGAAAGAACACAGCTTTGCGCTGCTCCCTCCAGAACCAAACGGCCGGAATAAAAGTTCCATGGATAAAAATGTCTCCAGATGGAAAGAAAGAACACAGCTTCGCACCGTTCCCTCCAGAACTAAACGACCGGAAGAAAAACATGGGTGCGCATGACCGAATACCACCCGATCCAGCAAACTTCAAGCATAAGGTGCACCATTACGTTCGCCGGTGGAGCCTTCCGGAACTCACCACTCCAGCCAGATCAAGAAGTGCCCGAAGCAGGAAAGTATCCATCTTCGCACAAGAGGGGCCCTAGGAACTCCACCTTTATTCATCTGAACCAGCAGTCCCCTCACGACCGGCTGGCGAGCAGAAGGAGCAGGGCAACCTCTAGGCCCAGACGAGCCCAAAGGTGAGCCCTAGATTGGCTCTCGTAGCGATGACCAAATGGGATCGAACCCTAGGATGACGCCATGGGGGATTGAGCCGCCGCACATACACACCACCGCGTGCGTCGCCTCAGCCTTTGTTGCGCCTTGCTGCCGCCGCCGGCCGCACTAGACGAGCGCCACCGCCCCACGACCTGGACTTCACCTGCACTGCCTTGTCTACCATCCCGCGCGAGGGAAGATTGACGGCCGTGCCATCCCCGCCCTTTGTCTTTGACAGCCAGGCAAGACCTCCACCGCCGGCCCTAGCGGAGGCAATGACCGGTGAGGAGGAGAAGGCCTTGGTTGCTAGGGTTTGTGGGGGTCCTCCGGAGACACCCTCGCGCGAGCGGCCCGGGAGGGATTCCTATCCAGGATGGTGATCGTTCACTCTGTAAGGGTATTTTACCCTTATCTATTATTTTGGTAACTATGACACCGTGCTAGAGTATTTGGTCTAATACATGTCTACAAGATTATTCCCAGGTGTTAGCCAAAGAGGTATAATGGTGTATCAATGAAACAAGAAGGCAATGGGAGACCCCCACTTCGATGAAAATCTTCAGCATCTGGCCGGTCAGAGGCCCTGTCAGACCAGCACTGGCACCGGCTAGCCGCGCCGACCGGCCTGGTGGTGCCAACCCGGGCATGTCCAGTAAGCCTGGCGAGCTCTCTCGGACGGGGTCCGGTCGCTGGCCCGGTTTGGACCGGGCTGGTCCGGTCATGCGTCCAGTCGGATCGGGCGTGGACCAGAACCGGCGCCAACCGGCCCCGCCCGATGACAACCGGCGATTTACTGTGGGACAATTCCTAGCTCCAGTCAAGCCCCGGTCCTAGCTCCGGTTTGGACCGGCTGGTCCGGTCCTAGGCCCGGTCTGACCGGCCCTGCGCCGGACGACCCGGTCCAGGCCCGGTTGACCGGGTTCCTCGAGGAAGTTGCTGAGGTGGCAAGTCATCAACGGCCATATTTCAAGTGACACTATATATACCCCTTCTCCTACCTCTGAAGGGTTAGGCACTACACTACAAGCTGTTCTTGAGCTCTCTCTCTCTCTCACTCATACTCCATTGTTAGAAACACCAAAAGCCTCAGATCTCCCTCCTCCTCCACCCAAACTCAAATCCCTCCGGGGAAAAGATAGAGGAGGGCCCGATCTACCGTTCTACCAAGCCAAATCTTGTTCCCCCTTGTATTCATCAAGAAACTTGCTCTCTAGGGTTCCTTGGAAACCCTAGGCGGGCAAGAGTGGTCCGGAAGCATCCGGGTTGTGGATTTGCTCCTGACAAGATTGTGAAGGTTTGGAGGCTACCTCAAAGTCTACCACAAGTGAGTGAGCTATTCCTTCGTGGGATAGGCTCCGGAGAATAGGGTGAGCCTTCGTGGCATTGGGGAATCCTTCGTGGGACCTCCACCCCTCCAAACGTGACGTACCTTCTTGCAAAGGAAGGGAACACGGGAATAAACCCTCGTCTCCGCGTGCTATCGGTTATCTCTAACCGAACTCCTTACTTGTGATATAATTGCCTGTGAGAGCCTTCGTGCTTGAGTTACTTGTATCATCATATAGGTTGCCTCACCTAGTTTGCATTAGGCTCATCGTTATATTCCGCAAAGCCTAATATTGCAAAGAAAGAATTAAAATTTGTAGAAACCTATTCACCCCCTCTAGGTTTACCATCTCTGAACTTTCAATTGGTATCAGAGCCTGGACTCTTTTTAAGGGCTTCACAGCCTTAAGAGTGAGATGGATAAACTATTCGAGGGTTTGGATGAAGACTCTAACCTTTCGGTTAGGGAGATGAAATCCAGATTCTTGGCATACGAGGCTGAGAAAAAGTTGAAGGAGGATGAAGTCCAAAGCCAAATGGCACAAATGACTGCCATGCTTAAGAACCTGACTAGTGGGACTCCTAGTGGGGCTTCGGCCTCTCAGGAAAGCTTCCATGAAGTCAACCATGACTATCCCAAAAACACTTCACCCATGCCTCATATAAACCATAGTGGGAATGTTCCCCATTTTGATGGAACTCACTTTCCTTTTTGGAAATCTTCTATGGAATCTCATATTCGCAGCTGCAGTGTGGAGTTATGGGAGATCATTGTTGATGGATACCGGAAGCCACAAGATCCCGCTCGGTTGACCTCCACCGAATTCTACAACCGTCAACTCAATGCCTCCGCACGTGACAAGATTAGGAGTGGCATCAACCGCAAGCTCCTTGATCAAGTCAATGACATTGACTCCGCTAAAGAGTTGTGGGATCGGATCGTAGTACTCCAAGAGGGAACCGATCTAATCCAATCAGCTCTTTATGAGTCCGCAAAGCAAGAGGCAACTATGTTCATGATTAGAGAAGGAGAATCCGTGGCCGATGCCTATGGAAGGCTTGGTGCTCTTAGAGTGAAGGTCAAAGGGCTTGGATGTGAGAAATACAACGACGGCTTTGAGATGAATGAAGCATTCATAAAGTCCAAGGTCATTGCCATGATTGCAGTCAAGCAAAAGGACACCAACCTTGCACTCAACTTGCAAATCATTACCAAGAGTGCTGATCTGAACGCCGATGATCTAGTCTCCTATGTGGCAGCCAATGAGAACATGGCCAAGACAGGAGAAAGGCTCATGGCGATGAACCGTGTTGATGAAGTTTCCTTAAGTGGATCACCCAAGGTTTATCGAACTCAGGGAGGAAGAGGTCAAAGATATCCCTCTCAAACAACCCTGCGATCACAAAGCAAGAAGTCTCTTGTGTCCCCAACACACCTAATACACTTGTCAGATGTATAGGTGCACTAGTTCGGCGAAGAGATAGTGAAATACAAGTAGTATGGATGTATATGAGTGGTAATAGCAATCTGAATAAAATATGGCAGCGAGTAAACATGCAACAAAACAGTAAATAAGCGGTGTTTGCAGTATTGGAAACAAGGCCTAGGGATCATACTTTCACTAGTGGACACTCTCAACATTGATCGCATAATAAATACTTCTTCTCATATGTGCTACATACACTCTTGTTTGATAATGAACATCATTCGTTGTGTAGGATTACACGAACCCTCAATGCCGGAGTTAACAAGCTCCACAACATTCGATATTCATGTTTAAGTAACCTTAGAGCATAATAGATCATTGCAAAATAAACCAAGAACTAACATAGCGCACACACTGTCCACATTACACTATGAAAGGAGGAGTAGATCACATCAATACTATCATAATGATAATTAACTCCACAATCTACGAGAGATCATGATCATAATCTACGACAAGAACCACACGGTGCACACACTAGTCACCTTTACACAGTGCAGGAGGAATAGACTACTTTAATAACATCACATGAGTAGCACACAACTAGTAGCGATACAAAACTCATCATATGGATCTCAATCATGCAAGCAATTCATGAGATCATTGTATTGTTAGAGAGAGAGATTAACCACATAGCTACGGTAGAGCCCCAGGGGAGAACTACTCCCTCCTCATCATGGGAACAGCGATGGCGGTGAAGATGGCGGTGGAGATGGCTTCCGGGGGCAATTCCCCGTCCCGGCGGCGTGCCGGAACAGAGACTTCTGTCCCCCGAATCTTGATTTCGCGATGGCGGCGGCTCTGGAAGGTTTTCTCGGGTTTCGTCTTCCGTATCGGTGTTTTTAGGTCAGGGACGACTAAATAGGCGAAGAGACGGAGTCGGAGGGGCCACGAGGCTCCCTCCTCATAGGGGGGCGCGCCCACCCCTTGGCCGCGCCGCCCGTGGGGTGGGGCCTCCTGGCTCCCCTCTGGCCTTTCTTCGGTGCTCTGGAAGCGTCCGGGAAAAATAGGATGTTGGGTCTTTATTTCGTCCGATTCCGAGAATATTTCCTTTCTAGGATTTCTGAAACCAAAAACAGCAGAAAACAGCAACTGGCCCTTCGGCATCTCGTCAATAGGTTAGTTCGGAAAACGCATAATAATGACATATAATGTGTATAAAACATGTAGGTATCATCAATAAAGTAGCATGGAACATAAGAAATTATAGATACGTTTGAGACGTATCAAGCATCCCCAAGCTTAGTTCCTACTCGCCCTCGAGTAGGTAAACGATAACAATGATAATTTCTTAAGTGACATGCCATCATAACCTTGATCATACTATTGTAAAGCACATGAGATGAATGCAGAGATTCGAAGCAATGATGAAGATAATGAGTAAACAAATGAATATATAACAAAGACTTTTCATGAATAATACTTTCAAGACAAGCATCAATAAGTCTTGCATAAGAGTTAACTCATAAGCAATAAATTCTTAGTAGAAAGCTTTGAAACAACACAAAGGAAGATATAAGTTTCAGCGGTTGCTTTCAACTTTAACATGTATATCTCATGGATAATTGTCAACACAAAGTAATATAACAAGTGCAATAGGTAAACATGTAAGAATCAATGCACATAATTTACACAAGTGTTTGCTTCTAAGATAGAAAGAATAGGTAAACTGACTCAACAATAAAGTAAAAGAATGGCCCTTCAAAGAGGAAAGCATCGATTGCTATATTTGTGCTAAAGCTTTTATTTTGAAAACATAAAGAGAGTATATAAAAGTAAAGTTTTGAGAGGTGTTTGTTGTTGTCAACGAATGGTAGCGGGTACTCTAACCCCCTTGCCAGACAAACCTTCAAAGAGCGGCTCCCATTTTATTTTATTTTTGAGTGGCACTCCTTCCAACCTTTCTTTCACAAACCATGGCTAACCGAATCCTCGGGTGCCTGCCAACAATCTCATACCATGAAGGAGTGCCTTTTTATTTTAGTTTTATTATGATGACACTCCTCCCCACCTTTGCTTTCTCAAGCCATGGCTAACCGAATCCTTCGGGTGCCGTCCAACAATCACATACCATGGAGGAGTGTCTATTTTTGTTAATTAATTTGGGACTGGGAATCCCATTGCCAGCTCTTTTGCAAAATTATTGGATAAGCGGATGAAGCCACTAGTCCATTGGTGAAAGTTGCCCAACAAGATTTAAAGATAAACACCACATACTTCCTCATGAGCTATAAAACATTGACACAAATAAGAGGTAATAACTTTTGAATTGTTTAAAGGTAGCACTCAAGCAATTTACTTTGGAATGGCGGAGAAATACCATGTAGTAGGTAGGTGGACACAAATGGCATGAATATTGGCTCAAGTATTTGGATGCATGAGAAGTATTCCCTCTCTATACAAGGTTTAGGCTAGCAAGGTTATTTGAAGCAAACTCAAGTATAAAATGGTGCAGCAAGACTCACATATAAACATATTGTAAGCATTATAAGACTTTATATCGTCTCCTTGTTGTTCAAACACCTCAACCAGAAAATATCTAGACTTAGAGAGACCAATCATGCAAACCAAATTTTAACAAGCTCTATGTAATTATTCATTAATGGGTACAAGGTACATGATGCAAGAGCTTAAACAAGATCTATATGAGCACAACAATTGCCAAGTATCACATTATTCAAGACATTATACCCATTACTACATGTAGCATTTCCCGTTTCCAACCATATAACAATTAACGAAGCAGTTTCAACCTTCGCCATGAAAATTAAAAGCTAAGAACACATGTGTTCATACGAACCAGCGGAGCGTGTCTCTCTCCCAAACAATCATTTATTCAAACAAAAACAAAAACAAAAACATACAGACGCTCCAAGTAAAGTACACAAGATGTGACTGAATAAAAATATAGTTTCAGGGGAGGAACCTGATGATGTTGTCGATGAAGAAGGGGATGCCTTGGGCATCCCCAAGCTTAGACGCTTGAGTCTTCTTAGAATATGCAGGGATGAACCACGGGGCATCCCCAAGCTTAGACCTTTCACTCTTCTTGATCATAGTATATCATCCTCTTCTCTTGACCCTTGAAAACTTCCTTCACACCAAACTTCAAGCAAACTCATTAGAGGGTTAGTGCACAATTAATAATTCACACATTCAGAGGTGACACAAACATTCTTTACACTTCTGGACATTGCATAAAGCTACTGGACATTAATGGATCAAAGAAATGAATCCAACATAGCAAAAGAGGCAATGCGAAATAAAAGGCAGAATCTGTCAAAAACAGAACAGTCCGTAAAGACGAATTTTAAAATGGCACCAGACTTGCTCAAATGGAAAAACTCAAAACTAATGAAAGTTGCGTACATATCTGAGGATCACGCTCGTAAATTGGCATATTTTTCTGAGTTACCTACAGAGAAAACAGCCCAGATTCGTGACAGATAGAAATCTGTTTCTGCGCAGAAATCCAAATCTAGTATCAACCTTCGATTAGAGGCTTCACTTGGCACAACAAATCACAAAACTAAGATAAGGAGAGGTTGCTACAGTAGTAAACAACTTCCAAGACACAAATATAAAACAAAGTACTGTAGCAAAATAACACATGGGTTATCTCCCAAGAAGTTCTTTCTTTATAGCCATTAAGATGGGCTCAGCAGTTTTAATGATGATGCTCTCATAAGGATGAGAGCCGCAGCAAAGAGAATATCAAAAAGCAAGTATGAAACAAATTTAAGCCTAACCCTCTTCCTATGAAAAGGAGTCTTGTACACAAATAAATTCATGAAGAACAAAGTGACAAGCATAAGAAAATAAGACACGAGTAACTTCAAGATTCTCAACATAAAGAGGGGAAACCGAATATTATTAAGATGCATACAACCGTGTTTCCCTCTCTCATAATAACTTTCAGTAGCATCATTGATGAAATCCACAATATAACCATCACTTAAAACATTCTTATCATGGTTCATATGCATAAGGGTATCATTATTTTTGACATAAGAAAAACTCTTCTCATTAATAGTAATTGGAGCAGGATCATTGTTGAGAATTTGAACATGGTAAACAAGTTGCATACTAAGGGAATGGTTTTTGGCAAGCCCATCATAACTATGACAAGTTTCATAAGGATAATTGTAACATGTGTCATATACATCTCTATAGCAATTATCTAAACCAGAATATGTAATATCATCATTTTCACTAAAAGTAGAGGTCTCAAATATAGGATCTTCAAGCACAACATCCCCAAGCTTAGGGCTTTCAATATCATCGTTTAAGGGGACATGAATAATGCTATCATCATTACTTTCATAATCAGTACCAAAGAGATTTCCAATATCAAAGGTAGTGTGCTCATTCAAATCATGATCGCTAATGTATGTAAAGGGCATAGGAAGATCATCGTATTCAGATTCATTATCACAATAATCATTAGGAGCAACATACTTACGGTTACCTAGCGTTATCTCATTCACGCGGGGATACGCCGTTACCTCTTTCTTTTTATTCTCTTCTTCTTCTTCTTCTTCGTTCCCTTCTTCTTCTTCTTCTTCTTCTCTTCCTTCTCCTCGTTCCCTTCTTTAGGAGGAAGAGGCTTGAAGGGTGGCTTGTCCGCATAACCTGATTTACTTTTAGAAACAATAGAAGAAACTTGGGAGGATCCCTCCTTTTCATTAATTAGTTGAAAACACACAGCGGTCCTATCATATTTTGGCAAGGTGTCATCTTCTAAAATATTTTGTATGTAAGTATTTGTATGGCTATTATCAATGCAATAAGAAAGACACCCATGCAGGACATCATCAATATCAAGATCGTTAATATCTAACAAAGAAATTTTCTTGATAACTCTTCACACTTCAAAAATAAGGTAAGTTCATCATGCTGATTAGGAATAATTTCATCATCACAATACAAATTTGCAGCACTCATGGGGTTTGAATTATCATTGGAGGAGCATTGAAAATTAAAATGACCAACTCTATGGCAAAGTTCACAAATAAAAGGATAGAGGGCACACACTTTTTCTCCAAGATCATCTAGAGCCCTAGACCACTTTCTAGTTTTTTCATTCCTATGATGGATACAATATTCTTCCTCAATTTGATTAATTCCACAAGGTCTATGTATTCCACAAAAATTAACATGCTTATAGGAAATAGCATTTTCAGGAGTTTGAGCATGCTTATTGCAATCATTAACAACAATTTCATTCTTCATGCAAGCCTCTTTAAAAGGTTCATGATACTTATCAAAATTCTTCCTAGGCAATTCAATGTGAGAAGCAAAAGCTTTATAAAGATTTGCAATAACTTGAGAGTCAAGACCATAAGTAGCACTCATATTTCGAAATTTATCAGTATTCATAAAAGTTTCAATGCATTCATAATCATAGTTTATACCTGATTCTTTACCTTTGTCATTCTCCCAATCTTCAGCGTTCTCCTTAATCCGATCAAGAAGGTCCCTTTTAAACTCTTCTTTGTTGCGCGTGAATGATCCAGAACAAGTAGTATCCAGCAAGGTCTTATCTTGAAAAGAAAGTCTTGCATAGAAATTATCAATGATGATATTACCTGGAAGCTCATGATTGGGGCATTTGAGCATTAAAGACTTCAATCTCTCCCATGCTTGGGCAATACTCTCTCCATCACGAGGCCAGAAATTATATATACGGTTTCGATCTTTGTGATTTTCACTTGGAGGATAGAACTTGGAATAAAATAGAGGCACAATATCCTTCCAATCAAGAGAGCGCCCGTCCTTCAAGTTTATACCAATGCGCCGCTTCACCAGATAGCGACATAACAAATAATTTCTTCCTAACTTCATCCATTGAAATACCTGCACACTTGAATAACCCGCATAATTCATGCAAAAACATAAATGATCTCCAGGATGGACAGTTCCATCCCCTTCATAGCGGTTATCCATAACACGTTCAATAATTTTCATAGGTATTTTATACGGAATACTTTCAGCAGGTGGATTTAAAATATCAGAAGCATCATTAAAGTTATCGCATATGGGAGATAAAGCATTATCAGAGCAAAATATTTCTTCCAAAGCGGAGGAGCTAAAAAGATTATTTTTATGTAAACTAGCTTCCCCAAGCTTAGACTTCTTCATAGCATTAGCAGTAATTGCATTCATACTAATAACATTGCTACTATCATGTAAATTCCATAGGTTTTTTAATTTTCGCATCAAACAATTCTAAATTAGGAAAAAGATTAAAAAGCTCACCAATTTTGTTGTTGTTTTCCATTATGCCTAACTAGTGAAAATAAAAACAAGAAACAAAAAGATGCAATTGCAGGATCTAAAGGAAATAGCTTCGAGCACACACACAATGGCGCCAGAAAAGTACTGTTACCTGGAACCGGAGTATGAGTGCCTTTTACCTTTCCTCCCCGGCAACGGCGCGAGAAAAGTGCTTGATGTCTATGGGTGCTTCTATTCTTGTAGACAGTGTTGGGCCTCCAAGAGCAGAGGTTTGTAGAACAGCAGCAAGTTTCCCTTAAGTGGATCACCCAAGGTTTATCGAACTCAGGGAGGAAGAGGTCAAAGATATCCCTCTCAAACAACCCTGCGATCACAAAGCAAGAAGTCTCTTGTGTCCCCAACACACCTAATACACTTGTCAGATGTATAGGTGCACTAGTTCGGCGAAGAGATAGTGAAATACAAGTAGTATGGATGTATATGAGTGGTAATAGAAATCTGAATAAAATATGGCAGCGAGTAAACATGCAACAAAACAGTAAATAAGCGGTGTTTGCAGTATTGGAAACAAGGCCTAGGGATCATACTTTCACTAGTGGACACTCTCAACATTGATCGCATAATAAATACTTCTTCTCATATGTGCTACATACACTCTTATTTGATAATGAACATCATTCGTTGTGTAGGATTACACGAACCCTCAATGCCGGAGTTAACAAGCTCCGCAACATTCGATATTCATGTTTAAGTAACCTTAGAGCATAATAGATCATTGCAAAATAAACCAAGAACTAACATAGCGCACACACTGTCCACATTACACTATGAAAGGAGGAATAGATCACATCAATACTATCATAATGATAATTAACTCCACAATCTACGAGAGATCATGATCATAATCTACGACAAGAACCACACGGTGCACACACTAGTCACCTTTACACAGTGCAGGAGGAATAGACTACTTTAATAACATCACATGAGTAGCACACAACTAGTAGCGATACAAAACTCATCATATGGATCTCAATCATGCAAGCAATTCATGAGATCATTGTATTGGAGTACAGAGAGAGAGATTAACCACATAGCTACGGTAGAGCCCTCAGCCCCAGGGGAGAACTACTCCCTCCTCATCATGGGCAGCGATGGCGGTGAAGATGGCGGTGGAGATGGCTTCCGGGGCAATTCCCCGTCTCGGCGCGTGCGGAACAGAGACTTCTGTCCCCCGAATCTTGATTTCGCGATGGCGGCGGCTCGGAAGGTTTTCTCGGGTTTCGTCTTCCGTATCGGTGTTTTTAGGTCAGGGACGACTAAATAGGCAAAGAGACGGAGTCGGAGGGGCCACGGGGCTCCCTCCTCATAGGGGGCGCCCCCCCCCCTTGGCCGCGCCGCCCTGTGGGGTGGGGCCTCCTGGCTCCCCTCGGCCCTTCTTCGGTGCTCTGCAAGCGTCCGGGAAAAATAGGATGTTGGGTCTTTATTTCGTCCGATTCCGAGAATATTTCCTTTCTAGGATTTCTGAAACCAAAAAACAGCAACTGGCCCTTCGGCATCTCGTCAATAGGTTAGTTCCGGAAAACGCATAATAATGACATATAATGTGTATAAAACATGTAGGTATCATCAATAAAGTAGCATGGAACATAAGAAATTATAAATACGTTTGAGACGTACCAGCAGCCAATGAGAACATGGATGATACGTCTCCAACGTATCTATAATTTCTGATGTTCCATGCTTGTTTTATGACAATACCTACATGTTTTGTTCACACTTTATATCGTTTTGATGCGTTTTCCGGAACTAACCTATTGACGAGATGCTGAAGTGCCGTTCTGTTTCTGCTGTTTTTGGTTTTAGAAATCCTAAGGAAATATTCTCGGAATTGGACGAAATCAACGCCCAGTCTTAAAATTCCACGAAGCTTCCATAGCACCCGAGAGTCGCGGAGGGGGGCCACAGCCACCAAACATGGTGGCGGCGCGACCCAGGGGGGTGCGCCCCCTGTTGTCTGGTCGCCTCGTCAGCCCTCCGAGACTCCCCTTTCGCCTATATAAGCTCCCTGACCTAAAACCCCGAGACGAATAAGCCACGGTACGAGAAAGTTCCAGAGCCGCCGCCATCGCGAAGCCAAGATCTGGGGACATGAGTCTCTGTTCCGGCACACCGCCGGGACGGGGAGTGCCCGGAAGGCTTCTCCATCGACACCGCTGCCATCTCCACCGCCATCTTCATCACCGCTGATGTCTCCCATGAGGAGGGAGTAGTTCTCCATCGAGGCTCGGGGCTGTACCGGTAGCTATGTGGTTCATCTCTCTCCTATGTACTTTAATACAATAATGTCATGAGCTGCCTTACATGATTGAGATTCATATGATGATGCTTGTAATCTAGATGTCATTATGCTAGTCAAGTGGGTTTTACTTATGTGATCTCCGGAGACTCCTTGTCCCACGTGTGTAAAGGTGACAATGTGTGCACCGTGTGGGTCTCTTAGGCTATATTTCACAGAATACTTATTCACTGTTATGAATGGCATAGTGAAGTGCTTATTTATATCCCTTTATGATTGCAATGTGCTTTGTATCGCTACTAGTCTATGTGCTACTCATGTGATGTTATTAAAGTAGTCTATTCCTCCTGCATGGTGTAATGGTGACAGTGTGTGCATCGTGTAGTTCTTGTCGTAGGTTATGATCATAATCTCTTGTAGGTTATGGAGTTGATTATCGCTATGATAGTATTGATGTGATTTATTCCCCCTTCATAGTGTAAAGGTGACAGTGTGTATGCTATGTTAGTACTCGGTCTAAATTGCAAAGATCTATTATGCTCTAAGGTTACTTAAACATGAATATTGAATGTTGTGGAGCTTGTTAACTCCGGCATTGAGGGTTCGTGTAATCCTACACAATTAGTGGTGTTCATTATCAAACAAGAGTATATGTAGCACAAATGAGAGAAGTTATTATTTATTATGCGATCAATGTTGAGAGTGTCCACTAGTGAAAGTATGATCCCTAGGCCTTGTTTCCAATACTGAAAACACCGTTTACTGTTCTGTTGCATGTTTACTCGCTGCCATATTTTATTCAGATTGCTATTACCACTCATATGCATCCATACTACTTGTATTTCACTATCTCTTCGCCGAACTAGTGCACCTATACATCTGACAAGTGTATTAGGTGTGTTGGGGACACAAGAGACTTCTTGTATCGTGATTGCAGGGTTGCTTGAGAGGGATATATTTGACCTCTTCCTCCCTGAGTTCGATAAACCTTGGGTGATCCACTTAAGGAAAACTTGCTGCTGTTCTACAAACCTCTGCTCTTGGAGGCCCAACACTGTCTACAAGAATAGAAGCACCCGTAGACATCAAGCTATTTTCTGGCGCCGTTGCCGGGGAGGAAAGGTAAAAGGTACTCACACTCCGGATCTCGGCTACTAAGCTATTTTCCGGCGCCGTTGTAAGTACTCGAAGCTATTTCCTTTAGATCCTGCAATTGCATCTTTTGGTTTCTTGTTTACACTAGTTAGGCATAATGGAAAGTAACAATGAGCTTCTTATTTTATTTCCTGAGTTAAGACATGGATTGTTTGCTGCGAAAATTAAAAAACCTATGGAATCTTATTTGCATGCTAGTAGAAATGATATTAGTATGAACGCTTTGAACACCATTGTTGTTAATGATATGGAAAATTCTAAGCTTGGGGAAGCTGGTTTTGATGAGCATGATATTTTTAGTCCCCCAAGCATTGAGGAGAAAATTTTCTTTGATGATACTTTGCCTCCTATTTATGATGATTATAATGATAGTGGTCTTTTGGTGCCGCCTACTATGGAGAGTAAATTTTATTATGATTATACTATGCCTCCTACACTTGATGAGAATAATAATGATAGCTACTTTGTTGAATTTACTCCCACTACAACTAATAAAATTGATTATGCTTATGTGGAGAGTAATAATTTTATGCATGTGGCTCATGACAAGAATGTTTCATGTGATAGTTATATTGTTGAATTTGTTCATGATGCTACTGAAAGTTATTATGAGAGAGGGAAACATGGTTATATGCATCTTAATAATATTAAGTTTCCCCTCTTTATGTTGAGAATCTTGAAATTGCGCTTGTGTTGCCTTCCTATGCTTGTCACTTTGTTCTTCATGAATTTATTTGTGTACAAGATTCCTTTTCATAGGAAGTGGGTTAGGCTTAAATGTGTTTTAAATTTGCTTCTTAATGCTCTCTTTTGCTTCAACTCTTATTTCTTGCGAGAGTATCATTGAAATTGCTGAGCCCATCTTAATGGCTATAAAGAAAGAACTTCTTGGGAGATAACCCATGTGTTTATTTTACTACAGCAATTTTTGTTTTGTTGAGTCTTGGAAGTTGTTTACTACTGTAGCAATATCTCCTTATCATGTTTTTGGTGCCAAGTAAAGTCTCTATGTTAAAGTTGATGCTAGATTTGGATTACTGCGCAGAAACAGATTTGCTGTCTGTCACGAATTTGCGCAGAAGTCTCTGTAGGTAACTCAGAAAAATCTGCAAATTTACGTGTGTGATCCTCAGATATTTACGCAACTTTCATTAGTTTTGAGTTTTTCCATTTGAGCAAGTTAAGTGCCCCTACCAAATTCGTCTTTACGGACTGTTCTGTTTTTGACAGATTCTGCCTTTTATTTCGCATTGCCGCTTTTGCTTTGTTGAATGGGTTTCTTTGTTCCATTAACTTTCAGAAGTTTTGTGCAATGTCCAGAAGTGTTAAGAATGATTGTGTCACCTCTGAACATGTGAATTTTGATTATGCACTAACCCTCTAATGAGTTTGCTTGAAGTTTGGTGTGAAGGAAGTTTTCAAGGGTCAAGAGAGGAGGATGATATATGATCAAGAAGAGTGAAAAGCCTAAGCTTGGGGATGCCCCCGTGGTTCATTCCTGCATATTTCAAGAAGACTCAAGCGTCTAAGCTTGGGGATGCCCAAGGCATCCTTCTTTATCAACTTATCAGGTTTCTTCTATTGAAACTATATTTTTATTCCGTCACATCTTATGTACTTTACTTGGAGCGTCTGTGTGCTTTTATTTTCGTTTTGTTATTTTCATTCTCTGAATAAGTTCATCCTTGTGTGGAGAGAGACACGCTCCGCTTTTTCATATGAACACATGTGTTCTTAGCTTTTAATGTTCAAGGGCGAAAGTTGATCGCTTCACTTGTTGCTATTTGGTTGAAATCAGAAAATGCTTCATATGGTTTTGAATAACTTGATACTTGGCAATTGTTTTGAGCTCTCATATATCATGTTTAAGCTCTTGCATCATGTAGTTTAAATCTATTAGTGGAGAACTACTGTAGAGCTTGTTGAAATTTGGTTTGCATGATTGGTCTCTCTAAGGTCTAGATATTTTCTGGTAAAAGTGTTTGAGCAACAAGGAAGACAGTGTAGAGTTTTATAATGCTTGCAATATGTTCTTATGTAAGTTTTGCTGTACCGGTTTATACTTGTGTTTGCTTCAAACAACCTTGCTAGCCTAAGCCTTGTACTGAGAGGGAATACTTCTCGTGCATCCAAAACCTTGAGCCAAAACCTATGCCATTTGTGTCCACCATATCTACCTACTATGTGGTATTTCCTGCCATTCCAAGTAAATACTTCATGTGCTACCTTTAAACAATTCAAAAGTTATTATCTCTTATTTGTGTTAATGTTTTATAGCTCATGAGGAAGTATGTGGTGTTTTATCTTTCAATCTTGTCATTTACTTCTGACAGACTTTCACAATGGACTAGTGGCTTCATCCGCTTATCCAATAATTTTGCAAAAAGAGCTGGCAATGGGGTTCCCAGCCCCAATTAATTAACTTGCATTAATAATTCTCTTCACATGTTTTGCTCTGATCTATCAGTAAGCAACTTAAATTTGCAAATAGACACTCATCCATGGTATGTGAATGTTGGAAGGCACCCGAGGATTCGGTTAGCCATGGCTTGTGTAAGAAAAGGTTGGGGGAGTGTCATCTAATAAATAAAACTAAAGTACATGTGTAAACAAAAGAGAAGAGGGATGATCTACCTTGTTGGTAGAGATAACGTCCTTCATGGGAGCCGCTCTTGAAAGTCTGGTTGATAAGGTAGTTAGAGTACCCATTACCATTCGTTGACAACAACAAACACCTCTCAAAATTTTACTTTTATGCTCTCTATATGATTTCAAAACTTGAGAAGCTCTAGCACATGATTTTATCCCTGCTTCCCTCTGCGAAGGGCCTATCTTTTACTTTATGTTGAGTCATTTTACCTACTTCCTTCCATCTTAGAAGCAAACACTTGTGTCAACTGTGCATTGATTCTTACATACTTGCTTATTTGCATTCATCATATTACTCTATATTGACAATTATCCATGAGATATGCATGTTGAAAGTTGAAAGCAACTGCTGAAACTTATATCTTCCTTTGTGTTGCTTCGATGCCTTTACTTTGAACTTATTGCTTTATGGGTTAACTCTTATGCAAGACTTATTGATGCTTGTCTTGAAAGTACTATTCATGAAAAGTTTTGCTATATGTTATCTATTTGTTAGCAAACTATAGATCATTGCTTTGAATCACTCCATTCATGTCATATGCTTTACAATAATGTTGATCAAGATTATGATGGTAGCATGTCACTTCAGAAATTATTCTTGTTATCGTTTACCTACTCGAGGACGAGTAGGAACTAAGCTTGGGGATGCTGATACGTCTCCAACGTATCTATAATTTCTGATGTTCCATGCTTGTTTTATGACAATACCTACATGTTTTGTTCACACTTTATATCGTTTTGATGCGTTTTCCGGAACTAACCTATTGACGAGATGCCGAAGTGCCAGTTCCTGTTTTGCTGTTTTTGGTTTCAGAAATCCTAGTAAGGAAATATTCTCGGAATTGGACGAAATCAACGCCCAGAGTCTTAAAATTCCACGAAGCTTCCAGAGCACCCGAGAGTCGCCAGAGGGGGGCCACATGCCCACCACACATGGTGGCGGCGCGGCCCAAGGGGGGTGCGCCCCTGTTGTCTGGTCGCCTCGTCAGCCCTCCGAGACTCCCCTTTCGCCTATATAAGCTCCCTGACCTAAAACCCCGAGACGAATAAGCCATGGTACGAGAAAAGTTCCAGAGCCACCGCCATCGCGAAGCCAATATCTGGGGGACAGGAGTCTCTGTTACGGTGATGACCCACAAGTATAGGGGGTGTATCGTAGTACTTTCGATAAATAAGAGTGTCGAACCCAACGAGGAGCAGAAGGTGTTGACAAGAAGTTTCGATGAAGGATTCACTGTAAATGCTCACAGACAAGTATTCAGGGGGTTTTGATATAGCAGATAAATAAAGTACGAGTAAGTAAAATGCGAGAGAAATAATTGCAGCGAGTGGCCCAATCCTTTTTAGCACAAAGGACAAGCCGGTTTGTTTACTTATAATGACCAAACGTTCTTGAGGACACACGGGGATTTTAGTCTAGTGCTTTCGCTTCATACGGCTGATTAATCTTCATTGTTTTGATAAGTGTTGTGTGGGTGAACCTATGCTAATGCACCGCCCTTCCTAGGACTAATACATACTTGTGATTATACCCCTTGCAAGCATCCGCAAATACAAGAAAGTAATTAAGATAAATCTAACCACAGCCTTAAACTCTGAGATCCTGCTATCCCTCCTGCATCGATATACTAACGGGGGTTTAGGTTGATGTCACTCCGGCAACCCCACAATTAGCAAACGAATACAAGATGCACTCCCCTAGGCCCATAAAGGTGAAGTATCATGTAGTCGACGTTCACATGACACCACTAGAAGAGTAACACCACAACTTAAATATCATAACATTGAATACTACTCAACAATAATTCACTACTAACATTTAGACTTCACCCATGTCCTCAAGAACTAAACGAACTACTCACGAGACATCATATGGAACATGATCAGAGGTGATATAATGATGAATAACAATCTGAACATAAACTTGGTTCAATGGTTTCACTCAATAGCATCAATAACAAGTAGTAATCAACACCGGGAGAGTTTCCCCTATCAAACAATCAAGATCCAACCCAAATCGTTACAACGGTGACGAGATGCAGCGGTGGAGATGGCGGTGTAGATGGTGGAGATGATGATGATGATGATGGAGATGATGTCCAGCTCGATGACGATGGCGATGGCGTCGATTTCCCCCTCCGGGAGGGAATTTCCCCGGCGGATTCCCCGCCGGAGAGCTCTTTTCTCTCTAGTGTTTCTCAGGCGGCTCTGTCAATTCTCCGTAACTCCCAGGGCTTAGGATTTCGGGACGAGTACGCGAAGGAGAGGCGGCCGAGAGGGGCTGTGGGCCCCCTCCCACAAGGCGGCGCGGCCAGGCTTGGGCCCGCGCCGCCTATGGGGGGCCCATGGTGGCCCCTCTCGGCTCCTCCTTTTGGCTCCCTTCATCATCTGGAAAAATAGGATTTTTCGTATAACTTTCGTCAATTGTTGATCTTCAGAGATATGGTGTCCTGACGGTGCTTTTTCCAGCAGAATCCTGACTCCGGTGAATAATTCTCCAATGATCATGAAACATGCAAAATAGATGAAATAACATAAGTATCATCTCTAAATATGAAATATATCAATGAATAACAGCAAATTATGATATAAAATAGTGATGCAAAATGGACGTATCAACTCCCCCAAGCTTAGACCTCGCTTGTCCCCAAGCGAAACTGAGCTCAATAAACAAGACCACATGTTTATGGAGTGAAGAGTCGATAAATAAAATACGGACAAGAAGCATCATATTGATTCACACAAGATATTCTAGTAAACATTCTCCTCATATAACTCATCTTGAAATAAGTAAAGAGAAATCACAAATAGAGGTGCATAGGAAATCATAAACGGTTATGGCAAACTTTGTTCTTGGTCAGAGAACTATTAACATATTGTACTTATCTTCTAATAATCATTTATATGGCAGGGCTTTCATCCTCAATCATAACAATCTCCTCATAATCATTGATAACTTTCAAAGTCATATTCAATCAGATAAAATTTGTACTAAACAAGAAAGCATAAAAGACATGATTAACTGAATCATAGCATAAATGGTTGGTTCACAACAACTCAATTGCTTGCTTAAGATAGAGGGAAATAGGTTTACTGACTCAACATAAAAGTAAAAGATAGGCCCTTCGCAGAGGGAAGCAGGGATTAAATCATGTGCTAGAGCTTTTCAAGTTTTGAAATCATATAAAGAGCATAAAAGTAAGATTTTGAGTGGTGTTTGTTGTTGTCAATGAATGGTAGCGGGCACTCTAACCCCCTTGCCAAACAGACCTTCCAAGAGCGGCTCCCATGGAGGACGGCATCTCTACCAGCAAGGTAGATCATCCCCCTTCTCTTTTGTTTACACATGTATTTTAGTTTTATTATGGATGACACTCCCCCAACCTTTGCTTTCACAAGCCATGGCTAACCGAATCCTCGGGTGCCTTCCAACATTCACATACCATGGAGGAGTGTCTATTGCAAAATTAAGTTGCTTACTGATAAATCAGGGCAAAACATGTGAAGAGAATTATTAATGATGGTTATTAATTGGGGCTGGGAACCCCGTTGCCAGCTCTTATTGCAAAGTTATTGGATAAGCGGATGTGACACTAGTCCATTGGTGAAAGTCCGCCCAACAAGATTGAAAGATAAAACACCACATACTTCCTCATGAGCTATAAAACATTGACACAAATAAGGAGTAATATAGTTTGAATTATTTAAAGGTAGCACATGAAGTATTTACTTGGAGTGGCGCAAAATACCACATAGTAGGTAGTTATGGTGGACACAAATGGCATGGGTTTGGTCTAAGGTTATGGATGTATGAGAAGCATTCCCTCTCAATACAGGTCTTTGGCTAGCAAGGTTGGGTAGCAAGCATAAAGGTTGAGAGAAACAAACAAATATACATGTGATAGAAACAATCATGCATCTTTCTCATAAGCACAAGCAATTTTAACTTCAGAATACTAACTCATTAGCATAAAGATAATAGAGTAATGTATCTACATGTATTTCCCTTTTTTACTTAAACATCATGGTATTGTTGCTATTGACCAATGCTAAGTTTGCCAAAACCAAATAGATTTACTTGATGCTCCCAAAGTGATATCAATACTCATGTCAAGAGTAATCATATAATAGAAATTGCAAACTAAAGTAAGGTGTGCAAAAAGTAAATGATAAAGCTTCCCATTAATATTCCATAACGATAACTCACACCAACGGATACATAGATAACCAACTAAGAGAGATACTTCCACACTGCAAACTATTCTATATGATAACTTCCCTACTCATGATATGACTCTACTTGATAGTAAAAGATAAAGATAGTGATGATGTGATACCGCGGCACTCCCCCAAGCTTGGAACAAACCAAGGGGATGCCAATACCGATGATGAATTACTCCTCCGTTGGCGATGATGGTGGATTCTTCTCGTCATCAGACTTCCAGGGAAGAGGCTCTCCATCAACAAACGATGTCTTGGTCTCGGGAATCCTGAAACTAGCAGCATCGCTAATGCGTTTAAACCTGTTTTCATACTCACAGTTTTGATTCCAAGCATCATAAAGTTGCGCCTGAAGTTGGTTGGTGGTGTTGTGAAGTGAGAGGATATCGCTCCACAGCTTTGCAGTCTCCTTCTCGTGTTCACCAATGAGCTCGGACACAATTCGGTGGAAGATGTCCACTTCACGCTCAGCCATCTTCTTGTAGGTGAAGACCTCTTGTTCTAGTTTCTCCATCCTGTCCTCCAAGCTTCCTTCTCCCTTAGGTCCACGAACATCTTCTATCTGCAACTCTCCATCCACGAGCAGCAATTCCTTGGGATGCATCTTCAACTCGCTTATGTACGGGTTGACGACGTTCTCAAAGAAGTTGTCCTTCGGAGGCTCCGACGAAGACATGGTGGCTCTAGATCTGAAAACAATATCTGGCAGAAAACAGCTCGAAACAAAACACGACGAGAAAACGATATACGGACCTCCAGGGGTCCGGGAGATTATATAGCAAATATTTTTACGATAAAAGGAAGGTTCCAGGCCGAAAACGAGTGGAAACGGGACGCCGAGGGGCTGTCACCATAGGGCGGCGCGGCCAGGGTGGGCCCCGCGCCGGCCTATGGTGATGGGCCCTCGCGCGTCTTATCCACTCCGTTTCGATCCCGTAATTTTTCATATTTTCCAAAAACAGCAGAAATATTGTTCGGAAAGTTAAACGCGGACTTTTTATTACTAAAACTGTTACCTATTCAAAGTCGGACTCTGCAGAACTGTCAATTTGATCTTTGATGAAAGCTTCCGGAGTTATCACTTGAATAACATCAATATCTTCATTATAAGAATCTCCAGAAATATAATGCTTGAGCCTTTGTCCATTCACTACTTGTGTGGCGTTACCTTCCAAAGAGCTAATTTTTATTGCCCCTGAACGATATACCTCCTCAATAACATATGGTCCTTCCCATTTTGAGAGTAATTTCCCTGCAAAAAATCTGAGACGAGACCGATACAATAGGACTTTGTCTCCAACATTAAATTCTCTTTTAATAATTCTTCTATCATGCCACTTCTTAACTTTCTCCTTAAAAAGTTTAGCATTTTCATAAGCTTCACTTCTCCATTCATCTAAAGAACTCAATTGTAGCAACCTCTTCTTACCGGCAAGTTTAAAATCTTTATTAAGTTCTCTTACAGCCCAATAAGCTTTGTGCTCTAGTTCTAAAGGTAAATGACAAGCTTTTCCATAAACCATTTTATAAGGAGACATTCCCATAGGATTTTTATAAGCAGTTCTATAAGCCCAAGTGCTTCCTTTAACTTACTAGCCCAATTCTTTCTAGATTTATTAACAGTCTTTCCCAAAATAGCTTTAATTTCTCTATTCGATAATTCTACTTGCCCACTAGTTTGAGGATGATAAGCTGAAGCAATTATATGATTAATACCATATTTGGCAAGAGTTTTTCTAAAACCACCATGAATAAAATGAGAACCTCCATCAGTCGTAATATATCTAGGTACTCCAAATCTAGAAAATATAACATCTACAAGCAATTTTATAGAGGTCTCACCATCAGCACTTTTTGTAGGTATATCTTCTACCCATTTAGTAACATAATCAACAGCGACAAGTATATGAGTGTTACCTTCTGAAGAAGGGAAAGGACCCATGAAGTCAAATCCCCAACAATCAAATGGTTCAATAACAAGAGTATAATTCATAGGCATTTCATTGCGTCTAGAGATATTACCAACTCTTTGACATTCATCACAAGATAAGATAAACTTCCTTGCATCCTTGAAAAGTGTTGGCCAATAAAAACCTGATTGTAGAACCTTTTGTGCGGTTCTATCTCCGGCGTGATGTCCTCCATAAACACTACCATGGCACTTACTCAATATCTCTTGTTGTTCATATTCGGGACACATCTTCGCATAATACCATCCACTCCTTCTTTATATAAGTGTGGGTCATCCCAAAAATAATGCCTCAAATCATAAAAGAATTTCCTCCTTTGCTGAGCTGAAAAGGTTGGAGGCAAGTACTTCGAAACAATAAAGTTAGCATAATCAGCCAATTTTTCATTTGGAAAACTATCATTAACAGGAACAGGATCATAAGTAATATTTTCCAATCTAGACAAATTATCAGCAACAGGATTATCAGCACCTTTCCTATCTACAATATGTAAATCAAATTCTTGCAAAAGAAGAACCCATCTAATAAGCCTTGGCTTAGCATCTTTATTTTCCATAAGGTACCTAATTGCAGCATGATCAGTATGAATTGTAACTTTTGAATCAACAATATAGGGTCTAAACTTGTCACATGCAAAAACTACGGCTAATAACTCTTTCTCAGTTGTAGCATAATTTCTTTGAGCAGCGTCTAGAGTTTTACTAGCATAATGAATAACATTCAATTTTTTATCTACTCGCTGTCCAAGGACAGCACCTACAGCAAAATCACTAGCATCACACATAATTTCAAAAGGAAAATTCCAATCAGGAGGTTCAACTATAGGAGCAGTTGTTAAGGCTTTCTTTAGAGTTTCAAAGGCTTCCTTACAATCATCATCAAAAACGAAAGGTACATCTTTTTGAAGAAGATTAGTAAGAGGCTTTGAAATTTTAGAGAAATCTTTAATAAACCTCCTATAAAAACCAGCATGACCAAGAATACTACGAATACCTTTAACATCCCTAGGATAGGGCATCTTCTCAATTGCTTAAACTTTAGCTCTATCAACTTCAATACCTCTTTCAGAAATTTTATGTCCCAATACGATTCCTTCATTAACCATAAAGTGGCATTTCTCCCAATTAAGAACAAGGTTAGTTTCTTCACATCTCTGCAAAACTTTATCAAGGTTTCGCAAGCAATTATCAAAAGAATTCCCATAGACAGAAAAATCATCCATGAATACCTCAACAATCTTTTCACAAAAGCCATGAAAAATAGCAGACATGCATCTTTGAAAGGTAGCAGGAGCATTACATAAACCAAAAGGCATACGCCTATAAGCGTAAGTTCCATAGGGACAAGTGAAAGTGGTTTTCTCTTGATCTTTAGCTCTAACAATTTGTGAAAACCCAGAATATCCATCAAGAAAACAGAAATGAGTATTTTTAGACAACCTTTCTAACATTTGATCAATAAAAGGTAAAGGGTAATGATCTTTCTTAGTAACTTTATTAACTTTTCGAAAATCAATGCACATTCTATACCCTACAACTACTCTTTGAGGAATAAGCTCATCATTATCATTAGGCACAACAGTTATACCTCCTTTCTTAGGAACACAATGCACAGGACTAACCCATCTACTATCAGCAATAGGATATATAATACCTGCTTCAAGAAGTTTTAATACCTCATTTCTTACCACATCCTTCATCTTGGGAATTAGACGACGCTGATGTTCAACAACAGGTTTTGCACCATCTTCTATATTAATAGCATGTTGGCAAATAGCGGGAGAAATCCCCTTCAAGTCATCAAGAGTGTAGCCAATAGCTCCTCGGTGTTTCTTCAATATTTCCAATAACCTTTCTTCCTCAATATCTGAAAGCTTAGCACTAATAATAACAGGATATGTTTTCTTATCATCAATATAAGCATACTTAAGATTATCAGTAATGGTTTCAAATCAAATACAGGATCTTCCTTTGGTGGTGGTGTTACGCCTAAATCTTCAACCGGTAAGTCATGTTTAAGAATAGGTTGACGAAGGAAAATTTCATCAAGCTCATCCCTTTCTTCCCTAAAAACTTCACTCTCACTATTCTCCAAATGTTGCTGCAAAGGATTACTAGGAGCAAGAGCAATAGATGCACACTGTTCAACTCTAAAATCATCATTAGGTAAATCAGCTTTATAAGGAGTTTTGGCAAATTTAGAGAAATTAAACTCATAAGATTCACCAACAAATTTAGTAACAATTTTCTCTTTCTTGCAATCTATAATAGCTCCACATGTATTTAGAAAAGGTCTACCAAAAATAATAGGACAAAACTTACTAGCAGCAGAACCAAGTACCAAAAAGTCAGCAGGATATTTAATCTTACCACATAGAACTTCAACATCTCGAACAATACCAATGGGAGAGATAGTTTCTCTATTAGCTAGCCGAATAACCACATCAATATCTTCAAGTTCACAAGAACCAATTTCATGCATAATTTCCGTGTAGAGCTCATAAGGAATGGCACTAATACTTGCACCAATGTCACATAAACCATAATAGCAATGATCACCAATTCGAACAGAGAGCACAGGAACACTGGCTTTCATAGACTTATTAGGATGCGAAACAATATTAGAAGCATCTTCACAAAAAATAATATGACCATCTTCCACATTTTCAGTCACAAGATCTTTAACTATTGCAACAGCAGGTTCAACTTTTATTTGTTCTTCAGGTTCTATGGGTTTCTTTGCACTTTTATTAACTACACTAGTTATAACAGAATACTCCTTCATTTTAGCAGGGAAAGGAGTTTTTTCAATATAAGCTTCAGGAAGAACATGATCAACAGTTTTAATTTCAATACATTTACTTTTAGGTGGATCAGTCTTATCTTTATATGGTTCATGATACTTATCAAAATTCTTCCTAGGCAATTCAAAATGAGAGGCAAAGGCTTTATAAATATTTGCAACAACTTGAGAGTCAAGACCATATGTAGCACTTATATTACGATATTCATCAGTATCCATAAAAGCTTCAATGCATTCATAATTATAATTTATACCTGACACTCTACCTTTGTCGTTCTCCCATCCTTCAGTATTTTCTTGGATTCGATCAAGAAGATCCCATTTAAATTCTTCTTTATTGCGCGTGAATGATCCAGAACAAGCAGTATCCAGCAAGGTTTTATCTTGAAAAGACAGTCTTGCATAGAAATTATCAATAATAATATTACCAGGAAGCTCATGAATGGGGCATTTGAGCATTAAAGACTTCAATCTCCCCACGCTTGGGCAATACTCTCTCCATCACGAGGCCAGAAATTATATATACGGTTGCGGTCTTTGTGAATTTCACTTGGAGGATAAAATTTAGAGTAAAATAGAGGCACAATATCCTTCCAATCAAGAGAACGCCCATCCTTCAGCAGTTTATACCAATGCGCCGCTTTACCAGATAGCGACATAACAAATAATTTCTTCCTAACTTCATCCATTGAAATACCTGCACATTTGAATAACCCGCATAATTCATGTAAAAATAGTAAATGATCTCCAGGATGAACAATTCCATCCCCTTCATAGCGGTTATCCACAACACGTTCAATAATTTTCATAGGTATTTTATATGGTATTACTTCCTCACCTGGCGCCTCATCCACTACCGTTGCAGTAGTAGTAGATTTCCCAAATAGAAATTCAAGGGAGGATCTCTCCATAATGACTTATAGTAGCAAGCAGAAACAAAATCAGCACGT
Organism: Lolium multiflorum; assembly: GCA_030979885.1. Lineage (NCBI taxonomy): Eukaryota > Viridiplantae > Streptophyta > Magnoliopsida > Poales > Poaceae > Lolium > Lolium multiflorum. The sequence continues at coordinate 77,179,996 of CM061749.1, forward strand.
ACAGTAAAAGTTTCCTTACCAATTCCACTTACCAATAGCGCTTCACTCCCCGGCAGCGGCGCCAGAAAATAGTCTTGATGACCCACAAGTATAGGGGGTGTATCGTAGTACTTTCGATAAATAAGAGTGTCGAACCCAACGAGGAGCAAGGTGTTGACAAGCAGTTTCGATGAAGGATTCACTGTAAATGCTCACAGACAAGTATTCAGGGGGATTTTGATATAGCAGATAAATAAAGTACGAGTAAGTAAAATGCGAGAGAAATAATTGCAGCGAGTGGCCCAATCCTTTTAGCACAAAGGACAAGCCGGTTTGTTTACTTATAATGACCAAACGTTCTTGAGGACACACGGGGATTTTAGTCTAGTGCTTTCGCTTCATACGGTTGATTAATCTTCATTGTTTTGATAAGTGTTGTGTGGGTGAACCTATGCTAATGCACCGCCCTTCCTAGGACTAATACATACTTGTGATTATACCCCTTGCAAGCATCCGCAAATACAAGAAAGTAATTAAGATAAATCTAACCACAGCCTTAAACTCTGAGATCCTGCTATCCCTCTATCGATATACTAACGGGGGTTTAGGTTGCTGTCACTCCGGCAACCCCACAATTAGCAAACGAATACAAGATGCACTCCCCTAGGCCCATAAAGGTGAAGTATCATGTAGTCGACGTTCACATGACACCACTAGAAGAGTAACACCACAACTTAAATATCATAACATTGAATACTACTCAACAATAATTCACTACTAACATTTAGACTTCACCAATGTCCTCAAGAACTAAACGAACTACTCACGAGACATCATATGGAACATGATCAGAGGTGATATAATGATGAATAACAATCTGAACATAAACCTTGGTTCAATGGTTTCACTCAATAGCATCAATAACAAGTAGTAATCAACACCGGGAGAGTTTCCCCTATCAAACAATCAAGATCCAACCCAAATCGTTATAGCGGTGACGAGATGCAGCGGTGGAGATGGCGGTGTAGATGGTGGAGATGATGATGATGATGATGGAGATGATGTCCAGCTCGATGACGATGGCGATGGCGTCGATTTCCCCCTCCGGGAGGGAATTTCCCATTCCTGCCCGCCGGAGAGCTCTTTTCTCTCTGGTGTTTCTCCGCCCGCAGTCGGCTCATCAATTCTCCGTAACTCCCAGGGCTTAGGTTTCGGGACGAAGAAGTACGCAAAGGAGAGGCGGCCAGAGGGGGTTGTGGGCCCCCTCCCCACAAGGCGGCGCGGCCAGGCTTGGGCCCGCGCCGGCCTATGGGGGGGCCCATGGTGGCCCCTCTCGGCTCCTCCTTTTGGCTCCCTTCATCATCTGGAAAAATAGGATTTATCGTATAACTTTCGTCAATTGTTGATCTTCAGAGATATGGTGTCTGACGGTGCTTTTCCAGCAGAATCCGACACGGTGAATAATTCTCCAATGATCATGAAACATGCAAAATAGATGAAATAACATAAGTATCATCTCTAAATATGAAATATATCAATGAATCACAGCAAATTATGATATAAAATAGTGATGCAAAATGGACGTATCATTCGGCCCCGCCGGGACGGGGAAGTGCCCCCGGAAGGCTTCTCCATCGACACCGCTGCCATCTCCACCGCCATCTTCATCACCGCTGCTGTCTCCCATGAGGAGGGAGTAGTTCTCCATCGAGGCTCGGGGCTGTACCGGTAGCTATGTGGTTCATCTCTCTCCTATGTACTTAATACAATAATGTCATGAGCTGCCTTACATGATTGAGATTCATATGATGATGCTTGTAATCTAGATGTCATTATGCTAGTCAAGTGGGTTTTACTTATGTGATCTCCGGAGACTCCTTGTCCCACGTGTGTAAAGGTGACAGTGTGTGCACCGTGTGGGTCTCTTAGGCTATATTTCACAGAATACTTATTCACTGTTATGAATGGCATAGTGAAGTGCTTATTTATATCCCTTTATGATTGCAATGTGCTTTGTATCGCTACTAGTCTATGTGCTACTCATGTGATGTTATTAAAGTAGTCTATTCCTCCTGCATGGTGTAATGGTGACAGTGTGTGCATCGTGTAGTTCTTGTCGTAGGTTATGATCATAATCTCTTGTAGGTTATGGAGTTGATTATCGCTATGATAGTATTGATGTGATTTATTCCCCCTTCATAGTGTAAAGGTGACAGTGTGTATGCTATGTTAGTACTCGGTCTAAATTGCAAAGATCTATTATGCTCTAAGGTTACTTAAACATGAATATCGAATGTTGTGGAGCTTGTTAACTCCGGCATTGAGGGTTCGTGTAATCCTACACAATTAGTGGTGTTCATTATCAAACAAGAGTATATGTACCACAAGAAGTTATTATTTATTATGCGATCAATGTTGAGAGTGTCCACTAGTGAAAGTATGATCCCTAGGCCTTGTTTCCAATACTGCAAACACCGTTTATGTTGCATGTTTACTCGCTGCCATATTTTATTCAGATTGCTATTACCACTCATATACATCCATACTACTTGTATTTCACTATCTCTTCGCCAAACTAGTGCACCTATACATCGACAAGTGTATTAGGTGTGTTGGGGACACAAGAGACTTCTTGTATCGTGATTGCAGGGTTGCTTGAGAGGGATATCTTTGACCTCTTCCTCTGAGTTCGATAAACCTTGGGTGATCCACTTAAGGGAAAACTTGCTGCTGTTCTACAAACCTCTGCTCTTGGAGGCCCAAAACTGTCTACAAGAATAGAAGCAAATGAGAACATGGACAAGACAGGAGAAAGGCTCATGGCGATGAACCGTGTTGATGAAGCCTCACACAACCTTGCCCTAAAGGCTAGAGCTGACCATGAAAGAGAAGAAGTCTATGAAATTGAAGAAGATGAAGAGATGACTTCAACTAGTGACATCGCTACAGACTTTGCTTTCTTTGCCAAGAAGTACAAGGCAAAGTTTCCAATGTTCCTCAATGAGAAGAAGAAGAAGAGAACCTGCTACAACTGTGATGAAGATGGTCACTTTGCAAATGAGTGCCCTTATGAGAAAAGGGTAGACAAGCCAAAGTTTGTCAAAGGGGTCAAGCCAAGATTGAAGCCAAACCCAATCAACGATCGATACAAGAAGAACAAGGGAAGAGCCTTTGTTGGAGCCGAGTACATGTCCGATGAAGAAGAGGAAGATGAGGAGAAGGAGGCCGGAGTGGCTGGTTTGACTTTCTCCAAGCCCGGGTCACTCTTCACATATGACTACTCCAAGGATTACTCCATGGAGATTGATGTTGGTTCTTCCTTCATCGCAAGAACAACTCAAGATGATGACTCCAATGATTCTCCCTCCTCTACGATCGTTGGCTCTTGTCTAATGGCAAGAGAAACAAAGGTAATGGAATCCCCACCTTCTCTATCTAGTGTTCTTGATGATGAAACTAAAAATCAAGAAGAATTAATTGTGCTTAAGGAACTTTACAAAGTTAGATGCACCCTTCGTGGTGAAGCTCTTGTCAAGTTTGATTTCTTGATGGACTCCCTCAAAGAAAAGGATGAGTCCATTGAGGAATTAGAATATCATTTGAATGATAAAGAACGGAGATTCAATCTCCTAAGACAAGAGCTGAAAACCGAAAGGTGCATATCTCAAGGCCTTAAGCAACAAATTGAAACTTTTGAACTAGATAAAGTTAAGGACCTTGAAACTATTGAAAGGGCTCAATTATTGGCCCAAGAGCTCGATGCTTCAAAGGAGGAGCTTTGATACGTCTCAAACGTATCTATAATTTCTTATGTTCCATGCTACTTTATTGATGATACCTACATGTTTTATACACATTATATGTCATTATTATGCGTTTTCCGAAACTAACCTATTGACGAGATGCGGTGCAGTTCTGTTTTCTGCTGTTTTTGGTTCGAAATCCTAGTAAGGAAATATTCTCGGAATCGGACGAAATCAATGCCCACATCCTATTTTTCCACGAAGCTTCAGAACACCCGAGAGCCACCGGAGGAGCCCGGTGGGCGGATGATAGGGGCGGCGCGGCCGGGGCTGGGCCCGCGCCCCCTTAGTGTTGCCGCCTCGTCAGCCCTCCGACTCCGCCTCTTCGCCTATATAAAGGTCCCTGACCTAAAACACGAGACAAAAAAGCCACGGTACGAGAAAAGTTCCAGAGTCGTGATACGCGTAGATGCACACGTCCGTTGGGAACCCCAAGTGGAAGGTATGATGCGTATAGAAGCAAGTTTCCCTCAGTATGAAACCAAGGTTTAATCGAACCAGTAGGAGCCAAGAAGCACATTGAAGGTTGATGGTGGCGAAATGTGATGCGGCGCAACAACAGGGATTCCGGCGCCAACGTGGAATCTGCACAACAAAACCAAAGTACTTTGCCCCACGAAACAGTGAGGTTGTCAATCTCACCGGCTTGCTGTAACAAAGGATTAAACGTATCGAGTGGAAGATGATTGTTTGCAAGAAAATAGTAAAACACAATTGCAGTAGATTGTATGCTATGTAAAGAATAGGACCGGGGTCCACAGTTCACTAGAGGTGTCTCTTCCATAAGATAAAAGCATGTTGGGTGAACAAATTACAGTCGGGCAATTGACAAATAGAGAAAGGCATAACAATGCATGTACATGATATGATAAATATAGTGAGATTTAATTGGGCATTACGACAAAGTACATAGACCGCCATCCAACCGCATCTATGCCTAAAAAGTCCACCTTGGGTTATCATCCGAACCCCATTCAGTATTAAGTTGATAAGCACCAGACAATTGCATTAAGTATGGTGCGTAATGTAATCGACAACTACATCCTTAGACATAGAATCAATGTTTTATCCCTAGTGGCAACAGCACATCACAACCTTAGAACTTTCTGTCACTGTCCCAGGTGTCAATGAAGGCATGAACCCACTATCGAGCATAAATACTCCCTCTTGGAGTTAAGAGTAAAAACTTGGCCAGAGCCTCTACTAATAACGGAGAGCATGCAAGATCATAAACAACACATAAACAATAGATTGATAATCACCATAACATAGTATTCTCTATCCATCGGATCCCGACAAACACAACATATAGAATTACATATAGATGATCTTGATCATGTTAGGCAGCTCACAAGATCCAACAATGAAGCACAACAAGGAGAAGACGACCATCTAGCTACTGCTATGGACCCATAGTCCAGGGGTGAACTACTCACTCATCACTCCGGAGGCGATCATGGCGATGAAGAGTCCTCGGGAGATGAATCCCCTCTCCGGCAGGGTGCCGGGGCGATCTCCTGAATCCCCCGAGATGGGATTCACGGCGGCGGCGTCTCTGGAAGGTTTTCCGTATCGTGGCTCTCGTACAGGGGTTTCGCGACGGAGGCTATTTGTAGGCGGAAGGGTAGGTCGGGGGGCTCACGAGGGCCCGGGGGACGGGGTGGCGCGGCCGGGGCCGGGCCGCGCCGCCTGTGGTCCGCCACCTCGTGGACCCACTTCGTTATCTCTTCGGTCTTCTGGAAGCTCCGTGCAAAAATAGGACCCTGGGCGAAGATTTCGTCCAATTAGAGAATATTTCCTTACTAGGATTTATGAAACCAAAAACAGCAGACAAGTGGCTCTTCGGCATCTTGTTAATAGGTTAGTTCCGGAAAATGCATAAATATGACATATAATGTGCATAAAACATGTAGGTATCATCAATAAAGTAGCATGGAACATAAGAAATTATCGATACGTTGGAGACGTATCAGCGCCGCCATCGCGAAGCCAAGATCTGGGGGACAGAGTCTCTGTTCGGCACGCCGCCGGGACGGGGAAGTGCCCCGGAAGGCTCCTCCATCGACACCACCGCCATCTTCATCACGCTGCTGTCTCCCATGAGGAGGGAGTAGTTCTCCATCGAGGCTCGGGGCTGTACCGGTAGCTATGTGGTTCATCTCTCTCCTATGTACTTCAATACAATAATCTCATGAGCTGCCTTACATGATTGAGATTCATATGATGATGTTTGTAATCTAGATGTCATTATGCTAGTCAAGTGGTTTTACTTATGTGATCTCCGGAGACTCCTTGTCCCACGTGTGTAAAGGTGACAGTGTGTGCACCGTGTGGGTCTCTTAGGCTATATTTCACAGAATACTTATTCACTGTTATGAATGGCATAGTGAAGTGCTTATTTATATCCCTTTATGATTGCAATGTGTTTTGTATCACTATTTATCTATGTGCTACTCATGTGATGTTATTAAAGTAGTCTATTCCTCCTGCATGGTGTAATGGTGACAGTGTGTGCATCGTGTAGTTCTTGTCGTAGATTATGATCATAATCTCTTGTAGGTTATGGAGTTGATTATCGCTATGATAGTATTGATGTGATCTATGCCTCCTTCGTAGTGTGATGGTGACAGTGTGCATGCTATGTTAGTACTTGGTCTATTTTGCAAAGATCTATTATACTCTAAGGTTACTTAAACATGAATATCGAATGTTGTGGCGCTTGTTAACTCCGGCATTGAGGGTTCGTGTAATCCTACACAATTAGTGGTGTTCATCATCCAACAAGAGTATATGTAGCACAAAGGAAAGAGAACTTATTATGTGATCAATGTTGAGAGTGTCCACTAGTGAAAGTATGATCCCTAGGCCTTGTTTCCACCACAAAGAATTGCCCTCGCCCAGCAAGCTATTTTGCGCCGCTTTCTTTGTTTTTTGCATCTTTACTTTGCAATATTACCACCATCTATACCACCTGTGTTTTACTATCTCTTCGCCGAACTAGTGCACCTATACATCGACAAGTGTATTAGGTGTGTTGGGGACACAAGAGACTTCTTGCTTTGTGGCTGCAGGGTTGCTTGAGAGGGATATCTTTGACCTCTTCCTCCCTGAGTTCGATAAACCTTGGGTGATCCACTTAAGGGAAAACTTGCTGCTGTTCTACAAACCTCTGCTCTTGGAGGCCCAACACTGTCTACAGGAAAAGAAGCGTGAGTAGACATCAAGCTTGAAGTTGCTCATGCTTCTCTCACCAGGGATCTTGAACACCTTGAAAGAGCTAACAAGCTTGCTAAGGATGAGCTCAAGAAACTTGGAGAGAACCATGACCTACTCCAAGAAACCTACAAGAAGGCTCTTGGATCAATAAATGATCCCATTATTGATAAAAATGTTGCTAGTTCCTCTACTTCATTCACTAGTGAGCATGCCAAACTTGTGGAGGAACATGTTCGTTTGCAAGAGGAACTATCTTTGCATGTTGAGACCAATACATATCTTGAATCCTTGGTAACCAAATATGGTCTCAACTATCATCCTAATGAATCGGCTTGTGAGCAAGCAACTATTCTTGAGGAAAATGTTAGGTTGAAGAAAGAACTTGCCAAGTTCACCACCACCAAGAATAAGATGGGATTGGATGACCTCTTGAGTAAGCAAATGTCAAACAATCAAAAGTATGGACTTGGGTATAATCCCAAGCCCTACAAGAAGAACTACTACAAGAAGGAGAAGCCCGCTCAAGAAAAGAACAAGAAGGTCACTAATGATGGCAAAGCCCCAAAGGGCAAAGCCACTAATGGTGACCGCACGGGGCCAAACAATCACTATGCTTTATTTATTGATTATTATGGTGATGTTTATGCTAACTATGTTGGACCTCGTAATGGCTATGCTTATAGAGGGTACTCAATTTGGGTACCAAAAGATCTTGTTGCCATGACTAGGGAACCCATTAATCGATGGGTTCCTAAATCCTCTACTTGATTTTGTAGGGGTATTCCTCCGGTGGTCCAAAATGGGTGTTTGATAGTGGATGCACCAATCATATGACCGGAGGAAGAGGTGTGCTTGACCAATTCATTGAGGATATTAACAAGAAGTCAAGCATCACCTTTGGTGACAACTCAAAGGGAAATGTACTTGGGTATGGCAAGGTGGCAATCTCTAAGGACTTGTGCCTTGAGACGGTCATGCTTGTTGAATCCCTTGGCTATAACTTGCTTTCTATATATCATCTTGCAGATGCCGGCTACAATTCATATTTTACTAAATATTGTGTGAAAGTCTTTAGGAGTGACAATCTCAAATTGGTCCTTGTTGGATATGTGGAGAACAACCTTTACGTGGTTGACCTCTCGAAAGAGAGCCCCTCTCCCTCCACATGTCTAATGGCGGCCAAACATGACGAAGGTTGGTTGTGGCATCGCCGCCTTGGTCATGTTAACATGAGAAATCTTAAACAACTCCTAAAGGGTGAGCACATTGTTGGACTAACCGGCATTTCTTTTGAGAAAGATCATGTATGCAGTGCATGTGTAGCTGGAAAGCAACTCAAGAAGAAACATCCTATCAAGAGCATCGTCACCACATCTAGGCCCTTGGAGCTCCTTCATTTGGATCTCTTTGGGCCATCACATTATGATACTCTTGGTGGGAGCAAGTACGGACTTGTCATTGTTGATGATTACTCAAGATACTCTTGGGTCTTTCTCCTCAAGTCTAAGGATGAGACCCATAGGGAGTTCATCATCTTCGCCAAGAAGGTTCAACGTATGTATGAATCCGAGATCAAGGCGATAAGGACCGACAGTGGCACCGAGTTCAAGAACTACACTATGCAAGAGTTTGTTGATTATGAGGGCATCAAGCATGAGTTTTCAGCTCCATACCCCTCAACAAAATGGTGTTGTTGAAAGGAAGAACCGGACTATTATTGAGATGGCAAGAACTATGTTGAGTGAATTCAATTCACCCCATAATTTTTGGGGAGAAGCCATCTCTACAGTTGTCCACTACTCCAACCGGCTCTTTCTTCGTCCTCTACATAATAAAACTCCATACGAGCTTCTCACAGGTAACAAGCCTAATGTCATGTACATTCGTGTCTTTGGATGCAAATGTCTTATTAAGAACAATAAAGGGAAGCTTGGTAAATTTGAAACTAGACCTATTGAGGGTACATTTGTTGGTTATGCGGAGAACTCTCACGCCTATAGATACTACAACAAGTCCACTGGGGCTATTGAAGTATCTTGTGACGTGGTGTTCTTGGAGGATAATGGCTCCCAAGTGGAGCAAGTTGTTCCATGTGTTGCAGGTAATGATGATGATCCTTCTAGTGCCATCAAACTTATGGGCATTGGACACGTCCGGCCCACGGAAATCCATAATGATGATCAGAATGAGTAGAAGTATCAAGCTCAGCCCAAGTAGAGCCTAGCTCAACTCAAGCTGAACCATCAAGAGCAACTCAAGACTTATCCTCTACTCAAGATGAGCCACATTCCGAAGAACAAGAAGAAAGCCCTCAACCCACTGAGCAAGACCATGATGGTGATCAAGAAACATCCTCAACACATGATCAAGCTCAAGTTGTCCCTCATGATCGTGTCCTAGCAAGAGATGAATTTGTTGATCATGAAGGAACCATTCGGAAGATCAAGGCTGCTACAAGGGCAAGTGACATGAAAGTAGATCAAGTCCTTGGTAGCATCTCAAAAGGAGTGGTAACTCGTAGACACCATGCATTACTTATCACTTATTGTCAACATCATGCTTTTGTGTCTAGTTTTGAGCCACTCAAGGTACATGAAGCCTTGGTTGATCCGGATTGGGTAATTGCCATGCAAGAAGAATTGGAGTGTTTCACTCGTAATGAAGTATGGTCTCTAGTTGAGAGACCCAAGGATCATCGCATCAATGTCATTGGGACCAAATGGGTATTCAAGAACAAGCAAGATGAGAATGACATTGTTATTAGAAATAAAGCAAGGTTAGTGGCGCAAGGGTTTGCCCAAATAGAAGGTATGGATTTTGAGGATACCTTTGCGCCGGTAGCCCATCTTGAAGCTATTCGTCTTTTGCTTGCATTTGCATCTTTCCACAATTTCAAACTATATCAAATGGATGTGAAAAGTGCATTTTTGAATGGTCCCCTAAAAGAAACCGCATATGTAGCTCAACCCCCGGGTTTCGAAGATCCATGCCGACCCAACCATGTGTATTTACTCCATAAGGCACTCTACGGTCTCAAGCAAGCTCCACGTGCTTGGTATGAGTTCCTTAGGGATTTCCTACTACATGATGGGTTTTGCATGGGTACGGTCGATTCCACCCTTTTCACCAAGCGGGTTAAAGGGGGTGGCTTATTTATATGTCAAATATATGTTGATGATATTATATTTGGTGGAACTAACCCCAATCATAACAAAGCTTTTGAGCTATTGATGACTAGGAAATTTGAGATGTCCATGATGGGAGAGTTGAAGTTCTTCCTAGGCTTCCAAGTGAGGCAACTTGCACAAGGCACCTTCATCTCTCAAGAAAAGTATGTAAAGGACATGCACAAGAAGTTCAACATGACCAATGCGAGTCCAATGAAGACACCCATGCCCTTAAAGGGGCAACTTGGCTCATGTGATGGTGAGAAGGATGTGGATATAAAGGTATACCATTCCATGATAGGATCCTTGCTCTACCTTTGCGCCTCTAGGCCGGATATCATGCTAAGTGTAGGGATGTGTGCTCGTTTTCAATATGCTCCTAAGGAGAGCCATTTGATGGCGGTCAAACAGATTCTAAGATACCTTGTTCTTACTCCTACTCTCGGGCTGTGGTATCCAAAGGGGTCAACCTTTGAACTCATTGGCTATTCGGATTCCGATTGGGCCGGTGATAAGGTTGACCGGAAGTCTACCTCCGGGGCTTGCCAATTTATTGGCCGGTCATTGGTGAGTTGGTCATCCAAGAAACAAAACTCCACCGCTCTATCCACCGCCGAAGCCGAATACATATCTGCGGCATCTTGTTGCACTCAGTTGTTATGGATGAAGCAAACCTTGAAAGACTATGGTGTGTCTCTTGGTACGGTGCCTCTTCTATGTGACAACGAAAGTGCAATAAAGATCGCCAATAACCCGGTTCAACATTGTCGCACCAAACACATTGACATTCGCCATCACTTCCTACGTGACCATGTTGTTAATAGGGACATTGATCTCACTCATGTGGGGACAGCGTACCAATTGGCGGATATTTTCACTAAGCCTTTGGATGAAGCCCGGTTTGTGAACTTGAGAGGAGAACTTGGTATTCTTGATCCTAAAAACTTAGATTGAATAACTTCTTGCACTATATTCTTGCATTTATCTTGCTATCTAGCTTAGAGGTGCAACACATATGGGGAGAGTCATCTTACCATATCTTGGTATGATGCATACCTATGTGTGCAACATAAATAGACCCAATGTCATTATATGGACCCAAGCATGTCTCTTCAAGGTCTCATGACATTTGCGCTTTCACATAGGGGGAGTAATCCCCCGCCCCTCATTAAGCCTCAATTGCAAATTGATTTCACTATATAAGGCTAAATGATCTTATTGCAAAACTATTTCAAAATGATTTATGATTCTTGATATACTTCGAATCATGCCCATTGTTGCTATTTACATCTTGTTTGGATTTCACTCCAATGGGTATGCCTAGAAAACCTTGTGTTTCCTACCCCATGTCTATGCTCATCTCATCATACATCTATCTATCTATATGTACATGTCATCTTCTGAGCATACACACACAATTGCACAAAGATTAGGGGCAAAACGAGGCAAAACGTGACAAAGCAGTGTTGGCCGGTCTCTGGCCCGGTCGGACCGGCCTCTGCGCCGGGCCACCTGGCCCCAGACCCGGTCAACCGGGCGGAGGTCCCCGTGGCGGTCCTGTTCCTCACTTCTTCCACCATAAACTCCATGTGCGTCGCCCCCTTCATCTCCACCTCTCCCTAGGGCTTTCCCACCACTAGAATCCTCTCAAACTTCACCCAATCATAGATCGGGACCTTTGAATCATCTCCACCAAGGGATTTGGTCCCTCTCAAGCCACATTTGGAGATCTTGAGGATTTGGCCCTCAAGCCCTCTCTCGGTGTTCCCTTTGTTCCCTTGAGCAAGGAGGACCATGTCTTCGGGTAAATACCTCTTCCATTCCCTCTCCTTCTAAGTCCTCCTCACACATTGCATATTTTTGAGGAAATTTGAGAAAATTTAGGGTTAGGGTTTGTAAGTCCTCATGCCTTTAGAGTGTCTGTCACCACTATGCACATGTTCCACTCTACAATGCTATAGTATGTGTTCAAGTTTTTGAGTTTTTGCATGTTTTTGTGGTTGAATTTCTGGGCAAACCTATCAAGTCGACAACACCCGGCCCCAGGCCCGGTCAACCGGCTGTTCAGCCGGCCGGTCTGGCGCATAGCCCGGTCGACCGGATGGCAGACCGGCCCGTCCGGTCTCTCGTCCGGTTGGACCGGACCATACGCCGGGTTGCCCAGTTCTTCGCACTACTCCGTCAAAACACTTGAATATATTCTATGCTCTTTGGCCTCCTTAATCCTGATGACATGTACAGTTATCCCATTGATATCCTCGCCCTATTTGCTCATTCATAGGTAATTCAGGTGATGGTAGTCGTGGTGCTACTGCCAAGAGAGGTAGGCCTGTGAGGCCTCCAGGGTGCCGCACTAGCTCGTGCACGACTAGAAAAGCTGCTCAGGACAGTGTTCCAGTTAGTTCAACTGGGGGTCGAAGCAAGTCAGTTGCCAAGAGAAACAAAGACAAACGTGCAGCTGAAGATGATGATCTTATTGAGAGGGTGCCAACGTTCAATGTTGGCACAGTGCATGTTGCTGCTTGGAGATGACTCGAGAGAGAACCCCTATCGATTCGAGGAATGCACTTACACTCATGGAGATAGGTTTTTCTGGACCAACAGCCCCTGTGGGATGATTACTATGACTCTCAAGAGTGTATGAAGAATGGTACTATTGTGATGCCCAAGGCCATCAACAAGGAAGTTCTTACTATGCATCAAGCCACCAAGTATCGCTTTGCGGTTGATACCTTGCAAAGGATGGGGCTGTTTGATCTCATGTGCTTGAAGCCTGGTGATGGGTACTATTGTCCAATTCAAGTGAGGCAATTCCACTGCACTGTGTTCTTTCATGATGACCCCGCCCACACAATGACTTGGATGACAGAAGTACTCCTGCACCTACACTCAGTTCTGTGAGGCCATGGGTTTTGGTGGTGTTCGTGCTCATGGGTTCAACATTCACTCTCAGAACAAGATCACTCATGGGACATTTCGTTATGCTATCCTCAGGAACCCACAGCTGGTCCTCCCACTATCTCCGGAATGTACTACTCCTATCTTGTGCTTGCCAAACTATTCCGTGAGACCCTCATCAGCAAGTCAGGAGATACAAGTGAATGCTGTGCCTACCATCTAAATTTGATGTACTATTGCCGTCCTGAAAATGTGAAGACCATTGATGGTTGTGATCTCCTCTACTGTGAACTGAGGCGCTCTGTTCGCGAAAGGATGACACCCAATTATGCTCAGTACATTCAGCACCTCATTAATACGGTTGTGCCATCTCGTCAAAATAGGCAAGATCAATGGGTCAAGATTGAACCTTTCAAACTGCCTCAACAAGGAGATAGACCGGAAATCCCAGCCATGATGCCTTCTGAGCGACGGTCCAAGGAAAGGCATGACCCTGCTAGCTCCAGCTACTCTAGGCGCCCCAAGCACGGTGCCTCTCGCTTCTTGACCAATGATGTTGCCCATCAAAGCCTTGCCTTGAACCAGGAGACTAGGAGGCGACAGAATGAGTTCATGGCTGCAAGAAATGCCCATGTTCCTCCTCCTGGACCTGAGATGGAGCCTGTGTTTGCACCTACTTGGGAGATGCCTCCCATCGGTGATGAGATGCTCCAGAACTTTGATCTCTCCATGTATGCTCACGGTGGTCTTCCTCCTCTATCTGCTCAGGACCCTGATACTGCTGGATATGGAGAAGATGATGATGAAGACAATTGAGGATGAGGATGATGATGAGGGTGATGGTGATGCTAGTGATGATGGCTCTCCACCCGCGGGGACAGAGTTCTATTGACGGGAGCGCTAGCATCCCTACTCTTTTCTTCGCCTTTTTGGTGTTCCGATGCCAAAGGGGGAGAAGAGAGTAGAGTCTAGGATCACGGGTTCCTTGGTTGCACAAGCCATGCTTGATACTTTATTTGCTTCTTATTTGGCTTGTGCTTATTTGCTTGCTTTTTCATTCCAAGAACCATTTGCTACTTTAAATAATTCGTGTATGGACAAGTACTTGTATGCTTAATCTCTATGTTAGGATGATTATGCGTTATGCTTATATATCTTGATATTCACATGTCCATACCATGCTTGTTTCCTAAAGATATTGGGGGAGCTTCTCATATTCCACAAATGGTGCACTTTGCATTCAAACACAAATTCTCCAAGTGCACACATTATGGGGGAGTTGTCTTAATATCTCATATGGAATCAAGGTTTAAAGCTTATCATAATATCTATATGTGACTCTAGCTCGGTTTGTCATCGTATACCAAAAAGGGGGAGATTGTAAGGGTATTTTACCCTTATCCATTATTTTGGTAACTATGACACCGTGCTAGAGTATTTGGTCTAATACATGTCTACAAGATTATTCCCAGGTATTAGCCAAAGAGGTATAATGGTGTATCAATGGAACAAGAAGGCAATGGGAACCCCACTTCGATGAAAATCTACACGGGCTCTTCGGCTGGCCGGTCGAGAGGCCAGTCGGGCCCCACCTTAAGCCAGCCAGCGCGACAAGCCCCCTGGTGGTGCCAACCGGGGCATGTCCGGAAGCCGAACGAGCTCTCTCGGCCGGCGTCCGGTCGCGCCCGGTTGGGCCAGGCTGGTCCGGTCATGCGCTTGGTCGGACCGAGCTGTGGACCGGCGCCCAGCCAACCGCCTACGATGACAGCAACCGGACGATGTACTATGGGACAATTCCAGGCTCCGGTCAAGCCTCGGTCCCGGCCCGGTTTGGACGGGTCCGGTCCGACCGGCCCGTGCGCCGACGACCCGGTCCGTGCCCGATTGGCCGGGTTTCTCGGGAGTTGCTAAGGTGGCAAGTCATCAACGACCATATTTCAAGTGACACTATATATACCCCTTCTCCTACCTTTGAAGGGTTAGGCACTACACTACAAGTTGTTATTGAGCTCTCTCTCTCATACTCCATTGTTAGAAACACCAAAAGCCTTAGATCTCCCTCCTCCTCCACCAAAACTCAAATCCCTCCGGAGAAAGGAGGAGGGCCCGATCTACCGTTCTACCAAGCCAAATCTTGTTCCCCTTGTATTCATCAAGAAACTTGCTCTCTAGGGTTCCTTGGAAACCCTAGGAGGGCAAGAGTGATCCGGAAGCATCCGGGCTGTGGATTTTCTCCTGACAAGATTGTGAAGGTTTGGAGGCCTAATGATGATTTGCAGATGGTGATTGCTCATGCTAGGAAGGACTTTGCGAAGCCATTCTTTGTGGAGATACTTATGCTGGCATGTTGGAACATATGGATTATAAGGAATGGGAAAATTTTCAGAAGTGAGAGGCCCACCTTTGCAAGGTGGAAGGCATGTTTTATTCATGATGTTTTGTTGTTAAGACATAGAATAAAAGCTAAGCATAGAGACAGTTTGTTAGATTGGATTAGGTCTCTGCCTTAGAGTCTTATATCCTGGATAGGTAGGTTTCCTTTCTCTCTTTCTCTATCTCTTGTTTTGTACATAAGACTCTTTTTTGATTTGGAATAAAATTTTGCTGTGGGGCTGTTGCCTCACAGTGATTGGTGAAAAAAAATATTGTGAAGGTTTGGAGGCTACCTCAAAGTCTACCACAAGTGAGTGAGCTATTCCTTCGTGGGATAGGCTCCGGAGAATAGGGTGAGCCTTCGTGGCGTTGGGGAATCCTTCGTGGGACCTCCACCCCTCCAAACGTGGCGTACCTTCTTGCAAAGGAAGGGAACACGGGAATAAACCCTCGTCTCCGCGTGCTATCGGTTATCTCTAACCGAACTCCTTACTTGTGATATAACTGCCTGTGAGAGCCTTCATGCTTGAGTTACTTGTATCATCATATAGGTTGCCTCACCTAGTTTGCATTAGGCTCATCGTTATATTCCGCAAAGCCTAATATTGCAAAAAAAGATTTAAAATTTATAGAAACCTATTCCCCCCCCCCCCCCCCTAGGTTTACCATCTCTGAACTTTCACACTCTGTGGTGGTGTTGTTCTTTTCGCATGAGGATCTAGTAATTTGGTGGGTATGTGACGAGAACAAATCTTTCCAAGCCGCCTTTTAACATTCTCTTCAGAGATAAACACCACATCCTCACTTGGAAATAGTACGTAAAATATACTTACATGATGATTAGATTGGTCATAGTGGGAAATATAATTCATTAGTATCATGCATTCGTTCTAGTTTATGATACCACCCCTAGACACAATGGGTAGTATCATGCATACAGTAGTAGTGTATGATACTATCTCTGCAATGCATTGTATCATATAGTAGTATGATATTCTTATTACATTTATCAATTTGTAGAATCTCAATACAAATCTATATCCAAGATTTATTTACATTGATTTTTTAGTTCTACATGCTATGATACGGCATCTACCACGTCAGTTGTTTTGCATGCATGATACTACCTATGATATCTTTATTGTGGGTAGTCATGCATAGATTCATGAGGTAGTATCATAATTTTATCATATTTCATATTTTGTAGAATCTTAATGTAAATTCATGTATTTACCATCTCAATGTAATTTTATAATATTTAATATGCCATATCAGTATGTGTGCTCACCTTGAAGTATGGATGTCATCTGCGGCTGTTTCGTATCTTGCTTGGTGTTTCACCAGAGGGAGGCTTGACCATATCTTGCATTAGCTCTCCAATTGCATAAAGAATATGACTGTGAAATAGCATGAAATAGTTTCTATGGATCTCCTAAATGTGTTATAAGTCTAAACTTTTGATTATGGACAATAACATGAAGAAACATAGAAACTCGCTCTTCCACACATGTGTGGATGCTATCTTGCAAAAACCCTCTCTCCCTAAACCTATTAACAAGTTCAACGAAGAGGGCTCTTTTCATCTGAAGAATCTGAACAACCTCTATATCATTCGAGTTGTAGATGTAGTTCAGATTGACAATCCTTTCTTGATCTTGGACAAGCATTGGATCATAAGTTACTGGTGGATAGGTAGCTCGCATAACTGATCTTTTGTGAAGGAGTAAGATGCAGTCCTGAATCATAGCTATCAATGCTGATGTCTAGTGGATGAGACTCATCAGGTCGGCCTAGGCAATAATGTGATCTAATAAGAGTGTTTGCTAAATCTACCGTACAAGCTAAGAACTAATGTTTGAACAAAATAAATGGGAGAACATGGTGATTTGTCTCCGTGTCATTGTCCACGAGGGAGAGTTGACGGGGTCGGAGAAGAAGAAGAGCTCACCCACGGCTCACGGGCCGGAGACGAAGGAGATCAGCTGTTGTGATAAACTATGTGGGACAAAAAGAAGAGCATGCATGTGGATCCTGCGCCGGAGTGCGATAGATCTGCCGAACCACAGCCGCCGCTAGTGTCAAGAGCAAAAAATGGGATTGTTTTGCTGAGAGGTGACGGAAGAGAGGAGGTGGCACTAGCTATACTGCGACACACAGCTGGTGATTTATGTTTCTCCCCGCCATTTCGCGTCGGCCTCCCCCGCGCATGCTGTTTATGTTTTCCTCACGGCTGGCGTCTGCATGTGAACTGGGCGCTGTTTCTACTTTCCTCATGGCTGGCGTCTGCATGTGAACTGGGCGCGTGGTCTGCTGCCGTCCGAATAATTTGGGCATCAAGCTTCACCTCCCGCTGAGCAAGACGGACACAGCTATCCGTGAGGCGTTCCTGGCACCAAAACCGAGTGTGATGCTACCGTCGACGTGGGTCCGTTTGACGGGGTACCGGAGGATCTGATGACAAAGGAGAGACTTATGGCGGCGTTTGTGATGGTGGGTAGGCCTTTTGAGGTCGATGAGCTGTCGCTCAAGAAAAGGGACTCCGAGCCGATTCGCATGCGGTTCCACTGTCGGTTCCCGGAGAGGATCAAGGGATCGGTTCAAGTGTTTGTGAATGGGGAAGGGTTTACGGTGGGAGTTCAGGCGGAGACTCCACCGCGTGGTGGCGCTGGGGGCTCAGGGGGGCCGCCCAAGCCGCCGGCTCGCAGAGATGAAGACGAGGAGGACTCTGATGGTTTCTCCACAGATAATGAATGGAACAAGCATAGGCGCAACAAGAAAAAGGACAATGAGAAGGCGAAGGAAGTGGAGACGGAGAAAGGACAGTCGAAGACGGTGCCCGCGTCCGGCAAGAGCCACGTTGGGGCGGCGGAGGTGGGTCAGGGCTCTCAGTCCGCTCCCCAACTTGGGAAAGGGGCGGTGACGGAGGGCGTGTCTCTCGACCAGTATGGGTCAAACTTGAGGGGAGCGGCGAAGCTCTTCTCCTTCCCATCCCCTCTGCATTGTGGACAGGAGGTGCCGCAGGTGATGCTGGGGGTAGCGGAGACGGGCCGGGTGGGCTTGGAGGGATCCTCGGTCTCCACGGTGACGGACCCCCTCTCATCCTGGTCGGTGGACAGCCCAGAACCTTTGGGCCCACCGGCTAAGGTGGCGAGGCGGGAGGTGGCTTCGGGTGACTCGGCGGAGAAGGGGGCGATGATGGGTGTGGTCATGGCGGAGGGAGGCGAAGGCGCAGGCCAGGAGGTGGTCAAGGACTTGCTGCGGGAGACGCGGGAGGCGACTCCGGTGGCGCGAGGCCCACGGTCGGTGGCGATTCCCTACGCACGGAAGACGCCGAGCAAGCCGGCCGCCACCGTGCGCAAGAGCGCAAGGCACGGGAAGGGGACGGGGGCTTCGACGATGATGGAGAAGGCGCAACAGCTTACGGCGGACAAGAACCTGGAGTCGGTCTCCAACAAGGGCATCGACAAAGGTAAAGATTTCGCTATCTTAGACCTTCTTCCTGATTCTCATCTTTCTTCCGTGGTCAAGGACAGCTGTATAGTTTTCTCGCCGACTTTGGGGAGTCCGGGGGAAGCTTTGACTGTGGTGCGTGCCAAAGAGCGTGTCCAGGCGGCACTTGCAGCCACGGCAAGTAGGTTACGGCTGGAGGCGGAGGCCCGCAAGTTGGCGGAAGCTCGCCTCGCGGCCGAGGAGCTGGAGCGGCAGGGGCCGCTTGATGGGCAAGAACCCGTCCCTGGGACAGGGTTACCTCTAGGGGAGAAAGGATCAGAGCATGGCACTTCCGAGGGAGAGGAAGATGACCGGGTGCGGGGGACGCACCCGACGGCGAGGGTGGAGCTGGATGGGGGTGAGGCGAAGGGCTGCACCACCACCACCCAAGCCCCGAAGAGGAGGAGGAAGAAGTCCTCGCTCACGGTCAGGAAGGGCTCGAGCAAGCGCCGAGGAGCTACATGAGGTTCCTAATACAGAACATCCGAGGTTGGGGGGCGCCAGGGAGGCGGACCCAACTGAAGGACACTTTTAGGACGGACCAGGTTGACATTATTGGGCTACAAGAGACTATCAAACAGGACTTTTCAGCACAAGAGCTGCGCTGGCTTGAACACGGTGGCCAATTCAACTGGAATTGGGTGCCGGCTACGGGGCACTCGGGAGGGCTCCTTCTTGGGTTCAGGGATGAATTCTTTGAGGTTGGGTTTTGGAGGAAGGGTTCCTTCTTTATCAGCGCTGACATCCTACAGCGAAACAACAACCTTAAGTGGCGTTTCATGCTAGTGTATGGCCCGGCGGATCACTCAAGGACGTCTGAGTTTCTGGGTGAACTCGAGACGGAGGTGGCCGATTGCCTACTACCAATTGTGGTTGCAGGGGATTTCAACCTCGTTCGCAGGGCGGAGGATAAGAGCAATGGGGCGGTTAACTGGCCAAGGGTGCGCCGTTTTAATGAGGTTCTGGCTCGCCTCACCCTGAGGGAAATTTGTCGGGCAGGGGCTCGCTTCACGTGGACTAATAACCAGGCTTCTCCGATTCGGTCGGTTCTGGACAGGGTGTTTGTCTCGCCTTCTTGGGAGGTGATTTTCCCCCTCGCCTCCCTTGCGGCGGTCACGAGGATTGGATCTGACCATTGCCCCCTGATACTGGACAACGGGGAGAGAGGACTGGTGCGCTCTCCACGTTTCTTCTTTCAAACGTGGTGGCTCGAATTACCAGGCTTTGGGGACCTGGTAAGGGGCAAGATTGAGGACTCCATCTTGGCGGCAGGGAATCAGAGGTCCAGTATTGACCTGTGGCAGCTTATCGCCCGAGGGCTCAGGCAATTCCTCAAGGGTTGGGGGGCCAATCTAGGGAGAGAGCGTCGGGTGTTCCGCGAAAACTTGATTAAGCGGATCCAGGATTTAGATGCGAAGGCGGATGCTGATGGGCTTGATGAGGAGGGATGGGCTCTCCGCTACAGCTTGGAGGATCAAGTCATTGCGTCAGACAGCCTGGAGGAGGAATATTGGAAACAAAGGAGTCGGGTTCGGTGGACGCTTCAGGGAGACGCGTGCACGGCCTACTTTCATGCTTTCGCGAACGGTAGGCGCCGGAAATGCATGATACCCCGCCTTATTACGGGCGGTGGGGAAATCTCTGTGCAGCAGGATCTGGTGGACCACATTTACGGCTTTTACCAGGGGCTCATGGGGTCGGTGGGGGAAGAGAAGGTCTTCTCCTTAGGCCCAGATCTTTGGCCGGCGGAGGAGCAGGTTTCTCAAGGGGAGAATGAGGATCTGCTTCTCACTTTCACGCCTGCGGAGCTGGACGAGGTGCTTGCCGAGATGAAACCAGACTCGGCACCTGGACCGGACGGGTTACCGGTGGCGTTCTTTAAGAGGTTCTGGGAGAGCCTCAAAGGACCTATTCTCAACATCCTGAATGACTTTGCTCTAGGGAGAGTAGATATTGCTCGCCTTAACTACGGTATCATCTCGTTAATCCCAAAAGTGAGAGGGGCAGATGAGATTCGACACTACAGGCCTATTGCGCTCATTAACGTGATTTTTAAGTTCGTAGCTAAAGCGTATGCGACTAGATTGACCCCGATTGCTCATAGGACGATTGACAGAAGTCAGACGGCTTTCATTAGAGGGCGATGCCTGCAGTGCTGGCTTTGCATGAGATTGCCCATGAGCTTCGTGTTAAAAAGCTCAAGGGACTGTTGCTTAAGCTGGACTTCGAGAAGGCTTATGACCGAGTGAACTGGGAGTTCCTCCGTGAAGTCCTCCTGAGAAAGGGCTTCTCAGCCGGGATGGTTCACAGGTTGATGCAACTGGTTTCGGGTGGGCAAACGGCTATCAACATCAATGGTGAGGTTGGACAGTATTTCCGGAATGCACGGGGGGTGCGGCAGGGGGATCCCCTATCCCCTATTCTCTTTGACTTCATGGTGGATGCTTTGGCGGCTATCCTGACCAGGGCCAAGGAGAAAGGACACATCCAGGGGGTTGTGCCACACCTGATTCCAGGGGGAATTACCCACCTCCAATACGCTGACGACACGATGATCATGATTGAGCCCTCTGACATCGGAATTGCGAACTTGAAGCTCCTCTTACTTTGCTTCGAGAACATGTCGGGTCTCAAGATCAATTTCACAAAAAGTGAGGCGATTGTCACAGGGGTTGACGATGCGGAGAGGCGCAGGATCGCGGACTTGCTTAATTGCAACCTCGGGGACCTACCTATGTCCTACCTGGGCCTTCCGGTCTCGGACAAGACGCTTTCGGTCGCAGACTGGTACTTCCTGACGGAGAAAGTGGGTCATAGGGTAGACCCATGGCAGGGACTTTTTCTGGCCTCGGCTGGGAGACTCGAGCTGACTAACTCCTGTCTGTCGAGCCTGCCGATGTTCGCGATGGGGATTTACCTTCTCCACGAGGCGACACATGGGGAAATGAATAAGTCCAGAGCCCGCTTCTTTTGGGAGGGAGCCGGGAACAAGAGGAAGTACCATATGGTCGCGGGCAACGGTTTGCAAGCCCAAGGAGTTGGGAGGATTGGGAATCCTCAACACGAAGCTGATGAACATCTCGCGATGTTGAAGTGGATCTGGAAGCTCTATCAGGGAGCAGACGGTCTATGGGCAGACCTGCTTCGAGCCAAGTACCTGGGGGGGAATGATATCTTCTCCCCACTTGTGCCAACAAAGGGATCCCAGTTTTGGAATGCCATACAGAAGATAAAATGGTATTTCAAGCTGGGAGCGAGGCACAAGGTGGCGGACGGGAGACGCACGTACTTCTGGCTCGATTGGTGGACGGGGAAGGGACCCCTGAGGTTTTTGTTTCCCCGACTCTTCCAATGCTGTGATAACCACTTTGCCACGGTTGCGGGAGTGAGGGATGCCAATGGGTGGCACATCAGGTTCCGAAGGACCTTCGGCACCGCGGAGGTGGTGGAATGGGAGAACCTATGTAGGATTTTCGACCTTCACCCCTTCTCAGCCGGGGAGGATGAGGTATCTTGGGCACTTGAGCCGTCCGGATGCTTCTCAACCAGGTCCATCTATGGGCGCCTGTCGCAAGGGGCGGTGGTGACGCACTTTAGAGATGTCTGGAAGACGAGGGTTCCGCCTAGGATTAGAGTCTTCTTGTGGCAGCTCATCAGGAATCGCCTACCGTCGGGAATACAGGTCGCTAAGAGGAATGGCCCGACGTCGGGGGCGTGCGACGTCTGTGGGGAAGACGAGGATTGTAACCATATCTTTTTCTCATGCCACCTTGCCAAACTGGCATGGGCGGGGGCAAGGGAGCTCCTGCAGTGTAGCTGGAACCCAGCAGGGGCTGGGCAGTTCATTGCTTTAGTCCAGAGTCTTTCGGGGTCCTTACGTAGGCTAGCCTGGTTCACCTTTGCGGCCCAATGCTGGGCGCTTTGGAATATTAGGAACAAACTAGCTATGGAAGGAAAGCTTATTAACAACCCCGCTGATGTTTTCTTCCACATGCACTCATATATGCAGCGCTGGAGGTTCTGGTCAGACAGAGGGACCGTGCGACTCTGGACGTGGTGATGGAAGGGGTTAGGAGGCTCCAGACGACGACGCGAGCACGAGACGGATGAAGACAGATTTGTACCCGAGCTCGGTGGTGCTGTGTGTGTGTGGGTCGCCTCTTGTATCGTCTTATGTGATGGTGTTTGAACTTGAGCTGTGAGTGGTGTTGAGTCCAGGAACCTGATTGCGCGATGTATGAACACTGTGGTTGCCGTATGGCTTTATATATATAAAGCCGGGCCTATGGCCTTATGTTTAAAAAAATAATTTGGGCATAGGCTGCCTTTTCGTTCTGTTTGCAAGGATGTGACACATTGAAAGACGCATCCCCTACACACGCGAATCACGCTCATGGGAGCACCATGCATGTGCGCAAATGTACGTGAAGATGATTTTATTCAAGGACAAATGTGAACACGGTTGTTCAAACCCTGATGTGTGAAGTCGTTGATAGGTCCAGGGGTAGGGATCGATTGATAAAATTAGAACAGTGTGTTTCTCCCACCTTTTGCACGGAGGGGGCCCTTATATTATCTTGTTGCTGTCGAAAAGGTATAGCAATTTGGTACTCTGGTAGTCTTTTCATGTGTTTTTTGCACCGTGAAAAGCGGGGACGTGCTTCTACAAAAAAGATAGCACGTCTAACTGGTATGCCTAGTATAAAATCTTTTTACGCACACATCTCTTATCTACACCCTTTGTACCAAATTATGAAATGTTTTAGATATCTAAATATGGGTTATATATATGTACATATCGAAAAATGCCTGGTTACATATACTGAAATAAGTGAACACGCACACTAAAACGGACCTACAGATGTTAAAAATATTATAATTTGCAATGGATGGTGTACAACTCCTCCCTGCCGGTTTAAAGGGGTAATAGCCATTTTGGAGAGATACAAAATAATTAGGCTAATTTATGAATTAATGGCCCCAAATTAATTTCACTGTGCCCCCTTTCCCTGTCTCTCTCTTCCTCCGCTTTTTTGGGGTTTCTTGTGTTTCTGGTGTGTGAAACCGAATGACCAATGCATAGGATACATCCTCGTCTCCGTTTATGGATGAGTAGTTAATCTTGGGCATTACAAGCAATATTCTATGGGCAATTATTATCTTATCGCTCCTTGTGTTATGTTTTCGATAAATGGTGCTCTATTACTCAAAAGTTTTAAACATTACACCTAGTCTCTGCATAACTAACATGCACACAGCCGTTCGAGTATCTAAAAGAATCAAAAACCACAAAGTAGTAAAAAAGATCCAACTAAATTAAACTGCATTGGCTACAATCCGACGACTATGCAGCCACCCATGTTGGAAAATAAACTCCTTGACCGTATTCTTCAACCGTGTAGACACCTTCGTAAAGAGGCCTCGGTCCTCCAAGCGTTGAAGTGGAGACCATGAACGGAGTAAAGCCGTACACCGGTAAATGATCTGCAATAGAGAATAATTTTCATCATTAAAAAACTTGTCATTTCTACACAACCAAAGCGAACATACAACCGCAATCGCGCCCACTCTGATAAGCGTTTTATACCTAATATCGACCCCATGAAGCCAATTGCCAAAAATATTTGCAATGTTACGAGGTGGGTATAAGGTAGAACCTATCTGAATGATTGACCATATAGACCTAGTAACCCGACAGTTAAAGAAAAAAGTGTTTGATTGTCTTCTCTTCGTGACAGAAACACATTTCTTACATCCCTGCCAGTTGCGTTTTGCAAGGTTATCTTTAGTTAGAATCACACCCCGACGAAGATACCATGCAAAGACCTTTGTTTTAAGAGGTATCTTCATCTTTTAGATGGATTTATTATTGACAACCGGTTGAGTGGGCATAATTAATACTTTGTACATGGAGCTTACCGATAATACACCATTCTTGCTGAGGATCCAATTAAATTCATCAGTCCCCTGCACCAGACGAGGACCGATAAAATCACGTCTGAACATCATAGAGGGCGGAGAAGCTTCCAACACCTTCTGCAAGGTATCTATCTTATGTCGAACAATATTGTACAAGGCCGAATATTGTTCACGAAGAGTGGTAGTTCCCAACCAACTATCCTCCCAGAACAATATTGTACAAGGCCGAATATTCCTAATGGAGAAAGAACCATATGAGAAAAAGTGTTTTTTAGTTGCCATAATGCCAGCTCAAAAATGTGAATCGCTTGGTTTCCAAAGAATCTGAGAGATTGCTTTTGATCGTACATACTTTTTCCGCAATAGTTGTTGCCATACACCATCTTCAGTTAACAACCAGGCCAGCCATTCCCTAGGAAGGCCCTTTTTTAACCTCAAGATCATGAACCCCAAGTCCACCTTGATCTTTGGATGACAAACAACGCTCCATTTGGTCAACCGTTATTTTTTTCTTCTCACTATCCCCTTGCCAAAAGAATTTTGATGGTAATAATCCAATCGATGCAAGACTCATTTGGGCAACTGAAAAAAATAAATCATATACAATACCATATTCATAAGTACTGAATTTATGAGAACTAATCTTCCTCATATGGATAGTAATTTTCCTTTACAACAACCAAGACGTTTCTGAAGTCTTTTCTCAACAAGTTTTCATTCAGCCAACGTTAGTCTTCGATAGTGAATCGGAATACCAAGATAGCTAATAGGAAAACAACCAAGCCTACAACCAAATAACTCGGCATATAGGTTGACATAGTCTTTGGCGTCACCAAAACAAAACAATTCACTTTATGAAAATTAATATTAAGACCTAACAAATGCTCAAATAATGTAAGAATTAACTTCAGATTTCTTGTTTTTTCCAAGTCATGTTTCATAAAAAGAATTGTGT
Source organism: Lolium multiflorum (assembly GCA_030979885.1). NCBI lineage: Eukaryota > Viridiplantae > Streptophyta > Magnoliopsida > Poales > Poaceae > Lolium > Lolium multiflorum. The sequence goes on from CM061749.1 coordinate 77,205,795, forward strand.
CATCGACGTACTGAAGAATCAATAAGCCCCCATCAACTAAATGAGGAACTACACCTTCAATCTGGCCTTAGGATATTTGGCTTTTGCAAAGTAGCGCATGATTATCTCATAATAATCTAGTAAATTGTATTCCATTTTTATCCACTACAATCTCTTTAGAAAATTTAATTTTGAAATAGAGGTTGGAAACCTAGGCTCTGAATCGAAAAGATGCATATAGCACTCTTTATTACTCCATATATATTATTTAACAAAGGAGCGACAAGAACATATATTAAAAATCTGAAGGCACCACAACACACCTATAGACTCGGTGAAAATTATGCTATCGGGGCCTTGCGCCCTAGACGCATAAAGAATACCCTACAAGTTAGATACGGAGGCATCACTGACTCATCCTATGAAGCTTTGGGAGCACACATGCATCCAGTCCGGACCATGTTTTTTTTGACAGTTTTTTTTTTACCGAAGGACACCGGAAAATCAGGTTTCCCGTGAAATCTCGGAAATCTCTGGATTTTTTCGTTCAAGATTATTCAAACAAAATTTGAAATTCAAAAATTTCGAGCAAAAAGCAAAGAAATTTCTAGCGTAAATTAACTATACAGCTCATGCAGCGGCACGGTAAGACTCTTCCATCTAATACTAAGAGCATGTCTAGCAGGCCACTCAAAACGTCGGTACCTCGTATTATTCCAGCGGGATAGGGGGGTGAGGGCGAAATGGGCCGTCTAGCAGGCCCCGTATTTTGTCCGGCCCGTATCGGCAGAATACTTTCAAACCCACCCCGCCGCCCCCTACAAATAGAGGGTGAAGGTGCGAGTGGGGGTCCAACCCCTCACTCGCAACCCTAGCCCCGCCGTGCGCCGCCACCACTCCGGCGAGCAATTCCCACGCGCATGCCGCCGTATTTCCACCGCCGCCAGCCATGAGCGCACCCCGTAGGAGCAGCCTCTCGCCCGCCGCCGGATCGAAGCGTTCCCGCGAGTCGACCACGGTGGAGGAGGCGTGGCGCTGCCACTGCAAAAAATCCTTCGCCGCGAGTCAGCGTGCGGCGTGCAAGTACGTCGGGTCCGAGTGGATGCCGCCGAAGCTCTGAGACTTCGCGGAGGGCGGCCGCTACCGCAAGGTCGACCCTCCGTTGAAGCCGATGAGCGGTGGCAATTTTGAGAAGCCCGTGCGAAAGGCCGCGTGGGACGCGAGATACGCTCCGCCGTGGGAGGCGGGCGAGGGGAGCTCCAGCGGAGGAGCGCCGCCAGCCGGCGACGAGGAAGATGAGGCGCGATGTGAAGAACTATATATATGATAATTCTCCCGCGTTTTGCATTTTTAAAAATACGGGATGAAATAAGGGGTCTACTAAATAAAATGGTTCGTGCATGCCAAATTTTTTTTGATACAGGCCCTGTATTCGCTCGATACGGGGAATCTCATATAGGGGTGGTAGCACTAGATATGTTCTCAAGTTTGTTAGACATGCTCTAACAGATCCCGACCTTGAATCGTAGCTTCTCATCTTTTAACGCAAAACACAAAATAAATAGACAAAAATAAGTATTACGCTCTTCCGTGTTGTTGAACTGGAAACCTTAGGAAACTCCAGCGCACCATGCCACCACGCCACACCAAGCTTTCGATAGAATGCATCATACGTCATTTATTTGACCAAAAATTAGAATTTAAATTCAAATATAGTTAAGAGTTTCTGATCGGTATCAATAATTCTCGGAGGTAATGGAATTTTCGGTTTCCGCCGAAATTTCGGCCAAGAAAAAAACCCTCGTATTCCCGTTTCAGAAGTAGCCACCGCTGTGTTGTACCGTTTAACCATCTTTAGAGCAAGATCTGTATGATTCTTGCAACCCTGCCATCAACACCGCCAGGGTGTCAAAAAGCATCATCATCCTGCGCTTGTCCATCAATATCTTTTAACTCACAAGGCTGCCACTATGTGGGCTTTGAGATTTATAGGGAAAACTGAAATCTAATTTGGGCCACTAAAAGTGGGCCCAATATTTCAACACAATATGTATCGGCTACCGAGACTTTGATGCATTATGCCACCGAGACTCACCATTGACACGGAAGACGTTGCTCCGGTCAAGCTACATGCATGCGTGCTCGTCACCCACGAGAGACCAGTGGAGAGATGGGTTTGCGACATGGCCATCTTAATATTGGTTGGCAAAACAAACACAATATGCATGTTAGCCGGCAAATGTTCATGGCAAAGGAATCTAAAAGGTGACCTTTTTATTCGCAATATAAACACTACTAAAATTTTGGGCGGCAAAAAAAGTCAGCCGAAGAACAAAGGTCCGTTAGAAATAATATGTTGATCGCAAAACTATCAGTTTAATAATAGATCGATAGTCCAACAACAAAGTTATGATGGTCGGCAAAATATTTTGCCGACTGGACTTATGCTGACGGAAAGGATCGGTAGGCAAAACCTTTCCCAGCCGACTTTCCGTGAGTGAAACATTTTTGCCACCCAACTTTGCAGTGCTGTGGTGTAGACGTATAGTGTATTTATTGGTGAGATGTTAGAAATCAACAATGAGCCACGTACAATAACCTCAGCTAAACCAAGGACGACGCACAGCGCGTTCAGTTCTCCATCTGTCATCATGTTTGCGCCCGTCAAACTACATGCGTGGTCGTGTCCCACGAGTCCAGTGGTGCCAGGATGGATGTACAGTCATACAAGTAGAGAGCTTATAGCGCGGTGCACATCTCTCGCTCCTTTATCAACTGACGATCATCATTAAGTGTCGATCGATCCGCCAACAAGCAAGCTTGGTACTCCAGCAAATTGTATGATCTGAAGCGCTGCTAGTTGATCGCTGATAAGGTGTACGTGACATGGACGCATGCTGGCACCACGTGGCCGGATCGATACGGCGGCCAGGAATTAATGGGTCATGTGATATGTCACCGAGATGTCGTTAGCCCAGTTACACTGTAGGCCTCCGAGTAACATATAACCACATGTAATGCCACGTACTTTTCAAACAAGTGTACAGCTAAAAATTAGTAAATAACTTAGTTCTCTTTTCTTTTATTAAGACCAACACTCCAATAGTATAGCCGGTTGTTGGTTATAAGCAAGATGTCACGCCATATATAGTCAACATGCTGCTAACAAATATAATAGTTTGCTATAAAAATGTACTAATTTCTCAATAGATGACTCACCTTTCATTCATACAACTTGCCTAGGAGCATGTGCTAGAGCTAGCTGACTAGGACTTATTGTACTTGCTCTAGTTGAAGGAGAGGAACCAAAGGACGTCTACCATATCATTATCATTATAGTCAACATGGGAGGCTTAGCTCCTGGCTCCTGGCTTGTCCATGTGGGCAAGTCAAGGGCGAGACCTAACCCCTTCAGTCCAACCCCCTGCACCCCTCCTCCGCTGGCGGTGGCCGGAGCCGTAGGGCAAAGCACGTGCGGTGCTAGCGGCGGCGGGCATCTCCACCACCCGCACGTATGTCAGGAGGGCCCAGATCTGGGGCAGGCGTGGCCTAGCCGTTCTGGCCACCGATGCCTCGGTGCGGTCACCTACCTCCTCCTCGTCTATCCTCCTTGGCTCCGAGCGCATGGGTGCTTCTGTTCTAGCCGGGTTGAGCTGAGCCCAACGCCATCTTGGTGTGGCGGCTCGGGCGCCCATGTGGTGCTGGCTGCGAGGTAGGGGTTGCTGGATGGCCGGCAATGCTTCTCTAAGGTGGATGCAAGCGGAATGCTGGCGAGTCCTCCCATGGAGTCACATGTATCGCTTGCGGCTTGGTGGTGCCGCTCTCAGGCGGCTTGTCCCTTTGTGGGCATGGTTGCCCCCAGTATGCGCGCTGGACGTGCTGCCGATGGGATGCCCTGGCAAGGCTGGTTCTTTGAGTGGAAAGGTTAGCGCATGAGCTCCAGGCGAAGAGCGGACAATGCTTGTCGTGGTGAGGTACCATGCTAGCTCCGGACGAAAGCCCTGCCTTTCGAGGCCGGTGACTGCGACGCCTGAGGGCGCCATTTCCTCGGTGGCGTCATCGAGGAGTTTCGGCACCTCCCTTTCCTAGGATCTCAGGTTATGGTTGAAAACCTCTGATTTGGCATGCCAGATCGGGAGATGACGACGTCTTTGATGTCTTACCCTCCATGGAGGCGTCGTCTTGCGAACTTGAGTTTGGGCCGTAGTTCTTCCTTGTGGATCTCTATGCTAGCTACATAGGAGGTGTATTGCAATGCATGGGGCGCATAGGCCTCTTGAGTGGTACCGCGATGGCTTGCGCGACGATGATCTTCCTCGGACAGCGTGCGCAATCCTTCGATTGAGCAATGTGGGCTGGCCTCTATGCTTGATGGCGGGCTGCTGAAGACTGCACACTTGTTCATCTGTTGAGGTTGCTAGGAGGTAGCCGATGCGCCGACAGCGTCCCCGGATTTGGGCTAAGGCCGGAGTAACAATGCTCCCAGCTGAACCATGGTGGGCTCGCGGGATCCGGGTGGTACACATCTTGGTTGCGGATGACAGGTTCATGGTAATTTTTCGGATGCACAAGCACTGCGGACTTTCAGCAGCATGGATTCTGTTTAGCGGAGGAGCTCACTCTGTAGCATCTTAGAGAAGCACTCGACGGGTTTCGGGCTTTTGTGCATTTTTTCGTAGTCTCGTTTGAGTGTTGGGTGTGTATATGGGTGTCCCGACCTTATCTTAAGCTAGTAGTGTAAACTCATTTTTTCTACAAATGAATTGAAACACAAAGCTTTTGAGTTTCTGCGAAAAAATGAGAGGAATGAGCATTGGTAGTTGAGGTATATGAGAGGAATGGAGATTGGAGGATAGAGCTGGGGAGTGATTACGACGAGCTAATTGCATTAATTAACAACATTGATAGTATAGATGTACACTTTTTGGGGATAAATTTTAAACTTAGATTTACACATATTTTATGATAGAGGGAGTAGATATTTGTGGTAACGAGTTATCTTATCATAACATCACACTTTAAAGACAAAATAAGTATACAACCTAATAAATATGACTTTACGTAATATCATACATATTGTATTAACCACTACGGAACTGTTAGCATAGATTAGTAACATATGCATATTACTACCACTAGTTGAATGCCCGTGCGTTGCCACGGCTATTTTTATTTCCACCATTGCAACGATTTTAAGTAAAACAATGTATACCTACATACTTTGAAAGTGTCTTCCTACTCAGCGGAGGAAGTATGTCTAAAGGTACCATTATTCACCTTGTAGATGTCACCCCTTTTCTAGATCAATGTTTGCTGTGTCTATGCATGGTGATGCACGTTGCCTTTGTTCGCTCAACAAGAATTAGCATAATCCCATCACGATATACATAGAGTTATTTTTGAAAGCTCAAACAATATATATAGTACTGGAATCATCTCTCAAACACTGAGATCAAAAAAGAAAATTTGAATAAACAAAGAGATAAAAAGCATGTATATATCATCTCACATATGAAAATTCAGTGTTTTACATCTGAAGCAATAAGGGGGAACATGGGCAATTTCTGAGAAACAACTCCTCTGCAAAATATAGAACCCAGTGAAAATACGGAACCTAATGCAAATACGGAATCCAGTGCAAATATAATAACTGCAGAAGAAAAATGGACGACATTGTTCATACAATAGCCAGAAAAGTAAGTTCTCCTGCCAATTATTCAAAAAAAAGAAAGAGTAACTTATTCATAGACTTCTTTTATGAGTTAGGTTTTTCGTAATAGCTCTTATATGCTTGAACAGAGGAGTACAAAACAATGTCTGTCAATAGGTTGAAGACTGAGAGGATCATGCAAATAAGTGCAAATACTGAAGAATTTTATTTACACCAACCGTACCCACTGTTTCCACAACTTCCGTGAGACTTCTTTGTAGAAACAAGCCCGTATATCTAGAATTATTAGGGTGTATTTATATGACTAAAAGCATCAAACATATTTTTTTGCTAAGATGAGCAATCACAAAATAATGTTCAATATCATATCGCGCAAATTGCTGCACCTTTTTACTAAACCAGTGTGTTAATGTCATGTTTCTAATACATATGCGGCAGCCTCAGATCAAATAAAACTAAAAAATATAATCATGAGAAAGAAATGGAGGCACAAATAAACATGAGGAAGATTAGCATATAGCAAGTGCAATAATAATTTATAAAAGGATGCCTATAATTATTGTAGATAGACAATTTCCAGTATGATTTTAGGACTATAACACTGTGTCAGTTTCTATAATTCATCGATTCACACGATCAGAAAAAATGGGCACATTACTTGTACCATGTTTTGCATGTAAAGTTTGGTAGAATGTCACCAATTATCCGAGTTGATGAACTAAAAAAATATTCTGATTCTCATGCTCCAACCATAGGTAGGAGACGTGATAAGACATCCATACATGATGACTAAAAACAATTGCTGATTCTGAGCACTGAGCTTACAACAGATAGATGATCAGCTCGCAAGACATAGATTATCATTTCGACCAAACACTTCTCACTGCCACTATAACTTCTCCAGACCATGGAGCCCTCATTTTCCTCGGTTGGGATCATGCGAAGTGGTGGTTAACTGTTCCATCATCTTCTTCTCTTCTTCTCTTCTTCATGGCGGATAGCAGCTGCAGAAAAAAACCGGCTTTTTTAGGAAAGACACCTAAACATTTACCATCTGGTGAGGGCTAAGAAGCGAGATCATGGCTTGGTTTTAGGGCATCACTTACCAGCGTAGCAAGCATACTCCAGCCGCATACGCGATATTTCCCCCATGAAGTCGGTCATCATCAAAGCATGAAGTGTCTGTTTCATGGATGGGGAATCCGGCTCGTAGGGATGCCCAAGAGTCGCCATGTAGGCCACGGTTCCAGCATATCTTTCAGCCCTCGACCTACACGTGTCTGCCGACGCTAAGAAGGATATCATTCTGATGCACTCACTTCAAACCGTTGGCTGCATGACAAATGGAACATGTAACAAAAATGTCAATATGGAAACATGTAACAAATCTAGAGCTTTTTTGTTGGACAACTAATGTTGCATGTTTCCATCACTCTGTCCACTAAAAACAATTCATCAATTTTCACTAATTTATTTGTGGCATACTTACGGACATATGCTTGACAAACAATAAGTTTTTCCTAAAGAGGAAAGCACTATTTAGAATTCTCAACTCCATTTTAGTTGACATACCGACAAGATATCATGGAAGCAGCAAAATAATTAAATATGTAGGTCAGATGATTATCTACAGCCATCTTTCAGTCTGTTTTCTGAAATCATAACTATTGACATATAAGCAAGTTCTTCGTATATTAGTTGATAAAAGTTGCGCCTGCAAGCGTCTAGTATAGCAATACTGATGCCATCATGCTTAAATTCCATGTGTAACTGGAGCAAACATATCAAAAGTGCTATGCGCAAAACAAAGCTGGAATTATTACAAATACCAAAGGGAAGTAGAAACAACAGATTCAATGGTTCTCAAAGCAGCTATCAAGATGGGTGAAGGTATATGATATTGTTACTATTAACTGTACGCATGTCCAAAAAAATATGGATTCTGAAGCTCATCAATGGTGTTGAAAACTTGATATGCTACAAAAGAAGTATGTAACTTGTAAGAATTGGAAACTCAAACACTACCTTTGAACCATATATTTGTGTACTTCAGTAACAAGAAACAGAAATAGTCTGCATAATTATAAGATATGGTCATAGTAGAAACACTACCTATAGCATGTTATCACGGGATCTGATGCTAAAATAAGCAGAGGTTAGCACATGTTTGCCATATTGTATTCTTACAATTTATTAGTGAGGTACTACATAAGTGCGCTATTAGTTGCTCATTCAGGATCATTTCGGTACCACAGGAAAGGGGCATGTTAGGGGTGAGGATATCTTTTGGGAGAGGTTTTCTTCTCCTCTCGTTCGTGGTGGCGAAAGCATAGGTGTTTTTGAAATAATGGTTGAAGAAAATGGTATCGTAAAGGACATGTATATATTATCAAGAAGTTTCAGTTCGGAGTCTTAAAGGAAAAAAATGGAAAACACTAATTCATAAGCTTGTCTGCAACATGTCTATTTGGTAGAACGAAAATGTCAAATATCAAAGACTTTTGTTGGAAGAATACACATCGGAAGTGAACAGTTCCTAATGATAGAAAAATGTGGTCTGTTTTTGGAGAGTAACCTGTATATTGGCTCAGATTGGGTGATCAAAGGCAGCTTCAGATGGTAACCTACCAACAGAGAAATAATAATTAGTGAAAAGGAACTCAAACCGAGTTGAAAAGCAAAAAAAGAAAAATTGAAAAAGGTATGTGAAGGAAAGATGGTTCTCAAGAGAACCTACTCTACAGAGAGTACTTTCAGAAACTATTCTTAAGTCGGGAGCTGCTTTCTTTTATCTCCTACTGGCAGCACGTCAATAAAAAATAGAGCAAGCATGATGTTTCAGTTTTCACATTACTAAAGTTACTGTTTACTTAAACTGAACCATGTTGGCTGAGTTACCAATACAAATTGATTGATTGAAACTGTTAAGCAACCACATAATTTACGGATGAAGAGTAGCAGTTTTCAGAGGAAGCAATTACAAATCATCAGGAATTTAGCATCAAACATAAAAAAGGGGTATGTTTGGAGTGTAACCTGTATTGGCTCAAAGTGTGTAATAATAAACAACAACTTCGGATTACAATCTAGCAACAGAGAAAAATAGTGAAAAAGCACTCAAACAGAAAATAAAAACCAAGAAACATTTGAACAAAAAACTACCTGTAGTGTTGGTTTTCAACAGAGCACCTCCTAGTCTCCTACCCCAACGTATCCTATAGGAACTCGATATGAAATGCTGGATTGACTTGAGATATAAACCTGCACATATTACAGGGGAAAATCATGAGTTACATCATAATCTCTACATATCAACTTAGGGGGCATTCCCCCATATTGTTTCAGATAGAGAGCAAACATTACGTCATTCCCAATAACATTCAGTGGCAAACATTATGTCAGTCTGTTTCTGAATATAAGCAACAAGTTCGTTCAGAGATCCACAACACACAGTCACACAGATAATAAACAACAAACAGTGAGTAGATCCATTTATGAAGATAAGCGATACATGGATCCATTTACGTAACAAGGATTGAGTTGGTCGCTACCATGATAAAGATCCAACTTGTGGACCATATGAAGTTATTGCATTACTGAATTCGTGTCGACCTGAACCTAATTCGCTTCACCGGAATGAAAAATGGGGAAGCTCAGAATAAGTGCAGCCGAAAACTTTGAATATAAATGGTGACGGAGTAGCTTAGGACATGACAGTCTGGGGTATCAATAAGTTTGTTCAGATTCAGATAGCTTAGCAACGCCTATAATCAAGTTGCTTATTACACATAGCTAGATCAGCAAGCTTGTTTTGAGCATCTTGACACATCACTCAAAGTGTGCTCAGCCTGGATGCAGAATACGATGGAAAAAAAGATCATGGAATCTCTATATGTTACAGGGAATTACTAATAAGATATGAAGGCACCTGCTGGCGCATAATCAGCGCAGGAAGAGTACACAAAACAGACTCCTGGGCAAAATAGATATGAAGAATTTTCACATGACGTTGAACTTGGTACTGAGAACTACCGACACACCAAGCAAAGGAACCCATATGTGAACCAGTATGAAAATACAGAGAGAGTGAGACCATATAATAAGCTACTATAAAATCAATGAATTGCAGTGAGACTACAATCAACAGATGGGTAATGTGCAAGTAAATAGATGACAACATGAACAACCCGGTCGATCCTATCAGCACACAAAGCCAAAAGTTCGAACCTTTTGGACGCAGGTGGTGTTGGTGCTCGTTTCTTTCTTGCTTTTCAGCCTGATAGCTCACTAGTGGAAAAGAGGCCTTTCGTCCCACCCTTTAGTCCCCGTTTTGAACCAAACCGGGACCAATGAGGGGCATTGGTCCCGGTTCATCATGAAAACCCTTTAGTCCCGGTTCGTTGGACCTTTAGTCCCCCTTCGTTCGTAGGTAAGGGTGATCTAGGGCAAAACCCTTTAGTCCCCTTCGTATTACCAACCGGGACTAAAGGTCTACCCTTTAGTCGGTTCGTAATACGAAGGGGGACTAAAGGGTTTTGCCTCCCCATGCCTCCCCCGTGGATCGCCTTTTTTAACACTGTAAAATATAAAAGAAAATGATACAAAATTCAAAAAATAAAATGTTTTCGGATTCTTGTATGTTATGCAACCTACTATTAGAGAAAATTAACAAATTTGAATTTTCACTTATTTTGCAAAAATGTTTTGAAAAATGGTAAAACCGCAATAACTTTTGCGTACGACGTCGAAAAAAAACGTATAATATATCAAAAAAATCCTGGGAAAAAGTTACCCGGTTAGCCAATTTTTAGATTCTCAAAATTCCAAATGAAAATATGAAAGCAGGAAGATTTTAGTTTTTGCCAAATTCGGAATTTTATTTTTTAAATTTTTTAAAATAATAATTACATCATGCATAAAGATTACTATTACTTAACCACAAAGTTAGCCAATTTTTTAGATTTTCAAATTTTCAAGTTTGGCAAAAAAATATTAAAAAATAATAAATTAAAAAAACAATTATAATACAGATTTAAAAAATTATAATTATAATACCATTACCACAACATGTACGTTATTAGTTTTGTTTATTAAAATAATTATTTGGATTTCGAATAATAAATAAGTGTGACATCGACCAACATGTTAATAGGATTGATATGATACTAGTATCACAACATGCGCGCGAAGCACTTGGAAGCGGGATGGGAAAGGAACTTGGAAGTTAAGCGTGCTAGTGTTGGAGTAGTGGGAGGATGGGTGACCGAGCGGGAAGTTGGACCACGAGTAAGTAATTTGACTAGAGATTAAGGATAGTTAGAGATTAAGTGGAGTTAGAAACTAAACTAGTTAAATAACTGAAATACTAGAAATTCTGAAAAATAGGAAAAAAAAGAGGAGCGAAAAATAATTGGGAACCAAATAGATAAAAAAATAACGAAATAACCTTTAGTCCCGGTTCGTGTTACAAACCGGGACTAAAGGTTATTTCCTCGACGCGCGCCAGCAGCCCACGTGGCGGGACCTTTAGTCCCGGTTTATTTTACAACCGGGACTAAAGGGGGGACCTTTAGTCCCGCCTAATTGGTCCCGGTTTGGAAACCGGGACTAAAGGCCCAAATGAACCGGGCCTATAGCCCCGTTTTCCACTAGTGGCTCCGATTTCTGTAGGGCAAAAAAAGTGAATGATTAGACGAAGACTGATAAATAGCAGAAAAATTAAAGACTCGATGGGCTACAAGCAGAACACTCTTGCGGCCTACCGCGTGCAGAAGTTGGACTTGTAGGCGTCGTGCGTGCAGGAACACGTACACGCCGCCGCAGTGAAGCCCGGGCGCGGCAAGGAGGTAGTATGCAATCATCCGGTCCGATGGCTCCTGGTGCTGGACTTGAGGCAGGAGAAAGATGAGAAAATTTGAGGTAATCGAAGTGCGGCAGTAGTATAAATTGGAGGGCCTGCACGTTTGTATTGGTGGAGGAGGTAACCAGCACGAGCACGAGCGCCACGATCTGCGTCGGCAGTTGCCATAGTCGAGTTGACCGGCGGTTACAGCTGACCGGCGCAGATGGGAGCCGCCGCGTATAGGGATGGGCCAGGAGACAAGGGGAAACGGGGAAGACGACATCGGCGGCGCAGCGCATGTGATGGTTGAGGGAGCGGGACGGGGGATGGGAGCAGGGTGGCGCGTCGACGGCGAGGCTAGGAATCGATCTGGGGGGATATATTTTCTTTTCCTTTTGACTGTGCGGGAGGAGGAGGTGAACTAGAAGACAACGCGTGGGGTGACGTGCGCGTTCGTTCAGTCATGGTTTGCTCCTTTTTTTTCAGCGAGGGTTGCGGGATGGTTTGCTTGTTTTTTTAGCGAGGGCTGCGGGATGCGGTGGTAGTATTGGACGTACGTACCAACCATCCCACCACCTCTAGCCATTTAATATAGTAGAAATATGTTACTCCCCATCAGTGGCGGAGGCAGCAATCTGGCAAGGTTTGGCCTCCGCCACACCTAATTTTTTTCCAACTTCATCCTATACAGTGTTGCCACTCACAAAACTTCAGCTTCAGTGTTATTGTGTACGATGCTGCTTGGGTTAGCCATACCTAAAAAACTTTGCTGCCTCCGCTACTGCTCCCCACCGTGACTAGTATTACATATGTCATGTGCATACATAGCTGACTACAGCTGGCCAGCCTTGCAAATGTATTATGTTTTTTTAGTTTATATTTCTACTCTCTTTTTTCCAAATTATAGTATGATTTATCTTTGGTTGAAATTAAGTTTTATAAATTTGAGAGTGTATGTAAGAAATGATATAACCATCTACAGCCAAAGAGGTCTCCCTTAAATCTAAAATAGTGTAGGGCTCTCATCGATCCCAACATTCAATGTACTCATGTATGTCCAGATCCTAAACATGAGGGAGAGTGTTGAAATATCTTGTTATGTATTTTGGTTACATTGGTTAACATAAACTCGACAAAGGGTGATGAAGAAGAGTACGCAGACTATCCTATCCTAGAGAGGATCCTAGCAACAAATGCTACACCTACAAGCTTGATGAAGGAAGTAACCATGAGAGAGTTGCGTTCCCTCCTGTCCTAAAACCTACGACATCATCTAAAAAAAGACATCATCTAAACAAAATGTATCGATCTAGCAGACATCAGCGTGCACCAGCACCATGAACCCATCTTCAGGACAGGGAAACAATGCATTTGCCATGACAGGGCTGCTGTCACAACGTCAGACATCGCCTCCATGTTGCACGCGTCAACCATCATGCAACCTATGATGAGTCTCCGATGCACCATGCTTCCGAGACTAGTCGTTGATGATGCACTTATAGCAGCACCTCTCCACTTCAGACCACTCTGGTTAGTATGAGCCCCAAAAATGTTGCCATTGAGAGGGAGAATGACAAAGAAAGTGTTGCCAACATCCGATTCGGGAATCCCGGATCAAGGGATTCCCAAAAATATCCTAAGCAAAGAAGATGTAGCTACCAAAATGATGCCATCTCTACGGAACAATGCCAAGATGCGCCGCTATCATTCGCCTCGATCCCTACATCCGCACATGTCTAAGACAAACACTGATTGGACCGCAAAGCATCCGCCACCGACGGACGTTCAGGATGCCTCGGAGGTGTCTGGCCCTGATCGAGCCCCTAAGGACCTAGAGCGGGCCCAAATCAGCCTCACCACCATATACCGCATGCCAAATACATCCCTTGTTGATCAACCCAAACGTAGCCTACCAATTTGCAGGCCCCCATGCTGCCGCTGCTTCAGGCATCCCGCATGCACGCCGAAGAGCCACGCCAAGTGGTGCCCGACCACACCATGTCTAGCTCCGGGGGTGGGGGGGGGGGCGCCGGTAACCCTACGTCCGAGGAGAAGAGATCCCACTCCCCCTCCCACCTCACCACCATCCGCGGTGCCGCCTTGGTTGCGGCGAGGAGGGAGGGGTATGGGGAGGAGCTAGCGGCGGCGAGTCAGGGTTCCCTTCCCGTCGCCTCACAGGGGCGACACGATAGGGCTGTTAGTTAACCTACTACACAACTAACCTAACAAGGAAATACCAACATCCCATGTTTGATATTGGCACGAAAGATTAAGAAAAACTTAATATTTCTTCAGTTAGCCCCATTCCATCTCTGAGAATGTTCTATGGACATAGCATAACATCTTTCAAATATGTTTCATTATTCAATTAACTCTCTCTGCAAAATGTTTTTAGTGTGCGTATCGTTGTTCCTGATGGCACAGAATGTTGTAGAAACCGTATCCCCTTTGATTAATAAAAGATTAACTCTTTGTGAAAAATAATGTAAAACCTAGTGTGAAAACTTTGCTCCTACATCAATCCATTCTAAAACACGTCTGAGGGCATAATGAAATATGTATAGGAAATTCATTTGACGCTAAGTTTGGGTAAATATTGACAGAATATAAGATTCCATTTATGCAAATATATCACAGATTGTTTTTCCAAAACTTTTACCGTTGGGAAAAAGGCCCACAGCCTCCCAATTTTATTAGAAAAAACAGAACAGAAAGTTCCAAGATAAAAAAAAGGTATAAAGAAAAAACTACTCTAACGGTACACAAATAAAAGAAGAAAGGCTGTACAAGGCACTGCCAAAAGTCCAATGAAGGTTATGAACCCATGCCATGAGCTTGCCTTTGTGATCTGACTTGAACCGATGAGCATGAAGAGATTAATAATGGACAAAATTGTAACGCCAAGACGCAAATCTTGGTTGAAAACGATTTAAAAAATTGCATTCCGAACTTTCCAGATATGCCAGCGCGCCACGTTTAGGGCAGCTACCGAAAACCCAAGATTTATGCTCCCGTTGTGAGAGTAGAGCCTGCACCCCCCTAATCAGAGTTGAGGGTTGATACGTCTCGAACGTATCTATAATTTTTGATGCTTCATGCTTATTTTACACCAATTCATATATGTTTTGTTTATACTTTGTTGCATTTTTACATGATTTCCGGCACTAACCTATTAACAAGATGTCACAGTGCCAGATTCTTGTTTTCTGTTGTTTTTGTATTTCAGAAAAGTTGTACATGAAATATTCTCGAAATTGGACGAAACAAAAGTCAAGTCAATTTTACCGAAATGAAGACGAAGTCCAGAGGGGTCGAAGAGGCGCCACAGGGCGGCCAGACCACCCCATGGCACGGCCTGGGTGTGGCCCGCGCTTACGGGTGGTGTGGGCCCTTAGGCACCCCACCGACCTAAATCATGCGTCTATTTATACATCTTCTCGGGAAAACCCTGGATACCCGAGCCTCCATCCACGAAAATTTCTGTCGCGGCCGCCATCGCAGAACCCATCTCGGGGGGGTCTGAAGCTCTTCCTGGCACCCTGCCGGAGGGGAAATCATCGCCGGAGGCATCTACATCGCCATGCCCGTCTCCGAAGTGATGCGTGAGTAGTTCATCCCTGGACTACGGGTCCATAGCAGTAGCTAGATGGTTGTCTTCTCCAATTTGTGCTTCATGTATAGATCTTGTGAGCTGCCCTACATGATCAAGATCATCCTTATGTAATCCTACATGTTGTGTTTGCTGGGATCCGATGAATATTGTATACTATGTTGATGTCGATTATATATTCATGTCATATGTTATTTGTGATCTTGCATGCTCTTCGTTGCTAGTAGATACTCTGTTCAAGTAGATGCTTGTGACTCCAAGAGGTGGTATTTATGCTCGATAATAGGTTCATGCCTCTAGTAATCTGGGAGAGAGTGACATTAACTTCTAAGATTGTAGATGTGTTGTTGCTAATAGAGAGAAAACAACAATGTTTTATCCAAGGGTAATTCTATTGTTTAATTTACACACATTGCTTAACGCGATAATCTGTTGCTGAAAGGGGTTCGGACGATAACCGGAAAGTGGATTATTAGTCATAGACGCAGTTGGATTACGGTCTATGTATTATGTTGTAATTCCCAATCAGATCTCATAGTAATCATCTTGTCATGTATGGTCGATATTCTATCAATTGCCCAGCTGTAATTTGTTCACCCAACATGCTATTTATCTTTATGGAGAGACAGCTCTAGTGAACTGTGGACCCCGGTTCTTTCTTTTACACTGATGCAATCATCATGTTCTGTTTACTTACTGCAAAGCTATGTTCTCTTTAATTACTGCAAACATCTCTTTTCACTCAATACGTCTAATCTTTTGTGTTCAGCAAGCCGGTGATATTGGAATCCTCAGTGCAAGTTGGGGCAAAGTACTTTGGTTGTGTTGTGTGCAGGTTCCACTTTGTTGCTGATGTCGGTAGTGCATCCTGCCACTAGTCAGCTAGCAACACCTTCAGAAGTCACGTCTTTCTCCTACTGGTCGATTAAACCTTAGTTTCGTACCGAGGAAAAATTTGTTGTTGTGCGCATCACACCTTTCTCTTGGGGTTTTCCAACCGCTTCCACAACAACGCTCAACAAGATTGTCTGGCGTCATCACCGGAGCACCATCAAAGGTCTATATTATGTTTTTTTCTATCTTAGGCCAGCGGAAACCCATACCTAGCACATGTATACCCGTATGTATACATACAGTATCTATACTATCTATACGTCACGTTAGAAACAAAAAAAAAAGATCACATGACTAGGTAACCACCCCACGTCACAAGCATGTGGCCGTATTAATATGCCAAACATACAAAATTTACTTGTACAAGACAACGTGGACCATATGGGACACTACAGGGTTGTACGTACATGTCAGATTTTTATGTCGGATTTTTTAATTTTATGATCATCCCTCGCTTACGAAGAAGTACGGATCTCCACTGTCCTTGTTTCTATCGCAGGCCAGAGTTTTACTAAGAGCGGAGCATCGTACCAGAAATGGTGAGAGTAATCAAACCTAACCCATATGAAGAGTCGGAGTATAAACTGCAGCTGCAGGAATAACATGGTCGGTAAACCAATTCCAATTTGAGAGTCCAGCAATTAGCGATTCATCCTGCATCCTGTCAGATGAGGTATCGACAGTCAGATGTTGATGCGCATGCTATCGCTGTTGCACCAAATCCTGACTCATATTTGCACATGGTGTGTACTACTCCCTTCGTTTACAATTACTTCTTCACGTTTTGGGTTTGGTGGAAGCTAAATTATGTAAACAATGACCAAATATGTACAAAAATATCAACATCTACAAAATAAAACCTGTTATATTGGACTCGCCATAAAATGTATTCTTATATTAGATGTATTTGGTCTTATGAATATTGTTATTTTCTTATATTCACGGTTGAACTTTCTAAAAAAAATGAGTTTGACTAATTAAATTCATAAGGCGAAGTAACCATACATGGAGAAAGTACATACTCCATGTGTGAGCAGTCGCAAAGTGCCAATAGGGGTGACTTCGAACATCTAGGGCGCGTTTGGTAGCCTGCGCAGATTTCTTGCATCACTGCATCAGCGAGATAGGCTTCCCTGCGCATCGCGAACGGGCAATGAGCCATGAAACGCGGCTCGTTTGATAGCCTGGGCGGCCTTTTCTTCACCGGAGAGGGAAGCCAGACCCCATTGTTTGCTTGCCCATTTCCACTACTTCCTTTCCTGCTCGTGCAGCCCACAGCCTGTTTGGTTGCAGATAGCTGCATGTTGTGGTAACCCCTTCGCTTAGAGTGGTGAGGTTACCCAGTACTGAATAACAACATACATCAGATTCAGTTCATCAACTACTTAGTGGCGGGCGATACATCAACTACTTAGTGGGCGACACATCAACTACTTAGTGGGCGATACGTCACTGATGACCCACAAGTATAGGGGGTGTATCGTAGTATCTTCGATAAGTAAGAATGTCGATCCCAACGAGGAGCAGAAGGTGTTGACAGCAGTTTCGATGAAGGATTCACTGTAAATGCTCACAAACAAGTATTCAAAGGGTTTTGATGTAATAGATGAATAAAGTACGAGTAAGTAAAATGCGAGAGAAATAATTGCAGCGAGTGGCCCAATCCTTTTTAGCACAAAGGACAAGCCGGTTTGTTTACTTATAATGACCAAACGTTCTTGAGGACACACGGGGTTTAGTCTAGTGCTTTCGCTTCATGTAGCTAAATAATCTTCATTGTTTTGATAAGTGTTGTGTGGGTGAACCTATGCTAATGCACCGCCCTTCCTAGGACTAATACATACTTGTGATTATACCCCTTGCAAGCACCCGCAACTACAAGAAAGTAATTAAGATAAATCTAACCACAGCCTTAAACTCTGAGATCCTGCGATCCCTCTTGCATCGGTATACTAACGGGGCTTAGGTTTCTGTCACTCCGGCAACCCCGCAATTAGCAACCGAATACAAGATGCACTCCCCTAGGCCCATAAATGGTGAAGTATCGTGTAGTCGACGTTCACACGACACCACTAGAAGAATAACACCACAACTTAAATATCATAACATTGAATATTACTCAACCATAGTTCACTACTAACATTTAGACTTCACCCATGTCCTCAAGAACTAAACGAACTACTCATGAGACATCATATGGAATACAATCAGAGGTGATATGATGATGAATAACAATCTGAACATAAACCTTGGTTCTATGGTTTCACTCAATAGCATCAATAACAAGTAGAAATAACCGGGAGAGTTTCCCCTATCAAACAATCAAGATCCAACCCAAATTGTTACAGCGGTGACGAGGTGCAGCGGTGGTGATGGCGGTGTAGATGGTGGAGATGATGATGATGATGATGGAGATGATGTCCAGCTCGATGACGATGGCGATGGCGTCGATTTCCCCCTCGGGAGGGAATTTCCGGCGGATTCCTGCCCGAGGGAGAGCTCTTTTCTCTCTGGTGTTCTCCGCGCAGAGGCGGCTGTAACTCTTCGTGAGGTACCCTCTGTGGCTTAGGTCTTCGGGACGAAGGAGTACGCGAAGAAAAGGAGGCGAGAGGGCTGTGGGGCCCCCACACACCATGGTGGCGCGGCCAGGCTGGGCCGCGCCCGCCATGTTGGGCCCACCTTGGGTCCAGCTCCCCCTTGGCTTCCTTCGTCATCTGGAAAAATAGGAATTTATGTGTAATTTCCTTCACAGTTGATCTTCCGAAATATTGCGTTCGACGGTGCTTTTTTAGAATCTGGCTCCGGTGCTTGATCCTCCAATAATGATGAAACATGCAAAATAGATGAAATAACATAAGTATTGTGTCCCAATATGAAATATATCAATGAATAACAACAAATTATGATATAAAATAGTGATGCAAATTGGACGTATCAACTCCCCCAAGCTTAGACCTCGCTTGTCCCCAAGCGAAACTGAGCTCGATAAACAAGACCACATGTTTATGGAGTGAAGAGTCGATAAATAAAATACGGACAAGAAGCATCATATTCATTCACACAAGACATTCTAGTAAACAACTTCCTCATATAACTCATCTTGAAATAAGTAAAGAGAAATCACAAGTAAAGGTGCATAAGAAATCATAGTTGGTGATGGCAAACTTTGTTCTTGGTCAGAGAACTACTAACGGATTGTACTTCTAAGCAAAGCTTTCATATTAGAATTTATATAGCAGGGCTTTCATATTCAATCATAACAATCTCCTCATAATCATTGATAACTTCAAAGTCATATTCATTCAGATAAAATTTGTACTAAACAAGAAAGTATAAAAGACATGATTAACTGAATCATAGCATAAATGGTTGGTTCACAACAACTCAATTGCTTGCTTGAGATAGAGGGAAATAGGTTTACTGACTCAACATAAAAGTAAAAGATAGGCCCTTCGCAGAGGGAAGCAGGGATTAAATCATGTGCTAGAGCTTTTCAAGTTTTGAAATCATATAAAGAGCATAAAAGTAAGATTTTGAGCGGTGTTTGTTGTTGTCAACGAATGGTAGCGGGCACTCTAACCCCCTTGCCAAACGAACCTTCCAAGAGCGGCTCCCATGAGGGACGGCATCTCTACCAGCAAGGTAGATCATCCCCCTTCTCTTTTGTTTACACATGTATTTTAGTTTTATTATGGATGACACTCCCCCAACCTTGGCTTTCTCAATCCATGGCTAACCGAATCCTCGGGTGCCTTCCAACATTCACATACCATGGAGGAGTGTCTATTGCAAAATTAAGTTGCTTACTGATAAATCAGGGCAAAACATGTGAAGAGAATTATTAATGAAAGTTATTAATTGGGGCTGGGAACCCCGTTGCCAGCTCTTATTGCAAAATTATTGGA
This sequence comes from Lolium multiflorum, assembly GCA_030979885.1. Taxonomy (NCBI): domain Eukaryota; kingdom Viridiplantae; phylum Streptophyta; class Magnoliopsida; order Poales; family Poaceae; genus Lolium; species Lolium multiflorum. Next base: position 77,225,696 of record CM061749.1, read on the forward strand.
TAAGCGGATGTGCCACTAGTCCATTGGTGAAAGTCTGCCCAACAAGATTGAAAGATAAAACACCACATACTTCCTCATGAGCTATAAAACATTGACACAAATAAGGAGTAATATAGTTTGAATTATTTAAAGGTAGCACATGAAGTATTTACTTGGAATGGCAGAAAATACCATGTAGTAGGTAGGTATGGTGGACACAAATGGCATAGGTTTGGTCTAAGGTTATGGATGTATGAGAAGCATTCCCTCTCAATACAGGTCTTTGGCTAGCAAGGTTTGATAGCAAGCATAAAGGTTGAGGGAAACAAACAAATATACATATGATAGAACAATCATGCATCTTTCTCATAAGCACAAACAATTTTAACTTCAGAATACTAAACTCATTAGCATAGAGATAATAGAGTAATATATCTAAGTGTATTTCTCTCTTTTATTTAAACATCAGGGTGTTGTTGCTATTGACCAATGCTAAGTTTGCCAAAACCAAATAGATTTACTTGATGCTCCCAAAGTGATATCAATACTAATGTCAAGAGTAATCATATAATAGAGATTGCAAACTAAAATAAGGTGTGCAAAAAGTAAATGATAAGACTTCTCATTAATATTCCATAACGATAACTCACACCAACGGATACATAGATAACCAACTAAGAGAGATACTTCCACATTGCATACTATTCCATATGATAACTTCCCTACTCATGATATGACACTACTTGATAGTAAAAGATAAAGGTAGTGATGATGTGATACCGCGGCACTCCCCCAAGCTTGGAACAAACCAAGGGGATGCCAATACCAATGATGAATTACTCCTTCGGTGGTGATGGTGATGGATTCTTCTCGCGCTTCATAAGGATCTCCTTCAGCTTCAGCTTCTCAATTTTGCAATTCTGCACCAAAACTTGAAGAGACTCATTGTTATCCGAATATGGCGGTGACGGCCTTGTGCTGGGAATTGAGTAATATTCCAGCATTCTGCGAAGTCGCTGGTTCTCCTCCTGAAGTATCTCCACTTCCCTTTTGAGAGCACGATATTGATCACAAAACTCATCAGCAACCCGTATTGCTTCCTCCACACAAGGGAAAGAGTCGAGGTCCAGAGCAGGCGGAAGAGCTCCCTGCAAGTTATGAGAAAAAGAACGCCCAGTGTTAACCGATCCCACCAAGATTGGCTTACTCTTCGTAGTTTCCCACTCTCCTTTTGCTGATGCTATCTTCTCCTTCTCCTTATTGATCCTTTCATCCATCTCTTCCTTCCAAGGCTCCTTGTCCTTGTTGTTGGAGACCATGGTGCTTCTAGATCAAAACGGATCCTGGCAGAAAACAGCTCGAAACAAAACACGACGAGAAAACGATATACGGACCTCCAGGGGTCCGGGGGATTATATAGCAAATATTTTTACGATAAAAGGAAGGTTCCAGGCCGAAAACGAGTGGAAAAGGGACGACGAGGGGCTGTCCCCATAGGTCGGCGCGGCCAGGGTGGGGCCCGCGCCGGCCTATGGTGACGGGCCCTCGCGCGTCTTTTCCACTCCGTTTCGATTCCGTAATTTTTCATATTTTCCAAAAACAGCAGAAATATTGTTCGGAAAGCTAAACGCGGACTTTTTATTACCTGTACTGTTACCTATTCAAAGTCGAGTTCTGGCGGACTGTCAATTTGTCCTTTGATGAAAGCCTCCGGTGTTTCCACTTGAATAATATCAACATCAACATTATAAGAATCACCCGAGATATAATGCTTGAGTCTTTGTCCATTCACCACTTGCGTAGCATTGCCTTGGAGAGAGCTAATTTTAATTGCTCCTGAACGATACACCTCCTCAACAACATATGGTCCTTCCCATTTCGAGAGTAATTTCCCTGCAAAGAATCTGAGACGAGACCGATACAATAGGACTTTATCCCCAATATTAAACTCTCTTTTGATGATCCTTCTATCATGCCACTTCTTAACTTTTTCTTTAAAGAGTTTAGCATTTTCATAGGCTTCACTTCTCCATTCATCTAGAGAACTTAATTGCAACAACCTCTTATTACCGGCTAATTTAGGATCTTTATTTAATTCTCTAACAGCCCAATAAGCTTTGTGCTCTAGTTCTAAAGGTAAATGACAAGCTTTTCCATAAACCATTTTATAAGGTGACATTCCCATGGGGTTTTTATAAGCAGTTCTATAAGCCCATAGTGCTTCCTTCAATTTGCTAGCCCAATTCTTTCTAGATTTATTAACAGTCTTTCCCAAAATAGATTTAATCTCTCTATTTGATAATTCTACTTGACCACTAGTTTGAGGGTGATAAGCGGAAGCGATTCTATGATTAATACCATACTTAGCAAGAGTTTTTCTAAAACCTCCATGAATAAAATGAGAACCTCCATCAGTCATAATATATCTAGGTACTCCAAATCTAGGAAAAATAATATCTAAAAGCATTTTTAAAGAGGTCTCACCATCAGCACTTTTTGTAGGTATAGCTTCTACCCATTTAGTAACATAATCAACAGCGACAAGTATATGAGTGTTACCTTCTGAAGAAGGGAAAGGACCCATGAAGTCGAATCCCCAACAATCGAATGGTTCAATAACAAGAGTATAATTCATAGGCATTTCATTGCGTCTGGAGATATTACCAACTCTTTGACATTCATCACAAGATAAGATAAACTTCCTTGCATCTTTGAAAAGTGTTGGCCAATAAAAACCTGATTGTAGAACCTTTTGCGCGGTTCTATCTCCAGCATGATGTCCTCCATAAACACTACCATGACATTTACTCAATATCTCCTGTTGTTCATATTCAGGAACACATCTTCGCATAATACCATCTACTCCTTCTTTATATAAGTGTGGGTCATCCCAAAAATAATGCCTCAAGTCATAAAAGAATTTCCTCCTTTGCTGAGCTGAAAAGGTTGGAGGCAAATACTTCGAAACAATAAAGTTAGCATAATCTGCATACCAAGGGCTCTCTCGCGAGCTCACCTTTATTACAGCCAATTGTTCATTTGGAAAACTATCATTAACAGGAACAGGATCATAAGCAATATTTTCCAATCTAGACAAATTATCAGCAACAGGATTATCAGCACCTTTCCTATCTATAATATGTAAATCAAATTCTTGCAAAAGAAGTACCCATCTAATAAGCCTTGGCTTAGCATCTTTCTTTGTCATAAGGTATCTAATTGCAGCATGATCAGTATGAATCGTGACTTTTGAATCAACAATATAGGATCTAAACTTGTCACAAGCAAAGACTACAGCTAACAATTCCTTTTCAGTTGTAGCATAATTTCTTTGAGCAGCATCAAGAGTCTTACTAGCATAATGAATAACATTTAATTTTTTATCTACTCGCTGTCCAAGAACAGCGCCTACAGCAAAATCACTAGCATCACACATAATTTCAAAAGGCAAATTCCAATCAGGAGGTTCAACTACAGGAGCAGTTGTTAAGGCTTTCTTTAGAGTTTCAAAAGCTTCCTTACAATCATCATCAAAAACAAAAGGTACATCTTTTTGAAGAAGATTAGTAAGAGGCTTTGAAATTTTAGAGAAATCTTTAATAAATCTCCTATAAAACCCAGCATGACCAAGAACACTACGAATACCTTTAACATCCCTCGGATAGGGCATCTTCTCAATTGCTTCAACTTTAGCTCTATCAACTTCAATACCTCTCTCGGAAATTTTATGTCCCAATACAATTCCTTCATTAACCATAAAATGGCATTTCTCCCAATTAAGAACAAGGTTAGTTTCTTCACATCTCTGCAAAACTTTATCGAGGTTTCGCAAGCAATTATCAAAAGAATTCCCATAGACAGAAAAATCATCCATGAACACCTCTACAATACTCTCGCAAAAGCCATGAAAAATAGCGGACATGCATCTTTGAAAAGTAGCAGGAGCATTACATAAACCAAAAGGCATACGCCTATAAGCATAAGTTCCATAAGGACAAGTAAACGTGGTTTTCTCTTGATCTTTAGCTTTAACAGCAATTTGTGAAAACCCAGAATAACCATCAAGAAAACAAAAATGAGTATTTTTAGACAACCTTTCTAGCATTTGATCAATAAATGGTAAAGGGTAATGATCTTTCTTAGTAACTTTATTAACTTTTCGAAAATCAATGCACATTCTATACCCTACAACTACTCTTTGAGGGATGAGCTCATCATTATCATTAGGCACAACAGTCATTCCTCCTTTCTTAGGAACACAATGCACAGGACTAACCCATCTACTATCAGCAATAGGATATATAATACCAGCTTCAAGAAGTTTTAATACCTCATTCCTTACCACCTCCTTCATCTTCGGAATTAGACGACGTTGATGTTCAACAACAGGCTTTGCATCATCTTCCATATTGATAGCATGTTGGCAAATAGAAGGAGAAATCCCTTTCAAATCATCAAGAGTGTAGCCAATAGCTCCTCGGTGTTTCTTCAATATTTCCAATAACCTTTCTTCCTCAATCTCTGAAAGCTTAGAACTAATAATAACAGGATATATTTTCTTATCATCAATATGAGCATATTTAAGATTATCAGGTAAAGGCTTTAAATCAAAAACAGGATCTTCCTTTGGTGGCGGTGTTGTACCCAAATCTTCCACCGGTAAATCATGCTTGAGAATAGGTTGGCGAAGAAAAATTTCCTCAAGCTCATCTCTTTCTTTCCTAAAAGCTTCACTTTCGCTATTCTCCAAATGTTGCTGCAAAGGATTATTAGGAACAAGAACAATAGATGCACACTGCTCCATTTTAAAATCATCACTAGGCAAATCAGCTTTATAAGGAGTTTTGGTAAATTTAGAGAAGTTAAACTCATAAGATTCACCAGCAAATTTAGTCAAAATTTTCTCTTTCTTGCAATCTATAATAGCTCCACAAGTATTTAGAAAAGGTCTACCAAAAATGATAGGACAATGATCACTAGCAGCAGAACCAAGTACCAAAAAGTCAGCAGGATATTTAATCTTACCACATAGAACTTCCACATCTCGAACAATACCAATTGGAGAAATAGTTTCTCTATTAGCCAGCTGAATAACCACATCAATATCTTCAAGTTCACAAGAATCAATTTCGTGCATAATCTCCATGTAAAGCTCATAAGGAATAGCACTAACACTTGCACCAATATCACATAAACCATAATAGCAATGATCACCAATTCTAACAGATAACATAGGAACACTAACTTGTTTGGGTTTATTAGGATGTGAAACAATATTAGAAGCATCTTCACAGAAAATAATATGACCATCCTCCACATTTTCAGTCACAAGATCTTTAACTATTGCAACAGCAGGTTCAACTTTAATTTGTTCTTCGGTTCTTTAGGTTTCTTTTCACTTTTATTAACCGCACTAGATATGACAGAGTACTCCTTCATTTTAGCAGGGAAAGGAGTTTTTTCAATGTAAGCTTCAGGAATAACATGATCAACAGTTTCAATCACTACACATTTGTTTACAGATGAATCAATTTTATCTTTATACGGTTCATGATACTTATCAAAATTCTTCTTAGGCAATTCATAATGAGAGGCAAAAGCTTTATAAAGATTTGCAGCAACTTGAGAATCAAGACCATATGTAGCACTCATATTACGAAATTTATCAGTATCCATAAAAGCTTCAATGCATTTATAATCATAAATTATACCTGATTCTCTATCTTTGTCGTTCTCCCATCCTTCAGTATTTTCTTGGATCCGATCAAGAAGGTCCCTTTTAAACTCTTCTTTGTTGCGTGTAAATGATCCAGAACAAGAAGTATCCAGCAAGGTCTTGTCTTGAAAAGAAAGTCTTGCATAGAAATTATCAATAATAACATTACCAGGAAGCTCATGAATGGGGCATTTGAGCATTAAAGACTTCAATCTCCCCCAAGCTTGGGCAATACTCTCTCCATCATGAGGCCAGAAATTATATATGCGGTTCCGATCTTTGTGAATTTCACTTGGAGGATAAAATTTGGAATAAAATAAAGGCACAATGTCCTCCCAATCAAGAGAATCACCATTCTTCAGCAATTTATACCAGTGCGCCGCTTTACCAGACAGCGATATAGTGAATAGTTTCTTTCTAACTTCATTCATAGCAATACCTGCACATTTGAATAACCCGCATAATTCATGCAAAAACAGTAAATGATCACCAGGATGAACAGTTCCATCCCCTTCATAGCGGTTATCCATAACACGTTCAATAATTTTCATAGGTATTTTATACGGTATCACTTCCTCACCTGGCGCTTCATCCACTACCGTTGCAGTAGTAGTAGATTTCCCAAATAGAAATTGAAGAGAAGATCTCTCCATAATGACTTATAGCAGCAGGCAGAAATAAAATCAGCACAAACAGTAAAGGTTTTCCTTACCAATTCCACTTACCAATAGCGCTTCACTCCCCGGCAACGGCGCCAGAAAATAGTCTTGATGACCCACAAGTATAGGGGGTGTATCGTAGTATCTTCGATAAGTAAGAATGTCGATCCCAACGAGGAGCAGAAGGTGTTGACAGCAGTTTCGATGAAGGATTCACTGTAAATGCTCACAAACAAGTATTCAAGGGGTTTTGATGTAATAGATGAATAAAGTACGAGTAAGTAAAATGCGAGAGAAATAATTGCAGCGAGTGGCCCAATCCTTTTTAGCACAAAGGACAAGCCGGTTTGTTTACTTATAATGACCAAACGTTCTTGAGGACACACGGGATTTTAGTCTAGTGCTTTCGCTTCATGTAGCTAAATAATCTTCATTGTTTTGATAAGTGTTGTGTGGGTGAACCTATGCTAATGCACCGCCCTTCCTAGGACTAATACATACTTGTGATTATACCCCTTGCAAGCATCCGCAACTACAAGAAAGTAATTAAGATAAATCAAACCACAGCCTTAAACTCTGAGATCCTGCGATCCCTCTTGCATCGGTATACTAACGGGGGCTTAGGTTTCTGTCACTCCGGCAACCCCGCAATTAGCAACCGAATACAAGATGCACTCCCCTAGGCCCATAAATGGTGAAGTATCGTGTAGTCGACGTTCACACGACACCACTAGAAGAATAACACCACAACTTAAATATCATAACATTGAATATTACTCAACCATAGTTCACTACTAACATTTAGACTTCACCCATGTCCTCAAGAACTAAACGAACTACTCATGAGACATCATATGGAATACAATCAGAGGTGATATGATGATGAATAACAATCTGAACATAAACCTTGGTTCTATGGTTTCACTCAATAGCATCAATAACAAGTAGAAAGTAACGCCGGGAGAGTTTCCCCTATCAAACAATCAAGATCCAACCCAAATCGTTACAGCGGTGACGAGGTGCAGCGGTGGTGATGGCGGTGTAGATGGTGGAGATGATGATGATGATGATGATGGAGATGATGTCCAGCTCGATGACGATGGCGATGGCGTCGATTTCCCCCTCCGGGAGGGAATTTCCCCGGCGGATTCCTGCCCGCCGGAGAGCTCTTTTCTCTCTGGTGTTCTCCGCCCGCAGAGGCGGCTGTAACTCTTCGTGAGGTACCATCTGTGGCTTAGGTCTTCGGGACGAAGAGTACGCGAAGAAAAGGAGGCGAGAGGGGCTGTGGGGCCCCCACACACCATGGTGGCGCGGCCAGGGCCTGGGCCGCGCCGCCATGTTGTCTGGGCCCACCTTGGGTCCAGCTGGCTCCCCCTTCTGGCTTCCTTCGTCATCTGGAAAATAGGAATTTACGTGTAATTTCCTTCCACGTTGATCTTCCGAAATATTGCGTTCTGACGGTGCTTTTTCCAGCAGAATCCTGGCTCCGGTGCTTGATCCTCCAATAATGATGAAACATGCAAAATAGATGAAATAACATAAGTATTGTGTCCCAATATGAAATATATCAATGAATAACAGCAAATTATGATATAAAATAGTGATGCAAATTGGACGTATCAGTCACTAGCGAAGCAACTATACTTCATGATGTATCACAGTTTCGTCACGAGAGGTTCGTATAATACCACCTCAAACAAGTTCAATGTTACAGACCGGGGATTAGGTTGTAGCAAGTCCTAGCTAATGGAGGGATACAAGATCACCTCCCAAAATCAGCAAATCAAGACGAATGAAGCGGAAGCACTAAGCAGGAAAGTGGTTGCGGAGCCAGGTCCTAAGCCAGCTCCTCCTCTCCGGTGGCTGCAGCTTACGGTACTCGGCATACTCTGCTTCATTGTATGCAATGAAGTCGATAGCCCTGACTAGCAAGTTAGGCTGGAACAGTTGCGCCTTGCACACAAACCGGGAAGTGAAGATCGTCTTCTTCTGAGCGTAGTTCGTGATCGGGGTGCCGACGTAATGACGGTGCTTCGGGTAGCGCTGCAAACCACAAGGAACAACTGTAAGTGCGGACGAGATTAACATACTTTCAGATCTATGAAGGAACTCAATGAGGCTTCGTACCTGAATGTACTCATCCGCCGTCTCTTTCATCATTAACGTAGAAGCATCAACCATCTTCGCTCCAGTCGAGAATGCGATCGGATTTCATCTTCATAATGACGCTCCAGTTCGTCATCCAGTTTCTGATGTGGTTGTAGAGCTAAAGAGTGGTGACATGTATGCCAGCGAATGCAAGAACATCCGCGGCTACCTTCTTCATCTGCTGCTCCTTGAATCCCACGTTGAAACAGACGCCGCTACGGATGAGCTGAACCAACCGGTTCAGCACAAACTCTGATAGCTCAGGTTTCCAAACCATGGCAAGTTTGCTTGCAATCAGACATGGCTGAGCATTCACCAGTAGGCGCAGACAGATCAGGGAAGCCCAAAGGTATGATCGCCTACATGAAAAACACTAGCAGATCAATGAACTACGACTACCACATCCACATCCTTAAGCCCTAGCAGATCAATGAACTACCACCACTATCAGTACCACATCCACATCCACATCCTTAAGCAGTACCACATCAATGAACTACCACTACCACATCAATAAACAACGAGATAAGTAAGAGTGGCCTTACAGTCAAAGGAGCCACACGTAGCACTGAGGTCGAGGAAGCATGGGACCCTAACGAAGATGCAGGCAACACCACAGTCCCAGTGGAAGAGTCAACGGCGACAACGGTCCCCGTGGTAGAGTCACATGCAACCTGGACAACCTCCACAACCTCGACCAGCGACAAAGGAATGTCCTACATTGGAATTGTTCAGATCTCCCTTGTGTACCCAAAAGATCTAGATCTAAGGCTAGGGTTTGCAGAAGCTTCCCACAACCAAAGTTATCGACCCAGAGGAAGAAGATGACCATCCGTGGCCAGTAGCCGCCGCCGCAAGCCTCGCCGACCGTGTGGGTGAGAAAGAGCCGGCCATATTGCTAGATCGGGAATGGTGTATGAGATCAAAATGGGAGCAAATGGGGGATTTGGATTTGCCGGTGAGAGAGCCTCCCCTATATACGGTGGCGAAAATTCAAGCGCGGTGACCGAATTCATCCCGCCAAGATTTCGTCGTCCCGCGCGAGCTCCCGCCATCTCCCGCAGTGGCTCTGCGAGGACACGGCGTTCTCCAGTTCTGCGAAAACGGGGGTGTCTCGCTAGAAACGGCCGAACCGGGCGTTCCTCCAGGGCCTAGCCCGAGGGTGCTTTGAGAAGCGGTTCGTGCAAGAACACGGGCTCGGCTAGGTAACCAAACAGACCCAAAAAATGCTGGACCGACGCGAGCCAGGGGCATGCAGGCTAAGAGCATCTCCAGTCGCGTCCCCCAAACCGTCCTCCAAAGGTATTTGGGGCGCGCCGGACAAAAAAAATGTTCCCAGATGCGCCCCCAAAGGCCTTTTTTGTACGTGGCCGGTGTCCGGCGCCCCGGGCCCGTCCAGGCTGGGACGCTGGGGCACGCCAGACACAAGAAATGAGAGGCGAGGAGGCGCGGGCCCGACGCGTCAGCGGCTCGAAGCTCAACCGCCGCTACGTAGCGACGGTGCAGTTGCCGGGAAGCGGAACCGTCGCATTGACAACCGCGTCGACCGACGCGCCAACCGCCGGAATGGAGCGCGGACTCCTCGGAAGAGCAACCGTCGCTCTCTTCGACTTCTGCGATGTCGTTCATCCACGCTCAATAAGACCCGTACGTGGGCGCTTTCGGATCTTCAACCAGCCGCCATTCATCCAAGCTTCCATCGCCTCCAGCGACGATGAACTACATCACCGAGCTTCCTTCCGACACCTCCAGCGAGGGCAAGCCTGCTGGATGGCGCCATTGGTGGGATAGAGCCCGGACGCCCAGCAGCGGCGACGATTCCCCACCGCCAGTTGACAGCGCGGAGGAATGGCTGGGCATGGAGGAGGACGCGGAGGAGGAAGGGTCAGAGGAGGTGACGGCGGCGGCCCGTGCGAAGGCGGAGGCAGACGCGAAAGCTAAGGCCAAGGCGCAGCCGGCGAGCACCGGCGACGACGAGGAGGACACTAGTTCCTCCGACGCGTCGGCCGACACCGCCTCTTTGAAAGAGGTGACGAGCAGGAGCGCCACCGTGATGACGACGACGAGGCGGGGCCATCATCGAAGAAGAAGAAGTAGTTAAAAATAATTTATATGTAATTTGATTATGTTTTTTCGAAGTTTTATATGTAATTTGTCTATGTTGAACGTACTTAAATATTACTAAAAAGTTTTCTTCTATCTTTTTAAATTATTTGTAATATTTGGGGGCGGCGTTTGAGGGACGTGGCTAGGGAGCGACGTCGCCAAGCAGCCGCGAAGCAAACACGCGTTCAAACGCTTGTCCACCGTTTGGTGACAGTTTAGAAACGCGACTGGAGATGCTCTGATCCAAGTTATTATTAGCGGCGCGCGAGACAAGGACATAAACACATGTGAGATCGAGAAGGTCCGTCCAAGAACTAGTACCGGGCTCCCCGCGTTCTTGTCCATTCGCTGTCCTTTCTCCGGTGCATTAATATTGAAAGCGATTTAAATTGATTTGCGAGCAGGTGGCATGCACTCGATTCTCGGCAAGATGCGTGCACTAGTGCATGCAGCATGCTTGATCAACAGGGCAGGAGTAGAGGATCGTGTTCTTCATATTTTGGCGCGAAATAGTGGATGGAATTTTAATATTTTTGTTTACGAAAATTTCATCAACCCATTAATAATCATCAACCATGGTACAAATAGCCGAAAAAATAAAAAATGGTACAATAGGTACTTGGGCTACCTAGCGACGACTACAGACACTAGTGCGAGCGAAAGCTGTGCTGCATGCCGTCCTCGCCCTCCATCATCAGATTCGGAAAAATTTATAGTAATAGAGCTTCTTATATAGTAGATAGACAAAAAATCAGCATGTTAAGGCCCCAAAGACAACCAATGCACCATAGCAGATGTGTACAAAAAAAATAAGTAGATTGGCATGTCATTTCAATCATACATGCGTCCAGCTGTACATGTGTGGTGAAGAGAGAAAATGACCCTATGAACCTAGTCTCTTCTGGCCATGAAGTTATCTAAAGGTGTAAACAATGCCCCCTCACGGAGCACTCCTCCGATTGGTCTTAGAAGTTAGGGACAGATACACCATACACACCACTTACACCCAAGAGATTTGTCAACCTCTACCTAGCTCACTCCTTTAGAGTATCTCCACTCGGGAGCCTCAAATAGGCGCTAGATGTGCCCTATTAGGGGCGCCGGCACCTGCTCTCCAATTTGGGGAGAGATTGCACACGCCGGTAATCCTGATAGGAATCCCCAAAAAAACTTTGAACAAGCAAATATAAATAAACTATGAAATTTATTTAAATTTAGGACTATTTACAAAAGTTGGAATGAAATTTTAACTAAACTAGACTAAAATAAACCCTAATCTATTGGCCGTCGGTTGGGACGCATGATGGGCCTGCCTTCTCTAGAAGATTAGCGCGTACAAGGATACTAGGATTATCCCGAGAACTAATCCTCCTCATCCCACTGTGCCTCCTACTCCACCGGCTCGGCGTCCCGCATCTAATATGAATGCCTCTTTAGACTCGTCGAATTTGGAGTCATCGGAGTCGTCGAAGTTGAAGTCAGCTTGGACTCGGTGTCGGGCTGAGGTGGGGCCATGGGCTCTGGCTGCGGTGGTGGTTGCGGCGCCGCTAGCGGCATGCGTCCGTTCTAGCCTAGTATCGCGTAGGTGGTTGAGAGACGACGCGACATTGTTTTGTAGAGGCGAGTTCGGTGGAGGCAGGGAGAGTGGCGGTGGTGGAGAGTCTAGTGCGGCGGAGTTGAGCGGAGAGCACACACTAAAGCGTTCGACCACCATGACTGCACTTATCGCGCGATTTGACGCGGCGACATATAACAACATTGCTTCTTGAGGGAGTGGAGCCGCGAGGACCGGTGCGTTCCTGAGAGCGTTCTGGAGTTCTTCTAGGGCCTTCTGCGCCTCGTCTGTCCACTCGAACGAGTCTGATTTCTTCAAGAGGCGATAGAGTGGCGTGGCCTTGTCGCCGAGTCGAGGGATGAAGCGACTGAGTGCCGCGACCCGCCCGGCGAGCTTCTGCACGTCGACTAGGCAGGTTGGCTGCTTAGTGCGCATGACCGCTGCCGTTTTCTCCGGGTTGGGCTCAATGCCGCGTTTGGAGACGACGTAGCCGAGTAACTGTCCGGATGGTACTCCAAAGGTGCACTTCAGGGGATTGAGCTTGATGTGGTACCGCCGCAGGTTGGCGAATGTTTCGGCGAGGTCGGCTACCAGGTCGTCCTGACGAGTTGACTTCACAACCACGTCGTCTATGTAGACGTGGACATTGCGGCCGATCTGGCTTTCTAGGCAGCTGTTCATGCACCGTTGGTAGGTGGCGCCAGCGTTCCGAAGGCCGAAGGTCATGGCCGTGTAGCAGTAGGCGCCGAGCGGCATTATGAACGCCGTCTTCTCCTGGTCCTCCTTGGCCATCTTTATTTGGTTGTAGCCGGAATATGCGTCGAGGAAGCATAGCGACTCGGAACCGGCGACCGCGTCGATTATCTGGTCGATTCGCGGTAGGACGAATGGGTCCTTGGGGCAGGCGCGATTCAGACTTGTGTAATCGATACACATGCGCCACGTCTTGTTTTTCTTCAGCACCAAAACTGGGTTTGCCAGCCACTTGGGGTGCTTGATTTCTATGATGAAACCGGCGGCGAGTAGCCGGTTCACCTCTTCGGCGATTGCGCGCCGGCGTTCTTCTCCCACGGGCCGCATCGCCTGCCTAACGGGGCGTGCGGTGGGGTCGACATGTAATTTGTGCTCAGCAAGTTCTCTCGGGACACCTGGCATGTCAGACGGTTTCCATGCAAAGATATCTCGATTCTCACGGAGGAACTTGATGAGCGCGCTTTCCTATTGGGCGGACAGGCCCGTCCCAATGGTAACCTGTCTACTCGAATCATTTTCTACAAGATCTACTTGGCGAGTGTCGGTAGGCTTGAAGGTCGCCGCAGGCGAGTCGAGCTCCGTCGGCTTCTCGAGGATGGCGGGGTCGTTGCTGTCGACCGGGTACTTGGCGAGCTCGGCGCTGTTGTCGAGTTCCTCGGCGATGACGGCGTCGGCGAGCTTGGCGCTGTCGTCCTCGCACTCCAGTGCCATGGTCGGGTCGCCGTGGACGGTTATGATACCACGGGGCCCGGGCATCTTCATCATGTTGTAGGCGTAGTGGGGCGCGGCCATGAACCTGGCGAACGCCTGGCGACCGAGGACGCAGTGGTATGGGCTGCGGAAGTTGACCACCTCGAATGTTATCCGCTCGGTGCGGTAATTCACAGGCGTGCCAAAGGTGACTGGCAGTGTGACCTTGCCGATTGGAAAGGCCTTCCGCCCTGGGACGATGCCGTGGAACGTGACTTTGGTGTCCTCCAGGCGCGAGTCCGGCAGACCGAGTCGCTGGAAGGTTTCGTAGTACATTATGTTGATGGAACTTCCTCCATCCATCAGAGTCTTCGGGAGCCAATAGTCGGCCACCTTTGGCCTGACGACTAGGGCTACTCGGCCTGGGTATTCGATGCGTGGGGCGTGGTCGTCACGACTCCACGTGATGCTTTGCTCGGACCAGTTGAGCCAGCGGGGCACGCCAACTGAAACTGCATGCACAGCGACTGCCCTGTTGAGGACTTTCCGATCGCGGCGGTCGCCGACTCCGGTGAAGGTGTGTAGCGAGCCGGCGCTACGTCCGAATCCGTCTTCTTTGCTCTGGTCCTGGTCCTTGGCGCGGTCCTTCTGCTGGTTACCGCCGTTGGTTTCCTTGGCACAACGGGCTCTCTCGATCTGCTTCAGGGAATAGCAATTTCCAGCCGTGTGGTTGGAGGGCTTGCCTTCTCTGCTGTGGTAGATGCATGGGGCATCTAGCAAGCTGCGCGCATCGAACCGCCTGGGCTGGGGCCGGTCTTCTCTTGGTGCGCGATTGTCGCGGCGGAACGACTTCGGGTCGCGTTGCTCGTAGTCGGCATTGGCGACGAGTTCCGTGTGGCCGCCGTCGGCGCGGCGCTTGCCGCCACTGGACCGGCCGCTGAACCTGTAGTCGCTGCGGCGGTTGTCGGAGGTGGGGCGGCGATTGCGCCGCTGGCCGTACTCGTCATCCGAGTCGACTGTGGGGTCCTCGTCGGCGTATCGCAGGGCGATGTCGAAGAGTTCCGCGATGGAGATGTTATCCCTGCTGACTCGACGGAGCTTGGCGCTGAGTGGTTCATATCGGCAGCACCTTCGGAAGCAGTAGATTGCCGTGTCGGTGCTGATGCCGTTGGAGGTGGTCCACATGTCTTGCCAGCGTTGTACCCATCGGCGAGTCGATTCGCGTGGGCCTTGGACGCAGCGGTCCAAGTCTTCTATGGTGGTTGCACGTGTGTACGCGCTGGCGAAGTGTTGGATGAAGGCGGCCCTGGCTTCGTCCCATGAATCGATGCTGTTTGGTGTGAGGGTGTTGAACCAATGACGGTTCACTCCGTCCATCATGAGGGGCAGATAGCGGGCGGCGAGTAACTCGGAATAACCCAAGATGCCCATTGCCATAGTGTACGAGTCGATCCAGACCGTGGGGTCGATGTGTGTGTCGTACTTCTCAATGTCACGAGGACCCTTGAACCCGACTGGGTAGGTTCGCCTCTTATCATGGGCCCGAAGCATGCCGGTCCGACCCGGTTAAACGCGCTCTGGCGCGGGGCCTCGTCGGCGAAGCGGTCGTTAGCCCGGTTGCGCGCCCGCCACTCTTGATCGTTGAGGATGTGAGTGCGTGCATCAATTGCTTGCCCGTTCGCGGCGACGATCGCTCGCGCCGGTCGCGGCTCGACTCGGTGGTTAGTCGAGTGAGCGGCTCGCGGTGCTGGAGGTGGGCAGTTGTTGACGTTGACGATTGCGCGGTTCGCCGCGGCTGAAGACGCGGCTCGGCTTGCCGACGAGCGCGAATAGAGCCGTCCTTGAGAGTCGGCGGCGGCGTGTTGCTGTTCCAGGGCCTTGGCGACTAAAGCCTTGGCGTGCTGAACGAAGATAGCACCCTCCCCTGTTTCAGGGAGGTTGGCGAGTGCGGCTTGGGCCGCTGCGACATTGTCTGCTGGGGACGAATGGAGTCGCAGACCGTTGGCGTCGACCTCTGCTTGGGGAGGCGGTCGTCCTCCGGGGGGTGGAGGGGGAGGTGGCGGTGCTCCGTGAGCTACTCCTCCGGCGGCGGCCCGACTCGACTCTGGGACGTCGGGGTTCGTAGGTCGGGCGACCCGGACCTCTGCCTCCGGATCATCGAAGTTGAGACGCGCACTGGGGAAGCCATGTGCCTGGATGCGCTCCATGCGTGCGCGATTTCGCTCGTTGCGGTAATGGGACACGGCCCTCACCGAATCTTGCTCGAGGCGGAACTTCTGCCGCTCCACGAGCTCCCTCTTCCGTTGCTCCTCTAGGGCCGCTCGATGCGTCTCGATCTCGGCCGCGGTTGCGGTGGGAGGAAGCGGCGTGGAGAAGGGATCTTGTGGAGGCTGGTCTCCTTCGCCGGCCGCCATGAAGACGGCGGTGGGGTGCCAGGCAGCGCCGACCGAGTCCGAGTCGGAGTCGCTACTGAAGAGGGGGAGGACGGAGTCGTCCTCAAAGTCGATCGGGTTGGAGACAGGAGTGATGGAGTCCCCGAGCGAGGCTGCGACTATGGACCCGGCGACCGACGCCGTGGCGATGGACTCGGCAGTTGATGCTGCGGCAGCCGAGTCGGCGTCATCCTCCAAGGCTGGCTCGGCCTCCGTGTGCACCTCGCCCGTGAGGGGGAGAGTTGCGGTGAGGAGTTGTCCTGGCGCGAAGGGATCGTGTGCCTGGCTGGGGCGAATTTCGCCAGGGTCGCTGACTCTAGTGAGTCCGACGAAGAGGTTGATGGTACCGACCGGCACCATCCGGGCGCGAGCGAGGGGAGTCGAAGCCGGCCGGTATGAGCTCGGCTGGATGTGGAAGAAACCGCCGGTGGCGATCATCCTGCCTGTGGCGACTTGTCGGCGTACCGGCGAGTAGGGCCTCGCCGCGGCTCGGAGGCTTGATGTTCCATGCCCCACGGTGGGCGCCACTGTCGTGGATATGACCACGGCAGATGCTACCGGGGGCAGCACTTCGTTGATGCGGGGGCAAGGAAACATGGCCATACGCGGATCGAGGTGCACAGGACGCAAGGGTTTACCCAGGTTCAGCCCCTCCGGAGAGTAAAGGGCCTACGTCCTGCTAGATCTTTATTGCTCAGTGGGGAATTACAATGGGGGGGCTCAGTCGGCGGCTACGCCGGTGCTTATAGAGGGAGATTGGATCTTAGATGATGTGTCCTCTAGGGTTTTAGCTCGGGGGTTTATATGGACACCCCCGATCTAGGGTTACAAGGAGATAACTCCGAATCATACAGTTGCTACTAATCCGGGATCCTCTACTCCTCCTGCACACAATCTTCTTATCCGGTCGCACAGGCCTCCCTCCTGGACAGTGGCCCAGTCGCTTCATGCCCAGTCGCTCGAGCGACTGGTGGCCCATCTGGGTCTCCTTCTTTCATGGCGAGTGGGACTGGCGACCCACCCCCTATGGGTGTATCCCCATCAAATCATGTACCCCCCTAACCCTAAACTTTGTCTTAATTATATATGAAGTCAAGCATGAAGCAGAGAAGTGTGGTTTTGGGTTTCAAACATGGAAATTTCAAAAACCTCCCAAAAAGCTTCATTTTAATTAGACTGGCTGGTTAATTAAGAAGGATCCATGATTAGTTACCTTTTCATTGTCATGTTTTAAACTTGTTTAAATCTTGGTCGAACCTAGGATTTGACCAAGATTCAAATGGGCATAAAATTTCAGAAAAAAATCGAAAGAATGAAAAACCAAAGCACATAGCCTTCTTATGACATATAGTAAGCATTCAAATTGATAAACATGGTCTAGACATATTCAAACCAGAAAAATCATGTATCTACCCCTAACCCTAAACTCTGTCTTATGAAGTCAAGCATGAACAGAAGTACGGTGGTTTTGGGTTTCAAACATGGTAAATTCAAGAACCTCCCAAAAGCTTCATTTTAGAGTTACTAAGAGAAAGATCCAGACTTAATTACCTTATCATTTTCACATGTTAAACTTGTTTAAATCTTGCTCAACAAACCTAGGATTTTACCAAGATTCTCAAATGGGCATAAAAATCAAAAAATGAAATACCAATGCACATAGTCCTCTTATGTCATATAGTAAGCATTCAAGTTGATAAACAAGGTCTAGACATATTCAAACAAGACAAATCATGTATCTACCCCCTATCGACCCTAAACTTCGTCTTATGAAGTCAAGCATGAAGAGAAGTGGTTTTGGGTTTCAAACATGGAAATTTCAAAAACCTCCCAAAATTCAGCTTCATTTTAGAGCGACTAAGAAGGATCGATGCTTACCTTTTCATTTCCATGTTTTAAACTTATTTAAATCTTGGTCAAACCTAGGATTTGACCAAGATTCAAATGGGCATAAAAATTCAGACAAAAAATCTAAAGAATGAAAAACCAAAGCACATAGCCTTCTTAATTATGTCATATAGTAAACACTCAAGTTGATAAACAAGGTCTAGACATATTCAAACCAGAAAAATCATGTGTATATCTACCCCTAACCCTAAACTCTGTCTTATGAAGTCAATCATGAAGAGAATTGGTTTTGGGTTTCAAACATGGAAATTTCAAGTACGTCCCAAAAGCTTCATATATTTTAGAGTGACTAATTAAGAAGGATCTTGGCTTACGTTTTCATTTTCATGCTTGAAACTTGTTTAAATCTTGGTTGAACCTAGGATTTGACCAGAATCAAATGTGCATAAAATTCTTAAAAAATAGAAAAATGAAAAACAAAAGCACATGGTCTTCTTATGTCATATAGTAAGCATTCAAGTTGATAAACAAGGTTTAGACATATTCAAACCAGACAAATCATGTATCTACCCCCTAACCCTAAACTCGGTCTTATGAAGTCTAGCATGAGGAGAAGTCGTTTTGGGTTTCAAACGTTTAAGCCAAAAGCCCCATTTCAAATATTTCAAACTTATTCAAATTTGGTTCAAATTTGAAAGACACACAAGTTATAGCACACATAGTGCATACATTCTCACACATACTGCACTAGATGCTAACCCGGCCTATAGTTTGAGGCCATTGGATGAGGTCGAAAAAAATCTTGGATTAGAAATGGGGTTGTTCGAACCCCGTAGTTGGATTTTTTGAACCTTGATCTGTAGTACTGGGCAAAACCCTAGTTTAACCTATTTAATTATAGATTCGTAGGTCGATTTTTCTACCTTTTTATTATTACTATGCAGCACATGTGTGTTTGCCCGTCGAGTGAAACTCGGAGGAAGAGGGATCACTCGGAAGGAGAGAAGAAGGGAGAGAATTATGGTGTCTCCCCTTTTTCGGGTGATGATGTTGACTTTTGTGCAGGGTTTGTCAGTGAGCAGGAGGTGCGAGCGAGCGAGCGAGTCGAGCGAGGCCGAGAATGAGAGAGATTTGTTTTTTTTGTGAGAGGGACGACCGAAGGATCCAGAAGGACCCACAGACTTCCAATACGCATCCTGATGCGTCTTCTCTTGACAAAGAAAATGGCTGGGAGTTTGCGTACCTATTGCACGTGACTTGTGCTCACTGAAGTGTGGGACCTCACGCATGGGCACCACACGTAAGTGACAGACCTGTTGGTGTAAAAACTCGGTTGATTATTATAGTGCATTAGAACAAAGTTTCCTATGGATTCAAGGGTAGGAAATCCAAGTTAACTCATTTACATGACATTATTTTTTCCATGAAGCAAAGTTAACGCACCTATCAATTGGTACATTTTGGAGTGACTAAGAAGGATCCAGGCTTACTTATTCGTTTTCACGTGTAAAACTTGTCTAAATCTTGGTCAAACAAAATTGGCAGAAAATTCAAAAAAAAAACAGAAAAATGAAAAACCAAAGCACATAGTCTTCTTATGTCATGTAGTAAGCATTAAAGTTGATAAACAAGGTCTAGACATATTCAAACCATACAAATCATGTATCTACCCGCTAACCCCTAAACTATGTCTTAAGAAGTCAAGAATGAAGAGAAGTGGTTTTGGGTTTCAAACATGGAAATTTCAAAAACCTCCCAAAACTTCATTTTAGGGTGACTAAGAAGGATACAGGCTTCCCTTTTCATTTTCATGTTCTATACTTGTTTAAATCTTGGTCAAACCTAGGATTTGACCAAGATTCAAATGGGCACAAAAAAATAAAAAAAGCACATAGTGTTCTTATGTCATATCGTAAGCATTCAAGTTGATAAACAAGGTCTAGATATATCCAAATTAACCAGACAAATCATGTATCTACCCCCTATCGACCCTAAACTTCGTCTTATGAAGTCAAGCATGAAGAGAAGTGGTTTTGGGTTTCAAACATGGAAATTTCAAAAACCTCCCAAAATTCAGCTTCATTTTAGAGCGACTAAGAAGGATCGATGCTTACCTTTTCATTTCCATGTTTTAAACTTATTTAAATCTTGGTCAAACCTAGGATTTGACCAAGATTCAAATGGGCATAAAAATTCAGACAAAAAATCTAAAGAATGAAAAACCAAAGCACATAGCCTTCTTAATTATGTCATATAGTAAACACTCAAGTTGATAAACAAGGTCTAGACATATTCAAACCAGAAAAATCATGTGTATATCTACCCCTAACCCTAAACTCTGTCTTATGAAGTCAATCTCTAGGATTTGACCAAGATTCAAATGGGCATAAAATAAAAAAACAGAAAAATGAAAAACCAAAGCGCACATAGTCTTCTTATATGTCATATAGTAAGCATTAAAGTTGATAAACAAGGTCTGGACATATTCAAACTAGCTAGACAAATCATGTATCTACCCCTAACCCCTAAACTCTGTCTTATGACGAAGTCAAGCATGAAGATAAGTGGTTTTGGGTTTCAAACATGGAAATTTCAAAAACCCCCCAAAAACTTCATTTTAGGGTGACTAAGAAGGATACAGGCTTCCATTTTCATTTCCATGTTCTATACTTGTTTAAATCTTGGTCAAACCTAGGATTTGACCAAGATTCAAATGTGCATCAAAATTCCAAAAAAAATCAGAAAAATGAAAAACCAAAGCACATAGTTTTCTTATGTCACATACATATATATAGTAAGCATTCAAAAGTTGATAAACAAGGTCTAGCTCTAGACATATTCAAATAAGACAAATCATGTATCTACCCCTCTAAAACCATAAATAACTCTGTCTTATGAAGTCAAGCATGAAGAGAAGTGGTTTTTGGTTTCAAACATGGAAATTTCAAAAACCTCCCAAAATTAAAGCTTCATTTTAGAGTGACTAGTTAAGAAGGATCCAGGCTTACCTTTTCATTTTCATGTTTTAAACTTGTTTAAATCTTGGTCAAACCTAGGATTTGACCAATATTCAAATGGGCATAAAATAAAAAAATAAATAAAATAAAAAACCAAAGCACGTAGTCTTCTTATGTCATATAGTAAGCATTCAAAAGTTCATAAAAACAAGGTCTAGACATATTCAAACCAGACAAATCATGTACCCCCTAACCCTAAACTTTGTCTTAATTATATATGAAGTCAAGCATGAAGCAGAGAAGTGTGGTTTTGGGTTTCAAACATGAAAATTTCAAAAACCTCCCAAAAGCTTCATTTTAATTAGACTGGCTGGTTAATTAAGAAGGATCCATGATTAATTACCTTTTCATTGTCATGTTTTAAACTTGTTTAAATCTTGGTCGAACCTAGGATTTGACCAAGATTCAAATGGGCATAACAATTCAGAAAAAAATCGAAAGAATGAAAAACCAAAGCACATAGCCTTCTTATGTCATATAGTAAGCATTCAAATTGATAAACATGGTCTAGACATATTCAAACCAGAAAAATCATGTATCTACCCCTAACCCTAAACTCTGTCTTATGAAGTCAAGCATGAACAGAAGTACGGTGGTTTTGGGTTTCAAACATGGTAAATTCAAGAACCTCCCAAAAGCTTCATTTTAGAGTTACTAAGAGAAAGATCCAGACTTAATTACCTTATCATTTTCACATGTTAAACTTGTTTAAATCTTGCTCAACAAACCTAGGATTTTACCAAGATTCTCAAATGGGCATAAAAATCAAAAAATGAAATACCAATGCACATAGTCCTCTTATGTCATATAGTAAGCATTCAAGTTGATAAACAAGGTCTAGACATATTCAAACAAGACAAATCATGTATCTACCCCCTATCGACCCTAAACTTCGTCTTATGAAGTCAAGCATGAAGAGAAGTGGTTTTGGGTTTCAAACATGGAAATTTCAAAAACCTCCCAAAATTCAGCTTCATTTTAGAGCGACTAAGAAGGATCGATGCTTACCTTTTCATTTCCATGTTTTAAACTTATTTAAATCTTGGTCAAACCTAGGATTTGACCAAGATTCAAATGGGCATAAAAATTCAGACAAAAAATCTAAAGAATGAAAAACCAAAGCACATAGCCTTCTTAATTATGTCATATAGTAAACACTCAAGTTGATAAACAAGGTCTAGACATATTCAAACCAGAAAAATCATGTGTATATCTACCCCTAACCCTAAACTCTGTCTTATGAAGTCAATCATGAAGAGAATTGGTTTTGGGTTTCAAACATGGAAATTTCAAGTACGTCCCAAAAGCTTCATATATTTTAGAGTGACTAATTAAGAAGGATCTTGGCTTACGTTTTCATTTTCATGCTTGAAACTTGTTTAAATCTTGGTTGAACCTAGGATTTGACCAGAATCAAATGTGCATAAAATTCTTAAAAAAATAGAAAAATGAAAAACAAAAGCACATGGTCTTCTTATGTCATATAGTAAGCATTCAAGTTGATAAACAAGGTTTAGACATATTCAAACCAGACAAATCATGTATCTACCCCCTAACCCTAAACTCGGTCTTATGAAGTCTAGCATGAGGAGAAGTCGTTTTGGGTTTCAAACGTTTAAGCCAAAAGCCCCATTTCAAATATTTCAAACTTATTCAAATTTGGTTCAAATTTGAAAGACACACAAGTTATAGCACACATAGTGCATACATTCTCACACATACTGCACTAGATGCTAACCCGGCCTATAGTTTGAGGCCATTGGATGAGGTCGAAAAAAATCTTGGATTAGAAATGGGGTTGTTCGAACCCCGTAGTTGGATTTTTTGAACCTTGATCTGTAGTACTGGGCAAAACCCTAGTTTAACCTATTTAATTATAGATTCGTAGGTCGATTTTTCTACCTTTTTATTATTACTATGCAGCACATGTGTGTTTGCCCGTCGAGTGAAACTCGGAGGAAGAGGGATCACTCGGAAGGAGAGAAGAAGGGAGAGAATTATGGTGTCTCCCCTTTTTCGGGTGATGATGTTGACTTTTGTGCAGGGTTTGTCAGTGAGCAGGAGGTGCGAGCGAGCGAGTCGAGCGAGGCCGAGAATGAGAGAGATTTGTTTTTTTTGTGAGAGGGACACCGAAGGATCCAGAAGGACCCACAGACTTCCAATACGCATCCTGATGCGTCTTCTCTTGACAAAGAAAATGGCTGGGAGTTTGCGTACCTATTGCACGTGACTTGTGCTCACTGAAGTGTGGGACCTCACGCATGGGCACCACACGTAAGTGACAGACCTGTTGGTGTAAAAACTCGGTTGATTATTATAGTGCATTAGAACAAAGTTTCCTATGGATTCAAGGGTAGGAAATCCAAGTTAACTCATTTACATGACATTATTTTTTCCATGAAGCAAAGTTAACGCACCTATCAATTGGTACATTTTGGAGTGACTAAGAAGGATCCAGGCTTACTTATTCGTTTTCACGTGTAAAACTTGTCTAAATCTTGGTCAAACAAAATTGGCAGAAAATTCAAAAAAAAAACAGAAAAATGAAAAACCAAAGCACATAGTCTTCTTATGTCATGTAGTAAGCATTAAAGTTGATAAACAAGGTCTAGACATATTCAAACCATACTAATCATGTATCTACCCGCTAACCCCTAAACTATGTCTTAAGAAGTCAAGAATGAAGAGAAGTGGTTTTGGGTTTCAAACATGGAAATTTCAAAAACCTCCCAAAACTTCATTTTAGGGTGACTAAGAAGGATACAGGCTTCCCTTTTCATTTTCATGTTCTATACTTGTTTAAATCTTGGTCAAACCTAGGATTTGACCAAGATTCAAATGGGCACAAAAAAATAAAAAAAGCACATAGTGTTCTTATGTCATATCGTAAGCATTCAAGTTGATAAACAAGGTCTAGATATATCCAAATTAACCAGACAAATCATGTATCTACCCCCTATCGACCCTAAACTTCGTCTTATGAAGTCAAGCATGAAGAGAAGTGGTTTTGGGTTTCAAACATGGAAATTTCAAAAACCTCCCAAAATTCAGCTTCATTTTAGAGCGACTAAGAAGGATCGATGCTTACCTTTTCATTTCCATGTTTTAAACTTATTTAAATCTTGGTCAAACCTAGGATTTGACCAAGATTCAAATGGGCATAAAAATTCAGACAAAAAATCTAAAGAATGAAAAACCAAAGCACATAGCCTTCTTAATTATGTCATATAGTAAACACTCAAGTTGATAAACAAGGTCTAGACATATTCAAACCAGAAAAATCATGTGTATATCTACCCCTAACCCTAAACTCTGTCTTATGAAGTCAATCTCTAGGATTTGACCAAGATTCAAATGGGCATAAAATAAAAAAACAGAAAAATGAAAAACCAAAAGCACATAGTCTTCTTATATGTCATATAGTAAGCATTAAAGTTGATAAACAAGGTCTGGACATATTCAAAACTAGCTAGACAAATCATGTATCTACCCCCTAACCCCTAAACTCTGTCTTATGACGAAGTCAAGCATGAAGATAAGTGGTTTTGGGTTTCAAACATGGAAATTTCAAAAACCTCCCAAAAACTTCATTTTAGGGTGACTAAGAAGGATACAGGCTTCCATTTTCATTTCCATGTTCTATACTTGTTTAAATCTTGGTCAAACCTAGGATTTGACCAAGATTCAAATGTGCATCAAAATTCCAAAAAAAATCAGAAAAATGAAAAACCAAAGCACATAGTTTTCTTATGTCACATACATATATATAGTAAGCATTCAAAAGTTGATAAACAAGGTCTAGCTCTAGACATATTCAAATAAGACAAATCATGTATCTACCCCTCTAAAACCATAAATAACTCTGTCTTATGAAGTCAAGCATGAAGAGAAGTGGTTTTTGGTTTCAAACATGGAAATTTCAAAAACCTCCCAAAATTAAAGCTTCATTTTAGAGTGACTAGTTAAGAAGGATCCAGGCTTACCTTTTCATTTTCATGTTTTAAACTTGTTTAAATCTTGGTCAAACCTAGGATTTGACCAATATTCAAATGGGCATAAAATAAAAAAATAAAAAAAATAAAAAACCAAAGCACATAGTCTTCTTATGTCATATAGTAAGCATTCAAAAGTTCATAAAAACAAGGTCTAGACATATTCAAACCAGACAAATCATGTACCCCTAACCCTAAACTTTGTCTTAATTATATATGAAGTCAAGCATGAAGCAGAGAAGTGTGGTTTTGGGTTTCAAACATGGAAATTTCAAAAACCTCCCAAAAAGCTTCATTTTAATTAGACTGGCTGGTTAATTAAGAAGGATCCATGATTAATTACCTTTTCATTGTCATGTTTTAAACTTGTTTAAATCTTGGTCGAACCTAGGATTTGACCAAGATTCAAATGGGCATAACAATTCAGAAAAAAATCGAAAGAATGAAAAACCAAAGCACATAGCCTTCTTATGTCATATAGTAAGCATTCAAATTGATAAACATGGTCTAGACATATTCAAACCAGAAAAATCATGTATCTACCCCTAACCCTAAACTCTGTCTTATGAAGTCAAGCATGAACAGAAGTACGGTGGTTTTGGGTTTCAAACATGGTAAATTCAAGAACCTCCCAAAAGCTTCATTTTAGAGTTACTAAGAGAAAGATCCAGACTTAATTACCTTATCATTTTCACATGTTAAACTTGTTTAAATCTTGCTCAACAAACCTAGGATTTTACCAAGATTCTCAAATGGGCATAAAAATCAAAAAATGAAATACCAATGCACATAGTCCTCTTATGTCATATAGTAAGCATTCAAGTTGATAAACAAGGTCTAGACATATTCAAACAAGACAAATCATGTATCTACCCCCTATCGACCCTAAACTTCGTCTTATGAAGTCAAGCATGAAGAGAAGTGGTTTTGGGTTTCAAACATGGAAATTTCAAAAACCTCCCAAAATTCAGCTTCATTTTAGAGCGACTAAGAAGGATCGATGCTTACCTTTTCATTTCCATGTTTTAAACTTATTTAAATCTTGGTCAAACCTAGGATTTGACCAAGATTCAAATGGGCATAAAAATTCAGACAAAAAATCTAAAGAATGAAAAACCAAAGCACATAGCCTTCTTAATTATGTCATATAGTAAACACTCAAGTTGATAAACAAGGTTTAGACATATTCAAACCAGACAAATCATGTATCTACCCCTAACCCTAAACTCGGTCTTATGAAGTCTAGCATGAGGAGAAGTCGTTTTGGGTTTCAAACGTTTAAGCCAAAAGCCCCATTTCAAATATTTCAAACTTATTCAAATTTGGTTCAAATTTGAAAGACACACAAGTTATAGCACACATAGTGCATACATTCTCACACATACTGCACTAGATGCTAACCCGGCCTATAGTTTGAGGCCATTGGATGAGGTCGAAAAAAATCTTGGATTAGAAATGGGGTTGTTCGAACCCCGTAGTTGGATTTTTTGAACCTTGATCTGTAGTACTGGGCAAAACCCTAGTTTAACCTATTTAATTATAGATTCGTAGGTCGATTTTTCTACCTTTTTATTATTACTATGCAGCACATGTGTGTTTGCCCGTCGAGTGAAACTCGGAGGAAGAGGGATCACTCGGAAGGAGAGAAGAAGGGAGAGAATTATGGTGTCTCCCCTTTTTCGGGTGATGATGTTGACTTTTGTGCAGGGTTTGTCAGTGAGCAGGAGGTGCGAGCGAGCGAGCGAGTCGAGCGAGGCCGAGAATGAGAGAGATTTGTTTTTTTTGTGAGAGGGACGACCGAAGGATCCAGAAGGACCCACAGACTTCCAATACGCATCTGATGCGTCTTCTCTTGACAAAGAAAATGGCTAGGAGTTTGCGTACCTATTGCACGTGACTTGTGCTCACTGAAGTGTGGGACCTCACGCATGGGCACCACACGTAAGTGACAGACCTGTTGGTGTAAAAACTCGGTTGATTATTATAGTGCATTAGAACAAAGTTTCCTATGGATTCAAGGGTAGGAAATCCAAGTTAACTCATTTACATGACATTATTTTTTCCATGAAGCAAAGTTAACGCACCTATCAATTGGTACATTTTGGAGTGACTAAGAAGGATCCAGGCTTACTTATTCGTTTTCACGTGTAAAACTTGTCTAAATCTTGGTCAAACAAAATTGGCAGAAAATTCAAAAAAAAACAGAAAAATGAAAAACCAAAGCACATAGTCTTCTTATGTCATGTAGTAAGCATTAAAGTTGATAAACAAGGTCTAGACATATTCAAACCATACTAATCATGTATCTACCCGCTAACCCCTAAACTATGTCTTAAGAAGTCAAGAATGAAGAGAAGTGGTTTTGGGTTTCAAACATGGACATTTCAAAAACCTCCCAAAACTTCATTTTAGGGTGAGTAAGAAGGATACAGGCTTCCCTTTTCATTTTCATGTTCTATACTTGTTTAAATCTTGGTCAAACCTAGGATTTGACCAAGATTCAAATGGGCACAAAAAAATAAAAAAAGCACATAGTGTTCTTATGTCATATCGTAAGCATTCAAGTTGATAAACAAGGTCTAGATATATCCAAATTAACCAGACAAATCATGTATCTACCCCCTATCGACCCTAAACTTCGTCTTATGAAGTCAAGCATGAAGAGAAGTGGTTTTGGGTTTCAAACATGGAAATTTCAAAAACCTCCCAAAATTCAGCTTCATTTTAGAGCGACTAAGAAGGATCGATGCTTTACCTTTTCATTTCCATGTTTTAAACTTATTTAAATCTTGGTCAAACCTAGGATTTGACCAAGATTCAAATGGGCATAAAAATTCAGACAAAAAATCTAAAGAATGAAAAACCAAAGCACATAGCCTTCTTAATTATGTCATATAGTAAACACTCAAGTTGATAAACAAGGTCTAGACATATTCAAACCAGAAAAATCATGTGTATATCTACCCCTAACCCTAAACTCTGTCTTATGAAGTCAATCTCTAGGATTTGACCAAGATTCAAATGGGCATAAAATAAAAAAACAGAAAAATGAAAAACCAAAGCGCACATAGTCTTCTTATATGTCATATAGTAAGCATTAAAGTTGATAAACAAGGTCTGGACATATTCAAACTAGCTAGACAAATCATGTATCTACCCCCTAACCCCTAAACTCTGTCTTATGACGAAGTCAAGCATGAAGATAAGTGGTTTTGGGTTTCAAACATGGAAATTTCAAAAACCTCCCAAAAACTTCATTTTAGGGTGACTAAGAAGGATACAGGCTTCCATTTTCATTTCCATGTTCTATACTTGTTTAAATCTTGGTCAAACCTAGGATTTGACCAAGATTCAAATGTGCATCAAAATTCCAAAAAAATCAGAAAAATGAAAAACCAAAGCACATAGTTTTCTTATGTCACATACATATATATATAGTAAGCATTCAAAAGTTGATAAACAAGGTCTAGCTAGACATATTCAAATAAGACAAATCATGTATCTACCCCTCTAAAACCATAAATAACTCTGTCTTATGAAGTCAAGCATGAAGAGAAGTGGTTTTTGGTTTCAAACATGGAAATTTCAAAAACCTCCCAAAATTAAAGCTTCATTTTAGAGTGACTAGTTAAGAAGGATCCAGGCTTACCTTTTCATTTTCATGTTTTAAACTTGTTTAAATCTTGGTCAAACCTAGGATTTGACCAATATTCAAATGGGCATAAAATAAAAAAATAAATAAAATAAAAAACCAAAGCACATAGTCTTCTTATGTCATATAGTAAGCATTCAAAAGTTCATAAACAAGGTCTAGACATATTCAAACCAGACAAATCATGTACCCCCTAACCCTAAACTTTGTCTTAATTATATATGAAGTCAAGCATGAAGCAGAGAAGTGTGGTTTTGGGTTTCAAACATGGAAATTTCAAAAACCTCCCAAAAAGCTTCATTTTAATTAGACTGGCTGGTTAATTAAGAAGGATCCATGATTAATTACCTTTTCATTGTCATGTTTTAAACTTGTTTAAATCTTGGTCGAACCTAGGATTTGACCAAGATTCAAATGGGCATAACAATTCAGAAAAAAATCGAAAGAATGAAAAACCAAAGCACATAGCCTTCTTATGTCATATAGTAAGCATTCAAATTGATAAACATGGTCTAGACATATTCAAACCAGAAAAATCATGTATCTACCCCTAACCCTAAACTCTGTCTTATGAAGTCAAGCATGAACAGAAGTATGGTGGTTTTGGGTTTCAAACATGGTAAATTCAAGAACCTCCCAAAAGCTTCATTTTAGAGTTACTAAGAGAAAGATCCAGACTTAATTACCTTATCATTTTCACATGTTAAACTTGTTTAAATCTTGCTCAACAAACCTAGGATTTTACCAAGATTCTCAAATGGGCATAAAAATCAAAAAATGAAATACCAATGCACATAGTCCTCTTATGTCATATAGTAAGCATTCAAGTTGATAAACAAGGTCTAGACATATTCAAACTAGCTAGACAAATCATGTATCTACCCCCTATCGACCCTAAACTTCGTCTTATGAAGTCAAGCATGAAGAGAAGTGGTTTTGGGTTTCAAACATGGAAATTTCAAAAACCTCCCAAAATTCAGCTTCATTTTAGAGCGACTAAGAAGGATCGATGCTTTACCTTTTCATTTCCATGTTTTAAACTTATTTAAATCTTGGTCAAACCTAGGATTTGACCAAGATTCAAATGGGCATAAAAATTCAGACAAAAAATCTAAAGAATGAAAAACCAAAGCACATAGCCTTCTTAATTATGTCATATAGTAAACACTCAAGTTGATAAACAAGGTCTAGACATATTCAAACCAGAAAAATCATGTGTATATCTACCCCTAACCCTAAACTCTGTCTTATGAAGTCAATCATGAAGAGAATTGGTTTTGGGTTTCAAACATGGAAATTTCAAGTACGTCCCAAAAGCTTCATATATTTTAGAGTGACTAATTAAGAAGGATCTTGGATTACGTTTTCATTTTCATGCTTGAAACTTGTTTAAATCTTGGTTGAACCTAGGATTTGACCAGAATCAAATGTGCATAAAATTCTTAAAAAAATAGAAAAATGAAAAACAAAAGCACATGGTCTTCTTATGTCATATAGTAAGCATTCAAGTTGATAAACAAGGTTTAGACATATTCAAACCAGACAAATCATGTATCTACCCCTAACCCTAAACTCGGTCTTATGAAGTCTAGCATGAGGAGAAGTCGTTTTGGGTTTCAAACGTTTAAGCCAAAAGCCCCATTTCAAATATTTCAAACTTATTCAAATTTGGTTCAAATTTGAAAGACACACAAGTTATAGCACACATAGTGCATACATTCTCACACATACTGCACTAGATGCTAACCCGGCCTATAGTTTGAGGCCATTGGATGAGGTCGAAAAAAATCTTGGATTAGAAATGGGGTTGTTCGAACCCCGTAGTTGGATTTTTTGAACCTTGATCTGTAGTACTGGGCAAAACCCTAGTTTAACCTATTTAATTATAGATTCGTAGGTCGATTTTTCTACCTTTTTATTATTACTATGCACACATGTGTGTTTGCCCGTCGAGTGAAACTCGGAGGAAGAGGGATCACTCGGAAGGAGAGAAGAAGGGAGAGAATTATGGTGTCTCCCCTTTTTCGGGTGATGATGTTGACTTTTGTGCAGGGTTTGTCAGTGAGCAGGAGGTGCGAGCGAGCGAGCGAGTCGAGCGAGGCCGAGAATGAGAGAGATTTGTTTTTTGTGAGAGGGACGACCGAAGGATCCAGAAGGACCCACAGACTTCCAATACGCATCCTGATGCGTCTTCTCTTGACAAAGAAAATGGCTGGGAGTTTGCGTACCTATTGCACGTGACTTGTGCTCACTGAAGTGTGGGACCTCACGCATGGGCACCACACGTAAGTGACAGACCTGTTGGTGTAAAAACTCGGTTGATTATTATAGTGCATTAGAACAAAGTTTCCTATGGATTCAAGGGTAGGAAATCCAAGTTAACTCATTTACATGACATTATTTTTTCCATGAAGCAAAGTTAACGCACCTATCAATTGGTACATTTTGGAGTGACTAAGAAGGATCCAGGCTTACTTATTCGTTTTCACGTGTAAAACTTGTCTAAATCTTGGTCAAACAAAATTGGCAGAAAATTCAAAAAAAAACAGAAAAATGAAAAACCAAAGCACATAGTCTTCTTATGTCATGTAGTAAGCATTAAAGTTGATAAACAAGGTCTAGACATATTCAAACCATACAAATCATGTATCTACCCGCTAACCCCTAAACTATGTCTTAAGAAGTCAAGAATGAAGAGAAGTGGTTTTGGGTTTCAAACATGGAAATTTCAAAAACCTCCCAAAACTTCATTTTAGGGTGACTAAGAAGGATACAGGCTTCCCTTTTCATTTTCATGTTCTATACTTGTTTAAATCTTGGTCAAACCTAGGATTTGACCAAGATTCAAATGGGCACAAAAAAATAAAAAAAGCACATAGTGTTCTTATGTCATATCGTAAGCATTCAAGTTGATAAACAAGGTCTAGATATATCCAAATTAACCAGACAAATCATGTATCTACCCCCTATCGACCCTAAACTTCGTCTTATGAAGTCAAGCATGAAGTGGTGGTTTTGGGTTTCAAACATGGAAATTTCAAAAACCTCCCAAAATTCAGCTTCATTTTAGAGCGACTAAGAAGGATCGATGCTTACCTTTTCATTTCCATGTTTTAAACTTATTTAAATCTTGGTCAAACCTAGGATTTGACCAAGATTCAAATGGGCATAAAAATTCAGACAAAAAATCTAAAGAATGAAAAACCAAAGCACATAGCCTTCTTAATTATGTCATATAGTAAACACTCAAGTTGATAAACAAGGTCTAGACATATTCAAACCAGAAAAATCATGTGTATATCTACCCCTAACCCTAAACTCTGTCTTATGAAGTCAATCTCTAGGATTTGACCAAGATTCAAATGGGCATAAAATAAAAAAACAGAAAAATGAAAAACCAAAGCGCACATAGTCTTCTTATATGTCATATAGTAAGCATTAAAGTTGATAAACAAGGTCTGGACATATTCAAACTAGCTAGACAAATCATGTATCTACCCCCTAACCCCTAAACTCTGTCTTATGATGAAGTCAAGCATGAAGATAAGTGGTTTTGGGTTTCAAACATGGAAATTTCAAAAACCTCCCAAAAACTTCATTTTAGGGTGACTAAGAAGGATACAGGCTTCCATTTTCATTTCCATGTTCTATACTTGTTTAAATCTTGGTCAAACCTAGGATTTGACCAAGATTCAAATGTGCATCAAAATTCCAAAAAAATCAGAAAAATGAAAAACCAAAGCACATAGTTTTCTTATGTCACATACATATATATAGTAAGCATTCAAAAGTTGATAAACAAGGTCTAGCTCTAGACATATTCAAATAAGACAAATCATGTATCTACCCCTCTAAAACCATAAATAACTCTGTCTTATGAAGTCAAGCATGAAGAGAAGTGGTTTTTGGTTTCAAACATGGAAATTTCAAAAACCTCCCAAAATTAAAGCTTCATTTTAGAGTGACTAGTTAAGAAGGATCCAGGCTTACCTTTTCATTTTCATGTTTTAAACTTGTTTAAATCTTGGTCAAACCTAGGATTTGACCAATATTCAAATGGGCATAAAATAAAAAAATAAATAAAATAAAAAACCAAAGCACATAGTCTTCTTATGTCATATAGTAAGCATTCAAAAGTTCATAAACAAGGTCTAGACATATTCAAACCAGACAAATCATGTACCCCCTAACCCTAAACTTTGTCTTAATTATATATGAAGTCAAGCATGAAGCAGAGAAGTGTGGTTTTGGGTTTCAAACATGGAAATTTCAAAAACCTCCCAAAAAGCTTCATTTTAATTAGACTGGCTGGTTAATTAAGAAGGATCCATGATTAATTACCTTTTCATTGTCATGTTTTAAACTTGTTTAAATCTTGGTCGAACCTAGGATTTGACCAAGATTCAAATGGGCATAACAATTCAGAAAAAAATCGAAAGAATGAAAAACCAAAGCACATAGCCTTCTTATGTCATATAGTAAGCATTCAAATTGATAAACATGGTCTAGACATATTCAAACCAAAAAAATCATGTATCTACCCCTAACCCTAAACTCTGTCTTATGAAGTCAAGCATGAACAGAAGTACGGTGGTTTTGGGTTTCAAACATGGTAAATTCAAGAACCTCCCAAAAGCTTCATTTTAGAGTTACTAAGAGAAAGATCCAGACTTAATTACCTTATCATTTTCACATGTTAAACTTGTTTAAATCTTGCTCAACAAACCTAGGATTTTACCAAGATTCTCAAATGGGCATAAAAATCAAAAAATGAAATACCAATGCACATAGTCCTCTTATGTCATATAGTAAGCATTCAAGTTGATAAACAAGGTCTAGACATATTCAAACAAGACAAATCATGTATCTACCCCCTATCGACCCTAAACTTCGTCTTATGAAGTCAAGCATGAAGAGAAGTGGTTTTGGGTTTCAAACATGGAAATTTCAAAAACCTCCCAAAATTCAGCTTCATTTTAGAGCGACTAAGAAGGATCGATGCTTACCTTTTCATTTCCATGTTTTAAACTTATTTAAATCTTGGTCAAACCTAGGATTTGACCAAGATTCAAATGGGCATAAAAATTCAGACAAAAAATCTAAAGAATGAAAAACCAAAGCACATAGCCTTCTTAATTATGTCATATAGTAAACACTCAAGTTGATAAACAAGGTCTAGACATATTCAAACCAGAAAAATCATGTGTATATCTACCCCTAACCCTAAACTCTGTCTTATGAAGTCAATCTCTAGGATTTGACCAAGATTCAAATGGGCATAAAATAAAAAAACAGAAAAATGAAAAACCAAAGCGCACATAGTCTTCTTATATGTCATATAGTAAGCATTAAAGTTGATAAACAAGGTCTGGACATATTCAAACTAGCTAGACAAATCATGTATCTACCCCTAACCCCTAAACTCTGTCTTATGACGAAGTCAAGCATGAAGATAAGTGGTTTTGGGTTTCAAACATGGAAATTTCAAAAACCTCCCAAAAACTTCATTTTAGGGTGACTAAGAAGGATACAGGCTTCCATTTTCATTTCCATGTTCTATACTTGTTTAAATCTTGGTCAAACCTAGGATTTGACCAAGATTCAAATGTGCATCAAAATTCCAAAAAAAAATCAGAAAAATGAAAAACCAAAGCACATAGTTTTCTTATGTCACATACATATATATAGTAAGCATTCAAAAGTTGATAAACAAGGTCTAGCTCTAGACATATTCAAATAAGACAAATCATGTATCTACCCCTCTAAAACCATAAATAACTCTGTCTTATGAAGTCAAGCATGAAGAGAAGTGGTTTTTGGTTTCAAACATGGAAATTTCAAAAACCTCCCAAAATTAAAGCTTCATTTTAGAGTGACTAGTTAAGAAGGATCCAGGCTTACCTTTTCATTTTCATGTTTTAAACTTGTTTAAATCTTGGTCAAACCTAGGATTTGACCAATATTCAAATGGGCATAAAATAAAAAAATAAATAAAATAAAAAACCAAAGCACATAGTCTTCTTATGTCATATAGTAAGCATTCAAAAGTTCATAAACAAGGTCTAGACATATTCAAACCAGACAAATCATGTACCCCCTAACCCTAAACTTTGTCTTAATTATATATGAAGTCAAGCATGAAGCAGAGAAGTGTGGTTTTGGGTTTCAAACATGAAAATTTCAAAAACCTCCCAAAAAGCTTCATTTTAATTAGACTGGCTGGTTAATTAAGAAGGATCCATGATTAATTACCTTTTCATTGTCATGTTTTAAACTTGTTTAAATCTTGGTCGAACCTAGGATTTGACCAAGATTCAAATGGGCATAACAATTCAGAAAAAAATCGAAAGAATGAAAAACCAAAGCACATAGCCTTCTTATGTCATATAGTAAGCATTCAAATTGATAAACATGGTCTAGACATATTCAAACCAAAAAAATCATGTATCTACCCCTAACCCTAAACTCTGTCTTATGAAGTCAAGCATGAACAGAAGTACGGTGGTTTTGGGTTTCAAACATGGTAAATTCAAGAACCTCCCAAAAGCTTCATTTTAGAGTTACTAAGAGAAAGATCCAGACTTAATTACCTTATCATTTTCACATGTTAAACTTGTTTAAATCTTGCTCAACAAACCTAGGATTTTACCAAGATTCTCAAATGGGCATAAAAATCAAAAAATGAAATACCAATGCACATAGTCCTCTTATGTCATATAGTAAGCATTCAAGTTGATAAACAAGGTCTAGACATATTCAAACAAGACAAATCATGTATCTACCCCCTATCGACCCTAAACTTCGTCTTATGAAGTCAAGCATGAAGAGAAGTGGTTTTGGGTTTCAAACATGGAAATTTCAAAAACCTCCCAAAATTCAGCTTCATTTTAGAGCGACTAAGAAGGATCGATGCTTACCTTTTCATTTCCATGTTTTAAACTTATTTAAATCTTGGTCAAACCTAGGATTTGACCAAGATTCAAATGGGCATAAAAATTCAGACAAAAAATCTAAAGAATGAAAAACCAAAGCACATAGCCTTCTTAATTATGTCATATAGTAAACACTCAAGTTGATAAACAAGGTCTAGACATATTCAAACCAGAAAAATCATGTGTATATCTACCCCTAACCCTAAACTCTGTCTTATGAAGTCAATCTCTAGGATTTGACCAAGATTCAAATGGGCATAAAATAAAAAAACAGAAAAATGAAAAACCAAAGCGCACATAGTCTTCTTATATGTCATATAGTAAGCATTAAAGTTGATAAACAAGGTCTGGACATATTCAAGCTAGCTAGACAAATCATGTATCTACCCCCTAACCCCTAAACTCTGTCTTATGACGAAGTCAAGCATGAAGATAAGTGGTTTTGGGTTTCAAACATGGAAATTTCAAAAACCTCCCAAAAACTTCATTTTAGGGTGACTAAGAAGGATACAGGCTTCCATTTTCATTTCCATGTTCTATACTTGTTTAAATCTTGGTCAAACCTAGGATTTGACCAAGATTCAAATGTGCATCAAAATTCCAAAAAAATCAGAAAAATGAAAAACCAAAGCACATAGTTTTCTTATGTCACATACATATATATAGTAAGCATTCAAAAGTTGATAAACAAGGTCTAGCTCTAGACATATTCAAATAAGACAAATCATGTATCTACCCCTCTAAAACCATAAATAACTCTGTCTTATGAAGTCAAGCATGAAGAGAAGTGGTTTTTGGTTTCAAACATGGAAATTTCAAAAACCTCCCAAAATTAAAGCTTCATTTTAGAGTGACTAGTTAAGAAGGATCCAGGCTTACCTTTTCATTTTCATGTTTTAAACTTGTTTAAATCTTGGTCAAACCTAGGATTTGACCAATATTCAAATGGGCATAAAATAAAAAAATAAATAAAATAAAAAACCAAAGCACATAGTCTTCTTATGTCATATAGTAAGCATTCAAAAGTTCATAAAAACAAGGTCTAGACATATTCAAACCAGACAAATCATGTACCCCCTAACCCTAAACTTTGTCTTAATTATATATGAAGTCAAGCATGAAGCAGAGAAGTGTGGTTTTGGGTTTCAAACATGAAAATTTCAAAAACCTCCCAAAAAGCTTCATTTTAATTAGACTGGCTGGTTAATTAAGAAGGATCCATGATTAATTACCTTTTCATTGTCATGTTTTAAACTTGTTTAAATCTTGGTCGAACCTAGGATTTGACCAAGATTCAAATGGGCATAACAATTCAGAAAAAAATCGAAAGAATGAAAAACCAAAGCACATAGCCTTCTTATGTCATATAGTAAGCATTCAAATTGATAAACATGGTCTAGACATATTCAAACCAAAAAAATCATGTATCTACCCCTAACCCTAAACTCTGTCTTATGAAGTCAAGCATGAACAGAAGTACGGTGGTTTTGGGTTTCAAACATGGTAAATTCAAGAACCTCCCAAAAGCTTCATTTTAGAGTTACTAAGAGAAAGATCCAGACTTAATTACCTTATCATTTTCACATGTTAAACTTGTTTAAATCTTGCTCAACAAACCTAGGATTTTACCAAGATTCTCAAATGGGCATAAAAATCAAAAAATGAAATACCAATGCACATAGTCCTCTTATGTCATATAGTAAGCATTCAAGTTGATAAACAAGGTCTAGACATATTCAAACAAGACAAATCATGTATCTACCCCCTATCGACCCTAAACTTCGTCTTATGAAGTCAAGCATGAAGAGAAGTGGTTTTGGGTTTCAAACATGGAAATTTCAAAAACCTCCCAAAATTCAGCTTCATTTTAGAGCGACTAAGAAGGATCGATGCTTACCTTTTCATTTCCATGTTTTAAACTTATTTAAATCTTGGTCAAACCTAGGATTTGACCAAGATTCAAATGGGCATAAAAATTCAGACAAAAAATCTAAAGAATGAAAAACCAAAGCACATAGCCTTCTTAATTATGTCATATAGTAAACACTCAAGTTGATAAACAAGGTCTAGACATATTCAAACCAGAAAAATCATGTGTATATCTACCCCTAACCCTAAACTCTGTCTTATGAAGTCAATCATGAAGAGAATTGGTTTTGGGTTTCAAACATGGAAATTTCAAGTACGTCCCAAAAGCTTCATATATTTTAGAGTGACTAATTAAGAAGGATCTTGGCTTACGTTTTCATTTTCATGCTTGAAACTTGTTTAAATCTTGGTTGAACCTAGGATTTGACCAGAATCAAATGTGCATAAAATTCTTAAAAAAATAGAAAAATGAAAAACAAAAGCACATGGTCTTCTTATGTCATATAGTAAGCATTCAAGTTGATAAACAAGGTTTAGACATATTCAAACCAGACAAATCATGTATCTACCCCCTAACCCTAAACTCGGTCTTATGAAGTCTAGCAAGAGAAGTCGTTTTGGGTTTCAAACGTTTAAGCCAAAAGCCCCATTTCAAATATTTCAAACTTATTCAAATTTGGTTCAAATTTGAAAGACACACAAGTTATAGCACACATAGTGCATACATTCTCACACATACTGCACTAGATGCTAACCCGGCCTATAGTTTGAGGCCATTGGATGAGGTCGAAAAAAATCTTGGATTAGAAATGGGGTTGTTCGAACCCCGTAGTTGGATTTTTTGAACCTTGATCTGTAGTACTGGGCAAAACCCTAGTTTAACCTATTTAATTATAGATTCGTAGGTCGATTTTTCTACCTTTTTATTATTACTATGCAGCACATGTGTGTTTGCCCGTCGAGTGAAACTCGGAGGAAGAGGGATCACTCGGAAGGAGAGAAGAAGGGAGAGAATTATGGTGTCTCCCCTTTTTCGGGTGATGATGTTGACTTTTGTGCAGGGTTTGTCGGTGGCGGAGGTGCGCGGCGATCAGCGAGTCGAGCGAGGCGAGAATGAGAGAGATTTGTTTTTGTGAGAGGGACGACCGAAGGATCCAGAAGGACCCAGACTTCCAATACGCATCTGATGCGTCTTCTCTTGACAAAGAAAATGGCTGGGAGTTTGCGTACCTATTGCACGTGACTTGTGCTCACTGAAGTGTGGGACCTCACGCATGGGCACCACACGTAAGTGACAGACCTGTTGGTGTAATAACTCTGTCTTATGAAGTCAAGCATGAAGAGAAGTGGTTTTTGGTTTCAAACATGGAAATTTCAAAAACCTCCCAAAATTAAAGCTTCATTTTAGAGTGACTAGTTAAGAAGGATCCAGGCTTACCTTTTCATTTTCATGTTTTAAACTTGTTTAAATCTTGGTCAAACCTAGGATTTGACCAATATTCAAATGGGCATAAAATAAAAAAATAAAAACCAAAGCACATAGTCTTCTTATGTCATATAGTAAGCATTCAAAAGTTCATAAACAAGGTCTAGACATATTCAAACCAGACAAATCATGTACCCCCTAACCCTAAACTTTGTCTTAATTATATATGAAGTCAAGCATGAAGCAGAGAAGTGTGGTTTTGGGTTTCAAACATGGAAATTTCAAAAACCTCCCAAAAAGCTTCATTTTAATTAGACTGGCTGGTTAATTAAGAAGGATCCATGATTAATTACCTTTTCATTGTCATGTTTTAAACTTGTTTAAATCTTGGTCGAACCTAGGATTTGACCAAGATTCAAATGGGCATAAAAATTCAGAAAAAAATCGAAAGAATGAAAAACCAAAGCACATAGCCTTCTTATGTCATATAGTAAGCATTCAAATTGATAAACATGGTCTAGACATATTCAAACCAGAAAAATCATGTATCTACCCCTAACCCTAAACTCTGTCTTATGAAGTCAAGCATGAAAAGAAGTACGGTGGTTTTGGGTTTCAAACATGGTAAATTCAAGAACCTCCCAAAAGCTTCATTTTAGAGTTACTAAGAGAAAGATCCAGACTTAATTACCTTATCATTTTCACATGTTAAACTTGTTTAAATCTTGCTCAACAAACCTAGGATTTTACCAAGATTCTCAAATGGGCATAAAAATCAAAAAATGAAATACCAATGCACATAGTCCTCTTATGTCATATAGTAAGCATTCAAGTTGATAAACAAGGTCTAGACATATTCAAACAAGACAAATCATGTATCTACCCCCTATCGACCCTAAACTTCGTCTTATGAAGTCAAGCATGAAGAGAAGTGGTTTTGGGTTTCAAACATGGAAATTTCAAAAACCTCCCAAAATTCAGCTTCATTTTAGAGCGACTAAGAAGGATCGATGCTTACCTTTTCATTTCCATGTTTTAAACTTGTTTAAATCTTGGTCAAATCTAGGATTTGACCAAGATTCAAATGGGCATAAAAAAAAAAACCGAAAAATGAAAAACCAAAGCGCACATAGTCTTCTTATATGTCATATAGTAAGCATTAAAGTTGATAAACAAGGTCTAGACATATTCAAACTAGCTAGACAAATCATGTATCTACCCCCTAAAACCCCTAAACTCTGTCTTATGACGAAGTCAAGCATGAAGATAAGTGGTTTTAGGTTTCAAACATGGAAATTTCAAAAACCTTCCAAAAACTTCATTTTAGGGTGACTAATTAAGAAGGATACATGCTTCCCTTTTCATTTTCATGTTCTATATATACTTGTTTAAATCTTGGTCAAACCTAGCTAGGATTTGACCAAGATTCAAATGTGCATCAAAATTCCAAAAAATATCAGAAAAATGAAAAACCAAAGCACATAGTTTTCTTATGTCATATAGTAGCATTAAAGTTGATAAACAAGGTCTAGACATATTCAAACAAGAAAAATCATGTATCTACTCCCTAACCCTAAACTTTGTCTTATGTAGTCAAGCATGAAGAGAAGTGGTTTTGGGTTTCAAATATGGAAATTTCAAAAACCTACCAAAAGCTTCATTTTAGAGTGACTAAGAAGGATCAATGCTTACCTTTTCATTTTCATATTTTAAACTTGTTTAAATCATTGTCAAACCAGGATTTGACCAAGATTTAAATGGGCATAAAATTAAAAAAATCAGAAAAATGAAAAACAAAAGCACATAGTCTTCTTATGTCACATATATATATAGTAAGCATTCAAAAGTTGACAAACAAGGTCTATACATATTCAAATAAGACAAATCATGTATCTACCCCTAACCCTAAACTCTGTCTTATGAAGTCAAGCATGAAGAGAAGTGGTTTTTGGTTTCAAACATGGAAATTTCAAAAACCTCCCAAAAGCTTCATTTTAGAGTGACTAAGAAGGATCCAGGCTTACCTTTTCATTTTCATGTTTTAAACTTGTTTAAATCTTGGTCAAACCTAGGATTTGACCAATATTAAAATGGGCATAAAATAAAAAAAAAAAAAAAACCAAAGCACATAGTCTTCTTATGTCATATAGTAAGCATTCAAGTTCATAAACAAGGTCTAGACATATTCAAACCAGACAAATCATGTATCTACCCCCTATCGACCCTAAACTTCGTCTTATGAAGTCAAGCATGAAGAGAAGTGGTTTTGGGTTTCAAACATGGAAATTTCAAAAAACCAAAAGCTTCATTTTAGAGCGAGTAAGAAGGATCGATGCTTATCTTTTCATTTTCATGTTTTAAACTTATTTAAATCTTGGTCAAACCTAGGATTTGACCAAGATTCAAATGGGCATAAAAATTCAGACAAAAATCTAAAGAATGAAAAACCAAAGCACGTACATAGCCTTCTTAATTATGTCATATAGTAAACATTCAAGTTGATAAACAAGGTCTAGACATATTCAAACCAGAAAAATCGTGTATCTACCCCTAACCCTAATTAAACTCTGTCTTATGAAGTCAAGCATGAAGAAAAGTGGTTTTGAGTTTCAAGCATGCATGGAAATTTCGAGAACCTCCCAAAAGCTTCATTTTAGAGTGACTACGAAGGATCCATGCTTACACCTTTTCATTTTCAAGTTTTAAACTTGTTTAAAACCTGGTCAAACCTGGGATTTGACCAAGATTCAAATGGGCATAAAATTCAAAAAAATAGATAAATGAAAAACCATAGCACATAGTCTTCTTATGTCATATAGTAAGCATTC
The DNA here is from genome assembly GCA_030979885.1 of Lolium multiflorum. NCBI lineage: Eukaryota > Viridiplantae > Streptophyta > Magnoliopsida > Poales > Poaceae > Lolium > Lolium multiflorum. The sequence goes on from CM061749.1 coordinate 77,267,298, forward strand.
AAGTGGATAAACAAGCTCTAGACATACTGAAACCAGACAAATCATGTATCTACCCCTATCCCTAAACTATGTCTTATGAAGTCTAGCATGAAAAGAAGTGGTTTTGGGTTTCAAACATGGAAATTTCAAAAACCTCCCAAAAGCTTCATTTTGGATTGACTAAGGAGGATCCAGGCTTACTTTTTCATTTTCATGTTTTAAACTTGTTTAAATCTAGGTCAAACCTAGGATTTGACCAAGATTCAAATGGACATAAAAAATCAACAGTTTACAACAGCACACAAAATAAACATGAAATTACATCTAAATCCCTAACTTTTACATGGAGGACCCCAGGCTGAAAGCAAGAAATGCGATCGGGTCTTGAATCTTGATGCGTCTTCTCTTGACAAAGAAGATTGCTGGGAGTTTGCGTACGTACATCACGTCACTTGTGCTCACTGAAGTGTGGGACATGACGCATGCATGGGCAACACACGTAAGTGACATGGATTCAAGGGTAGGGAAGCCAAGAGAAAAAAACGAGAATTTGGACAAAAATAACCCAATCTTGCTAGTATGTCGAAAGTTTGTTTTTCCCAATCTTTTCGACTTTGGGTTATTTCTGTCTATTTTGCCGAAAAAACGAGGACAGAGACTGGAAACGGTGATGCATCTAGCTTCAGAGTACGTCAGATTAAGACTTCATGAGCAACACTAGTCTGACGTAAGTACAGTGTATACAGACAAGACAGGGACTAGACATTGCTACCCACGTCCCTCTGCGCCCCTTCAAAGAAATCATACTCCGTACTAGAATCTCGAAACGTAGGAATTAGTCTGACACGATTTCTGATTGTTTAATTCATAGGATTGCAATTTTCAGAATTCATTGACAATACATTTTTATACAAAAACAAAAAATCCTTCATTGTGTAACCGTATGTTACTACTAGTATTTCTTTTGGTTTTCACACGCAATCAAATGTTATTGGATCCAAATACCGTTGTTTCTCAATCCTATATATTTGGAGATGATCATCACTCTCTAATCATACAATTTTCATATTCCCGCACTTTGAAAATCTTGCGAATAATCAAAGCAGCCAAAATGTATGGTGTGTATTGTATATGTTTATGCCATGCTTAGTTTCATCGAATATTGTTTGGTTGCATCGCGGGGAAACCGCGTGAATTTAGATTAATTGTTGCATGTTTGTTTGTGGTGTGACCAACTGCTTTTGCAACGAAACAACCCCCCCACCATGTACGCATTGTTTGGGTCGCATGCATGATGTGTACAAAATGTTAAAATAGAAATAATGTAGGAATTGAATATGATTGCATGTTGAATTAATCCTATATGAGAGAAATCACACAAATTTGAATTGCATGTTCTTTGGTTGTAGTGCTACACAAAAAACACGTGAATTAGTATGAATTATCATGTATTCAAGAATCAAAGGAGCCACTGAGATTTGAATCCCACAAAATTTCTATGAATTTTCTTCGAACCAAACAAGCCCAACAAGATTCCAAAGGAATATAATACAACGAATCAAACAACTTCCGTTGTTGGAATATTTCCTTAGGACATCAATCCAATAGAAACTATATGATCCAGTTTCAGCGACAATCTGGTCGGTGTAGGCTCGAGGAGGCCAATTGTATATATATGTTTGGACCCGGTTGGTTGAGTGATCATGCTCGTGACATCCAGCCTGAAAGGTAAAATTCGGGCAAGGCCAGCGTGACGCCACAATACTTTTGAAATATTCAAAAGCGCGTAATATTTGTGAAATTTTAATAATAGCTACTACTTATGTGAATTTTTTTCGTTCATACGCTTATTGGGGGGTAGGCTAACCCTAATGGCCTCCTCAAGATCCCTACCTCTACCAAGGTTTCCCGAGTTCATCCACCTCGACGGGTTCCTTGCCACTTTCGACCATGTTGTGGGCATCATTTCGGGTTCCCGTACCACGGCCAGTCCTTTTCAGGAGTCCCGAACCCGATGCCATAATATTTGTTTGAAAAAAATTCAAGACCGCACAATATTTGTTGAAATAAATGAATAAGCATTTTTAAATAGCTAAATAAAAGAAGTATGAATTTTGAAAAATTTATTTTTTCTAAAACATTAATTGGAGCATTGACATGTTGAACCCACTTGTCGATTTTGCTATCAACATGACTAACTAGCTGATTAGATAACCAAGTGGTGAAATTTGCAACATATTAGACCACCACATGGTGGAAACTGCAAAAAAAATGTCCAAGTGGTGGTTTGTGCAACATATAGAGCAGTACAGTATATGGTAGTACAAGATGAAGAGGCCTCCAAGATGAATGTGCACTGCCGTGGGCCCGTGGTAATATATCATGATGATGGCAAAGGATCTTTTCTCTGCTGAAACTGTCCAGAGCTGATTTGATGAGACAAAATACAGCTCCACGGCGTGCAAGGACAGTATACAGTACATTAGCTTCTTCTCGGGTCACACGCCTTCACGACAGGTGCAGTAGTGCAGCAGAGACCAGAGAGAGAAGGCACGCCCGTAGTACTCGTATTATTGATTTCAATTCAAATTGTTTTTTTTGCCTGCTTCTCCGTCTTCTTCATCTCCATCTTCTCTGGCGACCCCGCCTACACCAGCAGCCCCTGCACCACCGCCGCCATGCCTTTTTCGGATCATCTCGAGCCACCTGTTTGATGGTACTAGTAGGAGTTGTGGACTTTTATCCATATCGCTCTACCAGCTGCCGCTCGCACTGTCCTCCAATACCTCATACCCAAACGCCAGCGTCCCACTCCCACACCCCCACACCCACTTGACCGCATCCTTCCAATGGCGAGATCGATCAATGAGAGTGGCAGTTCTTGGGTGTTTCCTGATGGCCCCCTTGAAGAAATCGCATCCCGATGCGATGTCATCACCGCCGCGAGCCTCGTCGGTTCATGCAAGTTTTATCATGATTCAGCAACACAAAGTGTAGCTCTGCCTGCATCTCAGCCGTTTGGCATGCCCTGTGTTCTTCATACTCACCAAACTGAGGTACCGCCCGCGCACAATCCCTTCTCCCGCGTCCACAAGTTCAAGCAGCAGGGTGCGCAGAAGGACAAGCAGCATGATGCAAAAGATCGCAAGGGTACCTTGTGCCAACTGACGCCGCTGGACAGGATCTCTTCCGATGCCGTGATTCCAGATGGTGGTACGGGCATGTGGGCAGGCGCGAATGGAGATTGGATCGCCCTTCTTGGCTTCCCCTGGAATTGGGAGCTTGTCAATGTGTACACTGGTCGCCGGATTCCTCTACCACCAATAAGTGAGTTTAAATCCACCCCGGATAAACTTGTGTTCGAGTCTAATGATCAACATCTTCAACTGCTGAAGATAGCTATTTGCCGAGTTCCAACAGCTGCTTCAAATTATACTAGTTTCTCTGTTCTTGCCATCTTCAACGCGGCAATTGCAGTCCTTCACTGTGCTTCTAGCAGATGGACAGTTCTTGACAACCAGTTCTTAGCGTACGGCTACTCCGATGCAATCATCCACAAGGGTATTGTATTTGCTGTAACTCAGACAGGCGAAGTTTATGCATGGAATCAACTTTCTTGGGGTAATTTTTCTCATCTCATATGATGTGTTTTCGCTATTACCTGCTAGTTTCAGATTTAGCTTTAGCCTTTTTCTTTTTGTTGTGCAGTTTTCGTGTCATGCCTGTACCTTTCCCCCTCTATATTCAATCAAAATCAGCAGCGATATGCCTTTGAGTCAAAATAAAGTACTCCCTCCGATCCAAATCAAATTGACTCAGCTTTGTCTAGCCAGTGCATCTAGCTAGACAAACTTGAGTCAATTAATTTGTGCATATCTAGCTAGACACATCCAGTTGAGTCAATTAATTTGGATCGGAGGCAGTATTTTAGCTACATCATTATTCATGTATGTAATGAACTAATCAAGTTTTGCTGAACTGACTTCAAGCTGTGCTTTCCTTTGCAAGGTCCTTTGTTGATCAGCACGGCACCTATTCCGCCAGAACTTGATGAACAAGGTCGGTACAATCTTGGCTCCTGGTGGTTAGCACGATCTCCTGATGGTTCTAGACTTTTTCTGGTCCATACCTGGGGCGTTACTGACGGGCGGGATTATACTGGACTGGTTCGGATTTTACCTGCTGCTGCTACCTCTGAGGGTCGTCATGGTCGCACTATTCGCGGGTATGGTAAGGGTTTACTTGGCTGCGAGGTGTACAGCATGGACACCAGTCAGTTGATGCCACCGAGGCCATGGAGGAGGATTATTTCCCTTGGATCATATTCTCTCTTCCTTGGAGTGAACTATCCGATTATCATTCCAGTAGAAGACGGGGCAGAACATGACCGTCCAAATATGGCGAGAAGCAACTCTGTTTACACATCGCACCATGCAGTAGGCCTTGCATATCCTCCTTCTCCAGAAATTTGCCGCTTCAGTTTGAATTCTGAAGACTGTACTGTTGGTTTCCAAACCAACATTAGATGGACATGGCGGCAGGTTCCGTTGTGGCTCATCCCAAGCTTCGCCAACGCCCGGCAATGGAACCTGCCTTCGCGTCACAGGTCCAGAAAGAAGGGCTGATGTACTTTATGTAATACTCGTGTTGTAATGCAAGATTTGTATCTGTTGAACTATTTCATTTGCATGTTTATCTCTACCTAGGCTACTCCCTTTCCGTAGTTGTGTTGTACTATCTGTTGAACTATTTCCTTTGCATGTTATCTCTACCTAGGCTACTCCTCCGTAGTTGTTAAATTGATGTAATGCTCCTACAATGCACGCTACACTGGGCGTGTGGCCTGTAATGTTATCAAACACCTTTTGTACTCGTTCTAGTAAGCATTTCACACTATAGCTCACATAATTAAAGTACTCCTACAACGTATTAGTTGAAAGATATCTCTCATAAGTAAGTACCCCTCTTTGAGCTTATGCGAAACATAAATGACTATTTTAGAAATATATACTCTCGACACAAGATTATATTAAAAACAATGGTACATAGTTCTATTAGAAAAAGAAAGTGTGAATAGTAGAATGATGGAGAAGTGTTTTTTGAGGTCTGTGCATAGCTAGTGTTCATGGTGCAAAAGCACTTAGACTAGTCACAATGGGAAGTATACTAGTCTATGATACAACACCTTCAATGCATAGTATCATGAATTAGTATCATGCAATGTTGCGAAAAACCAATTATTCATTTCTTTCCAAATAGACTAGCTTTGCGAGGATGACAAAACATTTCTTTATTGCCCTCTCGTATGAATCTCCTCCATACATCACCTCTCATACCGATTGAAAGCCATGCCAAATCGTTGGTTCAAGACCATGAATACCAAGCCAATTTTGTTAGCTAGTTGGACCACCCTCGGATTGAGAACCAACGGTTGAAAGAAAGGTGGGCGCCAACTCATATTTTTTTCTCGAGAGTCCGACACTTGATGTTGATTGCAAAGTTCACAAAGGCCAAAATTTTGACATCCTCTTTGTGCAAGTCTTGCCACCATCCAAACTCGGTTTTGAAGTACCAACCAAGAAAAAAAAAGCTTGCACTTTGGAGGACCCCATGGACCATGAAAATTTTGAAAAACTTCCAGTAAATCATGCATATTTCGATTTATATTTTGGTGAAGTTTCATTCGATTTGAATCATAGGTTTGTGAGCAAATATATATTTAGTTTAAACTAGTGCTCGAGTACGTAAGAATCTATTTAATCACAAGCTAGTCATCCGAATGGGATGAAATATTCATAGATTTTAAAACAAGGAATCTACATATTACTGGATTTTTTTTCAAAATTTTCTGAATAGTTTTTCTTTTTTAGCTTCGAAATAAGAGATAGTTTGGAACGTTGGATCTCAAATGGATGGTAGATGGTGGGACACAGTCACAATGTATCTTGGAAGCATCAAGTCACTGAAGCTCTGTCCGGTTTCCAAACCAAGCTAGGAAAGGCATTGAAAATGAAGTTCTGCTCTAAAACATTTCTCATTCCATTTTGGTGCTCGCGCGGTTGCATGCTGCCCACGTGTTAAGGTACGTGTCTCTGGCATGTAGAGAACTACGATTATTGGCGAAAAATATATCGAAATGGAAACTGTAAAAAAAAGCCCTCTCTGGTCAACCTGATGTGACGAGACATCACTGCACCAAACGTCGTCGCAAATTTATAGATGGGTGGCGTGCTAGTCTACCAACAGTCAAATCGGCGCCCAGTCGCAGCAGCAGCCTAGAGTACTACCTAGTTTTTGCCCCTTGCATGTCTATCATCTTCTTCTTCACCCCGTTACAAAAAAAAATCTTCTTCTTCACCCTCCCAGAATCACGCGCACGCGCAGGATCTCGATCCCCACCACGCCGCATCACTAGTACTACTCCGTATACCTTTCTCTCCTTACCCCGGCCGGCCGCGCGCCGCATCGTTCCTTCCATAGCGCTCGCCCTCTCCTCCGAAAACCCCAAGCGCAGTTGCATCCGCCATCCACCTAAATCCATCTTCACGTGATGGATTATTCTAGGCTTTGCCGGGGCGGCGGGGACGGCCACTTGGAGGCTCTCACCGGCGACAACATCGACCTCATCGCTGCGCATCTGGACGTTACCTACACCGTCCGACTTGCTGCATGTTCCAGGGAGCTCTACGACATGATCAGCAAGGATGAAGGTAAGATGCACCATTGGGATGAACCCTGCCTGCTGATGCCTCCGCCTGCTTATTGGTTCGATGAACACTGGGACGTGGCGAGAGCATCTCGTCTGCATGATACCGTGTACGACCTGGTGCCCCTCGACCATCCTCGCCGTTCTGTCGCCCTGCCGTTCATGCACGACAGAAAATGGCTTGGCGCGAACGGCGACTGGATCGCCGCCGCCGATCATCATGAGTGGTGCCTCGTGAACGTCTACACCGAGCGACATATCCCCCTTCCATCCCTACCTGATTCGAAGATTCGTCATAGTATTGTTTCATCTCGACCTGCATACTCTTTTAACTGGCGTCCAGAAATTTATTTGTTGAAGATTGTAATCTGCCAAGTGCCCACAAAAGGTGGGAGGTACGCAGATTACAAGCTCATCGCCTTGTTCGACAAAACGATTTTCTACCTTGAAGGGGGTGGCGACTGGAGAATGCTGGAGGCCCTTACACCTGCACCTGATTATCCAAATTACTGTGATGCCATTGAACTCCGTGGCCACGTTTTTGCGGTGGACGAAACTGACGGCTCCACGTACTTCTGGGACACCGCAAATGGTATTTTTTCAGTCCTTATGTTGCATTGCATGATACACTGCCTTAACCAATGAAGTTATTCATGAACTACCTTGTTTATATTTTACCTTTCTTATATGACTTAATGATCACACCCCCTTTTGCTGAATATGAATGAACCGTTGCTTGCAATGAATTAGTAGTACTAATTAGTCACCAACAAACATAGTATGCTCAGTATGTGATTGCATTCCTGAATTAGTAACTCTACGCCACTGCAGAATATGGGTGTAATTAACCAGTATCTCAAAAGATAACGTGGCACTATGAAGGCACCCTTTTTGATAACCTTTTACACCCATTGTTTCATATATAACTAATTGATTTTGCCTCCAAAAGGAGGACGAGAGACCCCCGCCATCTGCATCAGAGAGATGCATAAGGACTTTCATAAGTATATGACTTAACGATCACATCCTTTATCTGAATATGAATGAACCGTTGCTTGCAATGAATTAGTACTAGTCAGTCATCAGCAAACATAGTATACTCCGTATGTGAATGCATTCCTGAATTAGTAACTCTATGCAACTGCAGAATATGGATGTAATTAACAAGTATCTCAAATGTTAACGTAGAAACAGAAAAATAGAAGAAAATCGTTTGTAATTACATGCGTAGCTTATATTTTCTAGAGATCGGGGAAAAAGCCTTGATTGGATGTACCTACATGCAGATCAAACAGTTCTTTGTTTATATCGGTGAACAATCTGCAGAATGGTATAATTAATTTTGTTTTTGATACATTTTTTCTCCCATTTTCTTGAATAGATTTCAGTTTCCCACAATTATCTTTCATTAGTGATTGTGACGTCCCCTCATTCAAAATAACTCAGGTTATCTTTTTCCTAATTCAGTGATATTTAAGTTTGAGTAAGTTTACGATTAATATCTACAACCTCATATATATATAAGATTTAGCACCTGCAGGCCTAACAAAGTTAGCTGCCTCTAGTCCCCTGTATAGTTCTTTCTTTTTGCTTTCTCAGTTTTTCGTAGCCTTGCTACAACCCTGTATGCTCTAATATATAATGATGCACGACTAGGCATGTGTTCGAGAAAAGAAAATCTAAATATCTTTTGTAATATATGAACCTATATTGATGTTTTAGATGTTGGTAGTATAATTTTCGATAAACTTGAACAGACTTAAATCAGTTTAACTTAGCACAACCATATAGCGTACCTTTTTTAGAACGCGAAAATGAGGTAAACAAATACCATGTGTACCCTTTACTATCAATAGTAGAGAAGAGATTATGAACCTTCAACTCTAAAATGCAAATTCTTCTACTGAATGGATAGCTGCATCTGATACCTATTTTGCAAATGTTACCAGACTTGGGGTTAGCTACAAAGAGCATTTCTTTCTTGTCAAGCTTCATGCACTACCAACACAACCAAAAGTCCGAACTGATCGCAAGGGCGGCAATCCACTTATACAATTCAACACCCCCCGTCACGTGTGATGGGAGACAAGTCAACATGTGGAAAGACTCAGAGGTATAGCTCAAGAGGCATATAAGTGGACTCCGAGGGGGCAACAACAATTTTAGGATAAATTGCGAAAGCCAGGACTCGAACTCGAGACCCTGGCTCTGACACCATGTCAAGCTTCATGGACTAGCCAACGCAACCAAAAGTCCGAACTGATGGAAAGGTCTAGGCAATCCACTTATACAGTTAAACATTTCTTACCCTTCGGGTGGTCACAGGGAAGCTCTCTAATAGATCACTTAAGACAAAGGGAATTAACTACAGCACAGGACTTAAACTTAAGATGATATATATTTGTCAAAATTTGAATGTATCTATATGCTTTCACTGTCTAGATACATCTGAATTTGGACAAATCTCAGACACTTTCGGTGGGACAGAGGTAGTATATAACTGTGTATACACTAACTAGTGTCTAGTTTTGGCGAAGTTTAGACTAGTTTCGTGGGATGGATGCAGTATAACTGATATATTGGACACTTGATTTGAACACATGAATGACCAATGTCCTTAGCTTACATAGTCGTATTTATACTGTGAGCATGAACGATGAACAATGCTGCTGTTTGAATATGGTTGCCAGTAACACCCTATTCGTCTCCATTTCTAATATTGCAGAAAACCTGATGCTCCCGTTTGTAATCCCGCCACCGGTGGTGGATGATCAGCAGTACGCGTGGTTCCTCGCTCCATCTGCTGATGGCAAGCGATTGATGATCATCCTTACAGTAAACAAGATTGGGATTGCCAATGCTGAAGTACCTCCTGACATTCCCTATGCTGCTAATGGGCTTCAGCTACGGCAGTATCCTCCTGTTGCCACCTACGTCTTTGAGCTGGATCCCTTATCTACTGCACGTGCAGGGGACTTTCTTTGGAGGCAGGTTAACAGCCTCAGCGACCACTCTCTGTTCCTCGGACTCAATTACCCAATCATTGCCAACCTGAAGAAGCGTGAATCCAAAGCTCCTGATGGCACATTGGTTCCATTCATGAGGAAAAACTGCGTCTACACAGCATACCGGAATATTCGTTATAATCAATACCCTAAAATTTTGCGCTGCAACCTCCAGCCAGATGAAGGTGAGACTGTGGGAGTTATCAGCCTTCCCAAGGATGGTTGGGATAGTGTCCGACAAGCGGCTATGTGGTTTAAGCCTGCTTTAAACATTGCCCGTTCGGTGTTACCTTTAAAAAAACAGTGACACTTTTTTATTATGCTTGAAGTGTTGAGAAGTAGTACACTGTTTTTAGTATGTACTAGTTTGAATCAGTTTATTTGAACACTGCCCTGCTTTTGTATTTCGTGTTGCCTTCATATTATAACCCATGCATGGCTGTTTTAGGATTGACTTTATTTCAGCACTATAATATAGCCACCTCTTGTTGATCATACTCATGAGAGGACCATTCCTATTTTTTTCGCCGCTAAAGGGTAAAGTACATCCACTGGCACGGGGGTGTGTTCGGTTCCACCCCATCCCCAAACCGAACATGCATCAACTACGAGCAAGGAAGTAGATGTGCGACCTAGGTGACTGTGCGGACCCCACATGTGAACCAAAGAAAAAAACATGTCAATACGGAACTGATGTACATACGACAACTCCTATATGATATGCGTATGTACGATTGAGCATCTGGAGGTGTGCTGCCACCTGCTTCCTCACACGAAGGGTTGGATCTTGTGTTTCGTACACGGATCGGACTGAAATTGTCGTGTGCATAGCAAGGTTCATGTCAATAAGGCTGAGTTTGGCATCTAAGTCTAGGCAACAAATACTTTTGGGTTCCAACGGCCATCTACAAGGTATTTGCTATAGGCCTACTTGCTCCGGCTGTCGAAGCCCAATAACTACAAATGGGCCTTTCTGCTCATGCAATGTTGGCCCTTTTCTAAAGAACCACAGATCCTATGATTGGCAAAAAACAAAAACACGGAGATTCTACATAAAAGTTGTTTGTATTTATTTTGAATTATTGGGTTGCAATTTTTGAAACTGCTCATGGCCAATATGAAAATCCTTGATCGCTCCATACCCACATAGATCACGGTATTTTCAAAAATTCATAAAGTGGATTTGAAATTTAAAACATATCCTAATAATTCCATGATTTATTCTATTAACTTGCAAGATCTTGGAGCGAAAGAGCTTGTATTAGTCTGCGAAAATAATACTGATAAACCTGTCGTTAACAAGAAATGAAGGTTTATCGTTCAGAGAGGATGCCATGTGGGACCCATGAGACAGTAGCGTCCTCAACGTTTCAAAGAAAAAGGCAAGTAGCCCGAAAATAGGGGTAAAAAATAAATCCTACAAAGGAAACATTTATAGTTCATAGAGGCTGACATGTGGGACCGATCTGCCAGCTGCATCCTCATCATTTCGAAGTCGGCAGGGATCAGAAGAAAAAGGCAAATAGCCAGAAATTAGGGGTAAAAAATAAATCCAAAAAGGAAACTTTTATTCTTAATAGAGGATGACATGTGGGACCGACCTGCCAGCAGCGTCCTCATCGTTTCAAAGGCCGCAGGGGATCAAAAGAAAAAGGCAAATAGCCAGAAATTAGGGGTAAAAAATAAATCCAACAAAGGAAAGGTTTATTGTTCATAGAGGCTGACATGTGGGACCCATGAGCCAGCGGCGACCTCAATTTCAAAGGCGGCATATGATCGAAAAGAAAAAGGCAAGTTAGCAAAAATCAGTGGGTAAAAAAAATCTAAGAAATGAAACTTTATTGTACAGTCCCAGTGTGTAAAAAAAAGGCAAATAGCCAGAAATTAGGGGTAAAAAATAAATCCAACAAAGGAAAGGTTTGTTGTTCATAGAGGCTGACATGTGGGACCCATGAGCCAGCGGCGACCTCAATTTCAAAGGCGGCATATGATCGAAAAGAAAAAGGCAAGTTAGCAAAAATCAGGGGGTAAAAAAATCTAAGAAAAGAAACTTTATTGTACATAGAGGATGACATGCGGGTCCCATGAGCCAGCACCTTACTCAACGTTTCAGAGGCGGCATGAGATCAAAAGAAAAAGGAAACTGACCAAATATCAGGAGCAAAAAATAATCCAAGAAAAGTAACTTTTATTGTACATAGAGGATGACATATGGGTCCCACTTATACAAGCTCTTTCGCTCCAAGATCTTGCAAGTTGATTGTACATAGAGGATGACATGCGGGCCCCTTGTGTCAGCAGCTTAATCAATGTTTCCAAGGCGGCAGGGGATCAAAAGAAAAAGGAAATAGCCAAAAATAAGAGGGTGAAAAAAATCCAAGAAAAGAAACTTTTATAGTATAGAGGATGACATGTGGGTCCCATGAGCCAGCAGCTTCCTCAACGTTTCAGAGGCTGCATGAGATCGAAAGAAAAAGGCAAGTGACCAAAAATAAGAGGGAAAAAAATCCAAGAAAAGAGACTTGATTGTACATAGAGGATGACATGCGGGTCCCATCAGTCAGCAGCTTACTCAACGTTTCCAAGGCGGCAGGGGATCAAAAGAAAATGGAAATAGCTAAAGATCAGAGGGTGAAAAAAATCCAAGAAAAGAAACTTTTATAGTACATAGAGGATGACATGCGGGTCCCATGAGCCAGCAGGTTCCGCAACATTTTCAAAGGCGGCATGAGATCGAAAGAAAAAGGCAAGTGACCAAAAATCAGAGGGTGAAAAATAATCGAAGAAAAGAAACTTTTATTGTACATAGAGGATGACATGCTGTCCCATTTTGCAGCAGAGGTCCCAACGTTTCAAATGCGGCTTGAGATCAAAAGAAAAAGAAAGTAGCCAGAAATTAGGGGGTAAAAAAACTCGAAGAAAAGAAATTTGATTGTACATAGAGGATGACATGCGGGACCCATGAGTTAGCAGCTTACTCAACGTTTCCAAGCGGCAGGGGATCAAAAGAAAAAGGAAATAGCCAAAAATCAGAGAGTGAAAAAAAACCCTAGAAAATAAACTTTTGTAGTACATAGAGGATGACATGCGGGTCCCATGAGCCAGCAGGTTCCTCAACGTTTCAAACGTGGCATGGGATCGAAAGAAAAAGGCAAGTGACCAAATATCAGGAGCCAAAAATAATCCAAGAAAAGAAACTTGATTGTACATAGAGGATGACATGCGGGTCCCATTTTGCAGCAGCGGTCCCAACGTTTCAAATGCGGCTTGAGATCAAAAGAAAAAGAAAGTAGCCAGAAATTAGGGGGTAAAAAAACTCCAAGAAAGGAAAGCTTTATCGTTCATACAGGCTGACATGTGGGACCTATGAGCCAGCAGCTTACTCAACGTTTCAAAGGCGCAGGGATCAAAAGAAAAAGGAAATAGCCAAAAATCAGAGGGTGAAAAAAATCCAAGAAATCAAACTTTTATTGTACATAGAGGATGACATGCGGGTCCCATGAGCCAGCAGATTCCTCAACGTTTCAAACGTGGCATGAGATCGAAAGAAAAAGGGAAGTGACCAAATATCAGGAGCCAAAAATAATCCAAGAAAGGAAACTTTATTGTACATAGAGGATGACATACGGGTCCCATTTAGCAGCGGTCTCAACGTTTCCAAGGTGGCACAGGACCAAAAGAAAAATGAAGTAGCAAAATCAGGGGGTGAAAAAAATCCAAGAAAAGAAAGATTTTAATTGGGCTGCATCTGGACATCTGGGCCTTCGAACTATCCTTCTGGGCCTTTTGATTCGTACAATTTCAGCCCACTCCAGAACATGGAAGTTCGGATTTTTCTCAAAAAAAACAGGAATGTCCTATGCTTCGCAAAAACAAAAAACAAGGAGATTCAAGATATAAGTTGTAAAAATAAAGATTTAATTTATCCGTTTGCAATAGCTCAGAGCGAAATACACTGTTTATTGTCTGCAAAATAATCAAGATATCACATGTTTCTTGTACGGGGAGGCTGACATCGGGGACCCATGAGCCAGCAGCGTCGTTAACGTTTCAAAGGCGTGGGTCGAAAATAAAAATAAAAAGTCAGTTGGTAAAAAATCCAAGAAAAGAAAACATTTATCGTTCGAGAGGATGACATGCGGGACCGATGAGGCAGCAGCATCCTCAACGTTTCCAAGGCGGCAGGGGATCAAAAGAAAAAAAAGGAAATAGCCAGAAATTAATTAGGGGTAAAAAATAAATCCACCAAAGGAAACTTTTATTGTTCATAGAGGATGACATGTGGGACCGACCTGCCAACAGCGTCCTCATCGTTTCAAAGGGGGCAGGGGATCAAAATAAAAAGGCAAATAGCCAGAAATTAGGGGTCAAAAATAACTCCAAGAAATGAAACTTTTATTGTTCGTAGAGGATGACATGCGGGACCCATGAGCCAGCAGCCTCAACGTTTCAAAGGCGGCATGAGATCGAAAGAAAAAGGCAAGTGACCAAATATCAGGAGCCAAAAATAATCCAAGATTTATTGTACATAGAGGATGACATGTGGGTCCCATTTTGCAGCAGCGGTCTCAATGTTTGAAATGCGGCTTGAGATCAAAAGAAAAAGAAAGTAGCTAGTAATTAGGGGGTCAAAAAAATCCAAGAAAAGAAAGTTGATGGACATAGAGGATGACATGCGGGTCCCTTGAGCCAGCAGCTTACTCGACGTTTCAAAGGGGGCAGGGGATCAAAAGAAAAAGGCAAGCCAAAAATCAGCGGGTGAAAAAAAATCCAACAAAGGAAACTTTTATAGCACATAGAGGATGACATGCGGGTCCCATGAGCCAGCAGGTTCCTCAACGTTTCAAACGTGGCATGAGATCGAAAGAAAAAGGCAAGTGACCAAATATGAGGAGCCAAAAATAATTCAAGAAAAGAAAGTTTTATAGTACATAGAGGATGACATGCGGGTCCCATTTAGCAGCAGCGGTATCACCGTTTGAGAGGCGGCAGGGGATCAAAAGAAAAAGAAATTGCCAAAAATCAGAGGGTGAAAAAAAACCAAGAAAATGAACTTTTATAGTACATAGAGGATGACATGCGGGTCCCATGTAGCAGCAGGTTCCTCAACGTTTCAAACGTGGCATGAGATCGAAAGAAAAAGGCAAGTGAAAAAATATCAGGAGCCAAAAATAATTCAAGAAAAGAAAGTTTTATAGTACATAGAGGATGACATGCGGGTCCCATTTAGCAGCAGCGGTATCACCGTTTGAGAGGCGGCGGAATCGAAAGAAAAAGGCAAGTGAAAAAATATGAGGAGCCAAAAATAATTCAAGAAAAGAAAGTTTTATAGTACATAGAGGATGACATGCGGGTCCCATTTAGCAGCAGCGGTATCACCTTGAGAGGCGGCAGGGGATCGAAAGAAAAAGGTAAGTGACCAAATATGAGGTGCCAAAAATAATTCAAGAAAAGAAAGTTTTATAGTACATAGAGGATGACATGCGGGTCCCAGTTAGCAGCAGCGGTATCACCGTTTGAGAGGCGGCAGGGGATCGAAAGAAAAAGGCAAGTGACCAAATTTGAGGTGCCAAAAAAAACTCCAAGAAAAGAAAGTTGATTGCACATAGAGGATGACATGCAGGTCCCATTTAGCAGCAGCGGTCTCAACGTTTCCAAGGCGGCAAGGGATCAAAAGAAAAAGGAAGTAGCCAGAAATCAGGGGGTCAAAAAATCCAAGAATAGAAAGAATTTTGGTTCATAGAGGATGACATGCGGGACCCATGATCCTGCATCGTAAACGGCTCGATCGGAGAACGTTGAACGAGATGGCGCGATCTAGAAAAAAACAATGCCAGAGAGGCTGCCATCTGGGCCCTACATCCCTCGGCGGTGCGGATTTGCGTTGACTCGGCCGGCGAACCCGAGATTTCGAGATGCACCACGTCCCGGGCCACCATACGCGACGTTTTGGCCGCTTTCGTCGGGCTAGGTGGCCTCAAAAACGAGAAAAAAAGTTTTGACATGCACCACGGAGGGACCAAAAATCGTCGGCCATGGTACACCAGCAACCACGGCGCGACTTCAACTTCGTCGGCCATGGCAACTTTTCTTGTAGTGTACAAACTTTGACCCTACAAACGGAGAACGGAACCCACAAAACAGGGGGTGAAGCCCTCCCGCCTACGAGGGCTGATAACGCGTGAAGCACACGTCCTTTGGGAACCCCAAGTGGAAGGTGTGATGCGTATAGCAGCAAGTTTCCCTCAGTATGAAACCAAGGTTTATCGAACTAGTAGGAGATGAAGGCCACGTGAAGGTTGTTGGTGAAGGAGTGTAGTGCGGCGCAACACCAGGAATTCCGGCGCCAACGTGGAACCTGCACAACACAATAAAAATACCCCAACGTAACAGTGAGGTTGTCAATCTCACCGGCTTGCTGAAAACAAAGGATTAAACGTATGGTGTGGAGAATGATGTTTGTTTGCGAAGAACAACAGAGAACAGAGATTGCAGTAGATTGTATTTCAGATGTAAAAGAATGGACCGGGGTCCACAATTCACTAGTGGTGTCTCTCCAATAAGATAAATAGCATGTTGGGTGAACAAATTACAGGTGGGCAATTGACAAATAAAGATTCATATACATATCATGATGATCACTATGAGATTTAATCAGGGCATTACGACAAAGAACATAGACCGCCATCCAGCATGCATCTATGCCTAAAAAGTCCACCTTCGGGTTAGCATCCGCACCCCTTCCAGTATTAAGTTGCAAACAACAGACAATTGCATTAAGTATGGTGCGTAATGTAATCAACACAAATATCCTTAGACAAAGCATCGATGTTTTATCCCTAGTGGCAACAGCACATCCACAACCTTAGAACTTTCTGTCACTGTCCTAGATTCAATGGAGGCATGAACCCACTATCGAGCATAAATACTCCCTCTTGGAGTTACAAGTATCAACTTGGCCAGAGCCTCTACTAGCAACGGAGAGCATGCAAGAACATAAACAACACATATATGATAGATCAATAATCAACTTGACATAGTATTCCATATTCATCGGATCCCACCAAATACAACATGTATCATTACAAATAGATGATCTTGATCATGTTAGGAAGCTCACAAGATCTAAACATGATAGCACAAGAGGAGAAGACAACCATCTAGCTATTGCTATGGACCCATAGTCCAAGGATGAACTACTCACGCATCAGTCCGGAGGCGGGCATGGTGATGTAGAGCCCTCCGGTGATGATTCCCCTCTCCGGGAGGGTGCCGGAGGCGATCTCCTGAATCCCCCGAGATGGGATTGGCGGTGGCGGCGTCTCTGGAACTTTTTCCGTGTGGTCTCGGTACTAGGGTTTTCGCGACGGAGAGTTTAAGTAGGCGGAAAGGCAGAGTCGGAGGAGGCTCGAGGGCCCCACACCATAGGGTGGCGTGGGCCCCTCCTTGGCCGCGCCGCCCTATGGTTAGGGCGCCTCATGGCCCCTCTCCGTCTCCTCTTCAGTCTTCTGGAAGCTCCGTGGAAAAATAAGACCGTGAGCTTTTGTTTCATCCAATTCCAAGAATATTTCCTGTGTAATATTTCTGAAACCAAAAACAACAAACAGGCGGCGCTTCGGCATCTTGTTAATAGGTTAGTGCCGGAAAATGCATCAAAACATCATAAAGTTTGAACAAAACATGTAGGTATTGTCATAAAACTAGCATGGAACATAAGAAATTATAGATACGTTGGAGACGTATCAAGCATCCCCAAGCTTAGTTCCTACTCGCCCTCGAGTAGGTAAACGATAAAAATAATAATTTCTAAAGTGACATGCTACCATCATAATCTTGATCAACATTATTGTAAAGCATATGAGATGAATGGAGTGATTCGAAGCAATAGATTGCTAACAAAGAGATAATGACTAAACAACTGAATCATATAGCAAAACTTTTCATGAATAGTACTTTCAAGACAAGTATCAAAAAGACTTGCATAAGAGCTAACTCATAAAGCAATAGATTCAAAGTAAGAGGTTTCGAAGCAACACATAGGATGATTAAGTTTCAGCAATTGCTTTCAACTTGTAACATGTATATCTCATGGATAATTGTCAACATAAAGTAATATAACAAGTGCAATAAGTAAACATGTAAGAATCAATGCACACAGTTGACACAAGTGTTTGCTTCTAAGATAGAAAGAAGTAGGTAAACTGACTCAACATAAACCAAAATGGGGGAGATTGAAAGTGCATGGAGCCCCCATGTGTGGTTTTGGTAATTAATGACAATCCCTATGGACTAATGTTTGCATTGAGTTATATTTGTAGGAGTTGTCCATAGGCAATGCTTGAACCATATGTTGGCTTCAAGATTGCAATAAGGAGCAAATGAAGAAGATCAAGTGTCAAGTATGTCTTGAAGATGAAGATGAAGTGAGCTCTCAAAGTTAACTTCAAGACATCAACGAAATGAAGTGCAAGTTCAAGATGAGCCAACTCAAAGAGATCATATGCTTGAAGCTTGCCATGAAGAAATGAAGTGCAAGTTCAAGATGAGCCATCTCGAAGAGATCCTTTGCTTGACTCTTGCCATCCATATGGTGATCATGGATATGTGAAGATGCGCCGAAGAAGAAGCTCTCCCATGGTGGATTATGGGGGAGCAATCCACAAGACTTCGTCAAGCAAGCACAATCAAGAAAGGCGTTCCATCTTGTTGCGGTCAAGATCGTCATCATCGAGCTCAAGTGGAATGCGCAAGTATAAGGTTTGCTCTTGATAGGGTTTCTTTCTTACCGGTCTCATGGTGTAGTTGGAGACCGGTTTATAGTTTAGTTGCCGTACTATCAAGAGGGCTCTCGAGTGAGTAACTCGATCGTATCGTTCGGAGAGAGCTCAAACCTTTGCATCCTTGCATCATATTTCTTGGTTGTTATTTGGATCTTATCCATGTGGTGATTTAGAGCTTGTGCTTATTCTCATGACAAGCTCTAGTTCATCGAAAACGGATTCCGCATGAATCACTTGTTGCGTTTTCGATATTGGAGTTTTTCTCGGTTTCTCGTATTGAGAGGTTTCACTCTAAAATACATAGAAAAACCTACCCCACTTGTTCTTAAGATTTTCACTCTTTGTGTGGTAGCTCTTGTCATCCTCTTTACAACAAAGTTGGTTTCACCTAAATCCAAGTCTCCTATCTCAAGTTGTTGCATTTTCCATATTGGAGGTTTTACCGGTTTGCCTTTTATAGATAGGTAAAACCTTTATTCATTTGATTCTATCCTCCTTTGCTGGACTATGATGTTTCTATGCATATTGTTGTAGAGCTCGTTGTTGTGATTTCAACGAGCCCAAGATCATCGAAATCGGAGTCCGGATGCAAAAGTTATTGAAGTTTTCGTGAAGCAGTTTTTTGGGCGGAGTTGGCCGGACCGGAACTTCCGCCCTACTTCCGGTGAACTTCCGGAAATGACGATTCTGCACGCAGAAAACATACCGGGAGCCGGGGGCGCCCTACTTCACCCGGAAGTTGGCCGGAACTTCCGGGGGGCGGAAGTTCCGCCCCAAATGACCGGAAGTTCCGGTTTTGACGAGTTTTGTGCATAACGGGCAGATTTCTCTTGCCCTATTTAAGGGGGTCTTCTTCCCCAAAGTTTCCCATCCGTTAGAGCTCGTTTTTGCCTCCATTGTTGACCTTCTTTGAGCTTGCTATCTCCCTCTCCCTCCCATGAATCTTGCATCTATTTGAGAGAAAGATAGAGGAGATCTAGATCTACATCTTCACCAATCAAATCCCTCTCTTTGTGAGGGGAATCCACTAGATCTAGATCTTGGAGAAATTTGGTGTTCCTCCTCCTATTTGTTCTTCCTCTCTTATTCCCCCAATAGCTTTTGTAGCTTTGTTGGAATTTGAGAGAGAAGGACTTGAGCATCTTTGTGGTGTTCTTGCCATTGCATTTGGTGCATCGGTTTGAGTTCTCCACGGTGATTCGTGGAAGTGAAAGCAAGAAAGTTGTTACTCTTGGGTTCTTGGAACCCTAGACGGATTTGAGGCCTTTGTGGCGATTTCTTGGGAGCCTCCAATTAAGTTGTGGATGCGTGCCCCAAGCTTTGTGTAAGGCCCGGTTTCCGCCTCGAAGGAAATCCCTTAGTGGAACCGTGACCTAGGCCTTTGTGGCGAGGGTCACCGGAGATTTAGGTGAGGCGCCTTCGTGGCGCTCGGTGTGTGGTGTGAGTACCGCATCTTGGGGTGAGGCCTTTGTGGCGTTGGTGTGCATCGAGCAACCACACCTCAAGGTGAGCCTCTTGTGGCGTTCGGGAGCACTAAGCCACCGCACCTCTCCACCGGAGATTAGCACTCGCAAGAGTGTGAACTCCGGGATAAATCATCGTCTCCCGCGTGCCTCGGTTATCTCTATACCCGAGCTCTTTACTTATGCACTTTACCTTGTGATAGCCATCGTGCTTGAAGTTATATATATCTTGCTATCACATAAGTTGCTTGTCTTGCTTAGCATAAGTTGTTGGTGCACATAGGTGAACCTTTGCTTAGAATAAGTTGTTGGTGCACATAGGTGAACCTTTGCTTAGAATAAGTTGTTGGTGCACATAGGTGAACCTTTGCTTAGAATAAGTTGTTGGTGCACATAGGTGAACCATAGTATATAGGCTTTGGGCTTGACAAAGTAAACGCTAGTTTTATTCCGCATTTGTTAAGCCCATCTCGTAAAAGTACACGTCCGTTGGGAACCCCCCCTATGATGCGCACGTGGTTTTCCCTCAGAAAGAAACCAAGGTTTAATCGAACCAGGAGGAGCCAAGAAGCACGTTGAAGGTTGATGGTGGCGAAATGTGATGCGGCGCAACAGGGATTCCGGCGCCAACGTGGAATCTGCACAACAAAACCAAAGTACTTTGCCCCAACGAAACAGTGAGGTTGTCAATCTCACCGGCTTGCTGTAACAAAGGATTAAGCGTATCGCGTGGAAGATGATTGTTTGCAAGAAAACAGTAAAGAACAATTGCAGTAGATTGTATGCTATGTAAAGAATAGGACCGGGGTCCACAGTTCACTAGAGGTGTCTCTCCCATAAGATAAAAGCATGTTGGGTGAACAAATTACAGTCGGGCAATTGACAAATAGAGAAGGGCATAACAATGCATATACATGATATGATAAATATAGTGAGATTTAATTGGGCATTACGACAAAGTACATAGACCGCCATCCAACTGCATCTATGCCTAAAAAGTCCACCTTCAGGTTATCATCCGAACCCCATTCAGTATTAAGTTGCAAAGCAACAGACAATTGCATTAAGTATGGTGCGTAATGTAATCGACAACTACATCTCCTGAATCCCCAGAGATGGGATTGCGGCGGCGTCTCTGGAAGGTTTTCCGTATCGTGGCTCGGTACTGGGGTTTCGCGACGGAGGCTTTAAGTGGCGAAAGGGCAACGTGGGGGCCACACGAGGGCCCCACACCATAGGTCGGCGCGGCCAGGGCCTGGGCCGCGCCGCCCTATGGTGACGGCGCCTCGTGGCCCCACTTCCTTCCCTCTTCGGTCTTCTGGAAGCTCCGTGCAAAAATAGGACCCTGGGCGGTGATTTCGTCCAATTTGAGAATATTTCCTTACTAGGATTTCTGAAACCAAAAGCAGAAAACAGCAACTGGCTCTTCGGCATCTTGTTAATAGGTTAGTTCAGAAAATGCGTAAATACGACATATAATGTGCATAAAACATGTAGGTATCATCAATAAAGTAGCATGGAACATAAGAAATTATCGATACGTTGGAGACGTATCAGCATCCCCAAGCTTAGTTCTGCTCGTCCCGAGCAGGTAAAACGATAACAAAGATAATTTCTGAAGTGACATGCCATCATAATCTTGATCATACTATTTGTAAACATATGTAATGAATGCAGCGATCAAAACAAAGGTAATGACATGAGTAAACAAGTGAATCATAAAGCAAAGACTTTTCATGAATAGTACTTCAAGACAAGCATCAATAAGTCTTGCATAAGAGTTAACTCATAAAGCAATAAATCAAAGTAAAGGTATTGAAGCAACACAAAGGAAGATTAAGTTTCAGCGGTTGCTTTCAACTTATAACATGTATATCTCATGGATATTGTCAACATAAAGTAATATAACAAGTGCAATATGCAAATATGTAGGAATCAATGCACAGTTCACACAAGTGTTTGCTTCTTAGGTGGAGGGAGATAGGTAAACTGACTCAACAATAAAAGTAAAAGAATGGTCCTTCAAAGAGGAAATCATCGATTGCTGTATTTGTGCTAGAGCTTTTATTTTGAAAACATGAAACAATTTTGTCAACGGTAGTAATAAAGCATATGAGTTATGTAAATTATATCTTACAAGTTGCAAGCCTCATGCATAGTATACTAATAGTGCCCGCACCTCGTCCTACTTAGCTTGGACTACCGGATCTTTGCATGCCATGTTTCAACCAAGTGTCACAAAGGGGTACCTCCATGCCGCCTGTACAAAGGTCTAAGGAGAATGCTCGCATTTTGGATTTCTCGCTTTTGATTATTCTCAACTTAGACATCCATACCGGGACAACATGGACAACAGATAATGGACTCCTCTTAAATGCATAAGCATGTAGCAACAATTATTATTCTCATATGAGATTGAGGATATATGTCCAAAACTGAAACTTCAACCATGATTCATGGCTTTAGTTAGCGGCCCAATGTTCTTCTCTAACAATTTTGCATGCTCCAACCACTAAGGTGATAGATCCTTCAGACAAGACGGACATGCATAGCAACTCACATGATATTCAACAATGGTTGATGGCGTTCCCCAGAAGCATGGTTATCGCACAACAAGCAACTTAATAAAAGATAAAGTGCATAAGTACATATTCGATACTACGATAGTTTTTAAGGCTATTTTGTCCCATGAGCTATATATTGCAAAGGTGAATGATGGAATTTTAAAGGTAGCACTCAAGCAATTTACTTTGGAATGGCGGAGAAATACCATGTAGTAGGTAGGTATGGTGGACACAAATGGCATAGTGGTTGGCTCAAGGATTTTGGATGCATGAGAAGTATTCCCTCTCGATACAAGGTTTAGGCTAGCAAGGTTATTTGAAGCAAACTCAAGGATGAACCGGTGCAGCAAAACTCACATAAAAGACATATTGTAAACATTATAAGACTCTACACCGTCTTCCTTGTTGTTCAAAACTCAATACTAGATATTATCTAGACCTTAGAGAGACCAAATATGCAAATCAAATTTTAGCAAGCTCTATGTATTTCTTCATTAATGGATGCAAAGCATATGATGCAAGAGCTTAAACATGAGCACAACAATTGCCAAGTATCACATTATCCAAGACATTTTAGAATTACTACATGTAGCATTTTCCAATTCCAACCATATAACAATTTAACGAAGAAGAAACTTCGCCTTGAACATTATGAGTAAAGCCTAAGGACATATTTGTCCATATGCAACAGCGAGCGTCTCTCTCCCACAAAGTGAATGCTAGGATCCATTTTATTCAAACAAAAACAAAAACAAAAACAAACCGACGCTCCAAGTAAAGAACACAAGATGTGACTGAATAAAAATATAGTTTCAGGGGAGGAACCTGATGATGTTGTCGATGAAGAAGGGGATGCCTTGGGCATCCCCAAGCTTAGACGCTTGAGTCTTCTTAAAATATGCAGGGGTGAACCACGGGGCATCCCCAAGCTTAGAGCTTTCACTCCTCTTGATCATAGTATATCATACTCCTCTCTTGACCCTTGAAAACTTCCTTCACACCAAACTTCAAGCAAACTCATTAGAGGGTTAGTGCACAATTAATAATTCACACATTCAGAGGTGACACAAACATTCTTTACACTTCTGGACATTGCATAAAGCTACTGGACATTAATGGATCAAAGAAATAAATCCAACATAGCAAAAGAGGCAATGCGAAATAAAAGGCAGAATCTGTCAAAAACAGAACAGTCCGTAAAGACGAATTTTAAGATGGCACCAGACTTGCTCAAATGGAAAAACTCAAAACTAATGAAAGTTGCGTACATATCTGAGGATCACGCTCGTAAATTGGCAGATTTTTTCGAATTTTCTACAGAGACCTGTGCCCAGATTCGTGACAGACAGCAATGCTGTTTCTGCGCAGCGATCCCAAATATAACATCAACTTTGACATAGAAACTTTACTTGGCACAAAAACATGATAAGGAGAGGTTGCTACAGTACTAAACAACTTCCAAGACTCAAATATAAAACAAAGTACTGTAGTAAAAACATGGTTTGTCTCCCATAAGCGCTTTTCTTTAACGCCTTTCAGCTAGGCGCAGAAAGTGCAAATCAAGTAACATCAAGAGTAGAAGCATCAACATTATTTTTCTTGCAAACACAACTTGTTGCAGAGGGTACTTTAGGTGCTCCATTATCTAAATTTTCTATGGTGGTGCTAGGGGTTTTAGAAATTTTAGGCCTATAATAATTCTTTTGTTTAGGCACTTTAGAGGCGTACATGAATTTTTGCTCTTTACCCACATAAGCTTTCTCATTATACTTGAGAGAAGAAAAGGTTGAACCCAAGGTTCCCATAGCTTTTTCAAGTTCATCAATCCTATTGGTTTGATTATCATGGACAACACAAGTTCCTAGGACACTAATTCTTTCATCAATTCCTCCTAAGGATTTATCAAGTTCATAAGTTTTATCAAATAACATTTCCAATTTAGTTTCAACACTTGAAAAATTTTCTCTATGGTTTCCAATTTTTTCATAACATCTTCAAGAGAGATTTCAATTTTAACTTCATTAACAGGTGGTATTCCAACTAGACTCTCAATGATGCAACTAGCTTCTAAAGCGGGAGTACCTAGGAAATTGCCTCCCGAAAGAGTATCAAGAACATACCTATTCCAACTAGATAAACCAACATAAAAGTTCCTAAGAAGGATAGTGGTGGAGTGTTTCTTAATGCACCTATGATGAGCATTACTAATTCTATACCAAGCATCTTTAAAACTTTCTCCACCTTGTTGCTTAAAAGAACGAACTTCAACTTCAGGATTACTCATTTTAGTAGCAATAAAGTAAACTAGGCAAAGACAAGTAACTAATTTTTTTGTGTTTTCGATATAGTGAGCAAGACAATAAATAAAGTAAAACTAGCAACTAATTTTTTTGTGTGTTTTGTTTAGGTGCAGCAAACAAAGTAGTAAATAAAATAAAGCAAGACAAAAACAAAGTAAAGAGATTGAGAAGTGGAGACTCCCCTTGCAGCGTGTCTTGATCTCCCGGCAACGGCGCCAGAAAACAGGCTTGATGCGCGTAAATGTACACGTCCGTTGGGAACCCCAAGAGGAAGGTATGATGCGCACAGTGGCAAGTTTTCCCTCAGAAAAAACCAAGGTTTAATCGAACCAGGAGGAGCCAAGAAGCACGTTGAAGGTTGATGGTGGCGAAATGTGATGCGGCGCAACAACAGGGATTCCGGCGCCAACGTGGAATCTGCACAACAAAACCAAAGTACTTTGCCCCAACGAAACAGTGAGGTTGTCAATCTCACCGGCTTGCTGTAACAAAGGATTAAGCGTATCGAGTGGAAGATGATTGTTTGCAAGAAAACAGTAAAGAACAATTGCAGTAGATTGTATGCTATGTAAAGAATAGGACCGGGGTCCACAGTTCACTAGAGGTGTCTCTCCCATAAGATAAAAGCATGTTGGGTGAACAAATTACAGTCGGGCAATTGACAAATAGAGAAGGGCATAACAATGCATATACATGATATGATAAATATAGTGAGATTTAATTGGGCATTACGACAAAGTACATAGACCGCCATCCAACTGCATCTATGCCTAAAAAGTCCACCTTCAGGTTATCATCCGAACCCCATTCAGTATTAAGTTGCAAAGCAACAGACAATTGCATTAAGTATGGTGCGTAATGTAATCGACAACTACATCCTTAGACATAGAATCAATGTTTTATCCCTAGTGGCAACAGCACATCACAACCTTAGAACTTTCTGTCACTGTCCCAGGTGTCAATGAAGGCATGAACCCACTATCGAGCATAAATACTCCCTCTTGGAGTTAAGAGTAAAAACTTGGCCAGAGCCTCTACTAATAACGGAGAGCATGCAAGATCATAAACAACACATAAACAATAGATTGATAATCACCATAACATAGCATTCTCTATCCATCGGATCCCGACAAACACAACATATAGAATTACATATAGATGATCTTGATCATGTTAGGCAGCTCACAAGATCCAACAATGAAGCACATGAGGAGAAGACGACCATCTAGCTACTGCTATGGACCCATAGTCCAGGGGTGAACTACTCACTCATCACTCCGGAGGCGATCATGGCGATGAAGAGTCCTCGGGAGATGAATCCCCTCTCCGGCGGTGCCGGAGGCGATCTCCTGAATCCCGAGATGGGATACGGGCGGCGGCGTCTGGAAGGTTTTCCGTATCGTGGCTCTCGGTACTGGGGTTTCGCGACGGAGGCTTTAAGTAGGCGAAAGGGCAACGTGGGGGCCACACGAGGGCCCACACCATGGTCGGCGCGGCCAGGGCCTGGGCCGCCGTCCTATGGTGACGGCGCCTCGTGGCCCCACTTCCTTCCCTCTTCGGTCTTCTGGAAGCTCCGTGCAAAAATAGGACCCTGGGCGGTGATTTCGTCCAATTCCGAGAATATTTCCTTACTAGGATTTCTGAAACCAAAAAAAAACAAGCAACTGGCTTCGGCATCTTGTTAATAGGTTAGTTCCAGAAAATGCGTAAATACGACATATAATGTGCATAAAACATGTAGGTATCATCAATAAAGTAGCATGGAACATAAGAAATTATCGATACGTTGGAGACGTATCAAGCCCATCTCGTAAAAGTTTTAAATCGCCACCCCCCCCCTCTAGGCGACATCCGTGTCCTTTCAATTGGTATCAGAGCAAGGTCTCTCATTCTTAGGCTTCACCGCCTTGAGAGTAAAGATGTCGGCTAGGGGATTAGCGCACAATAACTTGTTTATATTTGATGGCACAAATTATGATCTATGGAAAATTTATGTGCTTAATATTTTGCGGCGTATGTCCCCGGACATGGAGCGATTTCTTGACATGGGTTTTTCTTCTCCTAAGGATCCTCAAAATTTATCTCTTGAGGAGGAGAAAAACTCTTGTCTCGATGCTCTTGCTTCTCATGTGTTTTCCATTGTTGTGAGCAATGTAGTTACTTCTTCAATCATGCCTTTTGGGAGCGCTCATGAATTATGGACAAAGCTTCAAGATAAATATGATGTGTCCAATATTATTGAGGATGATTGTATTGCTTCCACTTCCGGTCGTGATGAGTTCTCATCTTCATCCACTTCACCAAAGTGTGGTAAGACACAAGGTAATGATATGGTGAGTGGTGATGAAAATTGCAATGTTGATATTGAGCTTACTATTGATGATTCTTCATCTCTATCTCATTGCAATGCTTCATCTTTGGACTTAAACACATCTAGCACTAGAAATGATTTACATGCTTGTGTTGATAGTCCTTGCATATCATGTGTAAGTTGCTTGAATAAATCTAATGATGATATGCTTGCATTGTCTTGTGGCCATGATAAAAATGCTTCTATTTCCTCTAGTTGTTGTGTGTCTAACAATGTAGAGGAAACCAAAGATTCTATTGGTCAAGACAAGATCTTGAAAGGAGCCTCAAGTAACTCCTCATCTTTATCTCACGGTCCTCATATATGCCTTATGGCCAAGGGTTCCACGGTACCTCCTACCATGGAACCTAATATGTCTCGTGGTGATAAGGATGAGGATGAATATGAAGAAGAGGATTGGGTTGTCTCTCTACGCGATAAGGGTAAGAGCGTATTCAAGGTTATTTGCAAAGATAAAATTGCTAGCACTCACTTCTTTGAAATCTTGACTACCGCTATTGAGAGCCAAAAACTTATTTGGATGCATGAGAACACCATTGATAAAAAGGGTGCTCTTGAACGAGAGTATGCCGATGATGTAGCATCATTAAAGAATGAACTTGAAGAAGAACAAACCATCAAGGAAGCTCTTGAGGAGACCTTTGCTCTAGAATTGTCTAGAGAAAAGGAAAACCATGATAGAGCTCTTGAGATGGCAAATGAACTAAAGCTAAAAAATGATAAGCTTGTGTTTGTTAATGCTAAACTCCTTGAGGATTTTGAGCAACTCAAAAAGGGCTCAAGGGTCATTGAGAGTGCGCTCACCAAACTCACCGAGTCGCATGAGCAACTTAAAGCTTCTTATCTAAAAGAGCATGCCAACTTGCCTTCTCCTATTGCTATTGATAATGATGCTTGTGC
This sequence comes from Lolium multiflorum, assembly GCA_030979885.1. Classification (NCBI taxonomy): domain Eukaryota; kingdom Viridiplantae; phylum Streptophyta; class Magnoliopsida; order Poales; family Poaceae; genus Lolium; species Lolium multiflorum. The sequence goes on from CM061749.1 coordinate 77,295,366, forward strand.
TACTAACTCTACTTCTTGTGAAGCATCTATCTTGAAGGAGAATGTTGAGCTAAGGGCTCAACTTGATTTGCTAACTAGCAATTATGGGAAATTGGAAGAAAATCATGGAAAGCTTTCTAGCTCCCATGAGGATCTTCTAGCCTCTCATGATAGGCTAAAGTTAGCTCATGAGGCTATAATATCTAAGGCAACACCTTGTGAGCCTCATGTGGGTACTAGCACTACTACTCAAAATGTTATATTGCCATGTGCTAGTCCTAGTAATTCATCCACTCATAATATTGCTAAATCTTGTGATGAATTATCTTCCTTGCCTTGTTGCTCTAACAATGAAGGTTCTACTTCCTCTAGTACTTGTGTTGTTACTAACCATGTAGAGGAAATCAAAGAGCTCAAGGCCCAAGTCTCTTCTTTGAAGAACGACTTGGTAAAGGGTCATGAAGGGAAATGCAAACTTGATAAGATGTTAAGTGTGCAACAATCCCCCAATGACAAGAGTGGACTTGGATTCAACTCCAACAACAAGATCAAGTCCAAGAACAACAAGATTAAGAAGGGCCAATTACAAGTCAAAGACCCGGCCAAGATTGTTTGCTTCAAGTGCAAAATTGAAGGGCATCATGTTAGATCTTGCCCTTTGAAGAAGAAGCAAAAAGGGAAGCGGCCTCAAGCTCAAACTCATATTCAACCTCAAGTTGAAGAAATGTCACTTCCCAAGAAGAATCAAGCCAATGCTCCCATTGTGGAGAAATCTAGTGAGAAGAAGGAGAAGAAAAGAACTTGCTACATATGCCGCGAGAAGGGCCACATCTCCTCCTTTTGCACTATTGGTACCTCATCCAACTCTATCACCGTTGATGATGTTTATTCTCTTCGTAAGGATGAGGGTGGCAATGTGTTTGCCAAATTTGTTGGTGCTCAAAGTGGTGTCAAGAAAAGAACCATTTGGGTTGCCAAGCCTATTGTGACTAACCTCTTAGGACCCAACTTAGTTGGGGACCAACAATCCAAAACTTGATCAATAGGTGCTTGTTGGAGGGCATTGGAGACTTGGCTACATCATGAAGAATTAAGGGATCTTCATCATTTATATTATATCAAGCCAAGTCTTTTGATTATCTTGCTACTATCATATATCCAATGTTCCTCCTTGCGGTAACATGTTCTCAACTCATTTATATTGAAAGTTACTCGCCCCTTTGCATGTGTTAGTTTTGTTCCTAACATGTGTTTGTATATGTTGTGCTTCCTACTTGTTTTTCTTGAGAAATCAAGTCTATGTATGTTGGGTTGCACACCGTGTACTTGTGTTTGTGTTGGAGCCTCTTTGCATCTTGTTGTATCTTATATGGCTCTTATGAGAGATTAATGGACTATCCCGTTTTGGGGGAGTGATATTCCTTTGGGAATTTCATGATCCTAACAATGTGTGTACATGAGGAATATCACTTAGAATTGATATTGCAAGATTATCTAGTCTCTATGTGGTATGTCATCTTCATGAGAAATTCAAATTCCAATGTCCATTAATATCTCTAGTTGGATCTTATTTGCCTCTTGTGAAAATATATTATTTATCACATTATGGGGGAGTAATAAGCTTTGTGCATATTACAAGCCTAGGAAATGTGAACATTTGAGGTTGTGTCACATAGAATTGATATTGTAAATTATCTCTCATATGTGACATGTTTTCTCAAACAAGCTCCAATTTGCTTAAATGGCTTCATTGCTAATATCTTTGTGGATCTTATTTGTGAAAGTTTTTCTTGGCATGGTTTTTCACAACGTGTCCCTCAATACATTTTTGGAAAACCATGTGCTTCAAGTCATACTATTAATTGCTTTGCATGTTGGTATGAATACTATTAATTGCTTTGCATGTTGGTATGAATACTATTAATTGCCTTGCATGTTGGTATGACTAAATGAAGCTATCAAGAAACTATCTTTGCATGATGGTTAACTCTTATCTTTTACCATATGCTTTGTTCGTTGTAAATATGATCTTATGTATACTTACAAACTACCACCGGGAAATATTTCCTAATACCTCTTGTCCTAGGACAATTGGTAATCAATTATGAGGTAGATATTTATTGATCATATCTACATTGGCTCTTGTATTTATATTGCCTTATTTATTGCCATGAATTTGTTGTGCTTTGACTCCCATGTGTCTTCCTTGCATCTTATGGATCTAAGTTGTCTATTCAAACTTTCTTAGCATTGTTAGAAGATATAGGTAGCGTGATGATCCTAGTTTTGTGCATTTTGTATTCATATAAAAAATCCTAGATAATGCACCAAACTTGGGGGAGCTCTTCTATATTATTAGAATGCTTAACATCTCTTGATCTTTATCAAAAATTTGGTTTTGGGAGACATAAAATTTTCTTTTTGGTACTTTGTGCCATCATAAAAAGTTTTGAGGGTTTGGTTTATTTGTTGGAACCTTGCTCTCTTGGGAGTTGGTTATCTCATTCCTTTGTGTTTAGGTTTAATTAGCTTCTTATAATGAGATAAGTCTTTGGAGTCAATCTTGTGTTGATTTGATTCTTTGATATAATTTGGACAACCATTGTCTCTTGGTTTATTTGGTGTTTTGTCCAAATTGTATCTTCCTTTGGTTCTTGAAAGTATTGTGCATGCATATTTAATATATGTATATCTTATGGCATGTGTCACTTTCTTTGATCCAATATATAGGGTAAACTCCATCAAATCCTAATTTGGCTAAGATGTGCATGAAATTCAATTTCATATCTATATGCACATAGAATTGTGGAGTTTGTCCTATATGTTGTAGTGTGTCTAACTACTTTGGACCCAATTAGTTTGGGGACCATTTTGTACTTACCTTTGTGTTAGGTACAATGGATATGCATTGAATGCTTGTCTCACTCTTGGAAAGAAGTGGTGACTCAATGGTAACTTGAGGCAAGCTAGGATGGTCAACGAACACATATCTACTACATCCACACCAATGCTATCTTGGTAACAAGTATCTTCTCATGCATACTTTTCTTGTATCCAACCTTATGGTTGCATCTTGGCATGAATCTCTTGATTTGCAAATGTTGTGCTTCTTGCAAAAGTCTTAATGAAACCTCTTTATTGTGAATGTGAGTAATTTGAGATGAGTGCATTTGTTGGGAAGTATTTTAAATCATGCTCATGATTCATCCATCCCAACTATGCCTATCTAGCAATTTTGTTGCATATCAATTCCTCAAGGCTCTCACATGTGCAATATAGATGAAAGTGCAAATTTAGTTACTTCTTTTGGTATCCCCGTTTGTGATACTTGTTGCCTTTCTCAAATGCATCCCAACTATCTTCTATCCCTTGTTGATATTTGTGATGTATTTTAGTTGTTTGTGGTTGAAGTTCATGAATGTACAATAAGATAAAATTGAGCCTTTGGCCATGCTATTAAGCAAAAATTCTTATTGGTATATTGCATGACTTCGTCTTGGATATCATACTATTTTTCTTGCGTATCTATTTTATGTGTGCATGTTTCTTTGTGGATAAATATCTTTGTGATATTGCCCACTTAGAGAAACTTATACACATAAGAGATGATACATCTCCTTTTGATATCTTATTTATTTATTGCGTGTTGATTGGTCATGCTAAGCAATATAATTCATTGAAGACTATGATGATGCTTTTTGCTCATCCTTGTAATAGTCTTATAATATGCTTTATCATGCCTTTCACATATCCTCTTGGTTGAGCCTTTTTATTATGGTGCCTCTTACTTGTTGCTCAACTATTTGTTTGTTGCAAGTGTTTAGCTTACTTTTCTATCTATGATCTATTACAAATGTTTGTGTTTTAAATGAGGGAGTGAGGATTCCATGTGATACGTCTCCAACGTATCTATAATTTCTTATGTTCCATGCTACTTTATTGATGATACCTACATGTTTTATGCACACTTTATGTCATTATTATGCATTTTCCGGAACTAACCTATTGACGAGATGCCGAAGGGCAGTTGCTGTTTTCTGTTTTTGGTTCCAGAAATCCTAGTAAGGAAATATTCTCGGAATCGGACGAAATCAATGCCCAGCATCCTATTTTGGACGAAGCTTCCAGAACACCCGAGCCAGAGAGAAGCCTGGGGGCCCCACACAACAGCGCGGCCAGAGGGGGCCACGCCGCCTTAGTGTGTGGGCCCACCAGGCCCTCCGAGGCTGCCCTTTCGCCTAAATAAGGTCCCGACCTAAAAACCCGGAAGAATAAGCCACGGTACGCGAAACCTTCCAGAGCCGCCGCCATCGCGAAGCCAAGATCCGGGGACAGGAGTCTGTTCGGCACGCCGCCGGGACGGGGAAGTGCCCCGGAAGGCTTCTCCATCGACACCGCTGCCATCTCCACCGCCATCTTCATCACCGCTGCTGCTCCCATGAGGAGGGAGTAGTTCTCCATTGAGGCTCGGGGCTGTACCGGTAGCTATGTGGTTCATCTCTCTTATGTACTTCAATACAATAATCTCATGAGCTGCCTTACATGATTGAGATTCATATGATGATGCTTGTAATCTAGATGTCATTATGCTAGTCAAGTGGGTTTTACTTATGTGATCTCCGGAGACTCCTTGTCCCACGTGTGTAAAGGTGACAGTGTGTGCACCGTGTGGGTCTCTTAGGCTATATTTCACAGAATACTTATTCACTGTTATGAATGGCATAGTGAAGTGCTTATTTATATCCCTTTATGATTGCAATGTGTTTTGTATCACTATTTATCTATGTGCTACTCATGTGATGTTATTAAAGTAGTCTATTCCTCCTGCATGGTGTAATGGTGACAGTGTGTGCATCGTGTAGTTCTTGTCGTAGATTATGATCATGATCTCTTGTAGATTGTGGAGTTAATTGTCATTATGATAGTATTGATGTGATCTATGCCTCCTTCGTAGTGTGATGGTGACAGTGTGCATGCTATGTTAGTACTTGGTTTATTTTGCAAAGATCTATTATACTCTAAGGTTACTTAAACATGAATATCGAATGTTGTGGCGCTTGTTAACTCCGGCATTGAGGGTTCGTGTAATCCTACACAATTAGTGGTGTTCATCATCCAACAAGAGTATATGTAGCACAAAGGAAAGAGAACTTATTTATTATGTGATCAATGTTGAGAGTGTCCACTAGTGAAAGTATGATCCCTAGGCCTTGTTTCCACCACAAAGAATTGCTTCCTACGCCAGCAAGCTATTTTCTGGCGCCGCTTGTTTACTGTTTTACTGCATCTTTACTTTCTGCAATATTACCACCATCCATACTACTTGTATTTCACTATCTCTTCGCCGAACTAGTGCACCTATACATCTGACAAGTGTATTTGGTGTGTTGGGGACACAAGAGACTTCTTCCTTTGTTGCAGGGTTGCTTGAGAGGGATATCTTTGACCTCTTCCTCCCTGAGTTCGATAAACCTTGGGTGATCCACTTAAGGGAAAACTTGCTGCTGTTCTACAAACCTCTGCTCTTGGAGGCCCAACACTGTCTACAGGAAAAGAAGCGTGAGTAGACATCAAGCTATTTTCTGGCACCGTTGGGGAGGAAAGGTAAAAGGTACTCACACTCCGGATCTCGGCTACTAAGCTATTTTCCGGCGCCGTTGTAAGTACTCGAAGCTATTTCCTTTAGATCCTGCAATTGCATCTTTTGGTTTCTTGTTTACACTAGTTAGGCATAATGGACAACAATGAGCTTCTTATTCTATTTCCTGATTTAAGACATGGATTGTTTGCTGCGAAAATTAAAAAACCTATGAAATCTTATTTGCATGCTGGTAGCAATGATATTAGTATGAACGCTTTGAACACCATTGTTGTTAATGATATGGAAAATTCTAAGCTTGGGGAAGCTGGTTTTGATGAGCATGATATTTTTAGTCCCCCAAGCATTGAGGAGAAAATTTTCTTTGATGATACTTTGCCTCCTATTTATGATGATTATAATGATAGTGGTCTTTTGGTGCCACCTACTATGGAGAGTAAATTTTGTTGTGATTATACTATGCCTCCTACACTTGATGAGAATAATAATGATAGCTACTTTGTTGAATTTGCTCCCACTACAACTAATAAAATTGATTATGCCTATGTGGAGAGTAATAATTTTATGCATGAGACTCATGATAAGAATGCTTTATGTGATAGTTATATTGTTGAGTTTGCTCATGATGCTACTGAAAGTTATTATGAGAGAGGAAAATATGGTTGTAGAAATTTTCATGTTACTAAAATGCCTCTCTATGTGCTGAAATTTTTGAAGCTACACTTGTTCTATCTTCCTATGCTTGTTACTTTGCTCTTCATGAACTTGTTTATTTACAAGATTCCTATGCATAGGAAGCATGTTAGACTTAAATGTGTTTTGAATTTGCCTCTTGATGCTCTCTTTTGCTTCAAATACTATTTCTTGCGAGTGCATCATTAAAACTGCTGAGCCCATCTTAATGGCTATAAAGAAAGAACTTCTTGGGAGATAACCCATGTGTTTATTTTACTACAGCAATTTTTGTTTTGTTGAGTCTTGGAAGTTGTTTACTACTGTAGCAACCTCTCCTTATCATGTTTTTGTGCCAAGTAAAGTTTCTATGCTAAAGTTGATGTTATATTTGGGATCGCTGCGCAGAAACAGCATTGCTGTCTGTCACGAATTCTGGCACAAGTTTCTGTAAGAAATTCAAAAAAATCTGCAAATTTACGAGCGTGGTCCTCAGATATGTACCCAACTTTCATTAGTTTTGAGTTTTTCCATTTGAGCAAGTCTAGTGCCCCTTTCAGGTTCGTCTTTACGGACTGTTCTGTTTTTGACAGATTCTGTCTTTTATTTCGCATTGCCGCTTTTGCTTTGTTGAATGGGTTTCTTTGTTCCATTAACTTTCAGAAGATTTGTGCAATGTCCAGAAGTGTTAAGAATGATTGTGTCACCTCTGAACATGTGAATTTTGATTAAGCACTAACCCTCTCATGAGTTTGCTTGAAGTTTGTGTGAAGGAAGTTTTCAAGGGTCAAGAGAAGAGGATGATATACTATGATCAAGAAGAGTGAAAGGTCTAAGCTTGGGGATGCCCCTGGTTCATCCCTGCATATTTTAAGAAGACTCAAGCATCTAAGCTTGGGGATGCCCAAGGCATCCCCTTCTTCATCGACAACATTATCAGGTCACTTCTAGTGAAACTATATTTTTATTCCGTCACATCCTTATGTACTTTACTTGGAGCGTCTGTTTGTTTTTTTTGTTTCTGTTTTTGTTTGAATAAATCCTTGTGTGGGAGAGACACGCTCCGCTGGTTCGTATGAACACATGTGTTCTTAGCTTTTAATGTTCATGGCGAAGGTTGAAACTGCTTCGTTAATTGTTCTATGGTTGGAAACAGAAAATGCTACATGTAGTAATTGGTAAAATGTCTTGGATAATGTGATACTTGGCAATCATGTTTAAGCTCTTGCATCATATACTTTGCACCTATTAATGAAGAAATACATAGAGCTTGCTAAAATTTGGTTTGCATAATTGGTCTCTCTAAGGTCTAGATAATTTCTAGTAAAAAGTTTGAACAACAAGGAAGACGGTGTAGAGTCTTATAATGTTTATAATATGTCTTTTATGTGAGTTTTGCTGCACCGGTTCATCCTTGTGTTTGTTTCGAATAACCTTGCTAGCCTAAGCCTTGTATCGAGAGGGAATACTTCTCATGCATCCAAATCCTTGAGCCAACCACTATGCCATTTGTGTCCACCATACCTACCCACTACATGGTATTTCTCCGCCATTCCAAAGTAAATTGCTTGAGTGCTACCTTTAAACAATTCAAAAGTTATTACCTCTTATTTGTGTCAATGTTTTATAGCTCATGAGGAAGTATGTGGTGTTTATCTTTCAATCTTGTTGGGCAACTTTCACCAATGGACTAGTGGCTTCATCCGATTTTCCAATAATTTTGCAAAAAGAGCTGGCAATGGGATTCCTAGTCCCAAATTAAACAAAAATAGACACTCCTCCATGGTATGTGATTGTTGGACGGCACCCGAAGGATTCGGTTAGCCATGGCTTGAGAAAGCAAAGGTGGGGAGGAGTGTCATCATAATAAAACTAAAATAAAAAGGCACTCCTTCATGGTATGAGATTGTTGGCAGGCACCCGAGGATTCGGTTAGCCATGGTTTGTGAAAGAAAGGTTGGAAGGAGTGCCACCCAAAAATAAAATAAAATGGGAGCCGCTCTTTGAAGGTTTGTCTGGCAAGGGGGTTAGAGTACCCGCTACCATTCGTTGACAACAACAAACACCTCTCAAAACTTTATTTTTATGCTCTCTTTATGTTTTCAAAATAAAAGCTCTAGCACAAATATAGCAATCGATGCTTTCCTCTTTGAAGGACCTTTCTTTTACTTTTATGTTGAGTCAGTTCACCTATCTCTCTCCACCTCAAGAAGCAAACACTTGTGTGAACGTGCATTGATTCCTACATACTTGCATATTGCACTTGTTATATTACTTTATATTGACACTATCCATGAGATATACATGTTATAAGTTGAAAGCAACCGCTGAAACTTAATCTTCCTTTGTGTTGCTTCAATACCTTTACTTTGATTTATTGCTTTATGAGTTAACTCTTATGCAAGACTTATTGATGCTTGTCTTGAAGTACTATTCATGAAAAGTCTTTGCTTTATGATTCATTTGTTTACTCATGTCATTACCATTGTTTTGATCGCTGCATTCATTACATATGCTTACAATAGTATGATCAAGGTTATGATGGCATGTCACTTAAGAAATTATCATTGTTATCGTTTACCTACTCGAGGACGAGCAGGAACTAAGCTTGGGGATGCTGATACGTCTCCAACGTATCTATAATTTCTTATGTTCTATGCTACTTTATTGATGATACCTACATGTTTTATGCACACTTTATGTCATCATTATGCGTTTTCCGGAACTAACCTATTGACGAGATGCCGAAGGGCCAGTTTTCTGTTTTTGGTTCCAGAAATCCTAGTAAGGAAATATTCTCGGAATCGGACGAAATCAATGCCAGCATCCTATTTTTGGACGAAGCTTCCAGAACACCCGAGAGCCGCCAGAGAGGCCCGGGGGCCCCACACAACACCCTAGCGCGGCCAGAGGGGGCCGCCGCCTAGTGTGTGGGCCCACCAGGCCCCTCCGAGGCTGCCCTTTCGCCATATAAGGTCCCTGACCTAAAACCTCGAAGAATAAGCCACGGTACGCGAAACCTTCCGAGCCGCCGCCATCGCGAAGCCAAGATCCGGGGGACATGAGTCTCTGTTCGCACGCCGCCGGATGGGGAAGTGCCCCCGAAGGCTTCTCCATCGACACCGCTGCCATCTCCACCGCCATCTTCATCACCGCTGCTGCTCCCATGAGGAGGGAGTAGTTCTCCATTGAGGCTCGGGGCTGTACCGGTAGCTATGTGGTTCATCTCTTCTATGTACTTCAATACAATAATCTCATGAGCTGCCTTACATGATTGAGATTCATATGATGATGCTTGTAATCTAGATGTCATTATGCTAGTCAAGTGGGTTTTACTTATGTGATCTCCGGAGACTCCTTGTCCCACGTGTGTAAAGGTGACAGTGTGTGCACCGTGTGGGTCTCTTAGGCTATATTTCACAGAATACTTATTCACTGTTATGAATGGCATAGTGAAGTGCTTATTTATATCCCTTTATGATTGCAATGTGTTTTGTATCACTATTTATCTATGTGCTACTCATGTGATGTTATTAAAGTAGTCTATTCCTCCTGCATGGTGTAATGGTGACAGTGTGTGCATCGTGTAGTTCTTGTCGTAGATTATGATCATGATCTCTTGTAGATTGTGGAGTTAATTTTCATTATGATAGTATTGATGCGATTTATGCCTCCTTCGTAGTGTGATGGTGACAGTGTGCATGCTATGTTAGTACTTGGTTTATTTTGCAAAGATCTATTATACTCTAAGGTTACTTAAACATGAATATCGAATGTTGTGGCGCTTGTTAACTCCGGCATTGAGGGTTCGTGTAATCCTACACAATTAGTGGTGTTCATCATCCAACAAGAGTATATGTAGCACAAAGGAAAGAGAACTTATTTATTATGTGATCAATGTTGAGAGTGTCCACTAGTGAAAGTATGATCCCTAGGCCTTGTTTCCACCACAAAGAATTGCTTCCTACGCCAGCAAGCTATTTTCTGGCGCCGCTTGTTTACTGTTTTACTGCATCTTTACTTTCTGCAATATTACCACCATCCATACTACTTGTATTTCACTATCTCTTCGCCGAACTAGTGCACCTATACATCTGACAAGTGTATTTGGTGTGTTGGGGACACAAGAGACTTCTTGCTTTGTGTTTCAGGGTTGCTTGAGAGGGATATCTTTGACCTCTTCCTCCCTGAGTTCGATAAACCTTGGGTGATCCACTTAAGGGAAAACTTGCTTGTTCTACAAATGCTTCTAGGCCCAACATGTTTGTGTTTTAAAGGGAGTGAGGATTCCATGTTATGCATATTGTATTCAAATGCAACATTTTATTTTATGCATGTACCTTGGGGAGCTTCCTCATTTGATTTAGAACACTATCTTGTGGTGATCATTAGAGTTTGATTCACTTGGTATCTTTTGTTTTTGAATGATATTATGGGAGTGATGATTCCATGTTTGTGCACTTTATACTCCAATGCAAATTGTCTAGTTTTGTGCACAAACCTTGGGGAGCTTCCTCATATTATTTAGAGCAATCTTCTTGATCTTATCATAATATCTTTCTTTCTTTTGGTATCTTCTTTGTGGTTCATTTGGTTGCTTGCTTCATTTGTTGAAGCTTCTTGACTTTGTTATCTTTTTGCAATCTTTGATCCTATCTATAGTGTGATTCCTTCCGAATATTCATCATTGGATACGTGCATTTGATTCCACTCAAATTATGAGAAATGCACACGCTATGGAGGAACTCTCACTATATTGGCCTTCTAAATTTTTCACCCATTTCGGCAATTGGTGCCAATGGGGGAGAAGTTTGGAGGGTTTAAGGGAATTTGGTTATGTCTTTGCTTTGTGCTTAAGCATGTGCCTTTATTGCATTGCATCTTGTTGCTTTGCATAGTTGAATATTTAGAGGAAACTCCACTAGGCTTTGAATGCCAATATATGCAATGAAAGTCAAGATCATTCACACATGCATATATTATGGGGGAGTTTGCTCTATATATTCAACTTGTTTGTTACTTAAATTCCTTATATAAACCCTCTCAAAGAGATTGTCATCAATTACCAAAATGGGGGAGATTGAAAGTGCATGGAGCCCCCATGTGTGGTTTTGGTAATTAATGACAATCCCTATGGACTAATGTTTGCATTGAGTTATATTTGTAGGAGTTGTCCATAGGCAATGCTTGAAACATATGTTGGCTTCAAGATTGCAATAAGGAGCAAATGAAGAAGATCAAGTGTCAAGTATGTCTTGAAGATGAAGATGAAGTGAGCTCTCAAAGTTAACTTCAAGACATCAACGAAATGAAGTGCAAGTTCAAGATGAGCCAACTCAAAGAGATCATATGCTTGAAGCTTGCCATGAAGAAATGAAGTGCAAGTTCAAGATGAGTCATCATTGAAGAGATCCTTTGCTAGACTCTTGCCATCCATATGGTGATCATGGATATGTGAAGATGCGCCGAAGAAGAAGCTCTCCCATGGTGGATTATGGGGGAGCAATCCACAAGACTTCGTCAAGCAAGCACAATCAAGAAAGGCGTTCCATCTTGTTGCGGTCAAGATCGTCATCATCGAGCTCAAGTGGAATGCGCAAGTTTAAGGTTTGCTCTTGATAGGGTTTCTTTCTTACCGGTCTCATGGTGTAGTTGGAGACCGGTTTATAGTTTAGTTGCCGTACTATCAAGAGGGCTCTCGAGTGAGTAACTCGATCGTATCGTTCGGAGAGAGCTCAAACCTTTGCATCCTTGCATCATATTTCTTGGTTGTTATTTGGATCTTATCCATGTGGTGATTTAGAGCTTGTGCTTATTCTCATGACAAGCTCTAGTTCATCGAAAACGGATTTCGCATGAATCACTTGTTGCGTTTTCGATATTGGAGTTTTTCTCGGTTTCTCGTATTGAGAGGTTTCACTCTAAAATACATAGAAAAACCTACCCCACTTGTTCTTAAGATTTTCACTCTTTGTGTGGTAGCTCTTGTCATCCTCTTTACAACAAAGTTGGTTTCACCTAAATCCAAGTCTCCTATCTCAAGTTGTTGCATTTTCCATATTGGAGGTTTTACCGGTTTGCCTTTTATAGATAGGTAAAACCTTTATTCATTTGATTCTATCCTCCTTTGCTGGACTATGATGTTTCTATGCATATTGTTGTAGAGCTCGTTGTTGTGATTTCAACGAGCCCAAGATCATCGAAATCGGAGTCCGGATGCAAAAGTTATTGAAGTTTTCGTGAAGCCTTTTTGGCGGAAGTTGAAGTTCCGGGACCGGAACTTACGCCCTACTTCCGGTGAACTTCCGGAAATGACGATTCTCGCACGCAGATACATACCGAGCAGGGCGCCTACTTCACCCGGAAGTTGGCCGGAACTTCCGGGGGGCGGAAGTTCCGCCCCAAATGACCGGAAGTTCCGGTTTTGACGAGTTTTGTGCATAACGGGCAGATTTCTCTTGCCCTATTTAAGGGGGTCTTCTTCCCCAAAGTTTCCCATCCGTTAGAGCTCGTTTTTGCCTCCATTGTTGACCTTCTTTGAGCTTGCTATCTCCCTCTCCCTCCAATGAATCTTGCATCTATTTGAGAGAAAGATAGAGGAGATCTAGATCTACATCTTCACCAATCAAATCCCTCTCTTTGTGAGGGGAATCCACTAGATCTAGATCTTGGAGAAATTTGGTGTTCCTCCTCCTATTTGTTCTTCCTCTCTTATTCCCCCAATAGCTTTTGTAGCTTTGTTGGAATTTGAGAGAGAAGGACTTGAGCATCTTTGTGGTGTTCTTGCCATTGCATTTGGTGCATCGGTTTGAGTTCTCCACGGTGATTCGTGGAAGTGAAAGCAAGAAAGTTGTTACTCTTGGGTTCTTGGAACCCTAGACGGATTTGAGGCCTTTGTGGCGATTTCTTGGGAGCCTCCAATTAAGTTGTGGATGCGTGCCCCAAGCTTTGTGTAAGGCCCGGTTTCCGCCTCGAAGGAAATCCCTTAGTGGAACCGTGACCTAGGCCTTTGTGGCGAGGGTCACCGGAGATTTAGGTGAGGCGCCTTCGTGGCGCTCGGTGTGTGGTGTGAGTACCACATCTTGGGGTGAGGCCTTTGTGGCGTTGGTGTGCATCGAGCAACCACACCTCAAGGTGAGCCTCTTGTGGCGTTCGGGAGCACTAAGCCACCGCACCTCTCCACCGGAGATTAGCACTCGCAAGAGTGTGAACTCCGGGATAAATCATCGTCTCCCGCGTGCCCGGTTATCTCTATACCCGAGCTCTTTACTTATGCACTTTACCTTGTGATAGCCATCGTGCTTGAAGTTATATATATCTTGCTATCACATAAGTTGCTTGTCTTGCTTAGCATAAGTTGTTGGTGCACATAGGTGAACCTTTGCTTAGAATAAGTTGTTGGTGCACATAGGTGAACCTTTGCTTAGAATAAGTTGTTGGTGCACATAGGTGAACCTTTGCTTAGAATAAGTTGTTGGTGCACATAGGTGAACCATAGTATATAGGCTTTGGGCTTGACAAAGTAAATGCTAGTTTTATTCCGCATTTGTTAAGCCCATCTCGTAAAAGTTTTAAATCGCCTATTCACCCCCCCTCTAGGCGACATCTGTGTCCTTTCACCTTTGTAGAGGGAAGCATGGATTACTATTTTTGTGCTAGAGCTTTTTATTTTGAAAACATAGAAACAATTTTGTCAACGGTAGTAATAATTCATATGAGTTATGCATAAAACCTCCTACAAGTTGCAAGCCTCATGCATCGAATACCAATAGTGTTCGCACCTTGTCCTAATTACACGAATTATCATTGCATAACATATGTTTCAACCAAGTGTCACAAAGGGGTACCTCTATGCCGCCTGTACAAAGGTCCAAGGAGATAAATCGCATTTGATTTCTCATTTTTGATAGATCTCAACTAAGGACATCCATATCGGGACAACATAGAAAACAGATAATGGACTCCTCTCTAATTCTTAAGCATTCAACAACAGATAATATTCTCATAAGAGATTGAGGATTAATGTCCAAACTGAAACTTCCACCATGATACATGGCTTTGGTTGGCGGCCCAATGTTCTTCTCTAACAATATGCATACTCAAACCATTTAATCATGATAAATCACCCTTACTTCAGACAAGACGAACATGCATAGCAACTCACATGATATTCAACAAAGGTAAAAAGTTGATGGCGTCCCCAGAAACATGGTTACCGCTCAACAAGCAACTTATAAGAACTAAGATACATAGCTACATATTCATCACCACAATAGTTTTTAAGCTATTTTCCCATGATCTATGTATTGTAAAGACAAATGAATGAAATTTTAAAGGTAGCACTCAAGTAATTTACATTGGAATGGCAGAAAAATACCACATATAGGTAGTTATGGTGGACACAAATGGCATGGGTTTTGGCTCAAGGTGTTTGGATGCACGAGAAGCATTTCCTCTCAGTACAAGGCTTTGGCTAGCAAGGTTGTTTGAAGCAAACACAAGTATGAATAGGTACAGCAAAACTTACACAAGAACATATTGCAAGCATTATAAGACTCTACACTGTCTTCCTTGTTGTTCAAACACTTTTACCATAAAATATCTAGACCTTAGAGAGATCAATCATGCAAACCAAATTGCCACAAGCTCTACAGTAGTTCTCCACTAATATATTTAAACTACATGATGCAAGAGCTTAAACATGATTTATGAGAGCTCAAAAAAATTGCCAAGTATCAAATTATTCAAGACCATATGAAGCATTTTCTGATTCCAACCAAATAGCAATCAAGAAGCAGCCTTCGCCATGAACATTAAAGCATAACTAAGAACACAAGTGTTCAAATGAAAAAGCGGAGCGTGTATATCTCCAATACAAGGATTGCGGATCCGACTTTATTCAAACAAAACAAAAACAAAAGCAAAAAGACGCTCCAAGTAAAGTACATAAGATGTGACGGAATAAAAATATAGTTTCACTAGAAGTGACCTGATAAGTTGTCGATGAAGAAGGGGATGCCTTGGGCATCCCCAAGCTTAGATGCTTGAGTCTTCTTGAAATATGCAGGGATGAACCACGGGGCATCCCCAAGCTATACTTTTCACTCTTCTTGATCATATTGTATCATCCTCTTCTCTTGACCCTTGAAAACTTCCTCCACACCAAACTTTAAGCAAACTCATTAGAGGGTTAGTGCATAATCAAAAATTCACATGTTCAGAGGTAACATAATCATTCTTAACACTTCTGGACATTGCCCAAGGCTACTGAAAGTTAATGGAACAAATAAATCCATTCAACATAGCAAAAGAGGCAATGCGAAAGAAAAGGCAGAATCTGTCAAAACAGAACAGTCTGTAAAGACGAATTTTTCTGAGGCACTTAACTTGCTCAGATGGAAAACTCAAAACTAATGAAAGTTGCGTACATATCTGAGGATCACGCACGTAAATTGGCAGATTTTTTTGATTCTTTTACAGAGAGAAGGACGCGAATTCGTGACAGACAGCAAATCTGTTTCTGCGCAGAAATCCAAATCTAGTATCAACTTTACTATCAGAGACTTTACTTGACACAATAACATGATAAGGACAGGTTGCTACAGTAGTAACAACTTCAAGACTCAACAAAACAGTAGTAAAAATAAAACCATGGGTTATCTCCCAAGAACTTTTCTTTAACGCCTTTCAGCTAGGCGTAGAAAGTGCAAATCAAGTATTATCAAGAGATGAAGCATCAACATCATAATTTGTTCTACAAACACAATTTGTTGCAGAGGGTACCTTAGATGCTCCATTATCTAAATTTCCCATGGTGGTGCTAGGGGTTTTATCAATTTTAGGCCTATAATAATTCTTTGGTTTAGGCACCTTAGAGACATACATGAATTTTTGCTCTTTACCCACATAAGCTTTCTCCTTAAACTTAAGAGAAGAAAAAGTTGAACCCAAGGTTCCCATAGCTTCTTCAAGTTCACTAATCCTATTGGTTTGATTATCATGGATAACACAAGTTTCTAGGATAGCAATTCTTTCATTAATTCCTCCTATGGATTTATCAAGTTTATCAGTATTATCAAGTAATATCCCCAATTTAGTCTCAACACTTGGAAGATTTTTTACTCTATGGTTTCCAACTTTTTCATGACATCCTCAAGAGAGATTTCAATTTTAACTTCATTAACAGGTGGTGTTCCAACTAGACTCTCAATGATGCAACTAGCTTCTAAAGCAGGAGTACCTAGGAAATTACCTCCCGAAAGAGTATCAAGAACATACCTATTCCAGCTAGATATACCAACATAAAAGTTCCTAAGAAGGATAATAGTGGAGTGTTTCTTAATGCACCTATGATGAGCATTACTAATTCTGTACCAAGCATCTTTAAAACTTTCTCCACCTTGTTGCTTAAAAGAACGAACTTCAACTTCAGGATTACTCATTTTAGCAGTAATAAAAGTAAACTAAGCAAACAAAATAAAGTAAAAACAAGTAACTAATTTTTTTGTGTTTTTGATATTAAGCAAACAAGACAAAAAAATAAAGTAAAGTAAAGCAACTAATTTTTTTGTGTTTTTGATATAAAGCAAACAAGACAGAAAATAAAATAAAGTAAAGCAAGACAATAAACAAAGTAAAGAGATTGGATGTGAGAGACTCCCCTTAGCGTGTCTTGATCTCCCGGCAACGGCGCCGAAATTTAGCTTGATAACGCGTGAAGCACACGTCCGTTGGGAACCCCAAGTGGAAGGTGTGATGCGTATAGCAGCAAGTTTCCCTCAGTATGAAACCAAGGTTTATCGAACCAGTAGGAGATGAAGGCCACGTGAAGGTTGTTGGTGAAGGAGTGTAGTGCGGCGCAACACCAAGGATTCCGGCGCCAACGTGGAGCCTTCACAACACAATCAAAATACTTTGCCCCAACGTAACAGTGAGGTTGTCAATCTCACCGCTTGCTGAAAACAAAGGATTAAACGTATGGTGTGGAGAATGATGTTTGTTTGCGAAGAACAACAGAGAACAGAGATTGTAGTAGATTGTATTTCAGATGTAAAAGAATGGACCGGGGTCCACAGTTCACTAGTGGTGTCTCTCCAATAAGATAAATAGCATGATGGGTGAACAAATTACAGGTGGGCAATTGACAAATAAAGATTCATATACATATCATGATGATCACTATGAGATTTAATCAGGGCATTACGACAAAGAACATAGACCGCCATCCAGCATGCATCTATGCCTAAAAAGTCCACCTTCGGGTTAGCATCCGCACCCCTTCCAGTATTAAGTTGCAAACAACAGACAATTGCATTAAGTATGGTGCGTAATGTAATCAACACAAATATCCTTAGACAAAGCATCGTTGTTTTATCCCTAGTGGCAACAGCACATCCACAACCTTAGAACTTTTTGTCACTGTCCCAGATTCAATGGAGGCATGAACCCATTATCGAGCATAAATACTCCCTCTTGGTGTTACAAGTATCAACTTGGCCAGAGCCTCTACTAGCAACAGAGAGCATGCAAGAACATAAACAACACATATATGATAGATCAATAATCAACTTGACATAGTATTCCATATTCATCGGATCCCACCAAACACAACATGCAGCATTACAAATAGATGATCTTGATCATGTTAGGCAGCTCACAAGATCTAAACATGATAGCACAAGGGGAGAAGACAACCATCTAGCTACTGCTATGGACCCATAGTCCAAGGATGAACTACTCACGCATCAGCGGAGGCGGGCATGGTGATATAGAGCCCTCCGGTGATGATTCCTCTCCGCAGGGTGCCGGAGGCGATCTCCTGAATCCCCCGAGATGGGATTGGCGGTGGCGGCGTCTCTGGAACTTTTTACGTATCGTGGCTCTCGGTACTAGGGTTTTGATGTCTACTCACGCTTCTTTTCCTGTAGACAGTGTTGGGCCTCCAAGAGCAGAGGTTTGTAGAACAGCAGCAAGTTTTCCCTTAAGTGGATCACCCAAGGTTTATCGAACTCGGGAGGAAGAGGTCAAAGATATCCCTCTCAAGCAACCCTGCAATCACGATACAAGAAGTCTCTTGTGTCCCCAACACACCTAATACACTTGTCGATGTATAGGTGCACTAGTTCGGCGAAGAGATAGTGAAATACAAGTAGTATGGATGTATATGAGTGGTAATAGTAATCTGAATAAAATATGGCAGCGAGTAAACATGCAGTAGAACAGTAAGTAAGCGGTGTTTGCAGTATTGGAAATAAGGCCTAGGGATCATACTTTCACTAGTGGACACTCTCAACATTGATCGCATAATAAATTAATAACTTCTCCTCATTTGTGCTACATACACTCTTTTGTCGGATGACAAACACCATTCGTTGCGTAGGGCTACAAGAGCTCCCTCAAGCCGGAGTTAACAAGCGCCACAACATTCGGCATTCATATTTAAGTAACCTTAGAGCATAATAGATCTTTGCAAAATAAACCGAGAACTAACATAGCATACACACTGTCCACATTACACTATGAAAGGAGGAATAGATCACATCAATACTATCATAATGATGATTAACTCCATAACCTACAAGAGATTATGATCATAACCTACGACAAGAACCACATGATGCACACACTGGCACCTTTACACCATGCAGGAGGAATAGACTACTTTAATAACATCACATGAGTAGCACATAGACTAGTAGCGATACAAAGCTCATCATATGGATCTCAATCATGCAAAGCAATTCATGAGATCATTGTATTGGAGTACAGAGAGAGAGATTAACCACATAGCTACCGGTACAGCCCCTTAGCCTCGAGGGAGAACTACTCCCTCCTCATCATGGGAGCAGCATCGTTGATGGAGATGGCGGCGGTGTCGATGGAGAAGCCTTCCGGGGGCACTTCCCCGTCCCGGCGACGTGCCGGAACAGAGACTTCTGTCCCCCGAATCTTGCCTTCGCGATGGCGGCGGCTCTGGAACTTTTCTCGTACCGTGGCTTATGCTTTTAGGGTTTTCAATACGGAGACTTTATATAGGCGGAAGGGCAACCTCGGAGGGGCCAGAGGGCTCCCTCCCCATAGGGGGCGCGGCCAGGGGGCCACCCGCGCCGCCTTATGGTGTGGGCCCCCTTCTGCCTCCGACTCTTCTTGATGTTCGGAAGCTCTGGGAAAATAAGGTCCCGTTGTTGATTCCAATTCCGAGAATATTTCCTTACTAGGATTTGAAACCAAAAACAGCAAACAGAACTGGCACTTCGGCATCTCGTCAATAGGTTAGTTCCGGAAAATGCATCAAAACGATATAAAGTGTGAACAAAACATGTAGGTATTATCATAAAACAAGCATGGAACATCAGAAATTATGGATACGTTTGAGACGTATCAGGTTTTCGCGACGGAGAGTTTAAGTAGGCGGAAGGGCAGAGTCGGAGGAGGCTCGAGGGCCCCACACCATAGGGTGGCGCGGGCCCCTCCTTGGCCGCGCCGCCCTATGGTTAGGGCGCCTTGTGGCCCCTCTCCGTCTCCTCTTCGGTCTTCTGGAAGCTCCGAGGAAAAATAAGACTGTGTGCTTTTGTTTCGTCTAATTCCGAGAATATTTCCTGTGTAAGATTTATGAAACCAAAAACAGCAGAAAACAGGAACTGGCGCTTCGGCATCTTGTTAATAGGTTAGTGCCGAAAATGCATCAAAACATCATAAAGTGTGAACAAAACATGTAGGTATTGTCATAAAACTAGCATGGAACATAAGAAATTATAGATACGTTGGAGACGTATCAAGGGCCGCGATCCACCGCACCCCCATGGCTCGAAGGCCACAGAGGTGGGGTAGATCGGCGGCGGCGCCGGTAGGAGGTGAGGAAGACCTAGATCGCGAGAGCCTCACGTACCGGTTATCAAAACTCGCATGTTATCTAGCTTCGAGGATGTTTTGATCAAAATTTTATGATATATTTCAAATATGGTTCTTTTTTAGTGAACCCTTTATAAGAGCATCTCTAGTAGATACCCATCCGACCGAGCGCAAAGCGCGGATGAGGTTAACTGCATCGGCAATGATTGCAACATAAACAGAAGCGACATAACATATATCGGAAATAAGAACCCTAAACACGATTACAATAATTTTGGCGCTAGATTTTTAAACAAGTTCATCCAATCGACCGGATTTTATAATTATTTTGCAAAATAGGAACTAAATACAAAGTTCCTAAATTAATACACTAAGATATCCCGGGGTTTATACTACTTCACCAAGACTTGGGGCGATGGCGACAACGGCGGAGCTTCACAAGAAGGGGTCCTTGTTGTCGGTGTCCTCGTCAAAGAGGCCAGTCTCGTCATCGGAGTAGTCGACGATGACGAAGCCGCGCCGAACCAACTTCGACCGAATAGATACACACTTTGCCCGACGTGTGTTGCGCTCATCCTCCTCTGGAGCGTCATGGCGGTGCTTGGCCTTCTCCCACACATCGTTGACGACTGTCATGAGGGATTTGCGCTGGGCCATGATGAGGTGGCACGCCTGCCGTGCGGCTTCTTCCTCTTCCTCATCGCTGCTCGTGTCGAGCTCGATCGGCGGCAGTGGAGAAGTCTGACGCGCTTCTGGCATGATCACGCGTCCCGCCGATGACGATGATGGGATTGGCAACATAGAAAACAAAAAATTCCTATGAGATGCGAATGAATTCAAGATCCAATCTATGAAGATGCGAGAAACGAGAAAGAGATTGATCTACATACCCTTGTAGATTTGAAAGTGGAAGCATTTAATGCGGTCGATCTAGTTTACCCCTTGCAATCCAATCCGATCAACCCTGCAACAAGCGGCATCTCCGAGTTATGCACAACACCGTCTCCTCCTTCTTGATCGAGCAAGTGTGGTGGAGAGGTAGATGGGATCCATGTCAATAGTGTGACGGTGGTGAAGATTATGGTGGAGAGCTCCGCGGGAAAGGCTTTGCCTACGCGTAGGAGGGAGAGGAGCAGCAAAGGCGGTGGTCGGGTAGAGTTCGGTATGGCCAACCCCCGCCCTCTCCCCACTTTATATAGGTGAAGGTGTCGTCCAAGGTGGCCCCCAACTCATCTAGGGCAGGCGACCAAGGGGCGACTTGCCTCCCAAGTTTCCACCCCTTAACTTTACGGATTTGGCTTTATCCCTTGGGGGGGCATGTGACATTGTGGAACCTTTATTTCTCAGTCTAAAATGTGTTACCAATATTTTCACACACAAAATGACTTCACATTTTGACACTCTCGGAACTACACCAATTTCGGAAAGAACTCCTTAGTCATCATCAAAACAATGATACACTCAGCCTTCATTTGCAGAATCCGTCACAATATTAAGTTTTAGAACTCATCTAAATCCAGGATAGAATCCCTTTAGCCCATTTTTATATATTTTCATAAACACTTATCCTAATTGAGATTGAAATACATTTTGTACATGTAACCAAGCTAGTATCGGTGTTACACATTACAACAATTTGTTTATCACTAGTGCATACAAAACTATACCCTTGGTTCTTCTAATGCACTTAGGGATATTCTTACTATTGTCCAATAATCATCACACGAATCATTTTGGTAAATGCTCATAACACTTTAGAGCATATGACATCTGATTATTTACACATCATGGAATTTATGATTTAAAATCACTCATGTGTTTTTACTCATGGAGCGTCACACACTCTCAAGTCTTGCTAAAACTTCACACGACAAGAACACTTTCCTAACATTTCCGATTTAACTACTTCAATATTTATTATATGTACTTTGACTTATCCTTATTATGCGCCTCAATATATCGTCATAGATCTTGATGCTTGATAGGGTTTTAGTTCATATCGTTTCAATGAAAATTATTTTCAGTGAAACTTTCAATTATGTCAAGTTAAGATACATCATTTCTAAC
The DNA here is from genome assembly GCA_030979885.1 of Lolium multiflorum. NCBI lineage: Eukaryota > Viridiplantae > Streptophyta > Magnoliopsida > Poales > Poaceae > Lolium > Lolium multiflorum. The sequence goes on from CM061749.1 coordinate 77,317,534, forward strand.
CAACGATATGTCATCCACATAAAGTATTAGAAATATGTCTCAATGATCCCACTTAATTTCTTGCAAATGCAAGAATCTTCAGTGTTACTAATGAAGTCTAAACTCTTTGTCTATTTTATCTAGTGAAGATTCCAACTTTGTGATGATTACTTCATCCATTGAAATGTTCATACCTATCTAGCAATCTATGGATTAACAAAACTCTCGGTTGTATCTTGTATACACCCTTAATACACCCTCATGTTAAGAAATGTACTTTTTCATCTCCAACTACCATATCTTGTAAAAGAAATATGTAGTGATTACTATAATAATCTGTATAGACCTTAAGCATCGCTATAGAAATCTAATCTTATCATAGTCAACTCTTCGAATTTTGTCTTAAACAACCTTCGAAAAGTCAATCTTCTTAAAGGATATTACATCCATCTCTATTTAAAGATCCATTTACTTTCCAAAAAGATTCATACATTTGGAAGGTCTAAAAAACTCCAAGCTTGATTTTGTATACTATCTTGGATTTTATGGCACATCCCATTTAACGTAGTTAGGCCCCATCACACCTTCTTTGCTACTTTGCATGTAGTCGGTTCATCATTGTTCAACAACAATTCTTTGTTCTCAAATATTTTATTTGATTACAAATTCAACCATACCTTCGAGGTTCAATGGGTACTTTAATCTCCAGGAATACAACTCTTTGTAGACATGGGATCCATGAGCATCGTGGTCGCCTCCAGAATTATCTCCGATGTTCCGCTACTTTTCTCATCTTGCTCGGATTCAACAATCATATCGAGTTCTATTGTCCTCCCACTAAACCTTTTACGAGAAAAACCTTCTCGAAAAATATGTCGCTAGCTATGGGAGACAAACACTCTTGCCATTGGTTCTTTAGTGGAAGGATCAATCAGCTGTAGCCTTGATACAACCTACAAATACATTTATCTGATTTTGGTTGTAAACTCATTTACTTACGCTATGCATATGAAAATTTAAGAAAATACTATTAAGGTTTATAACCATGAATGCCATAACTCATATGGTGTTGTTTCACTGGATTATGATGGTGCACTTTTCAGTGCTAAAGTAGTATTTCACCATTGATCCAATAAGACTTGGATTACGTCTCTCTGAGACACTCCAACATATCTATGGTGTTTGGTAAAACGAAAGTTGTAGAAAAATTTCACAACTCTTAGATGTTTGCTAAACCATTAACTCAAATATTTTCACTATGATCCAATCATAGATATTTTTCTTTTTTGTTACGATGATTCCCACTCCGTGCTGAAAATCTTTGAACCTATTAAAATGTTCCACACCCCTTTCTCTTCAAATAAATATATCAGTATATATCTACTCGATTCATCAATATAAGTTTATGAAGTAGAAGAATATTACACATATGACTATGCTCAATGGGACATATACATCAACATGTATGTTTCCAATAAACTAGTCACTCGTTCAACTTTTGTCATATAAACGACGTTTTAGGAATTTTATTTAGAAAGATTTGCATGCGTGAAAAGATTCAAAAATTAAATGACTCCAAAAGTCCATTTGCATGGACTTTATGTATGTGTTCCTTTCTAATATGACCTAAACAACAGCTTCACAAATAAGTGGAATTCAAATCATTTGCCTAGTGACATTTTAGCGTATGTGTTACGGATGTGTATTTCAGCATCAAGATTTATAGTAATCTTATCCATCGTATTTGGAGTGCGGTGGTAATTTGAACAAATCATTGCTTTCATCATATCGGAACAAAATAACAATTATTAATTCTTAGAAGCCACATTATTTGATTATTTGATAGTCACTTAGGCCAATTGTATTCTTGTATTGCATTGCATTATATGAAACCTCATACCAACCAATCTAGCTAGTACATATACCCAAGAATTCACTATGTGACCAACAAAGAATACATCCATAACATGCATATCATCTATATACACCCGAGGTAGACTTTCTAGTCTTTTATTTCTTTCTGCTAAAAAAATTTGTAGTCCTCTTTCGGTTTACCTCTCATTTCAGAAAAATAGTTAACACACATTGTGACGCTAGTTTTTACCGGCACAAACTTCTAGGTCTGTTAGTCAAATACCATCACCCTTGAATTCCGCACTTTGAAGTTGATCATCACATGACAATCGTTCTACTATATTTCACTATTAGTAATCTTTTACTATGATAAAAAATTACTCATATTCGTATCCATCTCATCATGACAAATTCATGATGAAGCTAATATGGCTCATATATATGGATTAGATACGACAGTAATGTTAGTGCCCAACTAGTTGGAGGATCGTGACTCCTAAATTCTTAAACCTTCATACAATCCCATACAACTTATAAGTTTATGTAGTCCTACTAGATCATAATCTATCATCTTGTAACAAAAACAAGGTCTTAGATATCGAATATATCTCTTGCTAACTTATGAAAATAAAACTTATCAACTCCTTAGATCATCACACTTCTCAAACAAATTTGAAAAGAGAGAGTTCCATGGAGACAAGATGATTTTAGACCTAATTGAAAATATTGCTCTTTAGATTTTAAATCGCATGGCAAAATTTGAGAGCTATTGGACTTAATCATTTATAGACTCTTTAATAAAGCCTACCGGTCCGTAAAGTCACTTTCAAATTTAATAGTTTTCTCTATCTCAATTACAAACCTAGCCGAAGATGCCAATTTTACAAAGATTAATACAAAACAATTTAGATTATATTCAGGATAATTAGCTCAAATTTTAATCAGAACTTCCACTAAATTTAACATCTCTCATAGTTGTTCAGTGGCACACAATCCAAATTTACTAGACCAAATCCGATCATCACGTGAGATGACGTAGTTTCAATGGTGAACATCAACATGTTGATCATATCATCTATATGAATCATGCTCAACCTTTCAGTTTCCTGTGTTCCAAGGTTATGTTTATACATGTTAACATCATCAAGCGAACCTAGTTACTTTTGAGTGTGCAACATGGCTTACACCCGTTGTATGCAAAGTGGAGTCTATCACACCCGATTAATCACTACAAGAAAACCCATCCTCTAGCAACACGTACTTTGCAACGATGTCTATATGTGATGTAATCTTTTATCGTAGATACAGATATATACGTTGCAGACTACATCCGTTTTCTGATACATACATAACACACGAATTGCATTTAGTAAACTGGGCGCGCATTAGAAACTTGTGTTTCGCGCTAAGTGTGGAGATGCGCGGGCGATAATTTTTAGGCAGTTGGAGTTATTGTTCCTTTATTTATTTCCGGCTAGATTTTTTTTCTTTTTCATCCCGAACTTCGCATCTCTTATCCTGCCGCCTGCTCGTCTCCTTCCCTCGCCACCGATCCAATCTCAGATCGTACCTCCTCTCTGCTTAGTTTCTCCATTCTTACCACCAAATCGTGTATCCACTTCCCAAAGCATATCACCAACCTAACCCTAGATCCATTGACTGGAAACGACGATCTACCTCCTCTCTATTTCGCCTCTCAGTTCCATCTGCCATTGCCTCGAATTTGGCTTGGGTTTTGCCATCCCCATAACATGAGATCTTCCCCGTGTTGGATTAGTGCGATGGTCTCTCAATGATGCGCGGCCATGCGTTTGAGCACTGTGTGCGCCTGGAGGGGTCCGGTAATCCAGAGTGTGATTTCTCTTTCCCCCTTTTAGTTTTCTCCTTTTCCCTTGGCTTGATCCGCCTATCATTTTTTTCAATATTTTGTGCAACCTTACTGCACCGCCTTGACATGACTGCTCTGCTTGTTCCAGGATCTATTTGGTTTAAAACGAGGGTGTTTTGCAAGTTACATTTTCTGTTGATTGAATGATCTGGTTGGATTTTTGTCTCTTGTTTACATTAAATCTGGAATTACTGCAAAATAGATAATTCTGTTCTTAGATTGTGTATGATTCCAATTCACAATAGTTGGTTGCTGGTTCGCTAATTTCTGTCGAACTGAAACCATTTTGCCTTTTGTATCCCCATGTATAAATAACCAAAAGTGTTGCATTTGTGGCAGAATCATCACTACAACATGGCTTCAGAGGTGTGACAAGCCCGTCAAATTTTGTGGTAAATATCTGGTAATCTTTTCTTGGGATGGAAGTCAATCAATATTGTTTATATCTCACTTTTAATTTATCCCCGTGCTTGTTATTTTGTGTTTATACAGGGTAGGTATTCTAATTTGTTCAGGTTCCATCTATCCTCACATTGGTTAAAGCACTTCCATGTTCTGATAATTGCCTTATAATTTTATAATCACAGATAAAAAGCATCTTTTCCAGAGTGGTACATGTAATCAATGGAACGCCAAGGTTCAGTGGTTTGACGAGTCTATATCATCTATTAGGCAAGTGTTGTGCCACTCTGAGTCACTTGTTTCATAGATAGGTTAGTGTTGATTGAATGATCTGGTTGGATTTTTGTCTCTTGTTTACATTAAATCTGGAATTACTGCAAAATAGATAATTCTGTTCTTAGATTGTGTATGATTCCAATTCACAATAGTTGGTTGCTGGTTCGCTAATTTCTGTCGAACTGAAACCATTTTGCCTTTTGTATCCCCATGTATAAATAACCAAAAGTGTTGCATTTGTGGCAGAATCATTACTACAACATGGCTTCAGAGGTGTGACAAGCCCGTCAAATTTTGTGGTAAATATCTGGTAATCTTTTCTTGGGATGGAAGTCAATCAATATTGTTTATATCTCACTTTTAATTTATCCCCGTGCTTGTTATTTTGTGTTTATACAGGGTAGGTATTCTAATTTGTTCAGGTTCCATCTATCCTCACATTGGTTAAAGCACTTCCATGTTCTGATAATTGCCTTATAATTTTATAATCACAGATAAAAAGCATCTTTTCCAGAGTGGTACATGTAATCAATGGAACGCCAAGGTTCAGTGGTTTGACGAGTCTATATCATCTATTAGGCAAGTGTTGTGCCACTCTGAGTCACTTGTTTCATAGATAGGTTAGGTTTTGTAACGCTGCTTCTGTTTTAGGGTGTCTTGCACAAAGGAGGTCAAGTCTGGATGCAAATCAGATCCAAATCACCAATAATGCTGCAAAAAGGTTGCTACAGTGCCAGTGCGTTGAAGGTAGCAGTCCATCAGTATTATTATCTTTGTCTTTGTATACCCTGTAATCATTTACCTTAACAAAAAAAATCATATGGATACATCAATGTCTATATAAAGACTAGCAAAAAATACAAGTATGTTTCTCGTAACTTGGCGTTATCTATGTTTTTTCTCAAGCACTACAACTGAAATATTTCCAAAAACTTCAGGAGGTGAGTTTTGCGTTCATGTGGGAGCTGGGAGAGTCTGATTTTAGTAGGACTAGACTTGCGTGCAAAAGTTCAGGTTATAATCTTCTCGCCTCAAGTGCTATTCCTCCTGTTATGCTTGATTCTGGCAAGCGTGAACGACATGAAGAGTGAGTTCTGATGGGTAAAGTATGACACAAGATTATCGTTTGATGGTGATGCAGGACAATAGAGTTGTAACCGACAGTTTAATGCACTGCAGGATTTAGGCAATAACATGTGTGTCGCTGATCACTTGACTCAGAGTCTCTGCAGGTATGGTGGATCTAAAATATCATCAAATTTGAAAGTTGTTTTTAAAAGTCGTTTTTCTATTAGCTTTTGTTGATTCCATGTACTCTATTTCTTTACAGGAAGGCAAAGGGACAAAGGTCGAGGCGAGGGGCTTGTGGCTGTGCAAAGATGTATCTTTACCGCGAATACTGCACATAAATAAGGTTGGATTTTGCGGCTTCACCCCAAAATTTCTATGCTATGTCGTTACATGGATGGTCTGGTCACTGAAAATATTCCGGTCTTCTGTTAGATGGATTCATTCAGATCCCATCATGGTTATTTCATATCAAGATTATTTCCTCACGTATTTCCATCTGTGTGGTCACCACTATAACTTGTGAATCTTATGAGCTATTTCAAATGCAAAGGATAGCAAAAATTAGTTGCGTGCTGACATAGCTTTGGCTTGCCACCAAGGTGAGTGTACGTATTTTTTAAGCAAGTACTTTGTAGAAATCACTACCCTTCACAATGTTTTAGCACTTTTATATTTAAAATGAAACTTTGTTTTTTCAGGTCCCGTACAATAGCCCATACATCAGCAAGACTTCCTATATGTGGATATCAGATTCTCAAAGGCTAGGCAAAATATTTGAAGGAATATATAGTTGGTAGAATATCATATTTTGATGCAAGATTGTAAAGTGCCTACTTTCCAAACAACTAGATGATACCCCGCACGTTGTTGCGGGAATTCTTAGCAGCATAGAATTATTTTTTACTAAAATTTAAATTGGAAATCATCTTATGTCACATTAGTGCTTCATGGAGTACTTAACAACCAGACCCGTGATAAGCATGCACCACCGTGATAATATTTTGATTCAGGTAAAGAAAATACAATTGCATACTTGTTTTGGCATGAAGAAGGATTGGACATGTCAAGCGGGTAACAAAAATTCCAACAAAAATAATATGGTATTGAGAAGAGAAAAATGTTAACACCAGCAGGGCTGGAGATTTCTTGAACCTCGGCTATGGGCAGACTATGAAAATTCAGATCTGCATGCCCGATGACCAGTGGAATATCCGAGTTATCAAAGTTGCATGTCAAGATTCATTTCCTGGTATTGCGAGGAACAATATTTAGAAATAGGCCGGACGGTGAAAAAACAAATATGGGGTGCTGTACATAGGATCATAGGATTGACCGTGACTTCAGTCTGTAAGTAGGTAGTACTTAATATATACTGTACAATATATCGATCTTGAAACTATGGAAGGCGTATGGTACCTCTTATGTTCTTTAATTGTATCAACACTCCATTGCCAGTCTTTATTGTCAACTTGTGTCTGTTTTCTGAGTTCTAACTGTATGTATTGAAGGAAACGATGCTTTTTGTCTAAATCATCCAATGAATAGTGATTTATTTGCAAATTGCAATTTCTGAAAACATGCTAACAGTATCTGGCATAGCCTCCATGAAGATTGCTGAGTTATAAGATCACTGCCTACAAAATTCAGATGGCATGCATTCCACAAAGTGAAGATTAATGCAAATCTCCTAGGTGATAACCTGCAACTATTATTGTATTTCAAGTACCTGAACTGGAGTGCAATATCAAACGTTAGTTCAAAACGTATGTCTTTATTTAATCTCTGGTTTGGACTGTAAAGCATAGTCCGCAAAATACACTTTGGTTAATCTAGGTAGAACACCATGAATAGCTAGACTAAACTCGACGGACTATATATCCATCGGGCTTGAAATTGGAAGTAATGACATAACAACTTGGGTGGAAGTGGAAATAAAACTACACCAATAGTTCTGCTGAGGTTAATTCCAGCATCATACAACATAATCCATTAGAAGAAACGGCAGAGAAAATACCAAATACTTTCTTCCTGCGCTTTATCTATGTATTTTTAAGGATAGACAGTCTTGAGTCATAAACATTAATAAGATCCAACAATAGAAAAGAAATATTGTGCTCCAGGGCCATGCGATATATCAATGGTCCTAGTGTGCTCCAGGGCCATGCGACATCACTCATCCTTGTGTGCGTATTTCATTAGCCTATATCTGTGACATATGCCTGCTGCAAACAACAGGTGAAGAATAATATAGTTAAGCTTGAAAGAAAATGGAGGTGGATGGCAAAGATCAAGCCATTATTTTATTTAGTACCACTGAAGCAAGATTAGAGAATTATTTTTCAGGGAAATGATTACAGAATTACATACCTGAGTATTGTTTTTTTGGCGATAATATATATAAGTACATGACGGAGAGAAAGTGATGATTGCTGGTCAGCAAGAATACATGTTGAGAGGGCGGATCAATCATCACTTCATCAGGCTAGATAGATGTACAGGTTGAGGAGGGATCGAATTCACCGTGCAAGCTAGCCAAAGCCACCTGGAGGCGAGGTACTGGAGCAATGGATGTAGGGGGCTCGCCGGCCGGCCGGCAGCAGCGGATGATTCCTTGATGACTGCTCTGCTATGATTCAATAGGCGAGATATCCCCATCACTTGACCATTACAACTGCAGGCATAAAGCATTAGCGACGTGCGCCGCAGGAAAATGACTGCGGAATCAGCACCGTCAGTCTTCATCCAGGGTAGCAAGGTACCACGCTCGGCCGGCCTTCATCTGGTGAAGAAATAGAAGCGAGTAGATATACAGACTGCTGCTGTTACAAATCAGAATGTGAAGGCGAGAGGACGCAATACAATTAATGATGTGCTGGTGGAGGGGAAGAGAAGATGACACATGCATGGAAAGTATGTGAAGAGAAAATGAAACGGATTGTGCCACCAATTGATGACATGGCAGAAAAAACTGAGGTGGCATCATCTATGATGTGGCATAGCTGCATGTTAAGATAAACTAGACAATTCTCCGCGCGTTGCAGCGGGAAACATTATCGAAACTTTTTGTTCTACTCATCAAATAAACTCCTAAAATGAATATAAATAAGAAATAATTCTTCATCGACAACAATACTTTAGAATGGATACATGTCTGCAATGGTTCAGAGATAAGACCAATCCTCAAAAGACGAAAGAACAATCATGTTAGATGAATATACACTTAATTACCCGCTGAACCAACAGGGTCTATGAACTAAATATAGGATAACATCTCAGATTATCACTCAGAGAATAAACTATTAATCTACAGCTAAAGCATCACAACCTCGATTTCTAGCTATGACACATAGTACTGACTATGTAGTTTCCATCAGCATATCGCTTCAGAACTCTTATAAATACATGCACTGACATCCTTCCCACAACAGGAGTCAAACAAATGCCATTAGTCCAGATCAAATCATAAAATTTCGATGTCCAAAAATAGTCTCCAATAGCTGCATCCCGACAAAAAATCGAAACAATGTTTTTCGTTCGATCTTCAACTTCGCCATCTGTCTCCTACAGTGTTCGGAAAAAATTGTATTTCATTCGAAGACTCAAAGCCAAATTGAGTGCATAATTCTTTAACATACACAAACTCGCCATTCAGTTAGTCAATAATCATACTTCAGAATTTGAAACAAATGTAACAATAAAACAGTACAAAGACACTGTGTTGTGGAATGAAATTAGTCCAGTGAAGTACACTTGCTAATCTTATGTGCTACAATTTGCATTCATGATTACCCAGAATATGTACCTGAATACTTGCTTAGTAGGCCCAAGGAATTTGATTATCTGGAATACTTATTTTTCCTCGCAACAAAAGATACCCATCCAGATAACTCAAGTAACATACATGTTCAGTAGAAAAATCAATACGGGTTCCTTTCTACATGCATAAAGATTTGGTTGTGATGGATTCCTAATGAAGCATCCATGAGAAACAGGAAGAGAAGCATGCAACACTAAAATTAGAGATTACACGTGGAAGCTAAAAAAAACGAAAAAAAATAAAGCTTACAACACTTTTTTTTTATTGACTGACGATTCTATAAGAGTCATCTTTTGCTGAAGAAAAAGCAGGCATCCAATGTTAGTATACAGATGCAGTTACAATTTGAAGAATCGAGACAAACTAACCAGCAATATTCGAAGAACCGTTAGTCCTGAGATCTACCAGCAAACGAAACAGAATTAAGTCAAACGCACAGCAACTTTCACAAGCATCAAACCATAGAAGATCTCCTCTCCGGATCACTCCCCATAACGGGCCAAAGAGTAAACCTTGTTCCAGTATGTACATAGACGAATCAAAATTAGAAATACCGAAAGAGGAATTAATACATTAAGCCAGCAACTGCCTCCTGGCGCTGTTGTGTTGGATCTCTGCAATGACACCACGGTGGAGATGATAAAGTTCTGCTGCTGCTGTAGGATTAGACGTGACAACGGCAAAGATCAAGCTGATCAGGGAAAAGAAATGAGAGGAAGATCTGTGGACGGAGGATGCACATAATCGTGGATCCATGGCGCCGTGCTGTTAATATATAGGTAAGCAATTAAGATGCGACGGCCGCTCGCCTTCCCTAATCATGCGACGGCCGCTCAACTGCTCTAATCATGCGACGGCCGCTCACCTGCCCTATTGATTGCGAGATGGAAGCAGACGTAGCGTTGTGGTAGTCGGTGGATCCAGATGCCTTTGGTGGAGAAGAAGAAGATCCATGGGCTGGGCTAAGGAATGGGTTGCAATACTACGGACTAAGAGAAAGTAAGTAGTACATATTTCAGGTTGAAAACAATTTTTTTTGTTCAAAATAAAAAATAAAATGGTATGAGATATAGGTTAGTGGTGGGCCTGCTGAGGTGGCATAGCTGCATGTTGAGAGAAATAGGTTAGTGGGGATGAACTTCTTTGTTATATAGGATAGGATAATGGGGATGAACTTCTTAGTTATATAGGATTTCATGTATGAGCTGGTGGTTCCAATAATAAATATTAAATTCATTGCCGCGTGATGCATTCATATTTCACAAATTTCTTGTGCTTTGTATGTCTTCTATAACTCACGTTAACTTACTATAAAAAGATTCTACTCTCCTCTGATTGATAACTAACATCTTCGAGAGAAATCCGGCCACCCAGGCCAGAAAATAATATTATTTAGAAAATAAAAAAATAAAAAATTCCATCCATGTGGGATGTCTCTACCAACGGATACAATTGTTGCGCACACCGTAGCTACTTTGCAACGCTTGCTCCAATGGTTACCAACAGATCAATATGTGTTGCATTGTACCTTTGCAACACCCAAAAACGCAACGCATTTTTATCTGTTGGTAAATGTGTTAGCAACGCCTATATCAGCATTTAGATACAGATAATTGCGTTGCTGTAGGAGGGGTCTTCTTGTAGTGTAACACGACATGCTTCGAAACGAAGATCTTTTGCTACAGTGCATATGAGGGGAGAAAGCTGTATTATCTTGATATTAGTGTGAGGGGTCATCTTATAATGCTACCATTATCTTATAAGAAAATTATGCATAAAGGATAAACATGCATGGAAAATGTGATATGATATGACCTTTTTTCTTCTTATGCCTTTTATTTTCATCTTCAAAGCACAATGCATGATCTCCATCATTACCAGCATGGTGTCAAGGTCCGTGGCGCCTCCTTGTGGTGGTCTATCATCCATAGCAACTATTACAACTACTAACTCATAGTAATGAAATAAAATTATTACATGGTGAATTGGCACGTATGTCATTAAAGAATAAAGACAATCATTAGGATCTTGCATCTTGACATATTACAAAAAATATCATCTCATACATCAAATATATCACAAACACATATTGGCCATATATATCACATTACATGCCCCAGAAAAAATAAGTTAGAAAAAATAAGTTAGACGACTCTATTTTATTTTTGCATATTTTATGTGGTTTGGGCCTTTCGAATAAGAATCATTCGTACCTACAAACAAAAACCACAACATTGACACAGAAGTTGTCAAGCCACCAATTATAAATTATATCTTAAATATAGTGGGAGAGACATACATCCGCAATGCCACTTGTGCAATAGAAGTTGCATGTCGAGCGCGGAGCAAGTCTCATATGAGAGGACATGTGAAGTTAGCTCGTGCAGCTTTATCCCACTATTCCGCAAGAATCCAAAGTACATGCTAGAGAGGCGATAATAAAAATATCAACGCCCACAAACTAATGTGTTCTACGCGTGCAAAACATATACCATTGATGGGATTCACAACATACAAATCAAAAAATTCCTATGAGATGCGAACAAATGAATTCAAGATCCAATCTTGAAAAAGGGCCAAGATCCAATCTATGAAGAAGCGAGCAACGAGAAAGGGATTGATCCACATAACCTTTTAGATCGCAAAGCACAAGAGAGTATTTAACGCGGTCGATGTAGTTGTATTCCTCGCGATTCAATCCTATCAACGACGCAACAAGAGGCGCCTCTGAGTAAAGCACACATGCAACACACCACCGTATCCTCCTTCTTGAGGAGGCTCATTGGCCATGGTGGCTGGGAGCCTGGACCATGTGGGCGTGGTGCTCCACCCATTAAGCCCATGTAGTCCGTCCGGGACAGGTGGACCCACCGTGTGCCCCCTGAAACCTTCTAGAAGATTCCTTGTACGATACCGAAAAAATCTCGAAATTTTCGGGAACCCTAAAATTCAACTTTCCTTAAATGAATATTAATCTTCGTACCATTCTGAAGCTCCTCATGATGTCCCTAGTCCCATCCCGGAGTCCGAACAATATTCGGTCTCACCATTTATAATATCCCATAACTACCGTAGCGATGTTGAGCGTTAAGTGTGTGATCCTACGAGTTCGAGAATCTGTGGACATGATCAAGACACCTGTCCAATCAATAATCAATAGTGGACCCTAGGTGTACATAATGATTCCCACACACTCAACGAAGATCTTTATCGGTTGAACTACAATGTCAATGATTCAAATAATCCCATATTCATTCTCGCGATATTTTACTTGTCTGAGATTCGATCATCGGTATCAACATACCTAGTTCAATCGTGTTTCTAGTAAGTACTCTTACTCATACCATAATACATCATTCACTTGTGGCTAACTCATTAGTTAAGTGCTTGCAAGCGTTATAGAATGTGCATTACCTTAGTTGGCCCTGAGTATATCTATCTATTACACGGATAGACAAATCCCACTCTTGATATATACCACCCAACAAGTATTTTTTGAGATACCCAAAGACACCTTTATGATCACACAATTACAAAAAGTGACGTTTGATGCCCTCAAATTATTCTTCCGGTGCTAGGGAGTAGCATAATCTCATGGTCTAAGGATTAGTATATTTGACATTTGGAAAGCTACAACCATGAAACATTGATACGATAGTATTGCTTTGCTTAGTTAGATCTTGTCCATCATGTCATTCTCCTGATAACATGACCCCGTTGTTAATTAACAACACATGTCTATGGTTAGGAAATCTTAACCATCATTAACCAATGGACTAGTCTAGTAGCGGATTAATGTAAGAGTATGGTTTTTTGGAGGCCAAGCTACATGTAGCTCTTTATTTTCAAAGATACAAAATTCGTATTTTAAGATTTCAAAAAAAATCAGAAATAAAATCCTAGAGGTAGCCAATGATGTATGCTACAATGGTGCAAAATCTCAATGCAAACTGATTTGTATTCTAGGCAACACGAAATAGACAAAATCTGACAAAATTAGTAATCTTGAAATGTGTACTATTCACTATAAAATTTGTCAGAATTTTTCATTTTTGTGTAGCCTAGAATATAAAGTAGTTTGTATTGAGATTTTACACCATTGTAGTATACATCATTGGATATCCTTGGAACTTTGATTCAAATTTTTTAAAATTTTGAAATACAAATTTCATGTGTTTGAAAAATAAAGGGCTACGTGTAGCTCGGCCTGCGTTTAAAGTTCTATTTAAACTTTTCCATTAATATTTCGGCTTAATACAATTCTAGCATGGAGTATAAACATTTATCCTGAACAAGAAGATATGATAAAAACTATATCATTATTGTCTCTATGTCATATTTCCAGCAAACAGCCCCACCTCGCCGTCATGCACGCGTGGAAGAACGCCATTCCATTCGGGGGAGCACTGATTGCGGCGGGTGAGCGCGCCGCGCCGACGTGCTTGCTCGGAGATGCGAGCGGAGAGCGCTCAACGAGGCATTGCCGACACGGAGTTGCGGCAGCTTGCCGCGTTAATCCAGTCGCCACAAGCTAAATTGGGTTGCGTCATCGGTACCGGAGGTGGAGCAGGTGGAGGGGAGTGCAGTGGCGACGACGATTTAAAAATCATGGCCAACAAGGAGCTTGATTTGGCGGAGTGCAGCGGTGGAGGAGGCGAGGCGAGGATGCGGGTTTACCCCATCCGAACCCACGTATCTGCTTAAATTGGGGCTTCCTGGCGCAGGTTGGGTAGCCCGTAAAGGAAATCGCGATGCTAGAGATGCTCTAGGAAAATTTTGAGACATGTGATGAAAGGCATAAAAAATATGTTTCATTTTTTCGAAACCTTCGCCGCTACATCAATTCCGTAACTTTTTTTTTTTGCAAAAATTCCACCGATCTATTAATAATCATCCACAGTAGTACAAGATGCCTAAAAGTAATAAAAATTACAAAAAGGTCATTGGACCACCTAGCGACGACTACAGACACTAGCACGAGCCGAAGACGCGCCGCCATCCTCGCCCCTCCATCACCGGAGCCAGGCAAAGCTTGTCGTAGTAGAGCTTGTTGTAGTAGACAGACGGAAAATCGTCGTGCTAAGGCTCCAAAGGACCAGCGCACCAGAGCAGCAACCATCGCCAATGATGACAACCGTAGATCGGAAGAGACTGACCTGAAACCACACAATCGAACACGAGAGACGACCGGATCTCGGGAGATCCGCGGACACACAACTCCACACGCCCTCCGCCGACGCTAGATGCACCACCGGAGCGAGGATAAGACGGGAAGGACCTTATTCTCAGGAAGTAGCCGCCGCCTCACCATCCCGAAGAAGACACCGAGAACAAACTAAACGAACACTGAAACCTTCCCGTCGGCGAGAGGCTGCGGTCCGCCACACCTCCAAGGCCCCAAAGGCCACTGGAGGCGGAGCGGACCGGCAACGTCGCCGACGAGAGGGACGGAATCCTAGATGGGTTTTGAGCCGCCTCCTGATCGCCTGTGTCTTTCCCGTACCGGTTCGTGTTTTCCTCTCGTTATTTCATAACTTATTAGCCATGCATATATCCAAACATATCATAGTCAAGCCAACCGATCAATCGTAAAAGCCAAGTTTCTGTTAGTGGTTCAGCGTTACACAAGAACGAATGGTGAGATAATGTGGATGGACACCCCGCCCCTAGTGTGCCGGCTGCCAGCGTTTACACAAAAAATACTACCTCCGTTTCAAGGAATAAGGCGTCCTCGTTTTACGAGCTTTTTGTTTGACCAAGAATTATTTCAAATATATAAAGATTGTTTGTATAAAATTAGTATCATTAAAAAGTACTTTTCAATACGAATCCAACGATACTATATACATATAATATAATTAAAATTTTGTTGCTCAATTTTTATGGTCAAAGTGTTCCTTGAAACGGAGGTAGTATAAGTTTCTTTTTTTAGAAAGATAGCACGGAGGTACTACCTCCATTTTAAAGTGGGTACCGTAAGTTTACCTAAATACCTATATATATCTAAGAAAACTGAGACATTTATTTTAAAACTAGAGGAGTAGTAATTAACTAGCGACTTGGTTTATTGGTGGCATGCGTGCACTCGATCATCAACATGCGTGGAGTACATGTGCTATAGTGTGAGCACTACGAGCGGGTCGAGTTGTCACATGATTTAGCTCGAATTTTGTGGATTGGAAATTGAAAAGTTATTTATAGAAAATTCCACTATATATTGGTTTCAACTTTCAAGCCGTTATTGCCGTGCCATCGTGATCATGTGTGTCTGCTAGAAAAGCGTGTACATGATCATGAAATCATGAAATATGTGCATGCAAAATCATGGGCACGAACGTGATCCCCAATGCTCCAGTGATTTTAGAGCATCTCCATTGGCCCGTCCCGTAGCGGGTCCGATAGCGTTTTGGTGGCCGGCAACGAAAATGTGCTCGCACCGGCGCGCCTCAAATAGCGCCAGCGCTTTTTCGAGCCCAATAGAAGCACCGGCGACCCCGTGCCGGCCCCTACGCGAAGGGCGCGAATCGGGCGCGCTGACGTCTCACGAGGCGAATTTTTTTTTGGGCGTGGGAGCCACCTGTCAGCGACACATCCCAAAATTATACATCTTTTCCACCAAAACCGCGTCCCCTCCGCCGCTCATTTCTCCCGCCCGCCGCTCCATCTCCCATCCAGCCTCCAACCAGAAAAACCCTCGCCGCCGCCATGCCGCCGAAGGAAAAGGCTCCGGTGAAGGCAGCGAAGCCGCACACCGGGACACCGAAGGAGAAGCCAGCGAACATGTCGCACGAGGAGTGGGAGGAGGAGAAACGTCGCTGCTCCTTTGTGACAGCCGACCGCAAAAGGCGCCGCATCGCTGCTGACGACAGAGCGAAAGCGGTGGCCGCTGTGGAAGTGTGCCTCAGCTTGGGCGGCGACCAGCCCGAATGGAGCCAGCAGCCTGCCGGCCGCAACTTCTCGAGCTCACCGTCGTCGCCAGGGTACTATGCGGGGTACTACGCGGAGGTGCCGTCGCTGTCGCAGATGCGGCTGTCGCAGATGGACGGCCGCGCCCGCTACTCCCCCGACTACGCAGACAACGACATGACCTTCAACCCCAACGTGCCGTTCTCGCCGGATTTGGCGCCGAGGGGCAGCGGCGCCTTTCGCTTCCCCGTCGACCTGAACTCGTCGCCTGACCTGCGCCGCCCGGGATGCACCGACGGCCACGTGACAGACGACAACGGCCTTTCCCGCCACCTCTTCCCCGATGAGGACCAAGATGTCTCAAGAATCCAAGATCTTGATGGCCGACATGGAAAAGATGGACATGTTGGCTGATACGTCTCCGACGTATCGATAATTTCTTATGTTCCATGCTACTTTATTGATGATACCTACATGTTTTATGCACATTATATGTCATATTTATGCATTTTCTGGAACTAACCTATTAACAAGATGCCGAAGAGCCAGTTGCTGTTGCTGTTGGTTTCAGAAATCCTAGTAAGGAAATATTCTCGGAATTGGACGAAATCTTCGCCAGGGTCCTATTTTTGCACGGAGCTTAGAAGACCGAAGAGGGAAGGAAGTGGGGCCACGAGGCGCCACACCAGGGCGGCCCAGGCCCTGGCCGCGCCGACCTAGGGTGTGGGGCCCTCGTGTGGCCCCCCACGTTGCCCTTCCGCCTACTTAAAGCCTCCGTCGCGAAACCCCACCGAGAGCCACGATACGGAAAACCTTCGAGACGCCGCCGCCGCAATCCCATCTCGGGGGATTCGGAGATCGCCTCCGGCACGAGAGGGGATTCATCTCCGGAGGACTCTTCATCACCATGATCGCCTCCGGAGTGATGAGTGAGTAGTTCCCCCTGGACCATGGGTCCATAGCAGTAGCTAGATGGTCGTCTTCTCCTTGTTGTGCTTCATTGTTGGATCTTGTGAGCTGCCTAACATGGTCAAGATCATCTATATGTAACTCTATATGTTGTGTTTGTCGGGATCCGATGGATAGAGAATACTATGTTATGGTGATTATCAATCTATTGTTTATGTGTTGTTTATAATCTTGCATGCTCTCCGTTATTAGTAGAGGCTCTGGCCAAGTTTTTACTCTTAACTCCAAGAGGGAGTACTTATGCTCGATAGTGGGTTCATGCCTTCATTGACACAGGACGAAAGTTCTAAGGTTGTGATGTGCTGTTGCCACTAGGGATAAAACATTGATTCTATGTCTAAGGATGTAGTTGTCGATTACATTACGCACTATACTTAATGCAATTGTGTTGCTTAGCAACTTAATACTGAATGGGGTTCGGACGATAACCTGAAGGTGGACTTTTTAGGCATAGATGCAGTTGGATGGCGGTCTATGTACTTTGTCGTAATGCCGGATTAAATCTCACTATATTTATCATATCATGTATATGCATTGTTATGCCTTTCTCTATTTGTCAATTGCCCGACTGTAATTTGTTCACCCAACATGCTTTTATCTTATGGGAGAGACACCTCTAGTGAACTGTGGACCCCGGTCCTATTCTTTACATAGCATACAATCTACTGCAATTGTTCTTTACTGTTTTCTTGCAAACAATCATCTTCCACTCGATACGTTTAATCCTTTGTTAGCAAGCCGGTGAGATTGACAACCTCACTGTTTCGTTGGGGCAAAGTACTTTGGTTGTGATTGGCGCCGGAATCCCTGGTGTTGCGCCGCATCACATTTCGCGACCATCAACCTTCAACGTGCTTCTTGGCTCCTCCTGGTTCGATTCAACCTTGGTTTCTTTCTGAGGAAAACTTGCCACCGTGCGCATCATACCTTCCTCTTGGGGTTCCCAACGGACGTGTACATTACGCGCATCAAGCTTTTTTCTGGCGCCGTTGGGGAGATCAAGACACGCTGCAAGGGAGTCTCCACTTCTCAATCTCTTTACTTTGTTTTTGTCTTGCTTTATTTTATTTACTACTTTGTTTGCTGCACCTAAACAAAACACACACAAAATTAGTTGCTAGTTTTACTTTATTTATTGTCTTGCTCTCTATATCAAAAACACAAAAAATTAGTTACTTGTCTTTACTTTGTTTGCCTAGTTTACTTTTTGCTTATTGCATCATGTTTCCTTTTAAATTTACCACAAAAGACATACCGGTAGGACGTGGGTCCATAGTTGGGAGAAATAATATAGAAGAATTTTTCAATCATGTTAGTATTACTGAAAATTTTGAAGATAGACACTTGGTAGAACTTGCACCTACCTATGAAATTGCTGCTGCTGCTTTAGTTCGCATGTTGGAAACTAAATTTGTTAATCTCAATCCTATAATCCAACACATGTTTCTTACACTCGGTGATATGGAAGAAGGGGAAAAGAAAGATTTTGTTTTAGAAACTCTTCTTAGAGAATTTGGGGTTAGCAAGAGAGGCTAGAAAGGTCTTTGCTAAATTTAATATGCTAGGTTCTCATACTAATTTTATTGCTCTCCTTGAGAAAATGGACATGGATAGAATAAGGTACACTAATAATATTAATGATGGTGGGGAGATCAAAGCACCAATACCATGTAAACTCCTAGCTATGAATGATGCACTAGAAAATAACTATGCTTGGCTTGTTCCTGAAAATTTGTTCGATGAGAGTAGCAAGCCCAAGACTAATGAAAAGGGAGACGCTAAAACTTATGTATCCAATATATTATGCTTAGTTGAGAAAACTCCCAATACCCCTGGTTATGATGTTGATGCTTCATCTCTTGATGTTACTTGATTTGCACTTTCGCCTAGCTGAAAGGCGTTAAAGAAAAGCGCTTATGGGAGACAACCCATGTTTTTTACTACAGCAATTTTTTGTTTTGTTGAGTCTTGGAAGTTGTTTACTACTGTAGCAACCTCTCCTTATCATGTTTTTGTGCCAAGTAAAGTTTCTATGTCAAAGTTGATGTTATATTTGGGATCGCTGCGCAGAAACAGCATTGCTGTCTGTCACGAATCTGGGCACAGGCCTCTGTAGAAAATTCGAAAAAATCTGCCAATTTACGAGCGTGATCCTCAGATATGTACGCAACTTTCATTAGTTTTGAGTTTTTCCATTTGAGCAAGTCTGATGCCAGCTTTAAATTCGTCTTTACGGACTGTTCTGTTTTTGACAGATTCTGCCTTTTATTTCGCATTGCCTCTTTTGCTATGTTGGATTCATTTCTTTGATCCATTAATGTCCAGTAGCTTTATGCAATGTCCAGAAGTGGAAAGAATGTTTGTGTCACCTCTGAATGTGTGAATTATTAATTGTGCACTAACCCTCTAATGAGTTTGCTTGAAGTTTGGTGTGAAGGAAGTTTTCAAGGGTCAAGAGAGGAGTATAATATGATCAAGAGGAGTGAAAGCTCTAAGCTTGGGGATGCCCCCATGGTTCACCCCTGCATATTTTAAGAAGACTCAAGCGTCTAAGCTTGGGGATGCCCAAGGCATCCCCTTCTTCATCGACAACATCATCAGGTTCCTCCCCTGAAACTATATTTTTATTCATCACATCTTGTGTTCTTTACTTGGAGCGTCGGTTTGTTTTTGTTTTTGTTTTGTTTGAATAAAATGGATCCTAGCATTCACTTTGTGGGAGAGAGACACGCTCCGCTGTTGCATATGGACAAATATGTCCTTAGGCTTTACTCATAATGTTCAAGGCGAAGTTTCTTCTTCGTTAAATTGTTATATGGTTGGAATTGGAAAATGCTACATGTAGTAATTCTAAAATGTCTTGGATAATGTGATACTTGGCAATTGTTGTGCTCATGTTTAAGCTCTTGCATCATATGCTTTGTACCCATTGATGAAGAAATACATAGAGCTTGCTAAAATTTGATTTGCATATTTGGTCTCTCTAAGGTCTAGATAATATCTAGTATTGAGTTTTGAACAACAAGGAAGACGGTGTAGAGTCTTATAGTGTTTACAATGTGTATTTTATGTGAGTTTTGCTGCACCTGTTCATCCTTGAGTTTGCTTCAAATAACCTTGCTAGCCTAAACCTTGTATCGAGAGGGAATACTTCTCATGCATCCAAAATCCTTGAGCCAACTACTATGCCATTTGTGTCCACCATACCTACCTACTACATGGTATTTCTCCGCCATTCCAAAGTAAATTGCTTGAGTGCTACCTTTAAAATTCCATCATTCACCTTTGCAATATATAGCTCATGGGACAAAATAGCCTTAAAAACTATCGTAGTATTGAATATGTACTTATGCACTTTATCTTTTATTAAGTTGCTTGTTGTGCGATAACCATGCTTTGGGGAACGCCATCAACTATTGTTGAATATCATGTGAGTTGCTATGCATGTCCGTCTTGTCTGAAGGATCTATCATTTTAGTGGTTGGAGCATGCAAACTTGTTAGAGAAGAACATTGGGCCGCTAACTAAAGCCATGAATCATGGTTGAAGTTTCAGTTTTGGACATATATCCTCAATCTCATATGAGAATAATAATTGTTTCTACATGCTTATGCATTTAAGAGGAGTCCATTATCTGTTGTCCATGTTGTCCGGTATGGATGTCTAAGTTGAGAATAATCAAAAGCGAGAAATCCAAAATGCGAGCATTCTCCTTAGACCTTTGTACAGGCGGCATGGAGGTACCCCTTTGTGACACTTGGTTGAAACATGGCATGCAAAGATCCGGTAGTCCAAGCTAAGTAGGACGAGGTGCGGACACTATTAGTACACTATGCATGAGGCTTGCAACTTGTAAGATATAATTTACATAACTCATATGCTTTATTACTACCGTTGACAAAATTGTTTCATGTTTTCAAAATAAAAGCTCTAGCACAAATACAGCAATCGATGCTTTCCTCTTCGAAGGACCATTCTTTTACTTTTATTGTTGAGTCAGTTTACCTATCTCCCTCCACCTTAAGAAGCAAACACTTGTGTGAACTGTGCATTGATTCCTACATACTTGCATATTGCACTTGTTATATTACCTTATGTTGACAATATCCATGAGATATACATGTTATAAGTTGAAAGCAACCGCTGAAACTTAATCTTCCTTTGTGTTGCTTCAACACCTTTACTTTGATTTATTGCTTTATGAGTTAACTCTTATGCAAGACTTATTGATGCTTGTCTTGAAGTACTATTCATGAAAAGTCTTTGCTATATGATTCATTTGTTTACTCATGTCATTACCTTTGTTTTGATCGCTGCATTCATTACATATGTTTACAAATAGTATGATCAAGATTATGATGGCATGTCACTTCAGAAATTATCTTTGTTATCGTTTTACCTGCTCGGGACGAGCAGAACTAAGCTTGGGGATGCTGATACGTCTCAACGTATCGATAATTTCTTATGTTCCATGCTACTTTATTGATGATACCTACATGTTTTATGCACATTATATGTCATATTTATGCATTTTCTGGAACTAACCTATTAACAAGATGCCGAAGAGCCGCTGCTTTTCTTGTTTTGGTTTCAGAAATCCTAGTAAGGAAATATTCTCGGAATTGGACGAAATCTTCGCCCGGGTCCTATTTTTGCACGGAGCTTCCAAGACCGAAGAGGGAAGGAAGTGGGGCCACGAGGCGCCGACACCATAGGGCGGCGCGCCCGGCCCTGGCCGCGCCGACCTAGGGTGTGGGGCCCTCGTGTGGCCCCCGTTGCCCTTCCGCCTACTTAAAGCCTCCGTCGCGAAAACCCCGACGAGAGCCACGATACGGAAAACCTTTCAGAGACGCCGCGAATCCCATCTCGGGGATTCAGGAGATCGCCCCGGGCCTGAGAGGGGATTCATCTCCTGGAGGACTCTTCATCACCATGATCGCCTCGGAGTGATGAGTGAGTAGTTCACCCCTGGACCATGGGTCCATAGCGTAGCTAGATGGTCGTCTTCTCCTTGTTGTGCTTCATTGTTGGATCTTGTGAGCTGCCTAACATGATCAAGATCATCTATATGTAATTCTATATGTTGTGTTTGTCGGATCCGATGGATAGAGAATACTATGTTATGGTGATTATCAATCTATTGTTTATGTGTTGTTTATAATCTTGCATGCTCTCCGTTATTAGTAGAGGCTCTGGCTAAGTTTTTACTCTTAACTCCAAGAGGGAGTACTTATGCTCGATAGTGGGTTCATGCCTTCATTGACACTGGGACAGTGACAGAAAGTTCTGTTGCCACTAGGGATAAAACATTGATTCTATGTCTAAGGATGTAGTTGTCGATTACATTACGCACTATACTTAATGCAATTGTCTTTGCTTAGCAACTTAATACGAATGGGGTTCGGACGATAACTGAAGGTGGACTTTTTAGGCATAGATGCGGTTGGATGGCGGTCTATGTACTTTGTCGTAATGCCGGATTAAATCTCACTATATTTATCATATCATGTATATGCATTGTTATGCCTTTCTCTATTTGTCAATTGCCCGACTGTAATTTGTTCACCCAACATGCTTTTATCTTATGGGAGAGACACCTCTAGTGAACTGTGGACCCCGGTCCTATTCTTTACATAGCATACAATCTTGCAATTGTTCTTTATTTTCTTGCAAACAATCATCTTCCACTCGATACGTTTAATCCTTTGTTACAGCAAGCCGGTGAGATTGACAACCTCACTGTTTCGTTGGCAAAGTACTTGGTTTTGTTGTGCAGATTCCACGTTGGCGCCGGAATCCCGGTGTTGCGCCGTATCACATTTCGCGACCATCAACCTTCAACGTGCTTCTTGGCTCCTCCTGGTTCGATTCAACCTTGGTTTCTTTAGGAAAACTTGTGCGCATCATACCTTCCTCTTGGGGTTCCCAACGGACGTGTACATTTACGCGCATCATTGGCGTGGGCGTGGCACGAGATGTACCGCGAGCGCATCGGCCAAGAGGTGCTGGCGGCGCGAGCTGCTTCGGTGTCTCCCCCTGCACCCTCTCATGTCTCCACCGGCACCGTCGACGTTCATGCATCCCCCACCGTGGATGCCGGCGGGCTGCCGCCAGGGCTCGCCGACGATGAGGAAGTCGTCGAGGTTGAGCCGCCCATGACCCCGTTCATCTGATCAGTTGGCTCAGAAGCCGGAGTTGTTTTTTGAAGCTAGAGACGGTGATTCAGTGACTATATGTTGGCCCAAACTTCATATTCGAAAACCTATTCGAATTTGGTGGCCGTGTGTTGGCTCAAACTTTAAATTCGAATACTTATTCGAATTTCTATGCTTTTGTTTGTGCTTTTAATTCAAATCATCTATCGGAGATGTCATATGGGGCGCGCCTGTGTGGGAGCAGCTCCCCCAAATAGAGGATGTTGTGCCGACACCCCCATACGATAGTGCCGGTGCCTCTGCCACCGACTATTTGGGACGCGTCGCTGGAGATGCTCTAAGGGATGGTTGCTGGATTGACAACACCAAGTTTCTCTCGTGTTTTGTCCATGAGTAGTTCTTTTTGCAAATATTTCATGGACAGTTTATTTTGGAAAAAATTATGAACAATTTTTTAGTCCATGATCATTTTTTCAAAATTTAACATTTTTATAATTATGAATATTTCTAAATTTGAACCTTTTGGGATTTAACCATTTTTTCAATTCAAAAAGTTTCAACATTTTTTAAAATTTCATCTTTTTAATCTGAAATTTTTTCTAGATGAACCTTTTTGAAAAAATAGTTTTTTTATAACTTTAAACATGTTTTAAAATATAAACATAAAATTTAAAAAGGCATACTTATTACTGGTTGTATTCAGCGCGGCCCATGATGGTAGCGCTGTAGGCGGAGCCCCGCTGGCGTCCACAGCGAGGCGGAATCCTATTCATCACCCGCGGATGATGAGTACAAACCATCTCCCGCGTGGTGGTGACTTTGGGCCGTGGCCCATCAAATAGGCAGGGAGCAGTAGGCCTTGGGTTTTTCCGGTTTTGTAGAGTTTTTTCTGGTTTTTATTGGGTTTCGGTTTTCTTTTGATTTTTCTTCGATTTTGTCGATTTTTATTTTTAACAAATTTTAAATTCGATTTTTTTTAAAGTTAAGCAAATTTCGAACAAATTTCAAAATAAACAAATTTCAAATATGAGCAAATTTCAAATATGAGCAAATTTCGAATCTGGGCAAATTTCGAATCTAAGCAAATTTCGAATCTGAGAAAATTTGAAATCTAAGCAATTTTTGAATATGAGAAATTTTCAATTCCGAGCAAATTTCAAATCTAGAGAAATTTCGAATTTAAATTTTTTAAAAAAACCGAACTAATGAGCCATGCCCATTAATAGTTTTCCCTGGTTATAAACCATAGCTAAGGGTGATGGTTAGGGGTGCTGCTGTATGCCGAACTGGTCGGCGCGGAAGCCGGTCGCCGCACACCCCGCGCGCCTGGATTACTAAACTGGGCCGCAGCCCAACATCAGGTAAGCTGGTTTTTTCTTTTTCGTTTTTCTTGTTTTTTTTTTTAAAAGAATATTTTTAAAAAATCAACATTTGTAAAATTTTAAAAAAAATCAAATTAAAAATAAATCACTTTTTAAAAAATCAACATTTTTCGATTTGAACATTTTTAATTTGAACAAAAATGTATTTTTTTCTATGAACAATTTCCGAATTTGAACATTTCTAAATTTGAATAAAATTTATATTTGAACAATTTTTGAATCTGAACGATTTTCATATTAGAACAATTTTGAAATTTGAACAAAATTCAAATTTGAACAAATTTCGAATATGAACGATTTTCATATTTGAACAAATTTTAAATTTAAACAGTTTTCATATTTGAACAGTTTTTCGAATTTTAATAATTCTCAAATTTGACGTTTTCGAATATAAACTTTTCTAATTTGAACAAAAGAAAGAATAAACAAAGAAAAAGAAAATAAAACAGAAAAAAAAAGAAAAAGAGAAAACAAAAGCGAAAAAGTTAAATGGGCGGACCAATACCGACAGGGTGTGCGACAACTCGACAGGACCTGGTCGGTAGGAGGAGGCTTTACACCTGGTCGGTGTATACAACCACCGACCACCCGTTTTTGTTGGGCGGCCCACAATCGCGAGAGGTATGTTGGGTCGGCCCAAGTTTGTTTTTCTTTTTCCCTTTCTCATTTTTTCTCCATTTTAAATCTGAACAGTTTGAAATTTGAACAAATTTCGAATTGAACGATTTTCGAATTTGAACAAATTTCAAAAATTGTCGATTTTTCGAATTTGAATAAATTTTAAAATTGAACGATTTTCGAATTTAAACAAATTTCAAAATTGAAATTTTTTCGAATTTGCACAAATTTCGAATTTGAACAATTTTCGAATTTGAACATTTTCGAATTTGCACACTTTTTGGTTTTGAACATTTTTTAAATTTGAAATTTTTCCAGATTTGAACTAAAAGAAGAAAGAAAAACAAAATAAGAAAGAAACAGAAAAGAAAAAGGAAAAAAATAAAAAACGAAAAAAGAAACAGAAAACCGAAAAAAGACAGCGAACTGGGCCTGGCCCAAACCCGACCAGGGGTGTGCGGTGGCCCGTAGCCACCGACCTGGTCGGTGTATAGGTTTTCGACTGGCCGATGGTTAGCACCTTCCCACAGCGAGCGGGCAATAGGAGCCCCGACTACGAAGGCCCATGGCCCAAACCGAAGTGGGTGCGCTATTCCTGGGCTGGCCTGCCTTCCATCCTGCCCTTACCTTCTCCTCGCCTCCACCGGTTCTCTCTACGAGCACAGCACGCAAACGTGGGGGAGACCAGAACCTAGAAAAAATCCTACCTTTCGATCTGCTTGGCGGCGCGGCGCGGAACAAGCTACCAGCACTCATGGCGGTGGAGGAGATCACCGAGGGCGTGCGGGGCCTCAAGGTGGAGGACGGCGAGGGCGCGGCCGCACCCGCCGCGCCGGCCGCCGGCGCCGCCGGGGAGGGGCCGAGGAGGGGCAACAACAGCAGCAACCGCATCCAGGTGTCCAACACCAAGAAGCCCCTCTTCTTCTATGTCAACCTCGCCAAGGTACCCTACCCCGCCTTCTCCTCCTCCTTCTCCCGCCAACGTTCGGTACCCGGTCCTCGTCGTGGGTTTCTGAAATCGATTTTGTTTGATTTGTTGGTTGCAGAGGTATATGCAGCAGCACGGCGACGTCGAGCTCTCCGCGCTCGGGATGGGTGAGCTTTATCTCTCATTTGTCTCTGATTCCGTGCTAGTAAGAAATGTAAATATTTTGGCCCTGTTCTCCCCATCGAAATGTTTACACTTCTCGTAGCAAGATGGCTGTCTCCTCTTCGCTAATTTATCGAGTAACTATCCGGCCATCAGAGAATGTGCTCGATCCAATTACGCACAGCTTACATCTTATTTAATCACTCGAGGCTTTCAGGATCGCTGGATCGCTAAATCTTTTCTTATGGCTTAAACCCTAACTTTCTGTGGTACAGTGGTGCTGCAAGTTTCAGTAACAACGAGCTCTTAGCCAAAAGAAGAAAAAAAAATCCCTTTGATATTCGGCCACATGGTTCTATCTAGTGTCTTGTTATGTGATATGCCAGTTTGCATAACTGAACTGTGTGTGTTCTCTTGTGCAAAGTTAATCCGGTCATCTGCCAGGTGGTATATTGCATCACGCCCTCTGAGTAATGTCACATAATTATATAACAGTGGGTGCATCCGCAATACTTTCGCAGACCATGGGTCTTTTGAGTTGGATATAGAAAAACACAAGTATTGAGTCTGTAGGATTATCATTGTTGTTTGTTAAGTACTACCTCCATCCCTAAATATAACATGTTTTGATATGCTATTTTAGCCTACCAAATTGTCTTTATATTTTAGGACAGGGGTTGTCAAAGTGATTACATATTTAAATTACTGGCTGCCATATGAACTGATAATGGCACATCCCCCATTTAGTTTTTTTGTTCTCTAGGTCGATGCTTTCTTTGTAGATATATATCTCTTCTGTTTAATTCGGCACTAACCAAGTTATCCTTACAGCCATTGCAACGGTTGTGACCGTGGCGGAGATTCTGAAAAACAACGGCCTTGCTGTTGAGAAGAGTAAGAACCTTGTTTACCTTTCCTTGTGCTGTAGATTATAATGTCTCATGCTCTTATCTCAGTTAACATTGCTGCCATTACATTCTCAGCCGTATTACTTTATACTCTAAATTCACTCTTTTATCTTTCACATGTGTAGAGATTAGGACATCCACTGTGGAAATAAACGATGAATCGAGAGGCCGTCCATTCCAAAAGGCCAAGGTTAGAGAAGAACGAATCTTGTTTTAGTGCCAGTGTGACTCATTTTATTTTGTTCTAGTATGAGAAACTTATTTGATTATTGATTCACGCAGATTGAGATAGAGTTGGGGAAGAGCGACAAATTTGACGAGCTGATGGCATCCGCTGCGGAAGATGCCGAGGAAGGCGAGGAGGAGGCCTGAAAAGAAAAGAAAAAGCAGTAGCGGTCACCTCTTGTTGATGTACTTTGTTATCGTTGTTGTTGTTTAAAACCAATGCATGAGAGATGTCATGTTTGTGCAACTCATGACTTCTCCATGGCAGTGTGTGAACTTGAGTGTGATGATAATCCTGTTTGGTGTCTTCGGCATCTTTTGCTTTTGTTTCTTTGAACTGCTGGCTGGTTTTCAAGGCAGTATGTGTGCAAAACTCACTGGTTTTGGCTGGTTACAATCTGCTCCCATTCTAAACACCTCTTTTGTCGCTGGTGTTGTTATTCTCTGGTGAGAATATATGTGTTGATTGATCTACACCAACTTGGATATTGTTCTCTCGTGAAAATCACGAGTTGTATAGATGAGAACCATGATTTCATACCCACTTAAAGTTTCAATCAAACCATCTCTTTTTCTTCAAACCTCAATCTTGTAGGAATTTGGATTGGAAGTGTGATATTTGAAGGGCGAAGCCTTTACTCTTTGACTTGACTTGTTTCTTTGAATATAACATAATGTGCAAAACTCATTGGTTTTGCCTGGTGACAATCTGCTCCAATTAGAGCATCTCCAGTCGCGTCCCCCAAAGGGATTTGGGGGACGCTGGCCAAAAAAACGTCCCAGTCGCGTGCCCCAAAGGCCGCTTCGGTCCGGACGTGCTCCAAATGTTGTCCGGCGTCCCTAGCCCATCCCCTGTGTATAGAGTCTTTTACACTTACTTTTTGTTTGGAGGTCGCGTTTGGGGGACGTGGCTAGAAAAGGGACCTTTTTCAAACGAAAATTTTGTCCGGACGTCCCCCAAACGACTAGTCCGGCGCTTTGTCCGGACATCGTTTGGGGGACGCGACTGGAGATGCTCTTACCTCTTTCGTTGCTCGTGTTGTTATTCTCCAGAGTGAATATATGCGATGATTGATTTATGTGCAAGTGTAATTGTTTGATGCGTAGTCGCTGTTAGAAAAATTAAAAGTAAAAAAAAAACTTTCAGTGTCAAAATTATCTGTTGCTTGGATGTGCCACGTTGCTGGAGGAGCGCCAAGCGTTCGGGCGTGACGGAAATTGCAACAAATCACTGAACGGAACACCAGCTGCATCCCAAGCAGAGCTGAGGTGGACAGACCAAGATGGCGACCATGGCGGGGCGCTGCTACTCGCCCTCCGTACTGCGGCTCCAGCCACAGCTCAGCCCTCCGCCGCAGCTGAAACCCGCCGTGGGAAGAGGAAGAGGAGGACGGGGGCGGCAGAGCTTGAGGGTGGCCGCGTCTGCGGCCAGCGGCGCGGCGGCGGAGCCCGTGAAGGCGGCGACCGACGCCGAGTTCTTCCAGCCCTCCGACACCAGGCCCATCATGCTCTTCGACGGTGCGCGCCAACTCCTTCTCCTCCCCTTCCCATCGCAATTCGTAAGCACGTCGTGACCTCTGCAGTAACTGTACTTCGGACTTTCGCAGGTGTATGCAACCTCTGCAACGGCGGCGTCCGGTTCGTGCGGGAGCGCGACCCCGGCAGGAGCATCAGGTACATCCCTCTGCAGAGCGAGTCCGGAAGGAAGCTGCTGCGGAGGTCCGGGAGGTCTCCCGACGACATCTCCAGCGTCGTCCTAGTTGAGAAAGACAGGTAACTATAGCTGAATTGTCTTTTCAGCTCATCAGTGATCATCGATCAACGTTACCCATGGATCAGGAATTCACTCTTGATGTGCAGGTCCTACATCAAGTCCGATGCAGTGTTGAGGATCATGGAGTACCTTAACCTGCCCTTCCCCCAGCTGGCTGCTTTCCTGAACATTGCTCCTCTGTAAGTTCCCTCTCCCTCTCCCACCACCAACCATCCACAAAGACGCACCATGGTCGACTGCAGTGGAATTTGTTCGTGTTGATTGATTCCTGTCACGATGGCAGGTTTCTGAGGGACTTCGCGTACGACAACGTGGCGAACAACCGGTACCTGGTGTTCGGCCGCTCAGAGTCAGAAGCATGCGAGATACTCTGAAAATCTGCCCCGACAACTCGACGCTTTGCATTACATTATATGACCATACAGTAAGAACTTGTAGACATGAGAATATATATGAGATAGCACCAACCGACAATAGAAGAATCCTTCTAATTTCGGCGGTACTCTACTCCTTACATGGCACTGATCAACGTACAGTAGCATTGCACCGCCCCTTTGTCTACCTCTCTAGACATATTATGGGTGTTTACCGCGGAGACTACTCTTTATCAAGCACCCAGGAACTGTACTTGTGGTTTCACCTGGCCCCCAATGGTTCCGTAGGCATTTAAAATAGTGGCTCGTGCTTGGGCCGTATGCCCAGAGCAGGTGAGGTTGACATTGTAGAGATAGATGCCATGGCACTGCACGCTCTTGCTGCACAGAATCTGGATGGCTTCGGGGTTGGAGGATGTCCCCTGGATGTTGATGAACTTGGCGTCTGATATGGCCACAGCGCTATCCTGAAAACACAACAAAGCTTATTCATATAATTTCAAATTATTGATTCATGTCATGCAGTGGTGGAGTTGTGATGAGTTCAGTAGATTTCACCTGTTGCGGACAATTTCCCTGGGGACAATAAAACTGGTCAATGTCAATAGGAAATTGGACATCAGTCATGTTGAGGTTCTCGAAAAGGAACCCATTTGCTTTGCCATTGCCTCCCTGTATCATTAACATCATACTATATATTAGGGGAATATTGCTATATATGCATATCATTTGCAGCTAGGTTATGTTATGTACATGCTAAAGGCAACCATCATTAAATATCTTTGAATACATATGTAGGCGCACTTATGCACAAGGCATGTAGATGCCGCTTTAGTGTTACCTGCCACGATTTGATCCTCACACCAGTCATAGTTTTGGAGAAGCTGCAGTTGGATACTGTAATCCTTTCCACAAGTGCTGTTGCACCATCAGCTCCAAGGCTTCCCACGCTACATAATAAGATCAGAAAGCTTCTTAGCTCAATGTCTGTTACTGCTAGGAAAGAAGTTCATCAGTATTTGGTCAGCACGGGCCGCATGGTTGTATATTTTTACCTGATGCCATGACCAGGCCCACACATGCTGTTAGTGACAACAACATCGCTGGTGCCAGATAGGATGGACACGCAATCATCTCCTGCATTTGTGCAATGTCAGTAGTTTTCCAAAACAACACATTTGAGGACAGAGTGCAGTATATACATGTATGGATTTTAAGGGCTGCTGAAAGGACTGTACCGGTTTGGATAGAGCAATTCGAGATAGAAACGTGGTCGGAGAACGCCATGTTGATCCCGTCCGTGTTAGGGCTGTCGCCTGGCGCCCTGACGGAGACGTTGTTCACCTGCACCTGGCTGCACCGGAACAAGGTCATGTGCTTGTCGGGACTGTCCTTCAGGTGTATGTTCTTCACGTCTAGGTTGTTGCAGCTTGCGAATGCCAGCAGCTGATTTCAGAAACACAAGACTGAGTTTCCAGGTACATAAACATGCTGTCTACCTGACCAGTTAGAGGCTGAAACTGAAAGAGATGTTTGTGGTGTGCACTTACAATTGGCCGGACATGGCATTTCTGTCAAAAAAATGGGAGGAGACTATCAGTTTGTTGCAAATGAATAGAGAAAGAGAAGCAAGTGAAAAATATCTGCCGAGGAGCCTACCTTTTGGTTGTAGCAAGTCCACCAGATGTCGCCATTGCCGTCTATCTGGCCGCTTCCATTCACCGTCAGGTTGTTGATCCTGTAGAAGGTAAGGAGGTTCGCTGCTGCCGTCGTCCAGATGAAGTTTGGCGCCACGATCTTCCCGTCCAGCTGCAGAGAAACTTATCCAGTTATCTCTTGCTTATTACAGACGGATGGATGATGCAGAAGCTCAGCCTGATCGTCCACAAGTGTTACCTCCACGGTGACAGGCGACTTGCAGGGTCCATTCAACCTGATCTGGCTTAGCAAGAACGTCTTTCCTCCAGGGATGACCATGGTCGGACTGTAGCTGTCGCCGCAAGTTGCGTTCCATGTCGCCGCGAACGCCTTGGGACGCACAGAAGATGCACATAATTTGATCAGCAATGTGATGGTGAAGCCAGAATCATAGATCAGGTTTGCGATGGTGTTACCTTTGCATCATCTGTGCTGCCATCCCCAGCAGCATAAAAATCCATGACGCTGTATCTTTTTCCTTGCTGCGCTGCAGATTGAACGGCCGCCAACACGAGCAGCAGCACCACCAAGAAGAAGCTACGCTGCGCTGGGATCCTCTGCCGTTTTCGACATATCCGTCAGGTAAATCAACATATACTAGTACTCCGTATAAGATAAGAAGATGATCTACATGTGCTTTTGATCCAGCTGATGATCAATGGTGAACTGAATCGACACATACCATGGTTTACAGTACAGATACGATTGGTAGACACGCGCGCGCTCTAGGGTTGCAAGCGTGTGAGTGATGTATTCACGCACCAATGCGTGATCACACACGTATAGCAATGAGAGATCTCGAGCCTGTCTTGTCTTCCTAAAGCTCCGCCACCTAGTAATTTATAAGCTAGGCTTTGGAACCTCCTGGTTCAGATTATAGAATTTATTTACAGAAGGCTCGATAAAAAGGGCAGGGGATCGCGCGCGGTGTTCCTTCCTTCTATGTTTGAACCAGGAGATTAGCTGTGATCGAGCGTATCCGCGACATCCATGCAAAGAATGGTTTTTTTGATGAACAGGGAGGGCTCCCCAGCTCATTTTCATTGAAAATGGAACATAACCCATGCCAAGAATGTCAGTCGGTTATTTCGCCAGGCGATCCTCCTGCTGGGCTGCTTTTGCTCCTTTACATTTTCGGAATGGAGTCGGGCTCGGTTTGGAAACGAGTTAAAGCTAGAGATATACTAGCTGTAATACGTTCTTGCGACGGACAGTAATATTCAATTCAAGATATGCTTCTTATCTTTGCAAGGGCGAGATTTTCGTCTTGTTTCAAATTGATACTCCGGCTGATTTGTCCGTGGTGCAGGATTTTAAATGTGGTTGCTCGGGTCGAGCCGAGTGCAATGCATGCACGCCCGTCACGGGGGCCGTCCGATCGTTGAATGGGCGGTTTGGACGGAGGGGCCTTTGGCAGCCTAGATCTTCAAAAATCCCAGTGATTTCTCGAAATAGGCTTTCGCTCCGCGATATTAATATAGCAACCAAGATACAACAAGCATGCTGGGACCGCAGCACAACCAGGCCCAAACAAAAAACACAAAGAAAGATAAGAGAAACAAATGCCGACTACGGCTGAGCGACGAACACGACCGGAAAAGTACCACCACGCTCCTCGCAATCCAAATCGCCGCATACGAAGCAACACCTTCAACAAGTCCTAGGGTTTCCCCCGGTACGCGGAGGTGATGGGGGAGAGGTACACGCGACACCCTTCAGGGAGGAATGGCGGCACCCACAGGCGTCGCCACGTCGGTGTCGGACAAGCCGACACGGATTTCTCCCGACCCACACCGCCACCACCCCGAACAATCCGAACTGCTCCACCTCACCCATCGTCCACTAGCGTACGCCACCACGGTCTTGAAGCCATCCTCGCAGTCGCTCAAAGGTCACCAACCGAGGCCTAGAAGTAGACAAGCCGAGCGCAAGGTCGTGGATAGCAGCAGCACAACCACGCGGGAGGGAACAACCTCCACCGCCCGATCTAGCGGTGGTCGACCGGATGTAGCAGCAAGAACAAGCCAGGCCCAACCTGGCCCGACAGAGTGCTCGCCGCCACGCTGCAACTGGCCGGTTGTGTGTCGCCGTCACCAACCACTGCCACCACACCTTCGCTGCTACCATGGGGACCGGCGTCGAGCTAGGGGCCAGAGGCCCGCCCCAACCCAGATCGGGCACAGATCTGGGCAGAGCGGGCGATACCAGCTGCCCGGCCACTCCGCTGCCCTGCTGCCAACGGCAGTGAAAATAACTTCTAAGATTGTAGATGTGTTGTTGCTAGTAGGGAGAAAACAACAATGTTTTGTCTTAGGATAATTCTATTGTTTACTTTACACACATTGCTTAATGCGATAATCTGTTGCTTGCAACTTAATACTGGAAGGGGTTTGGATGATAACCAGAAGGTGGATTATTAGTCATAGACGCAGTTGGATTACGGTCTATGATTTATGTTGTAATATTCGAATGAATCTCATAGTAATCATCTTGTCATGTATGGTCTTTATTCTGTCAATTGCCCAGCTGTAATTTGTTCACCCAGCATGTTATTTATCTTTATGAAGAGACACTTCTAGTGAACTGTGGACCCCGGTTCTTTCTTTTACACTGATAAAATCATCATATTATGTTTACTTACTGCAAGCACTGTTCTCTTTAATTCCACTGCAAAGAAACATCTCTTTCCACACTATATATTTAATCCTTTGTTTTCAGCAAAACCGGTGAGATTGACAACCTCACTTTAAGGTGGGGCAAAGTATTTTGGTTGGGTTGTGTGCAGGTTTCACGTTGTTGCTGGCGCCGGTAGTGCGCCCTGCCACAAGTCAGCTAGCAACACCTTCAGAAGTCACGCCTTTCTCCTACTGGTCGATTAAACCTTGGTTTCTTACTGAGGGAAAACTTGCTACTGTGCTCATCATACCTTCCTCTTGGGGTTTCCTAACGGTGTGCAATCTGCGCTCATCACTGCGCCAGAAGCGATCGGGTCCGGGAGCCGTAGAACACCACCAGAGTCAACGCGGAAGTGGACACTCCTGAACGTCACATCCATCCCACCGTGCAGTCCTGAGAAGACCGAACGTGACGCGTCGGTGTGGAGTGAACTCGAAGGATCTGAAGCGGATCGAGTTCCCCGAGTTCGGCGACGATGGAGCGGATAGTGGTGGTGATGTCGTCGAAGATGTAGATGACATGATCGGAACAGCCGATGAAGTGCCTTGTACCACCAGGTTTCCCACAGACGCGCCAATTGACGAGGGAGCTCCTCGGCAATGCCCACTATGAGGGGCTTAGGGTTGACGGAATCCTGCAGGTTAACACGACACATCGAATACCAAACGAATAGGGAGCAAGATTTACCGGGGCCCTCGATGAGGTAAAACCCTTACTTCCTGCTTGCCTGATCTTGATTTATCGAGTAAAATAGATTACAATGGGGTAGCCGATAGACTGCTATGGTGAACTCGCCGAGAGGCAAGGTTTCCAGGGTTTGTGTATGCTAGATTGTGTTGATCGCGTAAGTGTTCTTGTTCGGCAGCCTTTATATAGGAGGCCATGTCTCAAGAGTCTTGTCCGAACTTGACTAGGTTACATCAAGATCTAATCTATTCTTTCCTTTATCGACATCTTCTTGCCTTGTTCGTCAAGAATCCGTCTTCTTGGAAGTCTTCTCTGTAGTAACCGATGTATGGGCCCACCTTGGACCAGGGCAAACTTCATGGGCCCCTTGTTGGGCCAAAGGAGGTAGACTAATGTCGGGTACCTGAAGGGTAATGCCCACATGAACGGTTCCATGAACGGTGTGATTGGGAAGAGCAGCCGGCACTAGGTACGGCCTATCGACCCCTGACGGGACCCAGGGCGGCGGACGATTGTGTGCATGCTTGGGACCACGACACGGGACCTCCTCCCGCTGCCCCAGACGGGACGCCCCCACTGGCGGCGCCTCCTGCGCAACTAGGTGGTGGGACCTCGTGTGCAGCAGCGTCTCCTCCGACCTGAGCGCCGTCCTCGGCCGCGGGATGCGGCGGTGCTGGAGGTGGAGCCGCATCACTTGGCTCGGCGTGAGGGTCGGCAGCCCCTGCGGTGTTAGAGCGCTGCGCGGGGGTCTGAGCTCCCAGGCCGGCTACCGTGGCAGGTCCATGAGATTGAGTCCTAGTCGCGGGTGTGCCCTCCGAGGCAGTACCGACCCCCACCGCGGTGTTCCTCCCTAGTGCCATGGTTGATGTAGAGGCGACCAAGGAGGATCTCGACAGCGAACTTGACAAACGTTGACGAAGAAGATGAAGATTGTTGATGCTGAAACACGAGCGCCCCCCTACCTGGCGCGCCAGATGTCGCATCTCGCCTACGCGGACACTGGGGATGAACACACCCCCATTTCTTGTTGGTTAGTGGGCACGAAGGCGTTTCGGCCTCAACGCCGCCTTAGGATCATTCCTAGGCGGAGCAAGATCATACACAAAGCACACACGATCATGTTTTACCCAGGTTCAGGCCGCCCTTCGGCTAACAGCGCTACGTCCTGCTTTGGTGGATTATCTTGTGGATACAAAGTACAAGGGTGATGAACTCTCGGCCGGGAGGACGCTTTGATCAGCTCCTACACCTCCCGAACTTCCTCAATCTTTTCCTCACTCTCTTCCTCTCTCAATCTTGGCCTTGACATTGTCAAGAAAAAGGCTCTAACCCTCTCTATTATATCTCGACGTAGCTCTCTCTACCACCTCCTTCTCCGGCATGTTCTACGACCTCTCTCCTTCGGCTGCGTGAACCCTCTTTTGCAACGTGATCCTCCTTCTGGGCAACATGATCTTTATTCTCTCTGGCAACATGTTCTCTCTTTTCTTCCTTGCAACGTGTGAATCTCCGGCTTATATATTTCCAGAGGTGGTCACAACGACTCGCTGGGGCACCACCCAAGAGAATTCCCGGGCTCAATCGGATGGAGCCACTCGGGCGACAGGCAGATGGCTGGTGCGTGCGGCCAATAGATAGCCACGGGCGGTACGCAGACGCGCTTGATGATGGCGTGACAGCTCGGGCAGCGAGTTGTCACTCCTGCCCGCGGCGCATACCTCTGTCGGTCTGCGCCATGATGGCGCGCAGGGGCATAGGCGCCCCGCCTGTTCCCGACGCAAGTCCTGACGCGGCCCATCAATCCTAGCTTTCCCCCGCTCCCTAGCCTCGCCTGGCCAAGGAGAGGAGGCTCTTGAGCCCTTCCTGGGGCCGTCCGAGCCACGCTTTGGCTCGAAGGCTCCGCTTTTGTGCCCTTAGTCTCTCCCAGGGGATGCTCCCGGGAGGAGACCAAGGGTAGCTCATGGCTCCGTTTGTCCTTTTCTCCGTGTTTTGTCTGCTCGTCCAGACTCGCCTGTGTCTGGGAGCACTTGTTCTCCACTGGTTGTCCTACGTAACAAGGTAAACTTTACCACCATTGCACAGTTTTACCACAAGTCATACCTGTTTGGCTTTCCATAGAAGCATCGTAGAGGTAGTGGGCTAGGGCCCGCACGCGCTGCTGCGTAATTGTGTGGGCCCTGGGTCCCATTACGCCGACAAGAGTGGATCAAGGGAGGTTGATAAATGAGTA
The DNA here is from genome assembly GCA_030979885.1 of Lolium multiflorum. Classification (NCBI taxonomy): domain Eukaryota; kingdom Viridiplantae; phylum Streptophyta; class Magnoliopsida; order Poales; family Poaceae; genus Lolium; species Lolium multiflorum. The sequence continues at coordinate 77,354,513 of CM061749.1, forward strand.
TGCAGGTTAAGCAAGGAGCGGTGCTAGCGGTGGTGGATTAAGGAGGTACATATGGTGTACACGAGTTGCCATTTAATTATGAATTCATTTGATAGATGTTTGGATCACCTCCCATAACCTTGGCCAAGTTTCATGAATTTTTGATAAACAAAGCCTTTTTGAAATTGTAAGGAGTGGAAGATGGTAGTTTAAGTTAGAATGTATCACTAGCAGTAACCTACATCATAGAATACTTTCAAGAGTTTTGGGAAGAAGACAAAGGCAAGAGATGGCATATGCACCAATACCATGCATTTTATTTAAAATCAAATAAAGAAAATTATCTTAAAGAAACTCTTTTTAGGGTGGAAATGTGATGCCGTAATATACCACTGACATTCCTAATTTTATTTGAGAAAATAAATTAAAATGCTTTGATCAAACTGGAAATAGTTTTGTGATTAAAACTAGAGAATAAATTCAATAGAGCTTTGGGAATTTCGGAAAAGAAAGTAATTTTGGAAAGTATTATCTCAATGGTGGATGATGACCGCATAGTGGAGCTATCATTTCCACGCCGTGGGTTTAGGAAATTAAGGCTTGAGTTAGATAAAATAATGAATAGGAGTTGAAAAAGGGATTTTGTGCTGAAACATTGATTAGGGTAAAAAATCAAGTGGAAGATATGGGTTGCATGGTTCCTAGAGAACATGGAAGTCATGGAGGTTGGGGAGTAAGTTGCATAGATGAGATCCATGCTTTGAGTTAACCTATAACATGTTTGAGGGTTTAGGAATTAGATGCCAAAATTTAAATCTTATAACACTGCCAAAATATATTAGTGACTTGGCCTCAAAACTATCAAGGACAATTGGGTAGATGAGTGATCTGGTCCAAGACATTGGTATGGTCAGGAAGTTCACATGACAGGGTAGGTCTAGGGCCAAGTTCATTGCCTGAGATGACAAGGGATCACCTTCCTTAGGCTCCGAGTCGGGACTCCAAATTTAAATCTCATAATATTTTTGACTTAGCCAAATTTGGTGTTGTTCTAGGGTGGTTCACTAGGGTACAAGACAAAGATAGATTAGGGAGTAGATAATCTTCCCTCTTGAATCAAGGATAGGTTGAGCTAAAAAATACTCAGAAAGATGATCTCTAGGTAGGTGCAGTGATTTTGCCACAAGTGGGAGGGCTTGAGTTAAAGTTGTAAAGGTTGAATCCACTTACAAAGTTGGACTAGCCATTACTTGGTTGTGTACAATTGAATTTTGATGTGTTGAGGTACTTATGAGAAATCACCAGGTGAAGGTTGACATGTGGTTTTATGTAGTGCAAAGGAGGAGAATTTTCCTTGGCCACACATGGGTTTTATTTAGTGAGTTGCTAATGTGTTTTTATTACTAGAGGGGTTATTCTTTGGGGTAGTTCAAGACAATTTTTAATAAGACGATCAAGACAATTCATCTACAAGCATATAAAAGAAATTCATCTTAGGAAGCAGATCAAGGAAATTCATCAAAAAAAATCACGGCAAGCAAACTACTTCAGCACTTAAGAATAAAAGTTTTTGTTCCCGCTGATTTTTGCACTTTGGACACATAAAAAAAGTTGCAAAAGTAGGGGCGTTACAATGCTCCCAAGACGCAGAACCGGACTATGGCTCAACCAAGTCACCCCTAAATTTTCAGTCTTGGTCCCAGATGTTGTCACCATGTTCGTCCTCAACGATCATGTTGTGCATGATCACACATGCCATCATTACCTCCCACATCCTTCTCGTGCTCTAGGTTCTAGCAAGGTGCCAGACAATAGCCCCATGTGATTAAAGCACACCAAATGCCCGCTCCACATCAACCTCTTACATTTCTCATCTTTGGGGTTGTTGACTATATTGATAAAGGTGGACATGGAAGGATAGATACCATCAGCTAGAAAATAACCCTTGTCATAAGGATTACCGTTGATCTCGTAGGCAACTAGAGGAGAATTGCCTTCTGCAAGCCTAGCAAATACCGGTGAGTGTTGGAGCACATTGATATTATTGTTAGATCCTGCCATGCCGAAGAAACAGTGCCAAATCCATAGGTTATGTGATGCAACTGCCACTAGTATGACCGTGCAACCCTCTGCACGCCCTTTGAACTGCCCTTGCCAACAAAAAAGATAGTTCCTACACTTCCAATGCATGCAGTATATGTTGCCCAACATCCGAGGAAACCACCTCTTTTCATTGATGGGCAAGAGGAGGGCAGTGTCTTCGGTGTTGGGCTCTCAGGGATAAACTTTGTCGAACACCGCGATAAACTGTGCTGCAAATTTCTATACATGACCTCAGGGCGTTTGGACTTGCACATGCGTGATACGCGTGAAGCACACGTCCGTTGGGAACCCCAAGTGGAAGGTATGATGCGTATAGAAGCAAGTTTCCCTCAGTATGAAACCAAGGTTATCGAACCAGTATGAGCCAAGAAGCACGTGAAGGTTGTTGGTGGAGGAGTGTAGTGCGGCGCAACACCAGTGAAACCGCGCCAACGTGGAACCTGCACAACGCAATCAAGATACTTTGCCCCAACGTAACAGTGAGGTTGTCAATCTCACCGGCTTGCTGAAAACAAAGGATTAAACGTATCGTGTGGAAGATGGTGTTTGTTTGCAAAGAACAGTAAGAACAATGATTGCAGTAGAATGTATTCAGATGTAAAAGAATGGACTGGGTCCACAGTTCACTAGTGGTGTCTCTCCAATAAGATAACTAGCATGTGGGTTAACAAATTACAGGTGGGCAATTGACAAATCAAGATTCAATACATATCAATGATGATTACTATGTGATTTAATCAGGGCATTACGACAAAGTACATAGACCGCTATCCAGCATGCATCTATGCCTAAATAATCCACCTTCGGGTTAGCATCCGCACCCTCCAGTATTAAGTTGTAAACAACAGATAATTGCATTAAGTATGGTGCGTAATGTAATCAACACAAATATCCTTAGACAAAGTATCGATGTTTTATCCCTAGTAGCAACAACACATCCACAACCTTAGAACTTTCTGTCACTGTCCCAGATTAAATGGAGGCATGAACCCACTATCGAGCATAAATACTCCCTCTTGGAGTTACAAGTATCAACTTGGCCAGAGCTTCTAGTAGCAACGGAGAGCATGCAAGAACATAAACAACACATATATGATAGATTGATAATCAACTTAACATAGTATTCTAGATTCATCGGATCCCACCAAACACAACATGTAGCATTACAAATAGATGATCTTGATCATGTTAGGCAGCTCACAAGATCTAAACAATGATAGCACAAGCGGAGAAGACAACCATCTAGCTACTGCTATGGACCCATAGTCCAAGGATGAACTACTCACGCATCAATCCGGAGGCGTGCATGATGATGTAGAGCCCTCCGGTGATGATTCCCCTCCCACAGGTGCCATAGGCGATCTCCCGAATCCCTGAGATGGGATTGGCGGCGTCTGGAAGGTTTTCGTATCGTGGCTCTCGGTACAGGGTGGTTCGCGACGAAGGCTTTAAGTAGGCGGAAGGGTAGGTCGGAGGCGCCACGAGGGCCCACACCATAGGGCGGTGCGGGCCCCCTCCGCCGCGCTGCCTATGGTCTGGCCACCTCGCCACTTCGTTATCCCTTCGGTCTTCGGAAGCTTCGTGAAAAATAGGACCCGGGCGTTGATTTCGTCCAATTCCGAGAATATTTCCTTACTAGGATTTCTGAAATCAAAAACAAAGAAAACATAATGGCTTCGGCATCTTGTTAATAGGTTAGTGCCGGAAAATGTATAATAATGATGTAAAGTATGTATAAAACATTCAAGTATTGTCATAAAAGTAGCATGGAACATAAGAAATTATAGATACGTTTGAGACGTATCAATGCGCAAGTACTCATCAACGAGATCACCTGGTACTCCATACGCAAGTTGCCAAATGGTCGCGGAACATTTTTGGTAAGAGGATAAGCCAACCTTACCGGTGGCATCAAGCTTCGCCTCAAAGTAGTCATCATATTCACTCAAACCATCGAGAGTCTCCAGGAAAAACGGTCTGGATATCCGATAGAAATGACCGAATCTCTTCACTTAACCACCTCACCGGTTAGGTGGAAGTAGTCCCTCATAAGGCGCACGTGGCCACCTTCTCGATCGCGATCGGTGTTGGCCTTGCACTTCTTCAACGAGCCAGCCCTATGCGGCAGAAGCAAGTAGTGGGCATGCATCATGCTTGCGGCGGAAAACGAAAGTTTGGTCTCTCCATTGGACTCCTCGTTCGACAATGATTCGATGACATTCTTTAAGGGGTTCACAACAGAAAATAATATTTTTTTATAACTAGCGTACTCTGGTTACCCAGATCTATCTAGGAGTAATGTTGTGTAATGGAGAGAGACTTCGGTGACATACCCTCGTAGACCGGAAGCGGTTAACTTTCCACTGAGACGTGGGTGATATAGTCGTACTTCGTCGCTGACCTCACGGTCGTGATGATCCTCATACAACAACAGGCGCCAGAAATGGCAGCACCCCTGTGGTCGCGCAGTGCTCAGGAACGGCTCCCAGTTCTCTGATCCAGCAGAGAGTGCAGAAGTGAATCTTTTTGGATCTGAACACCGGCAGCACGACGGGGTATTGGGATGGAGTAGACCCCCACATGCGCAAATCTTCAAGGAACTGTGCGCGGGAGAGGAAACTAGAGAGAGAGAAATGGGGGAGAGAAATTCTCCTCGAATTGTGTGCTTCTCTCCTCCTCCCCATGTGCCCCTTCATTATATAGGGGGAGGGTTCGTGCGGCCGGCCCAAGGGGGGAGCTGCCCCTAAACTCTAACCCTCCCCTTATACATGGGGGTGGCCGGCCCCTTAATGGCCCCCTCCAAGAGGGGCCCTCTAAGGTGGGTTGCACCTATTTAGATAATTAAATATATTTAATAATATATCAACTAATTAATATATAATAGATGTTAGTTAATTCCTAGTGATCCGAAACACCTTTTGAACCACTCCAAATTCCTTCGGATTCACCGAGAACCTTTCTGGTTCTCTCTTCCCTATTCTCTGGTGTTTCCAATGTTACCAAAACCATCTCTAAGCATCACCAAGCCCTTAAGTGTGTTACGCTACGGTTTGGGAACACTACAGACATGATCGAGACGCCTCTCCGATCAATGATCACTAGCGGGACCTGGATGCCCATAATGACCCCCGTGTATTCCACAAATATACATATGTTGTTAAACCACAAATGTTGAGTCCTATTTGCTATGTTACTTAGATACTAGTCTTGTCCGAGATGCGATCGTCGGTATCATTATACCTAGTTCTTTATCGTTACTGATAAGGATATTTCATGCTCATGATTTTGTCATATGCTACACAACTTCATGGATGTAATCAAGTGGCCCGGAGTATCTTTCCATCACGTGGATGAAAAAAATCCTGATCTTGATACTTACGCCTCAGCCTACCCCTTTGAAATACATGAGCAACACCTTTATGATCACCCTGTTACGGTGTGAGGGTTGATGCGGTAAACGCAACCCCCGGTGATAGAGATTAAATATGATCTCACGGTTTTAGAAGTACGTTACTAAGCTTTCATAATTATCTCAACGATGAACTTTGTGACTTTATCGTGTTGCAATACTTATATTGGATGTATGTCCAACATACCATTCACCTAATGCTATGATTCCATTGTCAATTTACATAAATGTCCATGATCGGGAAACCATGATCATCTGATGACCAATGAGCTAGTTCACACATAGGCTCACTAGGTGACAAAGGATTAATTTGTCAATGCCTACAGATTGTAGACTAGGGTTTTGCTAGAAGTAGAGGGCAAGTAGATCTCGAAGGTTTCAGCCGAAAAGTACTCGACGATTATGAAAACTAGGTTCTTGACAATAGATTCGATCCTTTCTTCGTCCCTCAACTCCCCCTTATATAGAGGGTGGAGCCGAGAGTTTCGTAATACACAAGTTACAGAGTTCGGGAGGGTTTCGTACCCAACCCACAAAATTACAAATCTCTATCTTTCCTAATACAAACTATCTTTCCTTAACACTAAATGGGCTTCCAAGTCTTCTTATTTTTCGAGCCTTTAGTAAACCCCCGGTACCATCTTTGGCAGGCCCATTGGGGATGCCTATGTCATAGCCCAGATTTTTCTTGAATCAAGAATCAGGGAAAATCTCCAACTTTACTCATTACATAATCTTTCGATATGCAAATATTATTTTGTACAGGGATAACGGTAGTTGGGGCTAGTTCATCCGACGGATCAGGTACTAGTTAACTGCTCTAGTGGCAACCCGCAAACCTACTTCAAGATCACGTCCCTAGACATGATCTCGGGATACGGTGTAAACTTCGACAGAGCCGCTTAAGGTCTTACCATTCTCTCGAGTCTCGTATTTTATCGAGTACCTAACGCGTCCGTTAGATTTTTCTTCGATCTGTTGATACGGAGTAGCAGTCCGCCGTCGAGACGGTGCCACGCGCCCAGAACGGATCTGGGATCTTACCTTCGCAAAGTTTTGCGGCATTCAGAGATCTTATCGCGACTTTTAGCGCTCGAGAATATATTGTCGAGTGCTTTTCGGCCGTTGGAATAGCACATTTTATCGAGTCATATTTGATGACTTATTTTGTCTTCCCGATGGGAGTATATAGAGTTATCTCGTATAACTCGAAATATACTACTTCTTTTTTCTTTTGATAAAATTTCATCGGGCACGCGAACAACGTTCCCGATGGGAGTAGCCCCCGAGGCTACAGCCAAGAACTTGTGCTTGGGTGTAGGCTCCACAGATTAGTATCCTCTGCCGCTATATTTATAATCCTTCTCGATATTTTTATATCTATCGGTGCGCGACCAGCGCTCCCGATGGAGTAGCCCCCGAGGCTATGAACAAATGCTTGCATTTGGTCATAGGCTCTCGCCATTTCTATCTTGTTATACTCGAAGTTTTCTATTTTTCCAAAGTAGCCCCCGAGCGTTTGGGCAAAAACTTGTATTTGATCAAAGGCTCTCGAAATAACCTTACGTTGTCGATAATCTCTCCCAGCTTCATAGTCGAGCTTTTCTTTTACCATGATGACGTCAGTGCTGATGATTGATGTCTACTCACGCTTCTTTTCCTGTAGACAGTGTTGGGCCTCCAAGAGCAGAGGTTTGTAGAACAGAAGTTTTAAGTGAACCCAAGGTTTATCGAACTCAGGAGGAAGAGGTCAAAGATATCCCTCTCAAGCAACCCCGCAACCACAAAGCAAGAAGTCTCTTGTGTCCCTAACACACCAAATACACTTGTCGATGTATAGGTGCACTAGTTCGCGAAGAGATAGTAAAACAAAGGTGGTATAGATGGTGGTAATATTGCGAGTAAAGATGCGGAAACAAAAACAAGCGGCGTGTGAAAATAGCTTTTTGGCGTGGGAAGCAATTCTTTGTGGTGGAAACAAGGCCTAGGGATCATACTTTCACTAGTGGACAGTGTCAACATTGATCACATAATAAATAAGTTCTCTTCCTTTGTGCTATATATACTCTTGTTTGATAATGAACACCATTCGTTGCGTAGGATTACACGAACCCTCAATGCCGGAGTTAACAAGCTCCACAACATTCGATATTCATGTTTAAGTAACCTTAGAGCATAATAGATCTTTGCAAAATAAACCAAGTACTAACATAGCATGCACACTGTCATCATCACACTACGAAGGAGGCATAAATCACATCAATACTATCATAGCGATAATCAACTCCATAACCTACAAGAGATTATGATCATAATCTACGACAAGAACTACACGATGCACACACTGTCACCATTACACCATGCAGGAGGAATAGACTACTTTAATAACATCACATGAGTAGCACATAGATAAATAGTGATACAAAACACATTGCAATCATAAAGGGATATAAATAAGCACTTCACTATGCCATTCATAACGGTGAATAAGTATTATGTGAAATATAGCCTAAGAGACCCACACGGTGCACACACTGTCACCTTACACACGTGGGACAAGGAGTCTCCGGAGATCACATAAGTAAAACCCACTTGACTAGCATAATGACATCTAGATTACAAGCATCATCATATGAATCTCAATCATGTAAGGCAGCTCATGAGATTATTATATTGAAGTACATAGGAGAGAGATGAACCACATAGCTACCGGTACAGCCCTTAGCCTCGATGGAGAACTACCCCCCCCATGGGAGCAGCGGTGATGAAGATGGCGGTGGAGATGGCAGCGGTGTCGATGGAGGAGCCTTCCGGGGCACGTCCGGCGGCATGCCGGAACAGAGACTCCTGTCCCCCAGATCTTGGCTTCGCGATGGCGGCGGCTCTGGAACTTTTCTCGTACCGTGGCTTATTCCTATCGGGATTTTGGTCAGGGACCTTATATATGCGAAAGGGGAGCCTCGGAGGGGGTCTGGGGCCACCAGACACTAGGGCGGCGCGCCCCCTCCCCGGGCCGCGGCCACCATGTGGGCCCCGTGGCCCTCTCTCGCGACTCTGTGTTCTGAAGCTCCCGGGATTCTAAGATGCTTGGGCGTTGATTTCGTCCAATTCCGGAATATTTCCTTACTAGGATTTGAAACCAAAACAGCGTGAGGTGAACTGCACTTCGCCCTCGTCAATAGGTTAATTCCGGAAAACGCACAAATAAGACATAAAGTATACATAAAACATGTAGATATCATCAATAAAGTAGCATGGAACATAAGAAAATAGATACGTTGAGACGTATCAGCATCCCCAAGCTTGTTCCTACTGGTCCTCGAGTAGGTAAACGATAACAATGATAATTTCTAAGTACATGCCATCATAACCTGATCACATTGAGCTGTATGTAATGAATGCAGCGATCAAAAAGAATGGTAATGACATGAGTAAACAAATGAATCATAAAGCAAAGACTTTTCATGAATGGTACTTTCAAGACAAGCATCAATAAGTCTTGTATAAGAGTTAGCTCTTAAAGCAATAATTCAAAGTAGAGGTATTGAAGCAACACAAAGGAAGATTAAGTTTCAGCGGTCGCTTTCAACTTATAACATGTATATCTCATGGATATTATCAATGTAAAGTAATATAACAAGTGCAATATGCAAGTATGTAGGAATCAATGCACAACACACAAGTGTTTGCTTCTTGAGGTGGAGAGAGATAGGTGAACTGACTCAACATAAAAGTAAAAGAAAGGTCCTTCAAAGAGGAAAGCATCGATTGCTATATTTGTGCTAGAGCTTTTATTTTGAAAACATGAAACAATTTTGTCAACGGTAGTAATAAAGCATATGTATTATGTAAATTATATCTTACAAGTTGCAAGCCTCATGCATAGTATACTAATAGTGCCCGCACCTTGTCCTAATTAGCTTGGACTACCGGATCATCGCAATACACATGTTTTAACCAAGTGTCACAAAGGGGTACCTCCATGCCGCCTGTACAAAGGTCTAAGGAGAAAGCTCGCATTTTGGATTTCTCGCTTTTGATTATTCTCAACTTAGACATCCATACCGGGACAACATGGACAACAGATAATGGACTTCTCTTTAATGCATAAGCATGTGGCAACAATTAGTGTTCTCATATGAGATTGAGGATATATGTCCAAAACTGAAACTTCCACCATGATTCATGGCTTTAGTTAGCGGCCCAATGTTCTTCTCTAACAATATGCATGCTCTAACCATTAAGGTGGTAGATCTCCTTCAGACAAGACGGACATGCATAGCAACTACATGATATTCAACAAAGAGTTGATGGCGTCCCGTAAGCATGGTTATCGCACAACAAGGAACTTAATAAGAGATAAAGTGCATAAGTACATATTCAATACCACAATAGTTTTTAAGGCTATTTTGTCCCATGAGCTATATATTGCAAAGGCGAATGATGGAAATTTAAAGGTAGCACTCAAGCAATTTACTTTGGAATGGCGGAGAAATACCATGTAGTAGGTAGGTATGGTGGACACAAATGGCATAGTGGTTGGCTCATTTGGATGCATGAGAAGTATTCCTCTCGATACAAGGGTTTAGGCTAGCAAGGTTATTTGAAACAAACACAAGGATGAACCGGTGTAGCAAAACTCACATAAAAGACATATTGTAAACATTATAAGACTTTACACCGCTTTCTTGTTGTTCAACCCAATACTAGAAATTATCTAGACCTTAGAGAGACCAATTATGCAAACCAAATTTTAGCAAGCTCTATGTATTTCTTCATTAATAGGTGCAAAGTATGATGCAAGAGCTTAAACATGAGCACAACAATTGCCAAGTATCACATTATCCAAGACATTTTACCAATTACTACATGTAGCATTTTCTCTTTCCAACCATATAACAATTAACGAAGCAGTTTCAACCTTCACAATGAACATTAAAGCTAAGAACACATGTGTTCATATGAACCACTGAGCGTGTCTCTCCCACACAAGGATGAACTTATTCAAACAAACAAAAATAAAAACAAACAGACGCTCCAAGTAAAGTACATAAGGATGTGAGAATAAATATAGTTTCACTAGAAGTGACCGATAATGTTGTCGATGAAGAAGGATGCCTTGGGCATCCCAAGCTTAGATGCTTGAGTCTTCTTAAAATATGCAGGGATGAACCACGGGGGCATCCCCAAGCTTAGACCTTTCACTCTTCTTGATCATAGTATATCATCCTCTTCTCTTGACCCTTGAAAACTTCCTTCACACAAACTTCAAGCAAACTCATGAGAGGGTTAGTGCTTAACCATAAATTCATATATTCAGAGGTGACACAATCATTCTTAACACTTCTGGACATTGCACAAAGCTTCTGAAGTTAATGGAACAAAGAAACTCATTCAACATAGCAAAAGCGGCAATGCGAAATAAAAGACAGAATCTGTCAAAACAGAACAGTCCGTAAAGATGCATCTGTACTGGGCACTTAACTTGCTCAAATGGAAAAACTCAAAACTAATGAAAGTTGCGTACATCTGAGGATCACTCGTAATTTTGCAGATTTTTTCAAATTTTTTACAGAGACTTGTGCCAGAATTTGTGACAGACAGCAATGCTGTTTCTGCGCAGCGATCCCAAATATAACATCAACTTTAGCATAGAAACTTTACTTGGCACAAAAACATGATAAGAAGAGGTTGCTACAGTAGTAAACAACTTCCAAGACTCAACAAAAAAAAACTTCTGTAGTAAAATAAACACATGGGTTATCTCCCAAGAAGTTCTTTCTTTATAGCCATTAAGATGGGCTCAGAAGTTTTAATGATGCACTCGCAAGAAATAGTATTTGAAGCAAAAGAGAGCATCAAGAGGCAAATTCAAAACACATTTAAGTCTAACATGCTTCCTATGCATAGGAATTGTACACAAACAAGTTCATGAAGAGTATAGTGGCAAGCATAGGAAAGCAACACAAGCGCAATTTCAAGATTCTCAACATAAAGAGGGGAAACTTAATATTATTAAGATGCATATAACCATATTTCCTCCTCTCATAATAACTTTCAGTAGCATCATGAACAAATTCAACAATATAACTATCACATAAAGCATTCTTATCATGAGTCTCATGGATAAAATTCTCCACATAAGCATAATCAATTTTATTAGTTGTAGTGGGAGCAAATTCAACAAAGTAGCTATCATTATTATTCTCATCAAGTGTAGGAGGCATAGTATAATCATAACAAAATTTACTCTCCATAGTAGGCGGCACCAAAAGACCACTATCATTATAATCATCATAAATAGGAGGCAAAGTATCATCAAAGAAAATTTTCTCCTCAATGCTTGGGGGACTAAAAATATCATGCTCAAAAAACCAGCTTCCCAAGCTTAGAATTTTCCATATCATTAACAACAATGGTGTTCAAAGCTTTCATACTAATATCATTGCTACCAGCATGCAAATAAGATTCCATAGGTTTTTTAATTTTCGTAGCAAACAATCCATGTCTTAAATCAGGAAATAGAATAAGAAGCTCATTGTTGTCCATTATGCCTAACTTGTAAACAAGAAACCAAAAGATGCAATTGCAGAGTCCAAAGGAAATAGCGAGCACTTACAACGGCGCAGAAAATAGCTTAGTAGCCGAGATCCGGTGTGTGAGTACCTTTTACCTTCCCCTAAACGGCAGCTAGAAAATAGCTTGATGTCTACTCACTTCTTTCCTGTAGACGTGTTGGGCCTCCAAGAGCAGAGGTTTGTAGAATAGCAGCAGTTTTCCCTTAAGTGGATCACCCAAGGTTTATCGAACTCGGGAGGAAGAGGTCAAAGATATCCCTCTCATGCAACCCTGCAACCACAAAGCAGAAGTCTCTTGTGTCCCCAACACACCAAATACACTTGTCAGATGTATAGGTGCACTAGTTCGGCGAAGAGATAGTAAAACACAGGTGGTATAGATGGTGGTAATATTGCAGAAAGTAAAGATGCAGAAAAACAGTAAACAAGCGGCGCCAGAAAATAGCTTGCACGCGTGGGAAGCTTTTGTGGTGGAAACAGGGGATCATACTTTCACTAGTGGACACTCTCAACATTGATCACATAAATAAGTTCTCTTCCTTTGTGCTACATATACTCTTGTTTGATAATGCGTAGGGCTGTTAGAGCCCTCAATGCCGAGTTAACAAGCTCCACAACATTCGATATTCATGTTTAAGTAACCTTAGAGCATAATAGATCTTTGCAAAATAAACCAAGTACTAACCTAGCATGCACACTGTCACCATCACACTACGAAGGAGGCATAAATCATATCAATACTATCATAGCGATAATCAACTCCATAACCTACAAGAGATTATGATCATAATCTACGACAAGAACTACACGATGCACACACTGTCACCATTACACCATGCAGAGGAATAGACTACTTTAATAACATCACATGAGTAGCACATAGATAAATAGTGATACAAACACATTGCAATCATAAAGGGATATAAATAGCACTTCACTATGCCATTCATAACAGTGAATAGTAACGTGAAATATAGCCCCACACGGTGCACACACTGTCACCTTTACGTGGGACAAGGAGTCTCCGGAGATCACATAAGTAAAACCCACTTGACTAGCATAATGACATCTAGATTACAAGCATCATCATATGAATCTCAATCATGTAAGGCAGCTCATGAGATTATTGTATTGAAGTACATAGAGAGATGAACCACATAGCTAAAGGTACAGCCCTTAGCCTCTGAGAACTACTCCCTCTCATGGGAGCAGGCAACTGTGATGAAGATGGCGGTGGGAGATGGCAGCGGTGTCGATGGAGGAGCCTTCCGGGGGCACTGGCCCGGCGGCGTGCCGGAACGGAGACTCTGTCCCCCGCATCTTGGCTTCGCGATGGCGCTCGGAACTTTTCTCAGACTGCGGCTTATTCCTATCTAGGTTTTAGGTCGGTGGACCTTATAGCAGGCGAAAGGGGAGCCTCTCAGGGGGTCCGGGGCCACCAGACACTAGGGGCGGCGCGCCCCCTCCCGGGCCGCGGGGGCCACACATGTGGGTTCCCGTGGTTCCCTCCCGGCTGCTCCGGTGTCTGAAGTCTGGGATTCTAAGATGTCAAGGATTTCGTCCACCGAGAATATTTCCTTACTAGGATTTCTCAAACCAAAACCAGCAGAAAAGGAACTGGCCCTTCGGCATTCGTCAATAGGTTAGTTCCGGAAAACGCACAAATATGACATAAAGTATGCATAAAACATGTAGATATCATCAATAAAGTAGCATGGAACATAAGAAATTATAGATACGTTGGAGACGATCACACGTGAAGTCGATGCACATGCGAAGGACCTCCACGTTTTTCTTCGGGACCAGCACTACACGTCGTGCAAGTGGGGGACACACGTCCTCCACTTTTTCTGGCGCACGTACTGTGCCCTCTGTCGTTTCTTTTCTCAGTGAAAAGCTATTTTTACCCCTTGTCCACGTGTAATCCATCTACGCCGTAAATTTTTCATCGAATGGCTGCGTCGATTCACCGCACCTCTATTTAATTCCGTCATCTTCTTTTCGCTCACTCCGCCCATCTGCGCCTCTGCCAAAAATCCTCCATTGCGCTCGTTGCCTTGCGCGCTTCTCCAAGCTTGTGCTGTTCTACTCCCTTCGAGTGGGAATCGTCATCCCCGCGACACTCATACTCTAGCGCTTCAACAATCTCCAATGGCCACCGAAGATCTGGAGTGGGAGAGATCCAATATCTCCAATCAAGACATGAACCTGCTGAAGAGGTTGGGGTTCACCAAGGAGAAGGATGCATTGCGCTTCCCCCGTGAGGAAAGCTACCCAAAGCCTCCAATGGAGTACCGGGTTAGTTTTGTTGACCATCTTATCCGCGGTCTTTCCCCTCCTATCCACGAATTTCTGCGCGGTCTTCTTTTTGTTTATGGGCTTCAGCTTCACCAGCTGACGCCCAATTCTATCTTGCACATGTCGATCTTTATCACATTGTGTGAATGCTTTCTCGGAGTCCAACCTAATCGGGCTCGGGAAACGCATCTTCTCGCTCCGCTCGTAATGGCCTCACGGCGTCGCCTATAATACTGGCGGCGTCGTCATCTGTGTTCGATCTGCCATCGATTATTTCGACGCTAAATTTCCCTGAGCCTCGTCTAAGGCTGGACAAGAGGTGGCCGCATGTGGCACGAGGAAAAGCTTCCCATTCAATGGAGTACAACATCGCCCCTTTGACGGAGAAGCTAAAATCCTTCGCCGCCGCCCCGGGGACGTTTTAAGCTTCCGAAGAAGAGAAATTAGCGACAGAGGCGCTGATGACTCCGCATCCGTGAACTTCATAGTACCCGTGGCAAGGAGCTATCGGGTATCCAAATCACAGCTTACTTTTAGGATTAGAATGCAGCCTCCGCAAGCTCGAAAATCCCCTTTGGATGTACGCGCATGAAGATGTCGAGAGGCTCTCCCGCCGCATCTTTCCGCAAAAGATTTGGAGAAGCTAATCCGAAGAATTCCCAAGCTTAGCAAGTTGATAATATTCCATCTTTGCAAGGTTGCGCTCATTTGCCCGCGCCAACTTTCCCAAGGTATTTGTTCTTCACCGGTATTATACCTTCTTCCCGCAGTATTTTTATGCGACTATTTTTACTGTAGTGAAATATAATTGTTTTTTCGATATTCTTTATTTTCTAAAGGGTCAGCCTTGTTCTATCTTCTCTTCCTCCCCTTCCCAAGGCGGGGAAGTCGAAGAACGGGTTGTTGTCACCGACGACAACCAGGGTGCTTCTCGCCTCGAAAGTGGAGTCGATTCGATAACCGCGACTTCTTGAAAAGAGATCTAGTTGCACTTTCTTTGTGGACACGCCATCTCTCCTCGCTGCTTCTCCAAAAGGCAAAAGGAAAAGGAATGACATCGCTCTGACGCCTCCAAAGCTACACTCACTGCCGAGGAAGAAACTTTGGATCTTTACGGTACTGATTGTTGTAGTTCTTAACTGTCGTGTGGTTTTTTCCTTTTGTCGATGATATTGAAATTGCTATTTTATCTTGTCGCTATATTATGGCAGTGACGATGAAGAAGAAGATGCTCCTATCGACGAGATTGTCGAACGAGCACGTCTCGTACTTTAGTTGTTTCAGCTCGTCCCGATGGCGACGAAGCTTCTCCTCCTCCGCAAAACCTTGAACATCCAAAAGCCCCCGAGCCTTCCCCAAAGAGAGCTAGGGTAGAAATCACCCAAGGAACCAACCATATTAACTGGTTGTTCCTCGACTTCTTTGATGGAAGAGGTAAATTGTTCTGTATTGACTTTTTCTTTTGAAGTTTTCCTCTTTTTCTCCCTTGATGTCAACTTTGTCTTCTTCCTATATTGATTCTTTTTTTTGATTTCTTCAGCCTTTTATGAAAGAGCTGTCTCGCTTTCGGTACCCAATTTATCAGGTACCGCGATTATGCCGGCGAACTTGAAGGTATTTACTTGTTCGGCCTGTTTTTCTTGTCGAGTTTTTCTTGTCACTATCAATGATTATCTCTGCCTTACATTGCTAGAACCGGGCAGAAAGCACAAACGTGACAATGCCTGCTGGCTGGAGTTAGAACAAAGCTTTAGAGCGCGCACGTCAAGTCGTCAGAAGAGGATCTTCAAAAAAGACTCAACGACGCAAAAAGAGCCTTGGAAGAAAATGTAGCTCAACACTCTGCTCAAGAAGAAGAGATCCTCAGTCGACTGGAAACTCAAAGTCGACGTTTTGTTAGTAAGTCCTCATACTCTTGCTGTTTTTTTTTCTCGTCATGTTTTGGTCTCTCCCCTTTTTTCTTTTCGATAACCTTGTTTTTTTTATGCTTTAAACAGGGAGAACACATCAAGAATACGAGCTGGACAATCCTGAGGATGACGAGCTTCTCGATGCGCTTTCTCTTCTCGAGATTCTCGTAACGGATTAGATGAAGCTGGCCTGTCGCGACTCTTTCCTTATTTCTTCCATAAAAAGGAGCGACCTGCAGTTTTCATTGACCTCGCCAAGTGCTTCAACGGCAATGAAGACCTTGGACTCCAACTTCGTCAAGAGGGACTAAAAGTTGGTGTCGAAGGTACTATGGCCCTGGTTGCAGAGAGTCAACAACAAGTCGACTGGTCGAAAGTTGGCGACGCGGGGAAGATTGAAACTAAGAAGTGGCAGTCGCTAATCAAAGCGGCAAAGCCCAACTCGAAGAAGATCCTCGCCACTCTTGGATATAAGCCAACAACCGCTCCGAGTTCTTCAAAACCGGAGGTCAAGTAGACCACTTTGCTTTTTCCTTTTTCCTTTTTAGCTTTTATTTCCCCTTTTGGTGCTGTCGCCGTAGTGTTCTTGGCGATGACTGCTTCTGTAGTTCTCTAGAGGACCTCCTTTTGTAATAGACATGTATATATTATGAAAATGAATGGAAATTTGTCTTTGCTCGATGATTGATGTCGAAATTTCTGTTTTCAGTAATTTTGACAACTATACGGCAACTGGGTCCTTCCGAGGTTTTTCCTTCTTCTCTCTCTGGTCACCCCTGTCTCTGTTGAGTTTGTTGAAAATTCTTCAGTAAGAATTCGGCAGAAGATTTGGAAGAACATCGACAACAGCTCCAAATCCACTAAGAAGCAATCACTTATGCTCATGGAACAATCTCGAAATTCCTCTGAGGGTGTTCACCAACAAGCTCAAGATGCCATAATTGAAAAGGACGCCGCCGCTGAAGCTGTTGCAGCTACATCTAGCGAAAATTTTATGCTTCAATTGCTGACGATGTTAGCTTGGATATGGCAGGTGTGCCTTATTATCATTGTTGTGCTTTTCTTTTCCTTTTTGCTTGTCTCCTCGTTGCTCACTGATTCTTGTTTTGGTAAAATAGGTTCTTTGGATGCTACCGAAGATGAGAGCGTGTCGAAGCCCGATCCAATGTACTTCTTCGGTTTGCCC